>BSBM01000040.1:1142500-2365000 GCA_027924585.1 Larix kaempferi
ATGATGATGAAGATGATGATGCTGCTGCTGCTGATGATGATGATGAAGATGATGATGACGACGACGATGATGATGATGATTATGAAGATGATGATGATGATGATGATGATGAAGATGACGACAAGGACGATTATGATCATGATGATGATGATGATTATGACAACGGTGGCGACGACGACGACGATGATGATGATGATGATAATGATGAGGATGAGGATGAGGATGAGGATGAGGATGATGACGATGACGATGTAACATACTAAATAAAAAATGACATAAATAAATAATTTAAACATAATACATTATGCAAAAAAATATACTCACATACCTCCCAGATTCTAACATTGCTACAATGTCATTGATATTCTTCTTCGCCTAACTCAACATCTGTATGATCATCTGGTTAAGAATCGCTATCGTTTAAAGGATCGCTCATATCAACATCATCACTAATGTCATTTTTGGTTATATATTCATCATCAATATCATCAATGACTACGTCATTGTCTGGTGCATCATTTGGATGATCAAATTCTTGATCGGATCCTTCATCTGACACATCTAAGTCTGCGGCTAACTGCTCCTGATCTGCATCATCTTATTCTTCAAAATTATCTTCTTCCTCTGCATTATACTTGACCAATCTTCCTCTTGTATCATATCTAACAATGTATGACCAACCTGATTTACCTGGAACCTCTGAGTAAAAGACCTACTCACATTGACTTGGAAGAACATAAGGCTCTGTACCCGGTTCAAGTGCCCTTGTATGAACCATGTTAAATCCATTGGCATGCTCAATAACAGTTCTTTTGGGATCACGTTCATTCATTCGTAGCCTATACCATTTGACCTCAAACAGAACTATTTTAAAGGAATTAAAGTCACACTCAATTATATCTTCCAAATAACCATAGTACCTATTTTTATATACTTCTAGATGCCTGTCACTTCTAGAAGAAACATTAGTGACTTGAAAAACTGCAGTTATCCCACAATCAAATGTTTTCTTCTTGTCATCCAAATTTTTGATGCAACAATTATGACCATTGCACCATATAGCCTTGTGGTGTGTCAACTGCATCATGCTCGACTTGGTAAATAAATATATAAGAAGAAATAAACAAAAGAAATACATTGATACATTGTGAAACAACGAAAAAAATGAGCAGGTTAAATATACTTGCATTTTTATCTTTTAAACCACATGCTAAATTAATTTCCCTTTGTGTAAGTTCATCAGGATATTCTTCTTGATAATGATGCACTGTTTTAATCATTCTACTAACCCCTTCCCATGATAAGGTACCATAGAATTATGTACATCGTTTTATCCATTCCTCCATCCAATCAACATTTTTTGCAATGTATAAATGTAGTGCATCCCACACGTGATCAACTATATGAAAAAATAACAATTAATAATTGTAAATTAACTATCATTAAAGGAAATTAAGTTTACCTTAAAGTAATGATGGAATAATAAAAATTACATGAGTATTATATATATATATATATGAAATTGAAAATTTAATTTTATAATAAATTAAATCTACACCATTCAATTACCTTTCACAATCCTCGTTCTACATTTCCCCAATAGGACCTCGCCTTCAAATTTGTTGATAGTGTTGACATGCCAAATGCGAGGCAGATTGATGTTTTGTGGTAAATTTGGAAGATACTCACTAATGTACACCATGGATTGATATAGCATATAAACCTGCACCATAGAACCCTCGAGACGTGCTCTTTATCTAAAAAAATCCTTCAATGACTTCAAATGCCTTTCCACCATCCACACTGACCTTGATTTTACATGTCCACACAATTCAATCTCCTCAACTTGGTGTATGAGACAGTCTTCTTGTGCATTGGAAAATGTTGGAGGTAAATACTTATGCATTTCACACATTAGATGAGGAATTTCTCTCTTCCAATACCTCATAACATTCTACCCTCTTCTATAATGTATCATAAATAAGAAAAAGGTAGAGAGAGATAAGCAAAAAGGAGAGAGAAAAAGAGAATATTATAGTATTTTTACGATAACTTTTGATCCCAAAATCAGATTTGGGTGCACTTGGTACCGTTGGAAAGATCTCGTCAAGGGATACAACTTTTGTGTTATGAGCTTCGCGAGATTCCTCATGGTTTGGCCAAAGAGGACATTTTTTGTAAATATGGGCATAAAGCATCTTTCAAAAGATGCTTTTCAAAAAGCATCTTTCAAAAGCATTGTGATGGTTTGTTCATCAGTCAGATATTAGAGCATTGCGATGGTTTGTTCTTTCAGAGGCATAAACTCGAAGACAAACAAAATGAATCATCGATCGATTGACAAGAGAAAGTGATTGGCCATTTTAAACATGGATGATTACATGTGTCCTTTTAAGACTGTTAATAGATCTGCTATTTAACGACTCTTTTCAAATGCAAAATTTCGCAGTACTTTGAACCAGACATTTCCTAAGCATTTGTAAGACTATTTTTGGTCGGTTATGTGAATATGAAGAGAATCTCCATAAAAATAAATAATAATTTATTAAAAGAAATATAACATTTATTATTTATATAAAATAAAATAAATTTTATTTAATAATAAAAATTAATTTATATAATTAACTATGCATATCATAGAAACATAGTTGAGAGGAGAAATTGTTTGCTTTATCCTACTTATATATTTCTTCTTTATGAGTTATTTGTTAATTGGATTTGTAATTAAAAAGAGGACATGGGAAGGCCAAGATAGTTTAAAGAGAATAGTTAATTTATTTCACTACGTAAACCTATATGAGGAAAGGCATAGACTTGTGAAACTAGAAACTCGATATTTTATGACGAATGCTGTGAAGTTTGTACCATAACAACATTAAATTTGCAAGAGAAGTCTTTACGATTAGGACAAAATGGATAGAAATATTTCAAACTATGGTGGTACAAGTTATGTTAAGATCATTGAAAGTTGTGGTTTAGGTATTCAAACTTCTAGTATGGATTTACGCATTAGCATAGTACGATTTACACATTAGCATATATACGAAGTTAAAGTTGAGGAGGATGTTTGTCAGTGTAATGTTTGATAGCTATCAAATCCAAGTAGGGAATAGGTATGCAAGCTTTGAAATTGTGTTAAATATGATTAGGTAGAAGCGAGCCATCAAAACCAAGAGGGCATGGAAAGAAGCACGTAATTGGAATTAAGAATCAAGTTTTATAGGGAGAAACTTGGAATGGGAAGAATTTAGTAATGATAACATAGTGTTAGAAAAGCTCATTTCTAGATTACAAGTAAAGGAGAAGGCAAAGCAATTTGTGAAGCAAAATAAAACTACGATGAGATTGGTGGTTGGGTTAGGCATGAGTTTAAAGAAAATTATGAACTATTGTACAGAAAAACTTTAATTAGCAAATTTTATGACAGGCAAACTGTTGAGTAAACCTTAAATGATTGGCTCTAAAGAGTATGGTGCCTTTTTGGGTTATGTTCTAAAGTTCCATTTGTGGGTTAGGGGTGGGATGTGGGTTAGGGGTGGGATGGGATTTTATTTTAGATTGAAGAGGACATAAAAAGGTGTTGAAAGGTCAAAGGTTTTGGGATTTAAATTATTATCATTGTAGAAGTGGCCATTTTGTTTTGATCTAAGATTACAAACATCTATAAAGCAAAGTATAGTTGTTCAAAGATACTAATTCTTTATGTAGAACTATGAAATAACGAGATATTAAAGAAAATGAAAAAATTAGGAAATCTATTCTTTCATGGAAGTTTTCATACGAAATATTCAAAGCTAAAATTTAGGATCTCAATGAAGTTCTCTAAAATACACGATCTTTTGAATTGTGGTTCACCCTAGTCTTCCAAATTAAGTACCTTGACTCCTTCCCCTCAACCTTTTCTTTCCCTCGACTTCTATGGAGGATTCATCTTCATGACTTAATATGGGGTACATGGACACAATGGATAATCTTAGCCTAATTTTGGAGCAACCAAACTATGTAAATATCTTTATGGAGCAAACTAACAATATTTGTTATATATTGTTCTTTAATTTTATTATTATTATCTTAATTAATAAAACAATATATTTATCAAAATTTATTGACCAAATTAAACTAAGTATTACTACATTATTTTAAACCTCATTTAAATATTTTAAATCATGCTTTTTCCATTGCCCCCACAATGTTTCTAATACAAAATCTTTAAATCTTTATGAAAATATTAGTTGAAAAATGAATTTGAACATGATTTTTTTTTTTTATTTAGTCAAAGATATTTCAACATAAATGCTATTGCTATTTTTTAAAAGTTTGGAAACAATAATTTATAAAATGATTGTTGATTTTTAATTTAAGTATTTTTTTTATTAAATCTAAAAAATATATAGCAAATTTTAAGATTTTTAATAACCTAAATTATAAGAATCATTTTCCAAAATGATTTTCATTTGAAATATAACCCAAAAAATTATAAAATTGTTAAACAACACTTCAACTAAACTATTCACCTATGTGCATTTTAACATTTAGCAAATTGTCGATACAATTTAAATTTTATTATATTTAATTTTTTTAAAATCATTTTAATTTAAATTTTTTAAATATTATTTATATTTAATAAAATTTAAAATAATTGGAAATTTTAAAATTACACTATCTTTAAATATTTAAACATCCTTATAAATGCAGTTTATGATAATTATTAATTTAAAATAAATTATTAATTTATTTTTTAATTTAAAAAATGAAATTTGAAAATTTCTTTTCTTGAAAACATTTTAATAAATGCTTTTGTTCAGAAAGCTAAGAACCCAGCAAAAGAGTGGCTGTTAGGTTTGAAATAATAACAGAGAACACCGTTAAAAAAAAATTCATTCCGCGAAAATAAGAAAATGTTCAGAATCTGAGTATACAAAGAAGTCCTAGAAATGCCAAGATGGCGTTATTCAAAGCCTTTTTAACATCAAACTCGAAATCTTTAATTTGAGTAAACAAAGAACTCCAAGAAATGGCAAGATGGCGTTGTCCAAAGCTTTTTTTACATCAAACTCGAAATCTTTAAATCTTTCAGGGTAAATTTACAGTCATAAAGAACTTCGGATTACAGAATAGAAAGAAGGAACGACAATATGCATTTCAAGAAATTTCTGCAAGAAAATGAGTAGCAATCTGCAGTTATTAACGGACTTCGGCAATTAATATTCTTCTGCAATTGCATAAATGGCAGCAATCTGCTGAATTCGGGTGGTGATTGAATAGAATGAAAATGAATGATTACAAGACCCGCACCGAAAAAGATATTAACGGAGTGGGAAGAGGAGGAAACGGACTACGAACACCACCGATGCGGCCGTGAGCGCCACGGGGAATTCCTTGTAGAGGCACGGCGCGTCCGAGAGCGTGCCGGAACCGCTTGGTTGCCCTGACCCCGCGATCGAATTGCTATCGGGCACCGGCGTCACCGTTTCCATGGCGTTGGGCGCGGGGGCAACGTCGCTGAGGGGCCGAGGCCTGGGAAGGTCGGCACCGTAGTGCGTGAAGTTGAGGAGGCTGGCGACGCCGTGGATGGCGAAGGTGCCGTCGTTGAAGATGTCGGGCTGCGTCACCAGGACGCCGTCGAGCGTGTAGTTGGAGTGCCTGTTGCTCGTCACCACGATGGTCTGGTTGGGTAGCAACGTGGGCAGCCGCATCCCGACGTCCAAGCGGCGAAGGTCGTAAGAGGAGAGCTGCTGCGGGACAATATGGTACTGCAGGATCGACGATGTGAATGGCGCCTGTATCTTGACCCTCGACAGGGCGTCGTCGCTGGGAACAAAGAACGTGGCCTTCATGGGCAGCACGGCGGGATCCATGGAGTCCAGAGCGTTTGCCCACACACCGAAGTCCCCGGCTTCGATCATTACTTCGATCATGTCCTCCATCCGGTCGTTTCTGGCTGTGAAATTGTCTGGTGGATTTCTTGTGGCGGCTGCGCAACCGGGAATGTTGCTCGTGGCCAAGATTATTACGCATAGCCCAAGAACGGCCGGAAGATGTGAGTTCTCTCTCTTTGCTGCGTTGCCTTCATTGCCCATGGCTCTCTTCTTGATTAAAGATGCGGCCAACGTTCAAATCTCTGTAGAGTCATGAAAGAACCATCATATCACAAGGTCGAAACCCATACAAAGCTTCAGCATATAAAATCTAAGCAAGAGTTTCTAAAGGAAGATGGCACATACCTGAGGCTTGATTCTTCCTTGCGATGTGTGGTAAATCGGGCAGAGATCAGAGCAGTGGGATCGTTTGTTCTTTCGGAAGCATAAACTCGGAGACAGACAAAATGAATGATCGATCGACTAGACCTAGTTATTCGCTATTTAAAGACGGAAGATTACACGTGTCCTTTTGATATCGGAAATAGAGCTGCTATTCAACGGCTCTTTTCAAATGCAAAATTTCGCTGCGGAGTATTTCCCTGTGTGGTTTCAAGGGGAAGAAGGATTGATCAAACCTTTTGACCCTATTATGATCCCATCATAATCGAATTTAGACTTGAGTAGTATTCAAGCATCAAAGGCAAATCTATATGTAACTTGAGGATTAGGGAGGGTGATAAAGCCAAATGGGTAGAGGGAATTGAATGGATTTAGGTTTAGAGTTAGGGAGTGACTTACCATAATTAAGTTAAAAGGAGGAAATATTTATTATAACATGCTAAAGAAAAATCTATACATATTCAATCATAAAATTGGCTTTTAGAGAAAGACATACCCTTGTCAAAATTAAACCATGATTATCTTATCAATCAACATTAGAAGGTTGGAAATCCCTTGCAAAAGGTTGAACTTAGAAATATTGTCAAAATTACAAACTCAAGATGTGATTCCAAGAAACCATGGGTGTGCACTAAGAAGTTGATAGGAGGTTTGGAGAAAAATATGAAGGGATGGTAATTTTTAACTTAAATGCAAATAATTCAATTAGAAATATAACATGATAAAGCATATATCTTTATTAAACTCATTATTACTCAACTTAGGTATTGGATAGAACCTTTTTTCCCAAATATACGACAAACCATCTTAGTTAATTATTAACTATTATGGGCCATATAATGAAAGTAAATATTTCTAGGAATTATTTTTAATGGAAATTTGTCTTAAAACGAAAGAGTGATTATTGGGAAGGCTTAAATTTTATCATTGGCAAATTTTAAGTATTGGGAAGCAACAGGCCTAAACATATAGGTATAATTATTGAAATACAATATAGAAGAGGCAAGGCATGATGAGGTAGAACCTATAAAAATTATACCAACCTAGAGGAATAATAGATCAATTGAGGATGGGATTTCAAAGAGACTTGGGAGATGCTTGCTAACATAAAATTTAATGAATGAAGCAAATAGCTTGACTATGGAAGTGGTTCAAATCATCTACCCATTTTACTCTAAATAATGGATCGAGATCATAAGCCAACTAGATCATTCAAATTTTATCCCACCTAATTGGACTCTGAATAATGGATCGAGATCATAAGCCAATTAGCTCATTCAAATTTACTCCCACCTAGTTGGAGGAGTGTTGGAAGACAAGTAATGTCAAAAGATGGTATGGGACAAATAGGTTGGTTATGATGCGAATTCAAGGAATTTAGAAAGTTATTAGTTTACATAAACAATGAATAAGATAAAAAAGCAAGTGCTATAGTGGGCATCTTTTAAAATTCAAAAATAGATATACAAATTTAAAATAAGTGGAAGTAAAGCTAGCTATAATTTAAGAAATGAATGTGGATGGGTTTCTAATGAAGAAAAAATAGGAGAACATTTTTATAAAACACAAAGAAAAAATTGTTGGAGTGGATAGAAGTGAAATAGAGAGTTAAGAGCATGGAAATAATAAAAAGAGAAAATATTATTTAGGAAATGAGAAAACCAAAAGTGAGGAAGTTAAAAAGTTTTTTTGAAATAAAAAATATAGGGTCTGCCATTTCAATTTTACATAAAAAAGCCAAGACAAACAAATATAGCATAAATTTTGAAAATAAGTTTTTTGTTTCTTAGATTTTATAAAAAAAAACAAATTAAATGTTAATGGAAGAGGTCTAAATGGAGGAGTTTGGGTTACAAAGATGATAGTGTTAAAGGGTTACAAAGATAATATTTGCAGAAGTTATATCTCAAGAGAAGTTTGGGTTTTTATTTAGGATGATGATTCATGGTTCTATCATAACAATTCAAAAAGGATTACATCCATAAAAATAAAAAAATTCTAATTATGATCATGAAAATCAAAAGCATATGGCATATGACATAACAAGTCGATTATACATTAGGTTGATACTTTTACATCTAGGTTTCAATATTTCATAAGTTAAGTAAATAATGGGATGATTAACATCAATTTATTTTCCAATCTTTTTAAATGGATCAATATCTAAGTTCTTCAACCCCACAAGGGCATTGTGATAAGGATTCCTTGTTTCTCGTCTATTTTTTTGATTAGTTTCTAAAGGGTTAAGAAGAGCTATTCATGAAACTAGAAGGACGGGAGCTATCCAAGGAGTCAACATTGGAAGAATAACATGATCTCATCTCCACTTTATGGATGACGTTGTATTTTTTTAGCGATTTAACTCCAAGGGAAGCACAAAAATTGCAAGAAATTATGGATATATATATAGTATAGAAATAAGTATGGAGGTTAAGAAATCTAGAATACAGTTTGAGGATGATATAATCTAAAGAATCAATTGTTACATTTTTTTCTATCAAATATATTGACTTTCAAGAAGGGTTTAAGTACTTGGTTTTTTCTTTTGAATCCAAATGGATATGATAAGAGAATGGTCTTGATTACTAGGAAATATTGAAGCTAGGATGGTTTTTTATAGGGGGATATTGACTTTGATAAAGTTGGTATTGGAAAAACGTCTAGTATTCTAGCATTTCCTGGCTCATATTGCAAAAGGAGTTTTGAAAAAGATTAGAATGGAGTGATTTAAAAATTCTTATGGATATCTAATAAACATAATGAGGGCATTCCATTGGTAAAGGGCTGAATATAGGAGAAGCCAAACTAGAAAGGAGGATGGGGATTAAAAAATATATACTCTTTTGGTTAATGATTTGGCAAGCCAAAATTTTATGGAGGGTCCTAAATATTGAAGGACTATGGAACAAAACAATAGTTCAAAAGTTTATTAGGCCTAGATCCACAATAGATTGGATAAGAAACCCAATCAAGTTAGTCAACATTATTTCAACCCACTAGAAGGAGCTTGTAAAATCCTTTCATGTAATAGGTAATTGGAGAACTTTGAGGGTGGGCGTAATGCCCCATTTTTTTTTTTCCTTGGAAAATGTCCGTAATTTTATTTCAAAAAGATGATTAAAATTACATATTGCAGATGTAGTAAGATCAACAAGGATCCCTACATTTTCACATATTGTCTCATATATGCAGAAAAACAGCTTATAATGAGCTGAACCAAAAGAAAGAGAAAACTAGACAAGAAATAGAATAGATATATCATGAACAGTGGTGAAATTGGGGCCACCGGTTTCAGGTTTGGTCCCTGAAACCGCCGCCGCCGCCACTGGATCGTGCAGACCCAATGGGTCGCCGTGCAAAGGCGCCGCCGTCTCTCCATACTCAGAAATATCCATCACGCTCCTGAAAGCAAAACGCAGGCCCAGCCATAGAGAGATGGCGAGATTTCGGACTCATTCTTTCCAGAGAAGCAAGCAGGGTTTCCTTTGCCTTGTCGACCTTCGTTTTCGATTTGAAATCTTGGACTTCTTGGAACCCTCGAGAACCCTCTCACTTGCCGCTTCGGGTCTGCCTGAAATGCAGAGCCGTAGCTGCTGAAACCATCCGCCAAAAACGTCATCCGCCATTGGTTTGCCATTGAAGGACCGTTCAACAGGTCGTATGAGGGTACCGAAGATCCATGGCCTCCAAGATCGCAACCCTTGAGCGCAAGAAGTCGACCTGGTCGCCGCCAAAGGCCAGAAACGTCATTGACCGCCTGGATCTCTGCAGGTCGAAAGTGTGACGAAGTAAGCAGAAGAGAAACCCTTGATCGCGTCGACATGGTATCAGCCGTCATCCGCCGAATGCAAGCCGTCGCAGGAGTTCCGCCGCCGTTGTTTGGAAGCCGTTCCTCACCGCCACTGGAATGCTACCCTCGCCGTCGTCTACTGTGAGCTCAGAAGGAGTCAGTGACCAGGGATAGAGCCCTGGCTGCCGAGATCAACTCGGATCGGCTCAAAACCCTAGGTTGCAGAGCTCCATCCCCCTCGACTCATCTCGGGCGTAATGCCCCATATTATAGCTTATTTTGTATTTATTTTCTTATTATATGTGGGATTTAGTTAGTCTAGTGATAACATTGCATTACATGGACATATGGACCTAATTGTATTGTGGAAGTTATGTATATGTTTATGTTTAGGTTATTAACGATGGTTGTTATGTGATTTACTTCCAGCGTGAAAATTAAAATGAGAGGTTTTGGGTACATGGATACTAGTTTAAATGAAATGTAGAAATAAATCAATAAGGTGCCAGGTGCATGGGACATAGACAAGATTGTTTACAATGTTCATCAATTAGTAACATGGTAATCACATATAAACAATTATATGGTTAGGAATGATTTTTTGTTTAGTAAACTAACCTACAGGTTAAATGGGCTAAGTGATAGTGAACCTAGTATTGTATTTTCTTAGAATTATAAATGATGCAATCTAGGTGTTGAAATGTCTCCACTCCCCAGTTCTTAAATGGTGCTAGCTCAATGAAAGAGCATCTTCCTTACAAGAAAGAGGTTGGTGGTTTGATTCCTTCGTGCCCTAATGATATTGCAATGTATTTCTTATAAAATATTTTTGTATGATGATTTATATTAATGGCAATCCATTATTTTATACAAGGAACATTTCAAACCATCTTTGTATGTTGCTACGATGGGGGTTCCACACCACCTTTGTAAATTGTTATGAAGGGGGTATATAACTACCCCCACAAGAGTCTATGAAGGGGGTCTTAAACTGCCCTTGTAGGTCGCTATGAGGGGGGTTCTAATCTAACACCATAGGGCCGGTGCAAGGTAATGATACCCACTTATGACATGTTAGTTGCAATGGACTTCTTGAAAAATAAAAATCCGACCATTAAAATGAACTTTTAGAGGTATCTACACAACATTTTAGAACATGGTGTAAAAATATGAAATGTAGACAATTGGATAACCTTCCAGAATATATAGCTTTTATTTATGGAAAATAGGTATAACTCCCAAAATGGTGTTCTTATAAGATTGGTATGTTATTTGTTTTATGCAACTTTGTCCTTCCACAGAGCATTCTCGCAGCCCAATAAACATGACTGTCTCTTCATGCACTCACTCTCCTACATATATAGAAGCTCATGAAATGATTCTAGAATTATCATCAATTCATCATTTCAGCCACTATTTAATTTGAAATAAAACAAACACCACAACCATGCATTCATGCAATGTATCAAAACATATGCACCCACACTCGTGCATGTACATTTACAATATTTACACAAACTTTTCAGGTTCATTCACTCAATGCATATCCACAAGATTCAAAAAATCTTTTAATGCATATCCACCTAATGTCACCTTGCATTGATTCATGCATACTATACTATCATGCCATGCATTCCATCATTCCAAACACATTATGGCCTAACTAGGGTTATCCCATATAGCATGCACTACCATAGCACTACCATAACAGGACTATAAGTCCTTACTTGCCTTGGTTATTAAACTCATAACTAGCATACAACAATGACATGATATATTTCATATGATTGCATTCTAACATTTAATCAATTGCATGGTAGAGGGTTCCTTTCCCTTACTACCCCATACCTCACCATGTCATGGTGGTATGGTATTCACACAATGCATTCAACCATACATGAATACCATTCTATTATTACCAAATACGGTTCAAGGGAGTCTTACCCAATCCCTTTTAAACACTTGTACAATTATCATGGATGAACATTACCTGCATGGTTCTTATTAACCTCTTCATTGTTACCTGATCAGCTTGGATTCTTACCAAGGACTACACAGTCCTTCCACCAATCCTCATGATCACATATCTGTTGCACCAACCTTTCTTCATAAGGTTGCTTGTCACATGCAACAGTGTCATCAACATCTTCAACCATGTTTCAACCACAACAATTGTCATTAGTGGCTCATTGCATATGTAAACTTCACTAACTTTACCAACATGCAACGTGACATACATGCTATGCAATATCTAACAATATGCCTACTAGTGCATATCACTTCACTCATCTAATCTATTGTATTTTTAGCATTCCTATGCCATCAATTTCTATATAGAAATCTCACAAAACATAAATACAAGAGCAAGACAGGGGTTAAGGAATTTTCCCTTCCAATCCCTCATCATAGCATGGAATTCTTCTTCCATATCATAGATGAATAATTTCATGGCCCTGTCAGCCCTCTGTAGTTTTCCTTGATCACTGTAATAGCTCTTATTGCATCAGGTTCTCATGCATGTAAACTCATGATTTGGCCCAAACAACCCCAGTGCTGTAACCTTGAGATCTGATACCACTCTGTCATGTCCCCGGTCACCTTAGTGCCCTTTAGAGGCAATGGGAGACAACCCTTGAATCACCTACTAATTTTTTCTTCTTTTTCCTAGGCAATTCAAAGGCTCCGCAACTTTGAACCGACAATGATCCTCGGTCCACAATCCACAGTTTCACAATGACCTCCGAACCGCAACCCACAATCGAAAATTAGAAGTCTGATTGCCAAAATTATCCTTCCACAGAAATCTCCTTCCTGACTTCTACAATCCGTAATGCAGAAGTCGGAAGCCTAAAGTCAAATCACTGTCTCAGAAAATTTACTCCTCTGCAATTCTGCTATCCGCAACCCACATTGCGGATTACAGAATTGCGGAGGAGTATATTTTCTGGGATGGTGATTTGACTTTCGGCTTCCAACTTCCACATTGTGGATGTCGAAAAGTGGAAATCTTGTTCTGTATCCCAGGGAAATCCTCCCTCCACAATCTGTAACCTACAATCTGCTTGCGGATGTGGAAAGGCGGAAACCAAATGCGGCAACCCCATGGAATCTGACCTTCCGCAATTCGCAATCTACAACCTGCTTGCGGATGTAGAAAGGAGGAATTCCAATGCACCATTTCTGTTGAACTCGCCCTTCCGACTTCCGCAATCCGTAACCTGCTTTCTAGATGTGGAAAAGCGGAAGTCTTTCCACACAACCCCGATGGTCTATCCCCGACCTCCGCAATAAGCAATCCGCATTGCGGATGTGGAAGGTCGGGACCACATACCGTTGTACCAACAACTTCACCTTCAACTTCAGAGGGTGATAACTCCTCCATCCTTGGGACAAATTGGGCAAGGTCGCTACCGTTGGAAAGATCTTGGAGAGATCTATCCACTAGTGTAATCCCCACTCCAATATAAGCAATCTAACCTTGTCATTTTCCAACTTAAGTCTTTCCTATAACTCCCTCAATGCACCATTATCCTTCTGCAAGGAGCTTTGTTTGTCCTCTGCCAGGTCTTCTCTCCTACATCTAACCCATAGGGTGTCATTAATCACAGCAGGGCTATCTACTTTCTTTCCCAAGTCCAGGATGGATTTCCCTTCACATTTACTAGACTTAGCCCTAATTCACCAAAGGACAATTCAAAATCATTACCAAAGGGATTGCAAGTAGGCATAAGCATACTACATTAACACCAGGGATTAAACATGATCCACACCCATAGAATGAAATACATGCACATATTTCTCCTAGGAAGAGTGAGGAAATCATGCGGGGGCTTAGTCCTATTCCTCAAGCATGATTACACATAAGTATCACATAAGGATAAGAATGTAAGGTGCAAGGAAAATGTAATTGATACACACAATAGTACGAGTTATCCATATTAACACACATGTCTGCCAACCATAACAATCATTGCTAGTTAAATCAGTGCAGAAGTGAGATAACAACATACACAACAGACTTACCACAAGGCATAGGCATACAGTCCTATTCATCAATGGAACATTTCCATAAGCAAATAGATGCATGCATACACTTAACAACTATAAGTAAAGGTAGCATCATCCACACACAATGAGTCATGCATTCATCAATCATTAACATGCACCACAAAATGAAGCATAAGGCATGGCCATTCATCCCTAGTAATCAGTGAATACTTCATGGAAATTAGAACACATGTGGGCATAACTTATCATGGAGAACACTTATCTTTTGCATTGAACCTCCAAGCAAAATGGCTATGGGCTGCAACGTTCCAACCCAACCATAGATCTCTGCTCAACCTATACTATTTCAGCAATCAGAGATCACCGCCGAGCTGGGGCTATGTATCCACTAAGGAGTATCACTCAGGCTCACTCACAGCATTGGTTCACAGTTAATTAGGGAATCCAGCCTATAGTTGGTTTTGTCAAGCAAATGAGGAAGGAAGGTAAGGGTTTTCTAGCTCAATAAGCTCCTCCACAGAGTGATGGGCATATTCCAATGATCTCAGACAGGTTCAAGCACCCCCATCACCCCACTCTCAGCCTAGGTAAGGTTCCCTTCATTATTGTACAGTCCCTAGGGAACCCCTTCCCTAGCACTGAATTGGGTAATTGTTGTTGGCCTTGATTGCTAAATCAAGGTAAATAAGCCTTCTTAGGATTTACCATGCAACTTAAACCCTCCTAGCTTCTTTCCATTGTGATCTGCGCTTGGGTCTTCCCCAATGCTTCGACCGAGTGGCTCAATCCTGCAACAAGATCTCGACAGTCCAATATGGTTCTCCTCAAGGTTTTCCTAAGATTCTCACACTCTACAATTCACCCCAGAACTCAATTTCATGGATTTTTCCACAGGATTTTCCTCCCATGCAGGGTTTCAGTGTATTCTTAGCTCTGCAAATCACGACCCTACACAGAATCATGATTTTATACTCCTTTGCTTCACGGCTCGGTTCCCTGTGATGCATAAGGGTTTAACTTATGTATCCCTCCCAAACCAAGGTCCAAGAATGGGAAATAAAAACTACCAGGGGGTGGAGTGAAACGTGGATCAAGGCAGCAGAGCTCCATATCCTACCATCTGACCCTTCGAGATTTCCTATACTCGACGACCTCATGAATAGTGCTCTTCATCCACTTCCTTATAGAAGCATTCAATGGTGTCTAGAATAGGTCAAATGGGTTCTCATGGTGACATATGGGAGCCTAGGATTTCATTCCCAACCCCTTCACCTCTCCCTAGTGGATACATAGTTCCCTCTCATTCCGTTGTAGCCATAGCCAACCCTTGGTATTTATTTACATGGTCTTATTTACATCCTTTACATTTTCCATGGCTTACCATCACATGGTTACCATAATACCAAATAATTTCCTATGCAATTAAAACTAAGTATCCACTAGTGGGGCCTTGGCCTTGAGCTCCACACTAGGGAAAAAACACATTGCATTTTATGCAGTATTTACATTACATCCAAAATAGACTAAGCGTCAGAATGAGGGATATTACATATAATCTAGAACTATCAGGACTTGCAAAAAATGAAATTACTATAGAATGTGAACCCCTTATTGGCAATAAAGAAGGAACCAGAAGCAACGAAGCTCGTACTCCCCTAATTGACCCCATGCACACTTTCATAGTTTAGTAACAAAATCTCAAAACTGTATCTCTGTAAGGTTTTCTACAAATAATTTCCCAACAAGCAAGTTCATCATTTTCATCTATCTTCAATCTGAATTTGTTATGTTTGTGCAATGTCTTTCTTAAGATTCCTATTGTTTTTTCCAGCTGTGTTGTGAAACGTTTTTGTCTAGTACTAGATGAAATAATTGTTGTTTGAATTGCTCTACGTGCAACTTTGGTATCTTTCTTCCTAGATTTTCCAAATTTTTTTATTGCATCGCTTATATTTTCTACCACATTATGTTTCAACCTAGACTCTTTTGTTTCCTTGTGAATACCCAATAATGACGTAACATCTCTTAACTTCTGGGACACTAGTTAACATCTCAAAATTTATGCTTGTCGTGTTATTGAATATTGTTGGAGAAGATCACCATAAATTTTCATAGAATGATATCATGCAACATGTATGGCTATTATTTCCCCATATTTGTCACAATCAACATTTTCCAACATTTCATCATCAATGGTGAAAGCACCTATACATTCCAGTTAATTGATTTAAGTTAACATATATCAAAAATTACAATTCATTAAAAAATGGTTTTGGAAAATATATGATATATACATACTGGGTCCAATTTCTTGTTCTTGAACTTGATCTTCAATATTTACTTCATTAACATTAGAATGTAAATCCCTATTTACATCTTCAACAATGGTCTCTTCAGCTTCACTTTGTTATTTGTGTACTCGATTTTCAATATTCATTTCATCAACATTATGATGTAAATATCTATTTACATATTCAACAATTGTCTCTTCTATCTTTGCAACCCTTGATTTTTTGGCATGATATCCGAGTCTTTCATTTTCCCTATGAGCCTCATCATCTCGTTTACGAGCACTTTTGATTTGCCGAGTTTTTTTATTGCCCATGATTGTTTAATCTGTAGAGGTTAAATTAAAGAATCAACACTTTATAGTAAAAAAAAAAAAAATATTAAGATTAAAAACAACTAAATTTTTTTATGACTCTTTCAATCATTTATAAAACACATGAAGATAAATTTTCTTTGATAGTTTAACCTTAAAAAAAGTATTTAGAAAAAAGTCACCTTAAAAAAATCTCTTAAGAGTCTTTGAGTCTTCGACAAAACACCTTAATAGAATATCTTTGAGATCTTCACGTAAAAAATGTTTTTGACAAAAAAACACCTTAAAAAGGCCCGTTAGAGCCTTTGAGCTTTAAGAAAACATTTTATAAAAAAATATTTTCAATAGCATTTGACTTGAAAAAACAAAATTGAGAAAAAAAACACCTTTCAAGAAGTTCCTTAGATTCTTTCAACCTTCAAGAAGTTTCTTTAAAAACAATCTACTTGAAGAAGTCCCTTAAAAGAAAACTTTTTAGAAAAAATATCATTTGAAAGAAATCTTTTTTGCAAAAAAACTTCTTGAAAAGAAATCTCCTTTGAAGAAAAACTCCTTGGAAATAAATCCCTTTGAAAAAAAAACCCTTGGAAATAAATCTCCTTTGAAGAAAACACTTTTGAAAACAAATCTCCTTTGAAAAAATATTTTCTAAATACCTTTATGAGAAAAAAGATGCGAAATTATAATTTGTTTACTCTTTGTTTATATTATTTCAAAAAAAGTAATTTCTAAAGCACACCCTGTTTTTCCAGCCGACTAAATTTTTTCCGTTTTATTTTTCACCCGAACATCCGTTGATATATTTAACGATTTGATAACGAAAAACCATTATTCGGCTGAATAATTATTCGTCTGAATAACGGTCAATATCTTGAAGCCTCAACGCTTTCAAACTTCTCCATTTTCAGAAGGAAAAAAACAAACTGCCACACTGCAAAGTGACTGTTGGAACTGATACCATTAGTTTCGTTTTTTAATCTACTTTTCGTAGGTATAGATTTTGTTGTGTTTAGGTGAGATTGGTGTGTATACTTCAAAAGGGTATTCTTAGATTTTTTAGTTTTAGAGTAAATTGAGAAAGTTTCCTCTCAAAATGAACATGTTGAAATTTGACAAGCTTCTTGCATTGATCCAATTCAAAAAATTATAATAATTAGTATATAGATCCATTGGTCACGGAATTATAGCCATGCCCTAATACAATCTGTGTAGATTGTTGTAGCATATATTTTTTTAAGAAAAAAAAGTTTAACAATGATTTCATGCCACTAAAAACATGACTATTTATTAGTCCTTTTGTTTTATAAGAATATATTATCAAACATTTTCCAAATTGACATATCAAATCTCAATAATTTTTTTTGAAAAAATAATGAATAGAAAGCTAACGAAATTCTCTAAAAGTTTTCCCTTTACCAACAAGGACTAAGAGTATACAAGGAGACTATTATTTCATGTTATTCATTGCTGACTTCACAAGAATGACTTGGGTATTCTTTCTCAAAGAAAAATATGAAGCATTTGAAAAGTTCAAAATATTCAAAGCACATGTTGAAAATGAGAGTGATCTAAAAATAAAAACTCTAAGATCATACAATGGAGGGGAATTCACCTCAAATGACTTCAATTCTTTTTGTGAGGATAATGGGATCAAAATAAAATTTTCACCTCCAAGGACTCCTCAACAAAATGGTGTTGTGGAAAGGAAAAATATAACTATTCAAGAGGCAACCAAAATTATGTTAAATGAAGCCAAAATTTTAGACATATACTGGATAGAAGCAGTATACACAACTGTATATATACTAAACAAAGCACAAATAAGAGTCAACCATAACAAAACATCGTATGGATTATGGTTTGGCAAGCCAACGTCCATTAAACATTTCAAAGTATTTGGAAGCAAGTGTTATATAAAAAGAGATGATGATAATCTAAGAAAATTTGACTCCAGATCTTTTGAAGGAATATTCCTTGGTTACTCATCCAACAAAAAGTTGTACATGTGCTACAATATGAAGCTAAATAAAATTGTGGAAAGTGCTAATGTAAAAGTGGATGACTTGAAAATCACTCAAACTAGCCCTAGAAGTAATGAAAGAGTAAGAAATGAAGATGACGAGGAAGTAACAAAAATTAAAAAGGAAGATTTGAAAAATGAAGAAGAAGACAAAGAAGGAAAAGAAGAAGAAGAAGAAGAACTCTTTGTAGAAGGAAATGAAGAATCACCAAGGCAAGACACAAAATCTCCATCAAGAAGAACAAAACTAAACCATCCAGTTAGTCTAATAATTGGTGACAAAGATGTTGGAACTCAAACTACAAGACAATTAAGAATGGATACATAACAAGCATTGGTATCCCTCATAGAGCCTAAAACAATTGTAGAAGCTAGCAAATATGAAAATTGGATTAAAGCCACAAATGAAGAACTAAATCAAATAGAAAAATATTAGACCTGGGAACTAGTTCCAAGACCAATAAAAATGTAATTGGTACAAAATGGGTCTTCAAAGAAAAACTTAATGAAAATGGACAAATAGTCAGAAATAAAGCCAGACTAGTATGCAAAGGGTATGCTCAAGTGGAAGGCATTGACTTTGAAGAAAAATTTTCCCCAATAACCAAATCAGAAGCAATTAGAATGTTTCTAGCATTTTAAAGTTATAAAAAACTCAAGGTATATCATATGGATTCCAAATCATCATTTCTTAATGGAAATCTAAAAGAATAATTATATATAGAGAAACCTGATGGATTTATCCTATCAGATAAACAAGATTATCTTTGAGTAGGATGGAAATACATGTTTATGGTTTATTAAACCCAACGTTTCGGACTTCAAAGTGAGTCCATTATCAGGGGTGAGCTTGGTACTCTTCTGAGAAACATTGGGTTTAATAAACCATAAACAGGTATTTCCATCCTACTCAAAGATATTCAACTTGTAAAATGGACTCTCTTTTCCAAACAAGATTATGTTTGTAAACTGAAGAAAGCACTATATGGTCTCAAACAAGTCCCTAGAGCATGGTTTTCTAGACTTGATGAATACTTACAACAACAAGGTTACAAATGAGGAATCACTGACAACAATTTGTATATCAAAACATAAAATCAGAACATGACAATTGTTGTAGTATATGTGGATGATATTATCTTTGGAAGTACTCTAAATTCCCCGAGTAAACAGTTTGTTATAGCAATGCAAAAATAATTCGAAATGTCAATGCTTGGATAATTGACATTCTTCTTAGGGTTGCAAGTGTCACGGTCAGACAAAGGAATTTTTATGTCTTAAATGAAATATATCTAAGAAATGTTAAAGAAGTTTAAAATGGAAGACTGCAAACCTGTTAGCACCCCTATGGTCACTGGATGCAAATTGAGTAAGGATGATGATTCATTAGAAGTTGATCATACTATGTACAGGTCATTGCTTGGAAGCCTATTGTATGTGGCAGCCACAAGACCAGATGTGATGCAAGCTATAGGAGTAGTGGCAAGATTTCAATCTACTCCAAAAGAAACACATGTAATTGCAACCAAAAGAATTCTCAAAAATTTAAAAGGAACCATGGAATTTGGATTGTAGTTTCCTAAAGGAGAGGATTTTTCCCTAGTTGCATCCACTAATGCTGATTGGGTTGGAAGCACTGATGACAGAAAACAAACAAGTGCAGTCGCATTCTTTTTAGGATATTGTCTCGTGTCATGGCTTAGCAAAAAGAAAACATCCATTTCGCTATCTACAACAGAGGTTGAATACATTGCTGTTGCATCATGTTGTACTCAAGTTATATGGATGAAGCAAACATTAGAAGATTTACATGTGAAGTATGATCATCCAATTGTAATAAACTGTGACAATATGAGTGCCATAAATATATCTAAAAATCATGTCATGCACTCCAAGACAAAACATATTCCAATAAAGTATCATTTACTAAAGGATCAAGTATCACAGAAAGTTGTGAAGCTAGAATATGTTGATACAAAAGAACAAATAGCAGACATCTTCACTAAGCCACTGCCTGAGGAAGTATTTGAACATCTTGGCCAAAAGCTGGGAGTAATCTCCCTATAATAAATAAAAAGGGAAAGGCATGATGACATGGGGAGATATGTTGACAGGAGGAGCTATCAAAGAGAATATTGGGAACTCTCTGTCATCAATATCAAAAGGAGAGAGCAAAAGAAGATCATCCAACATCCATTTTCCAAATAATAAGCAAATTCACGCCAGACATGTTAGCCTTTGTCATTGGTGTCAAAGGGGGAGAAGTTTTTACAATGTTGTCATCAATGCCAAAGGAGGAGAAGGTTGGATAATGTTTGTATTTGATTTCAAATATGCATTAGCAAAAGAATGTCAAGCACCACTCTTATTTCAAAGTCAAAAATATTAAAATAAAAGTAAAATATATTATGAAGAGCTACAAGTGATCATTTTGAAGATTCGTGATGATTTATTTTTACACCTCGTCAATTAATATATAAAAAAAATCTTGTGTTCGAATAGGAGTGTCTCAAAAGTTCTTATTTGAAGATCAAAAGAAGAGTCCAAAGAAAGAATATGAACAAAAGTCGTTTTTGAAGACCTGATTTTTTTTTTTAGAGAAATAGGGTGTGGATGCATCCTTCAATTATATCTGAGAAATTGGGGATGGGTGTCTCTAGCAAGTTGTAGCTCGCAAAACATTGTAAATAAAATTTTGCAGTTAATAGAAAGAATTGGTGGTTGTTCCCATTTGGGTTTTCCACGAGAAAAAAAATGTGTACTGTGCATCTTGTTGATTACACAAACATTAATAATTAAAAGTGGTTTAAATTGTGAGAAATTAACAATACTGATTCGCCACCCTCCCCTCCCCCTCTCAGTATTGTACAATATTTCAACAGTCTAGGAGTAGGATTCTCTCTTAATGGGCTATGCCTAGTTTCCTAAGTAGAGCCAAAACCAACCCCTTGAAATTCACCAATGTGAAAATAATTGACATGGAAACCCATAATAAAATGGGCCCATAATTTATGAAGAAAATATGAGCTAAGCTCATTTGTATTGTAGGGAGGTTTATAAAATACCATAAACCACATATCCATCAAGTGGTCTTTCCATAGTTGGAATGTGCACAAGTTTAGTCAAAGATGCATCTTTCTTTAATCAACAGGTTGGTTGCTCCTAGGGTTAATAAAAAACTAAAGTCATCTCTTTGGTTATATATAAGTTTTTCACCTCTTCCTCACTAATAACGGTTCAGTAGTATTCTCTCATCCTAGTCCTATATTCACATATATTAGATAATTGGGGATGAGCATGGCCAATAGAAAAAACAATGTTGTGAGTTAAATGAGGCAATGAAATACAATATGGATCTCTATTGTTACTAAGATGGCTAACTAAGTTTAATTGATTTTTCTATATGGATTTTCTGAGAGGTTAAAGTTTAGATTTGAATTAGAGTTTTATTCTATATAATTTAAAATAATAATTACAATTAAATAATAATATTTTTTAAATATGTAATTTTTTATAATTTTATGAACATAATGTAACTATATATATATATATTTCAACGGAAAAAAAACATACTATTGGTATTCATAAGTTGAATAAAATAGTACAAAAAAGATTAAGTCGATGAAAACGACTTAAGGACATTACAAGCCATACACTAACATTCTCATATCCTCCTAGTCATTATCACAACTTGACATTCCAAAAACTTCAAAAAACTACAACATTAAGGACAAGCAACAATAATAAAATCAACCTAATTAGAGATCAAAGATTTTGATTGAACCATGATCAATAACTAGGTCATCCATAAGTTCATCCCAAAATAAAACACCTTCATCTCCCTAGTATGATCCTTTAGAAAGATGATCTACCCTTGCATTGTGTTGTTTGTAAATATGATCGAAGGAGATATAGTTGAAAGTCTGGATTTCCATCCTAATTCTTCTGCACCATTGAGGAAGAGCAATAACATTTAAGTTAAACTCCTTCTTTTCCCATTTTATGGTAACTCTTGAGTCCCCATATACAACCAACTCATGCAACTCGAAAGTATTTGAAGCTTTAAGTACACACCATAGTGCCAGTAGTTCGGACTTCATGTTGTTTCCTTTCCCACAATTGAGCTTAAGATTGAAAAAAATATCACAACTAAGGTAAATTGAACCCCTGGAAATACAAAGACCATTTTTCAGCTACCCCATCAAAGAGAGCAACAAGTTTGTAATGATTTAGGCAAAAAGAACCAATAGATTTTGGAATTACCTCTGAAGAAATTGAACAATAGTCCTTTAGCAGACACAAAATTCTGTTGGAAGTCTTGTTTTTATCAGGTTTAACTTCTTCAAATATAGCCAAATTCTTGGTGGCCCAAATGGCCCACGAGATCATCGTCGGAAGAAAAGGAAAATCCTTACACTGTCTAAACTAGTTGAGAGCACAGACCTCAAAATACTCAATGCCCCATTTCATCTCCAATTTGAGGTGAATTAAAACCGAATCCCAAACAGATCTTGTAAACTCATAACTGATGAGCAAATGTTTAGTTGTTTCCTGGTTTTGTTTGCATAGAGAGCGGAAACTTGGTCCCATCCAACCCTTCTTGATTAAATTATCCTATGTTTTGAGTCTATATTGGAGTGCATGCCACATAAAACATTTTATTTTAGTGGGAATATTCCACTTCCATAAAACTTTGTACCACCAATGATGAGGGTACACACACTTACGTTTGAAAATTGCCATGTAAGCAAGCTTGGCCGCCACCGAACCATGTTCCTTATTACTGCTCCATAACAAAGTATCCTTCCCACCATTCAATCTACATCCAGTTGCGTTAAGTCTTCTAATGTAATTATTCCATTTCTTTGCCAACCTACCTGTGAACCCTATATCTTCAGCATTGTATCGGTAAGTCTGGTGAGGACTTGTTTCTATTCTCTTAATTCTTTCTAGAGTGGCAATATCAAACTCTTTTAGAGTTGTAGTGATATCCACAGAAAGAGAGTAGTCTTCTTCTAACCCAAGAATTGGATCGATTCCCACAAGGATTTCCTTTCCATTTCCCACCCTCTAGGATAGGTCAATCGCCAACCAATTATAAACCTTAATAAAACTAACCCAGATGGGAGAGTCTCCCCTACGCTTCTTCTTCAGATTCTAAATCCAATTGGTGACATTATCTTTAATGTATTTGACTGATAACACTTTGGTCCAGAGGGTAGGACCAAATAACCCTCTCCATAGACTTTTTAATTTTAATGCACAACTGAAAATATCCAGATTTCAAATTCCCCAACCCCCACAACATTCAGGGATTGCAATTCACTCCCACCTAACCATCACCAACTTACTGGAATCTAGACCACCAATCCACAAAAAATTGAAAAATAACTTCCTTAAGCAGTTGATGATATATCTCAGGATTTTATGTAGGGATGGCCAATAGACTGGTATGCCTGTTAGAACTGACTTAACAAGCGTGAGCCTTCCACTGATGGATAATAGCATGTAAGTCCAATGACTAATCCTATGTTCAACTTTTTTAACGATCGACAACCAATGTTTGCACCTGTACCGATTTGGCTTTAAGAAATAGCCAAGATATTTGAACCCTACTTCCAATTTATAGAAATTGAAAGGCAATAAACCTTTGATGATGTTCAATTTCCAATCCTCCTTCTAATAGTAATAAAAGGAGGATTTTTTATTACTAACCGACATTCCTGAAGATTCACAAAAAGACCCCATGATAGATTTGAAATTCTACCATTCTTCCACAGAGTCAGAACCTTCCAATAGGACATCATCCATGAATAAAAGATGAGAAAGAGACAATTATTTCGAAAGTTTGATACCTTTGATTGCACAGTTTGCTTTTGCAATCCCGATCATCCTGCTCAATCCATCAATGGTCAACAAAATAAGAGAGGCGATAAGGGGCATCCTTTCCTTACACCCCTAGTACTTTTAAAAAAAATTGATGGAGTGCCATTGACTAGAACAACAAAATTGGTTGTAGTTACGCATGCCATAATCAAATTTAGAGCTAAAGGAGGAATTCCAATCTGAATGAGAATCAAACATAAGAAAACGCAGTCAAATTTGTCATAGGCCTTTTCTAAGTCCATTTTTTGTAACATAGCCTTTGACTTCGTCTTCTTTATAGTATGTATTATCTCCTGTGTTATGCCTATTGCATCCAAGATTTGGCGATGCTTCAAAAACCCAAACTGCTCAACAAAGATGCACCTTGACAAAATAGGTTTCAATCTGCCCGATATGATCTTGGAAATCAATTTATATGCCAACTTGCAGAGTGCAATTGCCCTAAAATCACCAAAGTTTTTGGGCTTGTTTTTCTTTGGGATTAAAGTGATAAAGGTTGAGTTGAGTGCCCCTGAAATGTAACCTTCAGTTCTTGAATATTCCACCATGTTCAATAAATCCATTCCCATGATATCAAAAAAATGAAGGAAGAGTTCTACCATCCACCCGTCGAGCCCTGGGCTCTTCTCTTTTGCAAACCCCTTTAAAGCCTCTTCAATCTCAGATAGAGTGACTTCTTTCTCCAATTCCATAGCATCACTACCACTGAAAAAAATAGGATATTGTCTTGCAACACCAATCTAGGTCAAAAGATTACCTTTACCAGGATCCTCAGAAACTTTACCAAAATAGTACTTAGCAGCATTTTGAATGTTTGTCAAACCCGTCACCAAATTCCCATTATTGCCACAATATCCCAAATAGCATTACTATATATATATACATAAATTTATAAATTAATATATATATATATAAAATTTAAAATTCTTATTAAAATTTAATTAATATTACAATCTAAGAAAATTATTGCAATCTATTTGATAAGAAAATTACTTACAGTACATATAAAACTGTGTACATTGATAACACAATGTTGATTGATAACATAGTATTCATTGATGACACAATGTTGATTATGTATTCATTGATTGTTGATTATGGCATAATATTTGTCTTTGGACATATTCATTAATGTGTTTACTTATTTTTCTTAGCTTTTTCTAATATGTATTTTTTAGTGATGTGTATTTTAATTTTTATTATTTTTTAATTTAAAAATTTTAAGATTTTTATTTATAAAACTTTTTATTAGTTTTTATTTAAATATTATTTTTTATGTGTTCTAAATTTTTATCTAAATTTTATTTATTATTTTTATGATTTAATTATTTATTATTTTTATATGTTCTAAGTTTTTATTCACAAAACTTAATTATTTCTCATATTTAAATGTTTATTTTCTTATGTGTTTTAAATTTTTATAGTGATCACCTCCATTGTCCAAAATAAAATGGAGCCACAAAATTTGTATTCATATATCCCTACACGTATTGCTGCCGATTTTAAAGGAAGCCATTTCAGTAGAATGGATTCCACGTGATGGACATGGGAGATATACTTGATGGATTGAGTGACTGAAGAATGGTTGTTTGACAGCAGCCCAATACAAGTATTTTTATGTTTTTAGTTTAGAGATATGATCATGGTTAAGTCATATTTCATAAATTTGATTTTATTTATTTATTTAAAATAAATGAATATATATATATATTTATAAGTGTTTATTATATTGATAGGTGTTTATATTTTAGAATTTGAGGTTGACTAGCATTTATGTTTTTTCTAGATAACACAAGTGTATTGTCCAATTGATTTTATGACAATCTTTCAAAATTGGAAATAAACAATTATAAAAAAAAAAAAATATCAAAAATAAATAGTAGTTAATGCATGGATAACTTGTAATTACTAATGCATGGACAACTCTTAACAGGTTAAGTAGCTGTCTCTTAATTGATGCATGGATAAGGGGCTGGTAGACAACAAGTAACATATAACTTATTACTTATTTGTGACACTTAATTTGTTGTTTATTAGTGTTAACTATAAACAAGTTAGATAGCTGTGTTACTATATTAGAATTTGAGTAGACTAGCATTTATGATTTTGCACTAAGATAAGACAAATGCATTATACTAATTGGATAGAGGATAATTGATGCATGGATAATTGATAACTAATGTATGGATAATTTTTAATTGATAAATAAATAAATAAAAACCAAACCATAAATAACAACATATAACTTATTCTTTATTATTTATTAATTAATTATGTGAAACTCTGAGTAAAAAGGGCACCACATGCTCTCAAACAATAAATAACAACATATAACTTATTATTTATTATTTATTAATTAATTATGTGAAACTCTGAGTAAAAAGGGCACCACATGCTCTCATGCGTAAACGCACACTGCCTGTATGCATGCGAGCAGGTCTAAGAATGTCGGAGACTCGGATGTAAAGCACCGCCACCGCCTGCATGCTAGGATGGGTTTAAGAACAGCCTGCGCTTTTTAAAGGATTAACAGTTAGCAAGGACGCAGTGCTAATCCTCAGCTTAATTACCAGAGCCTTTTGAAGGAGGAGATATTCACATTCCTAAAGCATTTCCTAATAAGCAGCCATGGCTACTTATCTGGAATTATTGCCAGAACAAACTCCGTTGTTGCGCTTACTATTTTTTCACAAAGAGTTGGAAACAATCCATTTCCCTTCCCTCCGTCGACGCCGAGGCAGGCCTATTCCTTGCAGTGAACCTAATCTATCTACCCCACGTTTATGTCATTCCCCTTCTGTCTGCAATCCTTTAAGACAAACGTCCTTAGTACTGCCTCCCATGTCCACCATAAGAAGTGTCATTGCCACAGGTATCATTGGAGGGGAGGGCGACAATCTAGACACCTATAAAGTTGTGGCCTTGGGTGAGCCGCGGGAAGGTCCGGAAAATAGACATGTAGTGGAAATCTATGATTCCTTAAAAATGGAGTGGAAGGTACTGCCAGGATTCTTGCTTAATTTCTGGCCGACAAGGCCAATGGAGGAACTTGTTTTTAGTGGTGATTTCTGCTACCGTTTAGTGCAGAATAATGCAGGAACAAGATGGAGCATTCTGGGTTTCAGCGATCAGATCTCTGAGCCGTCGCCCATAATTACGGCATTGCCAGTATTGACTGATGGCAGCATGACGCCTAAATTGTTTACTTGTGGGTCGAGGCTTCTGTTAGTAAAGTGCACAGAGGAAGGTTCCTCTATTATTGTTTGGGAGTTTCAGATGGACGCCGTACGCTCAAACTCCCCCTCGTGGAAGGAGATGGCAAGGATGCCTCCATCCATGATCAAGGAATTTGAACAGCTTCCATTTGACATATGTTTTGACTGGGTGGGACTGGAGGATTACCTCTACTTTAAAGCCAATGATACCGTTTTGAGGGTAGGTATTTACAACATCAACGAAAATTCATGGAGTTGGCTTCCCACTTGTTCCATGCCACTCGGGCCTGCTATTCTCGTCTCACGGCTTTCAGGCCCAGGCTTCACAGCTTTCATTGCTCCACAGCTTTCAGGCCCAGGCTTCACGTATTTGAAGGACGTTGATGTGTGATGGTTTCTACTATAATTCTGTCATTAAGTTGCTTATTTATTTTATTGCTCCACGAGAGGGTAACTGGCGATCCTAAAGTTTGATCACCATGGCTTCCCTGCAAAATCAATCACTTGTTAGTGGGATGCCTGGATCCTGTTAAGGTCTGCTTCTATTTTACAGAGGTGATTTTCTTTTGGCTCATTAAACTTTCATGTGTATGTTGTCTCTGCAAATTTGGATTTAATAATCAGTGAGTTGAAAAAGTAAACCTTGGCTATGGATTTCAATTTATTATATTGAATTTATGTGTGAGGTAGAAAAGAACCTTCATATGAGCGGTTGAATTTTTGGACTTTTCTTAGTAGTCATTGCTTGTGAATATAGGTATGTGATAATTATGTAATTATTTGATAACAACTAATGTAGTTAATGCTTTGTAATTTATGAGCTGATTAGAATATTCTCACTACTAAAATAGTTTTAAAAAACAAAAAAAATTATATGGTTTTTTATTTTCAGCTTCTTATCAGCAGCAACTATTTCACCAGGACATTCAATAAATTTGAACGGGATAGATCACTCTACGATAAAAATTATTTGAAAATTGGTATCACAATCTTGTCTTAATTATTGAATTTCTTGTCACATTGTGATTGTTTTGTGGATCTCCCACAGCGTGAAGTGGACTAAGGTGTGGTATAGTATCATGCTGCAAAATGTTTTAATAAAGAAATTGTTTCGGTGATGACCACCTTGTCCAGTTGAGAAATTCTCTTGGTAGTGATCGCCATGTTGCTTTGTCGATTGTCAATGACTTCGTTTTTTTAATAACTTGGAATTGAATTTAAGAATTTTAAATAATTAAGAATTTTATTGTGTTTCAATTATTTTAAAAATTTAACTGCTGTGCTGTATGATTTGGAAGATCTAAGTTACTTGTGTTGTATGTAACATTAAAAATAAAAATAAAATGGTTATTAGAGTTAGCTTTTTTCTAGTTAAATAGGTGTGTGAAGCTGGTTATACATGCATTAGTCAACATTTATCCATGCATTAGCCAAGAGTTATCCATGTATCAGTCACCAGTTATCCATGCATCAACTACCAGCTAGTAGTTATCCATGCATCATTTTTCTTTTTCTTTTTCTTTTATAATTGTTTATTTCAAAGAGTGCTATAAAATCAATATAGAAAGTACACTTATCTCATCTTTATGTAATCTAGAAAAACTATAGATGCTAGTAAATATATAAACATCTATGGATATAAATATCCATTAAAACAAATTTTATAGAAAATTTAAAAACTTTTATTACACTTTATAAAAATAACATAATTCCAATTCCTTTGATATTGGAAGAAAATTCCAATATTTGTTATACACACATATATATAATATTCAAAATTGTAAATTTCCTAAACCAATATCATTTATAAATTTTTATAAATCTATCATCACTAATATACTTTATGAATTTTTATAAATCTATCATCACTAATATACTTTATAAATTGAACGTGAGGTTCACCTAGAGTACAATAGTTTTCATGTAATCCTGCATGATTTTTTTCTCTATAATCATCAAGGTGTAAGGTCACTATTCTAAATCTTTCAATGGATCGACATGTAACCAAACATAAATATTTATACAAATATGACAACTTTCATATATATAAATACGTTTTATGTTGAGTGACCATTTTTCACATTAATTTCTTCTATAACCATAATCATAAACATACTTCCAACTACATATACATAATGTATATTTATTTAAGTGTTTTGGCCACCTCGTGCACATTTTATTTTTGTGTTATTCTTTATATATATATATAAAGTTATAATGCATAGCTTTCCAAAGTCGCAACCGACAACTAAAAAACATGGTGACTAAGATATGACTAGGTGCCCGCCCTTATAAGGACTTAACTGCTTAGAGAGGCGACTCGGTTCATGTGTAGAGGCAACCGATCGAGTCGGTATTAAATGCTATTTCACCATTGAGAGCTATGAAAACAAGATGAGCATCCGAAATAGAGTAACCACTCTGTCGAGTAAGAGATAACTAAAATATCGTTGTAGCTTAACACTTATAAACACCTATGGATGTAAATATCCATATAAACTAAATATCCATAAAATTTGTTATACTATTAATAGGATATATTTAGCAAGTTATATTATAATAAGTTATAATTAGGATAAGGTTTTAAAACCACAACATTTGAGCTCACTGGAATGCTTTCATCCAAGTTATATCGCGTGAATTTCAAGATATTTGAACTCATTGAACTGTGATTCGTCCACGAAGTTATGATGATGGTCATTCAAATCAACAGTACGCTCAACAAAAAATTGGTAAGACAACTCCAAATGAAGATGAATATAAAGTGGTCAAAATTTAATTCCAAGCGAAACATTAGACCTTGGAAAGAAATATAAGTGAACACGTATCGACATGGTCTAGGATATGACGACGACAACAGCATGCATGTCCCATATTATTCAAAATCAATCCACTTCCAAAGTGTTGGATTGCTTTGAGAAGTTTTAACTTCACCTGTTCAAGTCAAGCATGAGAATGCAAAGTGCTAACATTATAATCAAATTGGTCACATCGAAGATTAATGTTATGGTCTCTATCCTTGTCAACATTGTGACAAGAAAAATAATGGATCAAAAAAATGTTCCAAGAGAAACAAGTCCGCAAGATTAAATATTCACTATGGGTGGATCAATCCTTGGTAGTGGTCTTCAACAACCAAGAAGTTGCATCAGTATTATTGTCAAATTCAAACACGAAATAAGACGAATTCAAACGTGAGTAAATACAAATCTTGCAATAGATAGATTTTCATTCCTCTCATCTTGTATATGGTAAGAGAATATAACTCCAAAGTGGTCCCCTTATGGCATAGATTTCAAGCATGGCCCTCACGAGATGAGATAACATGTGGTTGTTTTTAATCCACATATACACTTTAAGTTGAAATCAAAATTGTACTCTCTTTTAGATTAAGGGGGGATACACTCTGAAGTGAAAATGGTTAGTGGTCAACCAAAACCACCAAATACAAGGATGCATCACATTTTAGTTGACAAAGGGGGGAATATTGATGATGGTTGTTAGACTTCAAGTTTCAGCAACAATAGTCTGTAGACGATAGACTCCAAATTTCCAAATGGGAATCAATAGTCTATAGATGGCGGACTCCAAATCGCCAAATGGGTAGCAATAGTAGATTGACGACAGACTCCAAATTGCCAAATGGGAAACAATATGGCATACTTAAATATGCGATGCATTAGGATGTTGATTGACACATAATAGTGCCAGGATATTTAGAGAGCATTTTAGTGATTCATTGATTATAGAATGGTGATACTATATGTTCACCAATTAGTAGAAGACATCAACCTCTTTTAGCTAAATCACTTGGCAAATAATATAATTGTCAAGCAAATGGGGAATGTTTAGACATGGAAGTTGTTCACTCTAGAATTTCTTCTCTCTTCTAGTTCATTTCACATGAACCATCCAATATCTAGTTTGATGATTTTTCAGGCATATTTTTCATTAAAGGAAATATGAAGGCTTATGAAAGATCTAGCACATCATCTTCAATATTAGTGTTTATTGCTTAGCTTATACAAATATATAGACTTGTGATTGAGGGGGATAATGTTATACTATGGTTTACATTACCAATCACATAGTTTATACATGTCATCTTTATTTGTATTTATGATTTAGGATAATAGTTATTTATCCTAAATGGTGACTAAGTGATTTGGATAAGATTGCCTAGCCTAGTCACCATGCAAGGTGTTAGGACCTAGAGAAAATCTTTCCATGAGGTGGCATCAACCTTTGTACTATATAATTCCTATTTGTGTGAATACAATTTGTTAATGGCTTTAACCATTTCCAACAACTTATTATCCATGGTTTTTTAACACATATTTTAGCTCCTTGTTTGAACTCATATACATCCCTTTGGATTAAAGGGGAAAATGTTGGAAACATTAATCCTTTAGGGTTAATTATTGTATTGTGTATTACTATTCATATGAGTTGGATACCAAGAGTCGCAGTGAATAGGAAAAGTTATTGGGTTTCCAAGAGACACCTTGTAATATGAAACCAAGGGTCATAATGATTGTAATTATATTTACATATCCTTTAATGAAAAGAATCTCACACTTATCTTATTTCATGTGTCTTTATCTTTCACACTGTGTGTTCCAACAATTTCAATCAAGTATAATGAAGAATGAGGTTAGATCTAGAAAGCGGTAAATGATTTTTTTTGAGGTCTCCCAATTTGGGATAAGGTATTTTAGTTTTTTCATAGTGTGTTTCATTACATAATGTAATATTTTGAATGAATTTTTAACTTCCCACTTCCTTGAGGTGAATGGCATGGAATAAATGAGCCACCATCCTCACACCTACCAAAAAGATAGGGTTTTGAAGACAAGATAGAAGGCGAGAAGACCAACAAATGAAATACAAGGAAAAAACCATGCAAAACAAGAAGAGGAAAACATATTTTAACAATGTGGTAGGGGCAATGAAAATACAAGGGGGGACTTCAAAAAATGACAACCAAATTGTCAAGAAAGAAGAGGGACTGATCACCAATTAATTTTTTTTAAATGACTTGGCAAGCCCACTAGCACACAAGGAATAAGTTATGATACCAAAGGGATTTGGTGTTTCCCACTTCCTTTAGATGAGTAACATGGAATATCTACAAGCCACTGACCATCCTTGCACCTACTAAAAATTTGGGGTGTTAAAAAAAACCATAAGGAAAGAAAACTAAACACTAAAGAAAGTCTCTTGTCTAAGGAAACAAACTTACCTGAGTCTTAGGTTGAAATTATAATGGCTATGGATGACTTAATATTCAAATATTGAAGGTGTAAGTTCATCACTCACACTCAAATTGAGAGTGAAGTTAACAACTACATTATTCTTATCAATATAAGAAAAGGATAGTAGGTCACATTACCCAATCTATATGGGCATTTCTCCTAATTGTGGTCTAATTAAAGGACACATGTAACTCTTGTAAGTTATTTATTGTTATAGTATACACATCTCTGACTTATAAGTTAATTCAACTTTATGGGGGGAAAACATAAAGCCATGTAAATACTTGTGTGTGAGGTTCCATTATCAAACATGTTGTTACAACCACTGCATCATGTTTGGCGCAATATGTGCTCTTCCATGTAGATATAGGTGTATAAGCTCATAGGTCCAGTTATACCTACCAAAAAATAAGAGATAGTTACAAATACTTTAACGTTATGCTTACTAAATATTTTTCAATTACAAAGTTATATACATAACCAATGAGAATATAAAGAATATGTCATATTAACTCCATAATTTTAAGAACACTCTTAAATAGAATCCTCTGATAAGCCATGACAAGTATGCTTGCAATGCTAACTAAATTGGAAATAGAATGGATAGCCTAGTCAAATCTAGTGCATGGTTTAGAATTGACATGGCATGAAGGCCCTGCACTTGGTGGTCTAAGATCAGCTAGTAATGAATCTCAATGAGAAGGCTCCACAAACATGCATTGTTTGACTAGACTATGTGTTAGGAATGATATCATAGTACTAGTGGCTCAAACCATATCCTCGAGGTGAGGCATTTGTGAGGGGCTAGACATACACCAAGGAGCAAGAGGCCCTCTTGATGGGTTTCGTCATACGTCTAGGACTAGGATGCCCTCTTAATGGGTTATGCCTAGTTTTTATTCAATGCTTAGTAGAGCCAAAACCAATCCCTTGAAATTCACTAATGTCAAAATAATTGACATGGTGACCCATAATAAAATGGGCCCATAATTTATGAAGAAAATATGAGCTAACCTCCTTGTTATTGCAGGGAGGTTTATCAAATACCATAAACCACCTATCCATCAAGTGGTATGTACGTAGTTGGAATGTGCAGAAGTATTTTCAAAGATGCAACTTTCTCTAATCAAGGGGTTGGTTGGTTCTAGGGTCAATAAACAACTAAACAATCATCTCTTTGGTTATATGTGAGCTTTTCACCTCTTCCTCACTAATATTGTTTGAGTAGTATTCTCTCTTCCTAGTCCTTTATTTACATATATTAGATAATTGTCATAGGCATGGCCAACATAAATAACAATGTTGCGAATTGAATGAAGAAATGAAATAAAATATAAATCTCTATTGTTACTAAGATGGCCAATTAAGTTTAATTAATTTTTCTAAATTGATCCTCGACCTCAAAAGCACCAACTAATTGAACTACCCCTCCTCTCGAGGCTAACATACATAGATTTTTATAATATTAAAAAATAAAATTATTATTTAAATTTCTTATTAAAATTTAAGTAATATTGCAAGTTACTTACATTACATATACAAATGCCTACACTACAATCATAGCACAATTTGAATTGATGACACAATGTTGATTATGACATAATATTTGTCTTGGCCATGGTCATTAATGTGTCTACTTATTTTTGTTGTTTTTTTCTAATATGAATGTTATTTTGTGATGTGTACTTCCTAATAAGCTACCAGCCAGATAAACAAACTTCATTTATAGGCTTATTGTTTTTTCACAAAGAGCTGGAAACAATCCATCTTCCTTCCCTCCATTGACGTCGAGGCAGGCCTATTCCTTCTGAACCTAATCTATCTACCAGACGTTTATGCCATTGCCCTTCTGTCTGCAATCCTATACGACAAACGTCTTTAGTACATCCTCCCATGTCCACCATAAGAAGAGTAAATGCCACAATATGCATCATGGGAGGGGAGGGCGACCATCTAGACACCTACGAAGTTGTGGCCTTGGGTGAGCCGCAAGGTCAGGAAAAAATAGACATGTAGTGGAAATCTATGATTCTTTAAAAATGGAGTGGAAGATGGAAGGACACCTGTTGAATCTCTGGCCAACAAGGCGAATGGAGGAAATTGTTTGTAATGGTGATTTCTGCTATCGTTTAGTGCAAAATAATGCAGGAACAGGCTGGGGCATTCTGGGGCATGATCAGATCTCTGAGCCACCCATGATTGCGACATTGCCAGCATAGCGCCTAAATTGTTTAGTTGTGGGTCGAGGCTTCTGGTAGCGAAGTGTGTAGAGGAAGGTTCTGCTATTTCAATGCTCATTATTTGGGAGTTCCAGAGGGACGCCATACTCTCAAACACCCCCTCGTGGAAGGAGATGACAAGGATGCCTCCATCCATGACCAAGGAATTTGAACAGCTTCCATTTGACATATGTTTTGACTGGGTGGGACTCCAGGATTGCCTCTACTTTAAAGCCTATGGATCAACGGCCAAAGATACCGTTCAGAGGGTAGGTATTTACAACATTAACGAAAATTCATGGAGTTGGCTTCCCAGGTGTTCCATGCCACTCGGGCATGCTATTCTCGTCTCACGGCTTTCAGGCCCAGGCTGCATATGAAGGTTGTTGTGTGAAGCATTTCAAAAATCGAATGGTTTGTTGTGTGAATTTTGTCATTTATTTCTTATAATTGTCAATTTGCTTTCATTTTGTCTGATTGTAATGCGGTGCCGTCTGTATTTGTATGATTGATCACCATGGCTTTCATGGAAAATCAAAGACTTGTTAGTGGGTCAAGGTAAGGTTTGGTGTAATTCTATTTTACAGAAGTGATTTTTAGTTTGGATTATTAAACTTTCCTTTCTGTGGTGTCTCTCCACATCTGGATTTAGTAATCAGTGAGTTGAAAAGGTAAACGTTGGCTATGGATTTCAATTTGTTATATTGAATGAGTTGTCTTAATAAATTATTGTTGGAGTTAGAAACAAAATTTATGAGTTTTTAATATAGTCTTTGAAAACAAAACATTATATGGTTTTTAATATTCATCTTCACTTCAATAACAGCTATTTCACCAAGTCAATGAATAAATTTATTAAGTGAGAAAAAAAAATGGTTTAGTGTATTGTATCATGTTGCAAAATGTTTTAGTAAATAAATTCTTGTGATGAGCACTTGTTGGATTGTCCACTTTCAATATAAAATGTTGAAGTTGAGAAATTCTTTGGGTAATGATCGCCATGTTGCTTTGCCCATCGTCAATGACTTTAGGTTTCTTTTAAAGTTTAGGTTTCTTTTAATGACCTTTAGTCAAAAATAATTTCAAGAATTTTAAATGTGTATGATTTTTGAATTTAATTATTTTTAAAAACTAATTATGGTATAGTTTGGGAGATCTAAGCTATTTGTGTTGTATGTAATACTAAAAATAAAAATAAAATGTTTATTATAATTTTATAAATATTTAATAAAACTTGGTTACATCGATAGGTGTTTATATTTTAAAATTTGGGGTGCACTAGTTCTTATGTTTTTTCTAAATTGTACAAGGATGAGACAAGTGTACTGTCTAGATTGATTTTATGGCAGTTGTTTCAAATTTGAAAGAAACAATTATAGAAAAGAATTTATAAAAAATAACTAGTAGCTATGCATGGATAACTGGTAGCTAATGCATGAATAACTAATAGCTCATGGATAACATGGAGCTCATAAAAAGACACATGAAGCACAAGTAACTTGTTCGTGGCACTTATCTTGTGAATTATGGATGCAGCCACAAGTTAAGTGGTTGTACTAGTTATATTTTGAGTATTGGTTTAGATTAAGAATTGGTCATGTTATTGCTTTGACATAAACAAGTTAGATTGTGTGAATTCCAAGTCAATTATATTTGAAGAAGAGATAAAAGAGTTATATTCAAAGGAAGCTATTTGAAAATCTACATTATGTAGAAATTTTGAAGCATCATGCTTATCATGGAAATATTATGTTTCTTTGTGATCATGCTCGCTTACGATACGTCATATGCATTGTACATTATAGAGAGTAACTCAAGCATGGTATTGGATTTGTTCTATAAGAGCTATCTTAGGTTACTTTACATAGCTCAATGATTGATTGGAAATCTATTTTGGTTTCTTCGGCGAGGCATTGTCGAGGAATTCGTTTTTGAGAAGTTATTCCGCCGAACAATTATTTCGCAGAACAATTATTCGACCAAATAACTATTTGGCCGACTAATTATTTGTCTGAATATGTTTATTACATATATTGTTGGTCACTGTCATTGTATTCTTCTGCTGAATAGATTAGGCCACCCTGTTGTTGCGACTGCGTATAATGTTGGGATCACGTCTCTGGGACCCCGTCTACCACATCGCCACCCTGCCACATTGCCACATCACCACCCTGTCGTCTCTTCACCTTGTGTTGGACAACCCCTGCTCTTTCGGCACCCTGTCAATGCCGACACCCTGTCACTGCATAATTTCCATTTTGGCAACCTTTCGAATGTGTCTGTAGCAGATGCGGAGTTGGGATGACGTTCTCGGCATTCGACGTGGATCTTGGAGCTTCGTTTGGAAACCGGATTCGGCCTTCATTTGGAGAGGTAAGTATATTCATCTCAAAGTCCTTTCCATTGGTTATTTCATACCCAAACAAACGATTATCCAAATTTTGAGTTAAAAGTTCAACTCTATTTATGCTTTGTAGACACGATTGTATGGGGTCGAATTTCTTCTTAATTCCATGCGTGTTATGCATGGTTATTGCAAAAAGAGGAATCAAATTTATTTTGTTGATGGTAAAAATCTATGCATAGTTTATATACGACCTCTATGTAAATCTTAAAATGTATCAAATTTGCATCCAATATTAAACTAGATGTGCATAGTTTATACGACCTCTGTGTAAATCTTAAAATGGATCGAATTTGCATCCAATGTTAAAATCTGTGCATAGTTTATATACGACGTCTGTGTAAGTCTTAAAAGGGATTGAATTCACATCTAATGCTAAACTCTACGCATAGTTTATATGCAAATATCTATGGATCGAATTTATATTCCATGTGAACTCTGCGCATAGCACATAAGGATCTCTGTGTAAATTTCGTAATGGATCGATTCCATTCTCAGCATCAACTCCATTTATATCGAATATGGTCTTCACTGTTGTTATGGCCATCATTGTTCAACATGTGAATTCAATTGATTTAATTTATAGTAGTCTCAATAAAAACTCTTATCCTAAGAATCGATTTACTTATAATAAGGTCTATTTGACGCTTTCTCATTTGAATGTCGATCTATTCGGATGACTGACGGTAATTGATTGGATTGCGACGTGTTGTGTTCATGGATAGCCTTTGACAAACTCCATGAAACACTATCATTGATTTCTAGGGCATTACAATTATTGCGAAGCATTGAAGCGACCCATGCCTACTTTTGTCTTTGTAATTCAAATATATGTGTTGTTTGTTTGTCTAAAGATCACACCGGTCATCACATTTGACACTAATAACCTTGATGACTATAGTCATCGGGCAGTCTCATCTCGTAACTGTTTATTTATCTTTTTTTATGACTTGATTAAGATTTCTTCTGGTTAATGAACAACTTCCTGTCTATATTGTGGATGGGCAAACCCTCTGCGACGTGAGCAGATTTATTTAGATGTTTCCTTACATGCCATCTCTGTGCGTGCGACGTGAGCAGATTTATTTAGATGTTTCCTTACATGCCATCTCTGTGCGTGATCCTCTCTTGGGAGATCCACTGGGTGAATCAACCGATGCAATTCATCCAGTGATGCTCAAACTTCAGACATACCAATCTAGTCCTGGGAACAAGTAACATTTCAGTCATTATGGTTTCAGTAGATTAATGTTCAGTTTTCAAAACTAGTACCTATGCATAAAGATAGTAAGGCAAGGAGAGATCTAGATAATAGTTTTAGTCTGCAATGAAAATGATCAATCCTTGAATGATTTTTCAAGATATGGAATATTTGTATATCTTAGGCCTTTCATAGAAAGGAAGAATTTAGATACAAACTCTGTTAAAGGGGATGGTCACGATGCCTATATAATGTATTTTTTAACCCACAGGGAACCTCACAATACTAAAGAAAAAATTATATATATAAATAAGACAACAAAATAAAATGTTATCTACGTATGCAATATGAAATTATGGAGTATAGTATTAAAATTGTATCCTTGTAGTGCGTGTATGGTCTGGAAGTTCTATGAAATGTGTTGAAAAATTAAAACCTATAATAACATCCAACTTAATTCTTAACACATGCCCTAGCCACTTTTGAGTTGCAAGAATCCCTTAGTTAAGTATGGCCAAACCCATGCCAACAGTATAAAAAAACATTCAAGTTCTTATCTCTATTTGTAAACCTTAGGTTTGTGCCCATTAAAAATAAGATTTTATGTCTGTATTAATTGTTATTATCCAAATATAAGGAATTTTTAATATTTTATTAATTTCATAGGGGCTAAGCCATCAAGTTTTTAGTTTCCCCTTGAATTCCTTAAATATTCAATCATAAAGTAGTTCTTAGTATCCAACTTGGAATTGTTTTTATTTGATCAAGTGATCATCCAATGAATTCGTTGGTGTTGAACCACTTTTGTTTTGAATAGAGATATTTGTTGAATTTTATCGAGGTCATTGAGATAGTTAACTCATTTTTTCCAGTGTTTCTGAAAGGTAAATATTGAAAGGCAGAAAAACTATAGTTCAAAGATACGAGTACAACCAGTAAAAAATATTTGATGTACTTTAATTTAGACAAAAACAAACGTAAAAATCACTTGAAAAATTAAATGAAATTCTGGAAATTGAATCCCTTTTACAACAACAAGTTTAAATTCATTATTCCTTCTCATCAAATAACAAAATTAATTTGTTCCGTCCATTGTCCATTGCTTCCATCTGATCAATCAAATTGCACCACCCCTTATTTATTTTTATTTATTGGTCTATTGCTTCTTATTGATAATCACTCCACAAAACTTTATCTAGGCATCCTCAAACATATTTAGTTGATACTAAAATTACTCTTTATATGTATATAAATGTTTGGAATGTAAAATCAAAATGTGATAGTGTTGATAATAAAAATTTGAATATGTTATGAGTTGATAGTGTTGTGTACAAATGTAGACATTTTATCAAATGGAAAGAGAGGGGTCTTCGAGGAAAAAGAGTATAAGGTCTACTATACAACTACATATACTAAGGGGAGGTCATCACGGTCATCGAGAATTGGTGTCTCAACTAATAATTAAAGTCAGAGGGTCTCGGAGAAACCACAGTAGCCAAAATAGTCTGTCGACGTTTCGAATCCATAGCAGGATCCATCTTCAGGACGAATAGTCAAGTATATATGAGGAGCAAAAGATCTCATTTATATAATATTAAGTTTGCAGAGATAGGTGAAGGTCGGCCCAAGATAATTAGGGTTTATGAAAATTTAATTAAAGTTTTTTATGAAATTTTAATTAAAGTTTTTAATTCTTAATAATTTTTAAATTTTTGAAAAACTAAAAAACATTATTAAGGAATGCTAGTTTAATATGTTAAAACCTAATGTCCTTAAAGTCTTCCTAATATAATTAAAATAAATTAAATACTTAATCTTAATCTAGATAAAATCATTTTAATTTTTTAACCAATTTAGTATTCCAATGATGTTTGAAAAATGTAAATTAGTTATACTATAATTAAGACTAAACTAAAAATAAGTTATAGTTTTTCTAAGACTTAATCTAATTTAAAAACAAACTTAAGTAGAGTAATTAAGGTTTAGGGTTAATAGTTGATAAGATTGCTAGAATCCTTAAGAAGAAACGAATTGCAACTTCATTCAAACCTGTACATACCATTAGACAGAAGATGAGACCCGTTAAAGATCCTATTGACCCGAAACAACTCAGCGGCGTCTATGAAGTTTCTTGTTCATGCGAGTTTTGCTATATAGGTGAGACGGGACGTTCTTTCAGCACTAGACTAAAAGAACATGGAGCCGACATAAGGAATGAACGTATCCGTACCTCGGCTCTTGCTGAACACTGTTCCAAAACCAAACACCATATCTTCCTTGAAGACACCAAGATTTTAGCTAGGGAAAGCCATTACTTTAAAAGAAAAATTAGAGAATCTTTGGAAATTATTAAACACCCAAACAATCTGAATAGGGATGGAGGCCTTGAAATTAGCACTGCTTGGCTACCTTCTATAGTAAAACACAGATTAAGATAATTTATTTCCCCCCCACCCTATTTTTTGGCTCCTTAATTTTTTCCCTTAATTTTTTATGTTGAATTTATTACCAACCTTAATTACTTCCTCTTAAATAACCCTAGCCTAATCAACCCTTTTCAAAATTAAATTTTATAAACTTACAACACTTTACTATTAAATTAAAAAAACATTCCTTAATTTTAATAAAATTTAAATAATCAACTATTAACCCTAAACCTTAATTACTCTACTTAAATTTGTTTTTAAATTAGATTAAGTCTTAGAAAAACTATAACTTATTTTTAGTTTAGTCTTAATTATAGTATAACTAATTTACATTTTTCAAACATCATTGGAATACTAAATTGGTTAAAAAATTAAAATGATTTTATCTAGATTAAGATTAAGTATTTAATTTATTTTAATTATATTAAGAAGACTTTAAGGACATTAGGTTTTAACATATTAAACTAGCATTCCTTAATAATGTATTTTAGTTTTTCAAAAATTTAAAAATTATTAAGAATTAAAAACTTTAATTAAAATTTCATAAAAAACTTTAATTAAATTTTCATAAACCCTAATTATCTTGGGCCGACCTTCACCTATCTCTGCAAAATTAATATTATATAAATGAGATCTTTTGCTCCTCATATATACTTGACTATTCGTCCTGAAGATGGATCCTGCTATGGATTCGAAACGTCGACAGACTATTTTGGCTACTGTGGTTTCTCCGAGACCCTCTGACAATAACCACCACAGAAATCTTGCTACAGTAATAATTAAAGGTTGTCAGCTTCACCTCGAGATTCAATCTTTTTGTATAGTTCACATTCATCTGATTACTAGTTAGGACAAAGGGGCACATATGATTCCCCCATATAATCTATGGGAGAACGTCGATCTCAACCTTCTATTGGTATGAAAATTCATGTTATAATACATGTATTGAATTTGCATTTTTGTGTGTGTTCAGAATGTTTGTATGTTTACACACATATGTGTTTGTCTTTGGAGTAGAGCAAGGTTCAGAAGAGGATCATAATTCTACACAAAGGGACAAATGTCGAGCAAGGAGGGCATATGTTGAACTAGATGTGGGTTGTATGCCCATAACAACTTATCCATATCATATACCTGAGGATCTTCCATGGGAAAGTGGTGTTCAACAAATAACCCTTGAAAGTTGTAGATCTCACTATGACAAGTTGCAACATGATCTTTCTAGTTTGGATCTCCCTCCAGAGAGAAAAAAAAGTCTGGAGATTGTTTTGCGGTCATTTAAAAAATTCAATGAGGTATCGTGAAGATTTAAATTGTCCCGCAGATCCATCCGACCATATCCAATGTTCATTGAATTTAACATCACATGTTTTTAATGATTCATAGAAAATATTTTCAATACAATGTTGTACAAAACATGTATCGTTTGTACGATCATCACTGATATAAAAATGATATTATTCAATGAAATCTCGATTGTCACATGTGCTTTCAATGCCATCAACATTGTGCTGAGAATGTCTATATAGAACATGGAAAAATATTGAAACTTGGTCAGAATGATAGTATTCACTTTGTATCTCCTTTTGTGTAGCAAATGTGTAGTTTTCTGCAAAATCAACCACAAACAAAATTGTTCTGGGTGGAAAAAATTCATGAGACCGTTTGAATTGAAGGTCTTTCCGTTGTGCTGTTGTGCTCTATGTGAATGCTTGGTGTATTTATAAATTTCATTTTCAAATTTCTTCACAAAATCTGTCACACATATTTTATCTTCTCACAAATCAATTCGACTGGAAAGCACATCTCTAGAACTTGTAGCATAATTGATGTATTCATATCTTCTCCATTCAACGGTTACATTTGATAGCGACTAATCATTATCAATAGGATATTTATTGTGGAATAAAGCTAGATTTCCACAACAAGCAAAGTGTTTTACATTGACACATTTCTTATTATAAAAATGTTCATTTTGATATCTCTCACATAGAATTTGAGATATGAATTCACGTATTGTGAGCGAAGGTTGTGAATTTGGCCAAAACGTTTTACCAAATTCAAGAAAAGTGTCGTAATATAATTCAAATTCCACATGATAACGATAACGACATGTGTCACGGACATTAATAGGTTTAACATACCATGGTTTCTATTGAAAAATGTAGTGATTGACATACTAATTCCACGATGATCCTCCTTGAATTTATTGTACAATTGTACTTTTTTCATTTCCATTATATGTTTTGCATGGATTTCGTATTCATTTTGTCTCACTCTTCGTCATATGAAATCCCTTGAATTTGGTGAAACTCGAGCATGTGCCAACCAATATTTATGTACACTATCTTTAACACCTTCTCTAATAGGCTTGATAGTGTAATTACCTTAGCATAATCAGATGGATAGTAGTACTGGTAGATCTAAAAACACTTCATTAGTATGAGGAAGCAATAGTAGCTCTCAACAAACTAGTAGCAACATTATCACGCAACCAAGACCCCAAGTATTTGTGTTGGTAGTAACTTCAATTACAACTATGGCGGCAGAACCAACATGAACGACCCTGAAATTTCTATAATTTTGGGTGAATGGCGATGAAGATGATGCAACCCAACACTGGTTTCTCTCTGAGGCAATATGGAATGTTAGAGCAACCCCAGGGGCATCCAAATAGGTAGAATTCTAGACGACCATCCGTGGAAAGGATTTACAGTGGTACATGAGGTTGATCGAGAGACGTGGTACAAATACAACAGATCCTACTTTAGCAGAAAAAAAAGAACTATTTATGAATGAGTATTGTAAACGAAGTCTAAACAATAAGGTGTTGCGTAATTTAGGGAAATTCAACATATGCATGGAGAATCAACATGGTCATATGCACAACGGTTCATATATGTGTTAACCAAATTAAAGTATCCATTCCATGAATCCCATCATAAAGAGTGGTTTATCCAAGGGTTGTTTCCATTAACAATTATACCTCAATCAAAACAAGTAATAGACTCACCCATAACTGCATTAGATAAGGAAATACAGATTGATGCTATGGAAAACTATCAAGACTCTATTGTAGTTAGGGTTGAAACTTCGTTCTCTTCTAGGGAATTGTCACATGTGCATAATAAGATGGTAGAGATGACTGAGATACTTCACTATTTGAATGCACCAAAGTAACCAAAGCAGTTATGGTGTGTTAGTTCCACAATAGAAGGACATGATGCTATAGAATTTCCATGGCCATGAGGAGGGCAAGTTCCACCAAGAAGACACTTCAATGCAGGTCCTAGTGCAACAGTTGCGCAGGTGGTTGTAGCAATTCTATTTCACTTCGCAGGTCATCCATCATATATAGAGCCATCGAGGGATTCTCCCAATGATTTTTGTGAGATATGTAAATCATTTGGTCATCCTCCACAACTTTACCCAAACTTACAAAAGTATTGTTTGGTACCCAACACGGTATACTATGAATCTTGTGGATCTACTACACACAACACTAAGAAATGTAGGGCTTGGATTCCCTTATGGAGAGTCTATATAGATGTATATTCCAGGTAGCTTATCAACCCTTAAGGAAAAGAGGGGGAGGCCACATAAGAGGATTTGGAGCTAGAAGAGGAGGAGGTCGCACAAGACCACTACGATGCTACAATTGTAATGAAGTCAGCCATATGGATCGCGACTATCCTCTACAAAAAATACCATGGTGTACCTATTGATGCACCAACACTCATATAGTGGAAGAATTCCATGATATCATTGCTAAATGGAAGATCATGCAAGAAGACCACCCAACTTTATAAATTGGGAACCCTACGAAGATCAAACTATAGTAGGATTTATTGTCACACGCAAAGGCACAAAATATGTAACAGACCAACGGATGACAAAAATATATAGGGATTCGAAAGGAAGCGCCTAAGAAGAATTAATACATTCCATTTCATCAGAAGGAGATATAGTGTAAAGCCATAGATATATTTGTTTGAATACCAACTTCGCCATCCTGAGAGAGTTCAAGACCATCTCACCAATTCCGACTGGATGATACTAGAGATTAGGGTGAGGGATTAGGTACTAATAAATAAAATGACTCAGTTTCACTATGGTTTCACTTACTGAAAGATACCTTATAAGATGAGAAAGCAAGTCAGAAGTTGCAAAGTGCACTTCACAACCTTTTTTATGTTGCTACTGGAGCAAAATATTTAGTTGGTGTGACAAAAGTGATGGAAGAGAATTGGATGAGAATTTCATTTGAATGCATAGGTGCATGGCTGTAACATCCCATAAAATACTGAAAAATTTAAAATTTTTAAATAGCAATAATTAATGAATTTGTTAATGTGGAACATACAAAAATAGTTAAATCTCTTAACTAAGATAATTAATAAGATGACACGTCGAATTTCTCATAATAAAAATATGATGTAGTTGTATTTGCTATTTCAGATTTAAATGGATGCTAATCTCTTTAACGAAAGACATTTTATGATCGTAACACAAGATTATCAGTTTCAGATCTGTTTAAGTTCTAAAAGTAACTACATGCTGTACATAGGTTTGTATTATTATAATTGTCTTGATAATGTGCTGATAGTTTGTTTTGTATGATGACGAAGGGGTCCTATGAGGTATCCTAGGGTTTACTTAGCTACGTTTAGCTAAGGCATTTGAATCTTGTTTCCATGTGCAGAATGCAGGTAAGAAATTCTACGACAAACATGAGTTAAGAGTACATGTGTCTTTCAATTCATCGTCAATGTAATATGAAAATTACTAAGTACTTCCTTGCAAAACAAGTTACTGGAGGTATGGATATTTTGGTTCCAATTCTAGTTTATGTGCTGGCTTACCAACTTTTTAGTGTTATTAAAAATCATGCCGTCAAATTAATTTCACATTGCTATATTGATTATCTATGAAAAGTCATCCTAATATGACTATTATCGTTAACATTAAGTGGTGTTTGTCCATTTGTTACATTATTGAAATCTTGCGAATATAGTGTTTATGCTATTGTAAAATGGACTAGCATTATAATGTGCATTAAGAAAATCTTAAACTATAACTATAGTCTCACATTTATCCAATGTTTACACTACCTAGCTAATATATGAAATATATAGTGAATATAATGTTTATGCTATGAACTAACATTATATGATGCATCAACACAACTTTAACTATTCCTAAATGACTATACATAAACTATACAAATGAAATATATACACTCTATAGTGTCTATGCATTCACGCACCTACATTGGCATGTATTACTATAGTTACGATACCTAAAATAAACCTTAGTAACTATTAAAAGATGTAAACTATGAATCTAACATTTGCAATGATTTTGATCGTGACAAGGTATTAAGTTTGGTACTCAGTATGCTTCCAATTGTCGATATCAAGCCCTAGAATTTACGTTGCTCAGCTGTGAAGTGAAGTGGAAAGCTTAGTTGGATGGTATTCACGTGATTGAATTTGCAATCGGCACCATAAACTGCTGAGCTGTGCCATGCACTAGCCCTCTGTCTGTTGACTTGGCAATTTGGTAGATGCAACAATCAATGTGTATTGATTGCAATGATTGCTTGAATATCAATGTGCTCGACTGGAAGCTAATCTACCATTGATCTCTACAAGATCTAGGGCTTGGAATGAAACCCTAGTCTTGCGTTGGTAAGTAATGAGAATTGGTTTTCCTATCTTCATTTTGCTTTTAGTGGTAAGGTAGAAGAGCCGGCAGTGTTGCTGCAATGTAGGGTTTAGAGTTTGTTGTGAGGAGGACTCCTTCCTCGGTTTTGAACCTCAGACCTATGAGATAGGGTTTATATGTTACAGGCTTATGCTATTGTGCAATAGAGCCACAGTATAGCCATTGCAGTTGTGGGTGTTTCTTCTGTCAACTTGTTGAATGTAATTTGAACTGGGGTTCGATTCTCCAATTTAAAAATGGCCTTCTGAGTTTGAACTCGTGTTGCTACAACTGCCATTAGGCTTCGTCATTTTGTTGGTGTGGTGTGTCTAAGTTCAGGAGCTTCGACATTAAGGTAGGTTTTCATGATAATGATTGTAATACTGTGATGCTTACTTTATATCCGCGTTTTCTTGTTTTTAATCCTTTGCAAACTATGACTGGAAGGTACCACTTCGTTGGGAGGTTTCTATGCAAAATATTTGGAATGGGGATGTTGCAACTACTTCCTGGTAAGCCTCGGTGGTTCTTGAAACCTCGTAGGTTCCTTTGGCACGGTTTAGCTGGTGATTACAATGTGACAAGAGTTGGAAATATACGACCCTGTTCGGAGTAATGGTCGAGTTCAATGTTTTATTTTGAATAATACTGTAAAGAGGATAAACCTTCAATTTCAAGTTGATATTCGACTCTGTAATGATTGTTGCGTCATCTTGAACTTGTTTTTGTGCTTTTAAGGGAAAGACCCTATATAGTTTTGGAACCTTGAAAGGTCTACAATGTAAACTCTATCTAATTTTTATTATACTATTGAATGTGAAATCAAGAGCCAAGGGTTCACTTACCTCTATAAGACAATGGCTCATTTTGTATTGAAATGTTTTGTTTAAATAATGGTTGAGAAATCGTTTGTATAACTGTTGATTTAGTTTCAAACAACAATAATTGTCTCTGGCCAAGAGTTGTCAGTTGATTGTCTGTTGGTAGATAGACCTGTACTTCGTATCGTTTTTGGAATTCATGTTTAAAAATAATGATTTGGTAAAGTTTGGTCTTTGTATGTTTTGAAATGGCTAATGCCACAGGGTTTGATTTTGTTTCAATGAATGAAGCCCTACCCTATAGGTTTTGTTGGCAACCTTGCTTGTACTGAGATTTTGAACCCGAGAACTGGGCCTTAACTCATGTCTCTAAAGGTTTTGATACTGTGTATAATTTTTGTTAGGGTTTGATAGATGATGATACAAACAAAATCATGCTTTCGGCTAAGTAATGTTATTTGATGTTTAAGTGTCTTGTTCGTATTCTCAGCACGAAAATTAGATAGTAGGTTAAATGAAATGTTGTTTAGGGTTTAGATAACAGGTCTACTATATCCTCAGAAATCTTTATCCGTTATTGCCATGAATGGTTTGATAAGAAGTTTATTGAACTATGTACTAAATAAATGTTTAAAATCTAGGGTATGTAAAATCTTAGGGTTTGGATTTTACAATGAAAGTATTTATAACTAAGATTGAAATCTATATTAAATATAGATGTGATAATTAGTGATAATGTTTACTTATCATTGGTAAGTAACACTCGTATAGAGAACAATTGCAGTTGTTATATACTTCTAGAATATAAATGCTTGAAAACATTGAATTTATAATATTGAAATGCATATTATTACCATTAAAAAATAAATGGAATTGAATTGGAAAATATAGATCTATGAAATAAAAGTATTTTTCTTTTGTTATGAAATAGATGAATGCTATACATCTGTTTATACTATGTTGTACTATTTCCTGCGTTTTAAACTTATGATTGAAATGGCAAAATTTAAAATAAATACTATTGTGTTTATCTATTCATTCAAATGGCATTCTGCCTATCACTCATCTATATTAATTTTACTTTTTTGTACTAGAGTACTATACAAATAACAGTATGGGAAAAACACAGAAAAGAATTTAATCATTCATTTAAATTACTTAATCATTTTTAAAACATATCATATTTAAATCAGAAAATAGAATAGTTTCTTCTGTATAATTGTAAATAATAATTCTACCATGCAAAAAACATTTAACTGTAAACAAAAGTAAGAATACTATAACCTAGTTGATTGTAGGAGAAACAAACAACCCAAGGAACCTGTTCCACCCAACCTATTCCTGAAGACAACCAAATTACTTACCTTAGGACCCCCGAGCCTGTTCACTGAACCACTAGGAAGAAGAGTCTATAGAAGCCTTAGTTCATCAACTTGCAGTAGAATATAGATTATCCTGTCATAAAGACTCAGCAGTCAAAGAGACTTGCATTAGCACCTTTGGTTTTCCTTCTTAGAATAACTAGAAGACTCACAATTGCACTCTCACATAGCCTCCCTATTTGAATCTCTCAGTGATCACCTGATACACTTGAGGAATATTTCTGCAGAAAATATTGTAGGAGCTGCTTGCTCAATTTGAATTTCCTTATCTAGGTTGCCTAGGCCTTTTAGTGCTTAACTGGTCATTAATGAGCTGATTGCTCTCTTCAACCCACCTGGGGGATAATGCCACAAATTTAGGGGTAATTGTCCCATAACCAACAACTAGTGGTGGAGTGAAAATGCTGCCATCTGTCCCATGCCTTCTAATGGCTTCCATTCCTCCTAGTGGGTCAGTAAACACTCATTTAATAGTTCCCTTGGGTGTTTGTCTCCTATTTTAATTTATTTAATAATAATAATCAGTAATTACAATCATCCTTGACCAAACTTGGTCATAATTACAAAACATTGTAATTATAAGTTAACATAAAGTATTTTGCAAATAAAATAAATATTCTCAAAATTTGGGTAGGTGACAATGGCTATGACATTAAGAATTTGATGCTTGAATTAGGCTCTGATGTGAAAATATTGTCGAAGAAGTCATGGGAAGAAATGGGTTCACCAACTCTTGACTATTCTCCCATTCAATTATGTATAGAAAATCAGTACCATATATTTCCCATTGGTCATCTAGAAAGCACTGAAGTGGATCTAGAGGGTGTTAAGACCACCACAAATTTTGAAGTCAGTGATATCATGGGGGGACAGATCCTTATCCATCACTGCTCGGGATTGAATGGGACTATGAAAACTATGACATAATTAATCAAATAAATAGAATGATGACCTTCGAGGTTGATGGTATGAAGGTGACACAACCCCTATATCAACATCAAGGTCCATGATATACATATGTAATCCTAGAAAAATATGGAATGAGATGTTCTGGACACAATCCATTCTCTCACAACAAGAAAGAGGGAAGAATATGTGAACCAAAGTGTAGAGGGATCAGTAAGATGGAGAAGTATCCAATCTTTTGACAATGATTATGAAGATGCCTAGGACAATTGGTAGAATGGGCGTCATGATATTTCATCCAGCCATTGCGCAATGGGGAAATATATTAGATGGATTGTAATAGAGTTAAATTATATACCAACAAATGATGGGACCAATGGCTTGGATACATTCCTACATGATATGGAATCTTCAGTAGAAGAAGAATATTGTATGGATGTTAGGCATATCACTTAGAGGGACTCCCGCAAGATGGTGGGAAACAAAAAAAGATGATTTACCTGATTGAGACACCACACAACTAACTTTATTGATTATATTCAAACAATCTTTGCATGCTAACATGGTGAAATAGGTCTACATGGGAGAGACCAATCCCTACCAATACATTGAACTATGCGAGCACTAGTGGGAATCAAGAGGCTTACAACCACAATTTTGGGTTCTTCAATTCTTTCATGAGATCTCTCCTATTCTGAAATCTTAGTATCTACATGAAGAAACAAGGAGGCAAAATGACTGTTGGAAGAAGTTATGTGCCAATTTCTATCAATATGTTTTCTTCTCTGCAACAAGAAACACAATAACAAAAGCATTAACAACTATCAAGGGGTGCATTATTTACTGACTAGTTGCAGAAGGTGGGTCATTCATATATTTTCCCTACACATCAAGAATTGATGAAATTTCACTTGGCGATCCCAAATATGACTCAGTATCTCTATTGCGTAAAGGTAGCTCAAGAAAATCCAGAACCATATGAACATGAATAGTTGTGACACCTCACCTTCCAGGAAAAATAAGGCACCCAAGAAGTTAGAAATACAAAACCTGAAGATACGAAAGCAATGTATACACAAGATATGCAACTGAATAAAATCAACATTGGTACTAAAGACAAACCAGATATAATAGCTATTGTACATTACTCAGACAATGAAATAGTCTCTAAGGTCGCATTCCTATTGAAAGAGTATGAAGACTTGATTATGAAAACCTTCACAGAACTAAAAAGAATTCAGGGATACCTTGAGGATATGAATATTTCACTAAATCCAGACACAAGTCCAGTAAAGCATCAACCATATCGGTTGAATCTATAGAAGCAAAAGGTGTAAAAAATATTGATTGCATGTTGAGTGCAGGCTTGATTTTCCTAGTCGATGAGTTCTAATGGATCATTCCCATTGTGATACAGAGAAAGAAGGATATAAAGTAAATCTGATTTTATGTTAATTATCACATCATGAATGCTTCCTGTGTCCATGATCCCTTTTCGACACCTTTCAGTGACGAAGTGATAGATCAAGTGGTGGGAAATGAAGCATACTCCTTCACCGATGGCTTCTCAGGCTATCATTGGGTCAGAATCACTGAAGAAGACAAGAAGAAGACTACATTTACTATTGAATGGGGATCATTTTCATACAATTTTATGCCATTTGGACTCAAGAATGCACCAACTATTTTTTCAAGCACTGTGATAACTTATTTCCATGATTTTCTTCATAAGTTCTTAGAAGTATATCTGGATGATTCGACGATTTATGGTTTTCTCAAAGGCCACGTTTCTCTCCTCCAGATTATGGTCGATCGTTGGTGAAATATTTGGATTTCATTGAACCTGTTGAAGTGCACATTCTGTGTACCCTTTGGTAACCTTCTAGGACATATTATGTGTAAAGATGGAGTATTGGTTGATCTTGGAAAAATTGAGGCTATTGTGAGTCTACAGGAACCTCCGATAGTAAAAAAATTGAGATCCACTTTGGGTCATATTGGGTACTATAGAATATTCATCCGCATCTATGCATCCATCACTGCCCCATTGGAAAAACTATTAAAGAAGGATGAGATGTTTCAATAGAATGAAGATTTTGAAAAAGAATTTGACACACTGAAAGAAATAATGGTAAATGCTCCGATTCTAACATTTCCTGATTGGAAAAAAGAGTTTCATGTCCATGTAGAGGAATAAAGAATCACCCTTGGCACTATACTAGCCCATGTAGGAGAAGGTGAGATGGACCATCAAGTTTACTTTTCTAGTAGAAATCTATCACAATCATATCAAAACTATACAACAACATAGTGAGAAGGATTGGCTATGATATATGCATTATAGAAGTTCTGCCACTACCTCCTAAGAGGTCATTTCAATTTCTTCAGGAATCAATCCCCCCTAAAGTACCTAGTAAACAAGCCCGTATTAGAAGGAACAATCTGTAGATGGTTATTCCTGTTTCAAGAATTTTATTTTGAATTTATAGTGAAGCTTAGGAAACAAAATCATGGACCAGATCATCTATCTCATATAGAATCAAGCAAAGATGATGGATCAATGGAAAATCAGTTACCATATGCCACATTATTTAGATTGGAAGTCACCCTGAATCACCTTAAAGAGATCGCATTGTTCCTCACCACATGAAAGGCTCTAAATGAATTTTCCCCTACTTGGAAAAGGCTCTAAATGAATTTTCCCCTACTTGGAAAAGGCTCTTAGTTGTAAGTGCTACAGAATATCAATTAATTGTAGGTCAGATATATAAAATAGGGGTTGATGGAATCTTGTGTAGATGTGTACTTGATCATGAACATGAAAGTATCTTGTGGGAATGTCATGCCAGAGTTGTGGGAGGTCATGTTGGAAAAAAACTACAGGTAGAAAGGTGCTACAAGTAGGACCGTGGTGGCCTACAGTATTAAAGGACTCCAAGGAGTACATGAGGAAATGTGATGTATTCTAATGTATTGGATTACCATCTTGCAGAGATGAAATCCCATTAAATATAGTATGAGCACTACAACCATTTGAGAAATGGGCGATCGACTTTGTAGGACCCATCATCCCACCAATGAATCATTCAAAATCTTGTTATATTATTATTGCAACAAACTATTTAACTGAGTGAGATGAAGTTGTACTAGTACGAGACTGTTCCATCAAGAAAAATACTCATTCATCTATGAAAATATCATCACTTGTTTAAGGTGCCCTAAAAGTCTCACAAGTGATCAAGGAAAACATTTTCTAAACAATAAAATTGAAGAATTGACAACTGAATTTTTGATTCAATATCATAAGAGAATTCCATATCATCCTCAATCAAATGGAATGGGAGAAGCATTCAACAATATCCTAGAGAATGGATTGACCATAGTTTTATGTGCAAATAAGGACGAATGGGATGAGTGGATTCCAGCTGTACTATGGACTTACATGACTACTACTAAGAAAATTCACAAGCAAAATCCATTTCAGCTAGTCTATGGAAGAGAAGCAGTAGTTTCCATTGAATTCATAGTTCAAAGTCTTTACATTGCACATCCAACATAGATGATAGAAGAAGAATCAGTTGCAGAACGACTTGCAGAATTAATGGAACTTGAATAATTTCGCTTTATGGAATAATATCATGCAATAGTAGAAAAAGGATGATAGAAAGCTTGGCATGATCACCATATCAATAAGAATTTTTTTTCCAAAGGCGACAAAATGCTATTGTATGAAAACAAGTTTATGAATCATCCAAGTAAATTACAGATGCATTGGTTGGGATCATTCACTGTTGTGGAAATTAAGGATTTAGGTGCTGTGAAACTTGTTAAATTTTGGGTTAAGTTAGGGTTTGAAGAATAAAAATCAAAATTTCTATATTTTAATGAAAAAATTAAATTTCTACACTAGCATTAGAAAAAAATAGTATAGCTGTAACAAATCAGAATAAAATACAAAACATAATTTTCATCTCTTTCAACTTTAACACTCCCAAGGAGGTCCCTATGTTAAAGTTTAAATCTTCAGTAACATGTAATCAACAGTAGTAGCAAAATTCTAACAGAAGTAACATATCAAACTCATAATAAAAGTAAAAATTATGAATACTTACCTGGAGTGTTGGACCCCTTCCTTTTTTACTCAGAAAGAAACAAACTTTCAGAACAGATTGTGCCTATTAGAGGCAAGTCAATACATAGGAACAATCTGGCCCTTACCTTAGGGTTAGTACAAACTTGAGAGAGGGGGATGAAATAGGATATAAGAACACTAGGCCAGTCAAATAGATAAGTACAGAAGGGAATCCAAGTCACAGTCCAAAGTGGTAGTATTAAACACAGTAATGTAGGTCACCAACAGATCATAGAAGACCTCAAGACACAGTGAACAGTCACCCAACCAAATAACAGGTCTCAAATCAGATCTAATCTCAAGCAAGTATCAACACATAGATCTAACCCATAGTGAGCATCAACACATAGATCTAAACAATGTCATAATAGCTCTAACCTCAAAAAATTATGATCATAAAATATCTAATCACAAGAAAGTAGATCTAACCTCAACAATGTCTTAGCACATAGATCAAGTTTAAGGCATAGTAGATATGACCTAGGGCATGATGGATCCGACCCTAGAAAATTGGAAGACAATAGATCTGATCACAAAAAAGAGGAAAAAAGATAATGACTTCCTCTCATAATAGAAGTCAGCTCACAAGTAACCTACAGAACTTGCGGCCTCCTCAAATGAGCATACTTATCACCAAAATAAGTCACAGGGGATGCGGCCTCCACAGATGGCCCTCACTAAGACCACAAATCAGTAAAAAATTATGTATTTGGCATGCTTTTCCATGACACATCACTATTTGATCACTAAATTAGAAATTCGTGATCCTTTGGAGTGACTTGGAGAACACACTTGCCACCTAGGGGGGTTTTGCATTGTTTTAGTAAGTCTGCTTTTGTGAGGATTCAAATGGCATCCTTATGCATTTGAATATCTGATGTAATTCTGTATATTGACATCTTATTACTTGCCCAAGGTTTTCTGATGTATTATTATTAATGAGAGTAATTTTGTCTGCATCATATGTGACCATTTTTCAGTGTTCTTGACTAGTTGTGTGAGAATTACTTGTGAGAGTTGTAATTTCTTGATCAGATCTTAGTGTGAACTAAATTTCACAATTTCAATAGGAGATTCATGTCCTTTATCTTGTTTAAATTTGGATGGTGGCAATTGAACATTCTCTTGGATAGTATCAATAACATTGTATTCTTCGACAATATGTTCTACATGCAATTCCTCTCAACTAACTTCAACACTTTTATAGCCATAAGAGACCAAATCAACAACTATTTGATATTGACATTATGTTGGGATCAAAACTTCCCTTGATGAGCACTTACAATTTACTTCTTGATTACTGCCATGGGGTGCTTGTTCCTCAACTATTGTGGAAATTAAGGGCCCCTCTAGTGAATCATTTCATTTTTCTTGTCATGGATTGGTAGGAAGAATCATTCCATCATCTATAATTTGATTTGGATGAGTGTCTATAGAATTCCTTCTAATGATCATGTTTAATCTTTTTTTTTCTCTATTTTATTCAATAATTTATTGAGGTTTCTTCTTACTTGTTGATTTTCTTGTTCGATTACATAAATTGCCTATCATCACAATGATCAATTAGATGAAAATTGTCTTTGGTGTTCCTCAATTCTAATAAAATTAATGGTGGAGATGGACTATGTTGCTCTTTAATTGAATATGGTCTATGGTGCTCTTCTTTTGGAGATTCTTCAACCTTGCCTAATGTCTATGGTGCTTCTCAATTCTAAGAAAGTGAATGATGGAGATGGCCTATGGTTCTCTTCAATTGGAGATGGTTTGTGTTTCTCTTCTATTGAAACTATTAAACCTTTCCCAATGTCTCCTTAATTCTAAGAAAGTGAACAATGGAAATGGCCTATGGTGCTCTTCAATTGGATATGGTCTATGGTGATCTTTTATTGGAGATTCTTAAACCTTTTCCAATGCCTTTGGTGCTCCTCAATTCTAAGCAAGTGAATGATGGAGATGGCTTAAGGTGCTCTTCAACTAGATATGGTATATGGAACTATTCAATTGGAGATGGTCTATGGTGCTATTCAATTGGAAATGGTCTATGGTCCTCTTCTATTGGATATTCTTCAACCTTTCTCAATTTATTCAAGGTGCTCCTCAATTATTAGCAATTGAATGATGGAAAATGTGAATTGTGATGATCAAATTGAGAGTTTTTTTTCTTTCCTTCCCAAATAATGTGAGAATTTGATTGTTGTATGTTTTTCAACATGTTAAAGTGACTGACGGATATGTAAAATTATTGTTTATATCATAACAAAATGCATTCTTGTTATGATCTAATAAAACACGTGCATGTTTTGTAACATTAAAGGTGGTAGTTACATGGCTATTGCATAGTTCCAGTGGAAGTTACACTAGTATTGCATAGTTTCAGTGCATCAAAATGTGCACACTTTTTTTCTCAACAAAATCTGTATGCATTATGTTGAAGTACAATTTGACCCCCCTAACACCCCCCCTCTCTCCCTTCCCCTGCCTCTTAACTCCCCCCCTCTATTTATCACACACACTACTCCCTCCTACACCTAATCACATCTACACCCCTTTTTCTCTCTGCCCCAACCCACTTACACCCCCCCTCTCTCTCTCTCTCTCTCTCTCTCTCTCCTCCAACCCACTTACACCTCCCTCTCTCTCTTTAAATTTAACCCCATCTCTCTCTCTTTACCTTTAACCCCCCCTCTCTCTCCTACCCAAGCTAATTACATCCCCTCTATCTCTACCCATAAAACCCCACCACCTACATCTAACCACCACCCCTCTCTCTCTCTTCCACCTACACCTAACCCCCTAACACCCTACTTAGACCCTATGGGTGTCTAGATCTCCTCTTAGATTTTGGTCAACCATCCTTGGTTTTTATTGCTACAATTTTGAAATCAAAAGCAAATTCTTCAGTGAAATTCATACCAATTAGAAAATATCAAGGATTGTCTTTCTAGATTGCAAGTAGTGTGAAAGGATTAACACTAAAAGGATTTCCATTATATCAATGGGGACATAAGTGGAATCATAATTTGATATCTACCTTCCCTATTTGGATGTTTGAATCTCCCCTCGGTATTTTATAAAACTCCTCATTGTGTATTTCTACAATATCAAATACAAAACATTATTCACTTGTTAATGTTAATTTGCAGATACTAGTCATGTAGACCATAAAAAAGATTGATATTTAAATAATACCATCAAATTAAAACTCCAATCAACCTAAAACAGCTTACCCCCACTCCACTCTCTCTCCCCCAACCCCCTAACACCCCACTGCCCCTCTGGTTCTCTCTCTCTCTCTCTCACACACACTCTTTATATATTATATCAAAAACACATGTACTCTCTCTCTCTCTCTCTCTCTCTCACACACACACACACACACACACACACACACACACACCCTCCTTTCTCTATCCCCCTACTCCTAACCCCTCCCCCCTCTCTATCTCTCTCCTATTACCCCTACACCTAACCCCCTAACAACCCCCCTCTCTACCTCTATTCCCCCTAACACCCACCCCTGTCTCTACCTCTAACCCACTACCCCTAACACCCCCTCTCTCTCTACCTCTAAACTATTAACAACCTCCCCTCTCTCTATCTCTCTAATACTATCCCCACCTATAACCCCCTAACCCCCCCCCCTCTACCTCTACCTCCCTAACAACCCCATCTCTCTCTACCTCTAACATCCCCCCCTCTCTCTATCTCTCTCATACTCCTCCTACCCCTAAATCCCCCCTCTCTATCACTCTCCTACTTCCCCTAGCACCAACCTCCTAGCACCCCCCTCTCTCTCTCTCTACCTCTAACTCCTTAACACCACCCCTATCGCTACCTCTAACCCCCTAATAGCACCCCCTCTCTCCCTCTCCCCTATAGTAACCCATACTCCCCATACCCCTACACCCCCCTCTCTCTATGTCTCTCCTACTAACCCTACTCCTAACACCCTAACACCCCCCCTCTCTACCTCTAACCCCTAACACCCCCTCTTTCTTTACCTATAACCCCCTACCCCTAACCCCCCCTCTCTCTATCTCTCTCCCACTCCTCATACCCCTAACACCCCCCCCTCTGCCTCTAACCGCCTAACAACCCTCTTCTATCTCTACCTATAACCCCCCCACACCCTCTACCTATAGCACTCCCATCTCTCTCTATCTCTCTCATACTCTTCCTACCACTAACTCCCCTCTCTCTATCTCTCTCATACTCACCCTACACCTAATCTCATAACACCACCCCTCTACCTCTAACCCCATAACACCCCCCCTCTCTATCTACCTATAACCCCATACCCCTAACGCGCCCCTCTCTCTATCTCTTCCCTACTCCCCCTACCCCTAACCCCCTAACACCCTCCCCTCTCTACCTCTAACCCCCTAACACCCCCCTCTCTCTCTACCTATAACCCTATAACACCTCCCCTCTCCCTCTACCTCTACCCCCCTCTCTCTATCTCTCTCATACTCCCCCTACCCTTAACCCCCCCTCTTTATCTCTCTCCTACTACACCTAACTCGCTAACACTTACTAATCCTTAGTGTCATATGCAATAAAGTTATAGTGTGCATATCGTTCATCGCGATTTTGTGATTATATATCACGTACGTGTTTGTTTTGCCACCAAATTTTTGAGTTCTATATATATATATATGTAGATTGTAATGTTTGATAAAAAAATAATGATTGTGAAATAAATAAAAAAACTATGAACTTGATAGCAAAATTCACATATGGAATCTCCTTTTTTGTAGGACAAATGCTCTAGGCATATCCTATGAGCATACCATGGAGAAAAAAGAACACATATTTTGGATCAAGAATTCAATAATAAACACTCAATGGTTATAAACCTTTGACAACACTATACAAAACACTCTTATCAGTATCTTCCTAAACCCTAAACCTCGTATCTTCAAGGTGCCAGAACAAGCACAGGGATTCTCCACATTTCCTTTAATGTCTTCTTCCAGACAAGTATTGCATTCAGTCGAGGTAGCATCTTCATTTTACATTAGTGGTTTATGTTTTAAAAAATGACAATGTTACTAGGAACTCAAGCTGTTCTCAAAACTTCTAAAAAAAAACAACTACCAATATCAAAATAAGAATGCAGAACTATGCAAATACTTCTCAAACTAAGGAAAAATTACCTTCTCATCTTCACCTATCCCCCACCCATCTCTCTCTCCCCCAAAAAATGCTAACACCCCCCATGATCTCTCTCTCTCTCTCTCTCTCTCCTATAATCCTCTACCTGCCCCTCTCTCTCTCCACCAAGATCCTAACGCACCCTCCCCACTCTCTCTCTCTCCACCAAGATCCTAACACACCCTCCCCACTCTCTCTCTCACGCCCCTACTTCTCCCCCTACCTCTCACCCCCCTTCTCCTCTCTCTAACTATACTAATTCTCTCTAAAACCCTATCCACCTGTAGCTCAATGTCTCCCTCTTTCTCTCCCCCAACCCACATCCTCCCATGTACCACTAATCACCCACACCCTCCCCCACTTTCTCCACATTTCTCTCTCTCACTATCTCTAACTACCCTACTTCTACCTGAACCCCTAAGCCCCTGAATATATTTCTCTTATCTATCTATCATAAATACCCCCCTCCCATAACCCTAATCACAACCCTACCCTTCTCTTTTCCCCAACCCACTAAAAGGACCCCCCTCTCTCTCTACCCCTCACCTCCCCTCTCTCCCCACTACTCTCCCTACCCATAACCCCCCCTATATCTTTGTCTCTCCTAGCTCCCCTCCCCACTACCAATAACCACACCCCCAATCCCTCTCTCACTCTAATCCAACCCCCGAATCCTCGATACCTCCCCTTCTCTAACCACCCTACTCCTCCCCAAAACCATAACCCCATCAATCTCTGTATCTTTCTCTACCCCAAACCCCCTCCTACCCCACCACGAAATAAAACCCATGAATCTCTCTCTCTCTCTCTCTCTCTCTCTCTCTCTCTTTGACCCTCCTACTCCCCCCTACCACTAACCCCTCCCTCCTCTCCCTCTCTATCCACTCTTCCCCCTCACCCTTGATAACTCCCCATCTCTCTCTCTCTCTCCCATACCCCTAAATCCTACCCCTCTCTCTCTCTCTCACTCCCCTACTCCTCCCCCTACCTCTAACTCCTCTTCTCCTTTCTCACTCTTTCTCTCCCATACCACTCCACCTACCCCTCTCTCCCTCCCCCAATATCCTAACACCCCCCTCGACTTCCTTCTCTCTCTCACCCCTTATTCTTGCCCCTACCTTTAACCCCCCTCCTCTCTCCCTCCCTCCCTCTCTCCCTCTCCCTCTCTCTCTCTTTATCTCTCTCTCCCCTCTTCCTCCTAACCATTACTAACCCCCTCTCCCACTCCACTACTCCTCCACCTACACTTAACTCCAACCCCTCTCTCTATCCCCCAACCCCCTAAAACCCCATCGCCATGTTGATTCTCTCTCTCTCTCTCTCTCTCACACACACACACACACACAGGTACACATCCCTATGCCTCCCCCTACAACTAACTCCCTTCCTCTCTCTCTCTATCTCTCTCTCTCTCCCCTTAACCCTTACTAACCCCCCTCATCTCTCTCTCCCATGATACACCTACCCCCAACCTCCTAACACCCCCTCTCTCTCTACCTCTAAACCCCTAACACCCCCCTATCTCTTTACCTCTAACGCCCTAATAGACCCCCCTCTCTCTATCTCTGTCATATTCCCTACCCTTAACACACACCCTTCTCTCTGTCTCCCTCCTACTTCCCCTAACCCTAAACCCCCCTCTATATTTGTCTCTCCTAATACCCCTCTCCATGCCACTAACCACCCCCCATCTCTCTCTCTCTCTCTCTCTCTCTAACCCCATCCCCCCCCACACCTCACCTATACCCCCCCTTCTCTCTAACCGCCCTACTCCTCCCCAAAACCCCTAACCCCCTTGATCTCTATTTCTTTCTCTCACCCCTTACTCCTATTTTTATTTATCTCCCCTTTTTTCCCTAATCCTTAAGAATCCTTAGTGTAATATGCAACATATTCGTAGTGGTAAATGTCACGCACTCATTTTAGTGATACAAATCGCATGCATATTTTTTGGTTCAATATCATGCACATGTTGTGTTTTCCACCAAGTTTTTTTGGCGAGAGGAATAAATTTGAATTTAAAAGAAACGTGTTCATGTTTCGTAGCACTAAGATCGAGCCTCATCATGTGTTCAGGTGTCATCCCTCGTCCTATGTGTCTACTTTGGAGTTAGCTTCAAGTTAACCAAAACGTGTGGTATGGAATATGGTAAACCATAACTAATTGGGAATCTCTCCCATTTTCTCAATATGCCTGTGTTTTACCATTGGTTATAGTATGCTACACAATCATTTTTTTATGAAGTTTTATACCTAGATAACACTTTTTCTGTAGAGTCCAAATATGTAACTTGTTTTTAGAAAATATTATTTATATATGTTTTTCTTCTAATTTTCTTCTATCATTACTCCTTAACTCCAAAAACACATTGTTAGTGTTTTTTCCATAACCTTTTCATTTCTCAAGCATTTAAAAAAAGCCTTGTATGTTGCACTACTAGACACCTACCTCTACATGCTATAAAAAAAATGGTTTCATGATCGTTGCATTAAGACCTTCAAAAGTTGCACCCACACTTGGCGTTTTGTTTTCGAGGTTTGATCACTTAGATAATTAAAAAAAAATTATAAATTCTTAAACTTACTTTGGAAAATAGTGTCGCACAAGTACTATTTGTTCCTTATATGTCTCCCAGTTTTTGAAGGTTGACTCCATCATTTAGGGACTGAAAGGCTGCAACCACAAAGGAATATACCTTATTATTTGCCCCTCCCCCCCAAAAAAGTACATGTTAGAAAAGATCAAACTTGATATAGTTATGAACATTTTCAATAGATAAAATTTATATATTCTAAAACATTATTCAATTTCCTAAATTTTGTTTTTTCTTACTCAAATCAAGATTCATTGTGTAAGTATATCAAAATATCCATGTAAGTTGTGGGATTTTTTTTTTTTTTTTTTTTTTTTTCTCTATTGCATTTAACACGTCAAACCAACCCATTAGATAAGTTATCCTGATCTATTACGCATCTATTCTACAGGATAACATGATCAATAATAATATCTTACTTAAACTCATGCGAAGTATGTAACAATAACTAATTTTGAGAGCAAGTTCGTGTCATACAATTAGATGCTAATGATTTCATTGTATCCTCTATATAGCTTAATAAATGATTTAGTTGTCGACTAATACTTTATAAATGAATTGTTCATGTTGTTAGGAAGTAAAATAAATGGTTTTACACCCCATACCGCAACTAGAAAGAAGCATTGGACCGCAATATGCTCCTCTCATCTGGGGAAGAATGGGGGAGTCTCCCCAATATATACCTCTGATATGCTGGTTTTAATATCCTCCCACTGACAGAATGCAAGAGCATTCATAAGACAAAGAATCCTCCAACCAACATAAACTTAGTGATAGAAGGACATATGAGGAAGGGGAACGAATGAGGGAAAAAGGGAGCATCCTTGCTGAACTCTTCCGTCTAGAATATTACAGATGCATTGTATTGTGCGTGTCAGAGTGGGATATTAGTAATTTGTGCTCCCCTAGTATTGGGTAATGAAACCTTCTGCAACAAATTGCCCTATTTTTCCAATTCGGGGGGAATAAGTATAGTATTATACTGAAAGTAACATGTGTGTTACTGATGTATTCGTTGGTTTCCTTATTGACCCCATTGTGTTATATGAATTAGATATCTGAGGGCCTTTCTTTGGCAATGTTGAAAGCTCGAACCATCACTTTCCAAATGTATGAATAGGTGAAGTATACGACGCTGCAACATAGTGTATACATTGGATTTGGGGCTCACCCACTTGATTGGTTGGACACTCTTTTTGAATTTAACTCTTATTAGTCTTTGCCTTCATGTTGACAAGGATTTTATGAATCGGCTTATCGTCTTTTTTTTAGGTCTTAGAGTTTCAACCTCTAATACTCTTATTTTGATTTTTAATCTTCTCATCGTACCTATATTTTGAAAAACATGAACATATTTTAATCTAAAATATGAAGAACCCTTAATCTAAAATATATATAGAATTTACGTATAGGCTCAAAGGCCGTGACGAATGTTCAAATTGAAGGTTAACAAGATTTTGAGGTAAATGTTTAGCTTTTAATTTGAATTAGAGATAGATTATATGTATTTTAACCACTATGATGAATGTTTAGATTGAGAGTTAAATATTTTTTAGGAACATGTTAAATATTTAATTTTATAGAAAAATAATGATTTGTTAAATTATGTATCGAATGTTGAGTAACATGTTCGATTTTAGATTTTAAGTTATATATATATATATATATATATATATATATATATATATAAAATGATATGTAAAAAATGGATGAATATTTAGATTGAATGTTAAGTATTTTTGAGTAGCACGTTTGTCACATACCCCAATTTTATAAAATTATGCAATTTTTTTATTATATTCCTGAAACATTATGTTAAATTTAATGCTAAGTAGGGATTGATGACTCAGCAGAGTCAATAGAAGTGGAGTGTAATTCAGAATATTTTCTTATTAATAAATAAATTATGGAGACAACGGCGTGGGAGAGCTGTTAAAAAGAGGTTACTGGTCAAACTAGTGGATGGAACTAGGTGGAAAGGCAAAAGACAAGTGGCAGAATCCTCAAACACTTCCTAAGTTGCAGGTGGCAACTTCCCTATATTTGGGGTCATGATTCCCCAAGAAAGTGGAATCAGAGTAGGTGGCTCATTAATGACAGATAACCCAACAAAGACCTAGGAAATCTTTTAAAAAGAACTCAATGAACAGAGCTGGGGGCTCGAATTGTTCTAGAGGGAGAATTCATTCAGGTGAATGTTATTCAGGAAGCCCATTGAGGAAGAGGGAATGATATAGTAAGGAAGTGGTTTGAGAGGTATGTTGCAGTAACTTGGTTCCATTATAGCTGTTTGCGCTGAGAGAATTTACTTGCTGCACCTAGTTCCAGCAAGGGAGACTAGAGCAAGCTCGGGGGTCCTGAGAAGTTGCTGTCTGAGCACTCTCCAGGAGTTGGTAGGGAGGAACTGAATCCTATTCCTGTTGTTGTCCATAGTTTAAACAGGTTCTGTTATTTATTTCTTTATGTTTATTAAGTATAAATGAATGTATGTTATGTTTATCTTCTTTATGTCTGAATAGTAATTAGTTTAGTAAAAGTTAGCATCCCTGAATATCAGTAGTAGAATTATTGAGAGTTATTGTGTTTTCTGCATCCCTTAATATCATTATTACATTACTGATAAGGTATCTTTAATGCATTTCATACAATAGTAATACTTTAAGTAATAGTTTATTATTGTAATTATAAACCTAGCGTAATTATAATGGTTGAATACATAAGCAAGGTTTACATATAAAATAATTGTACTCTGTATATTACAAAATTAATTAAATAGTCATAGGAAATAATAGTAAATTTTAACAATAAAAATTACAGTAATTATATCATGATAAATCACATTACAGAAGAATTGTAGTCACGGTTAGGTTATCTATATCAGTGCACAAACCCTAGTTAAGAATTTATCCAGTCTTAAACCCTATCACTTATGATTAATAGTAGAAAAGTATAATTTGACTGTTGAAAGGTTTGATAACTCTTGGTCAGTACAACTAGCCACTGTGGCAAAAAGGAAGGTGAACTGTTATGTTAAGGAATGTGTCCTAGATTTGAATGATTTTAAAACTACTGTTAAATTAAATGTTTTACCACTTGGCTCATATGACATACTTATTGGTATGGACTGGTTAGAACAGCATAAGGTAGTTTTAAACTGTTTTGATCAAACCTTCACGTGTGTGAATAATAATGAACAGCCTGTAACAATCAAAGGTATTCCTCGAAAAACTGTAATCAGGAAGATTTCTGCCTTACAACTTAAAAGAGCAGTTCGAAAAGGGTGCAAAGCCTATGCTGTAACTATTACAGATGAGGCAGTTAAGTCTGAAATAAATAAGATAAAAATGGAGGATATTCCTGTAGTAAACGAATTTACTGATGTTTTTCCGGAGGAAATTCCAGGATTACCTCCCAAGAGGGAACTGGATTTCACAATTGAGCTGGTACCAGGTGCTGTACCCAGTTCAAAGGCTCAGTATCGTATGAATATTCTGGAGCTTAATGAATTAAAGTCACAGTTAAAAGAATTAATAGATAAGAAATACATTCGACCCAGTGTGTCCACTTGGGGAGCACCAGTAATCTTTGTTAAAAAGAAGGACGAAACTTTGCGACTTTGCATAGATTAACGTCAACTAAACAAGATGACAATTAAAAACAGATATCCGTTGCCTCGCATAGATGATCTGTTTGATCAGCTACGTGGAGCTACAGTGTTCTCTAAGATAGATCTGAGATCAGGCTATCATCAAGTGAGAATTAAAGAAGAAGACATATTCAAGAAAACTTTTAGAACAAGGTATGGACATTACGAATTTGTCGTAATGCCATTTGGGCGTACTAATGCCCCAGCCGTCTTTATGTATCTAATGAATAACATAATGCATAAATACTTGGATAAATTTGTTGTCGTATTCATCGATGACATTTTAATTTATTCTAAAAATGAAGAGGAACATAAAGAACATTTACGGATAGTCTTACAAGAACTGCGAGAGCAGCAGCTCTTTGCGAAGTTCAGTAAGTGTGATTTCTTCAAGGATGAAATTCAGTACTTAGGTCACGTAGTGACTAAGGAAGGAATTTCAGTTGATCCTGAAAAGATCCGGGCAATCGAAGAATGGCCAGTACCAAAATATGTAACAGATGTTAGGTCCTTCATGGGAATTACTGGCTATTACCGGAGATTCATAGAAGGCTTTTCAAAAATAGCCAACCCAATCACTTCCTTGCAAAAGAAAGGCAAGAAGTTTGATTGGAACTTGAAATGTGAAGAAATATTTAAGAAACTAAAGACTTTATTAACAATTGCGCCTATTCTAAGAATAGCGGATCCTAATAAGGATTTCGTGGTTTGCACCGATGCTTGTAATGGCAGTCTAGCCGGAGTGCTGAATGAGGATGGGCATGTCATTGCCTATGAGTCTAGGAAGCTAAAGATTCATGAAAATGATTATGCCACTTATGATTTAGAACTAGTTGTTGTTATTCATGCCTTAAAGATGTGGCTACACCACTTAATAGGCAGAAAGTTTACTTTAATGACTGATAATAAGGGCCTAAAATACCTTTTAGATCAGCCTAACTTAAATGCAAGGAAAACAAGATGGTTGGCCTTCTTAAGTGAATACGATTTCAAAATTCAGCACATAAAAGGAAAGGAAAATAAGGTGGCAGATGCTTTGAGTAGAAATGCAAAGCTGAATTTTACAACAGCCATCAGCACTTATACCTCTGATTTAAATGAAAAGTTGATTGAAGGGATAAAATTGGATGAAATTTATCAAAATTTACAAGCTACAGCTAAAGAAGAACCTACAGAAATTTTGATAAAGGGTTATAGCCTAAATAAAGATGGATTTTTATTGTTTAAAGATAGACTGTATGTGCCAAATGTATCTAAAGTTAAATTGTTGATTCTGGATGAAGTTCATAAAACCCCTTACTCAGGGCATCCAGGCTACCAGAAGACTGTCACCATGTTGAGAAAAGATTATTTTTGGCCTAATATGAAATCTAAAGCAGCTGAGTACATAGCTAGATGTTTGGACTGCCAACAAGTGAAAACAGAACATCAACATCCAGCTGGGTTACTGCAACCTTTGCCTATTCCTAGTTGGAAGTGGGAAATAATCAGCTTAGATTTCATTACTGGATTACCCAGAAATCAAAATCAAAATGATTAAATTATGGTGGTAGTAGATAAATTAAGTAAATTAGCACACTTTATTCCTGTTAAAACCATTTACAAGGCTGCAAACATAGCTGATATATTTCTGAAGCATATTTTTCGGTTACATGGTGTCCCAAAGGTTATTATTTCAGACAGGGATCCTAAATTCACAAGGAATTTCTGGAAATCCTTGTTTAAGGGATTAGATACAACACTGAATTTCAACACTTCTTTCCATCCTCAGACGGATGGACAAACTGAAAGAGTTAATCAGGTATTGGTAGATCTGCTAAGAATGTATGTTAAGGATCAACCAGGTAAGTGGGAGGATTATTTACATTTAGCAGAATTTGCATACAATAACAACTATCAATCATCAGCTAAGGTCAGCCCTTTTGACATTATGTAAGGGTGTAAATGTAACACTCCTATCTCTTGGAATATTCCAGTAGATAGATTAGTGTTAGGTCCTGAATTATTAAAAGAAATGGAACAGATTGTGAAACAAGTGCAGGAGAATTTGAAGATTGCCCAGGTTCGGCAAAAGAGCCAGGCAGATTTGAAAAGAACTCCTAAAGAGTTCTAGGTGGGTGAACATGTGTTCATAAAGGTAAGACCAAAGAAGAGCTCCCTAAGATTGGGGAGTTATGCAAAATTAGTGCCACGTTACTGTGGTCCATTTGAAATTTTATCTAGAATTGGTCAAGTTGCATATCAGCTAGCATTACCACCTAATTTAAAAGTGCACAATGTTTTTCATATTTCTGTTCTGAAAAAGTACGTTCATGATGCTACTCATGTCATCGATTGGAATGTTGTACAGGTAGAACTAGAAGGGGAAGTTCTGGTGGAACTTGATTGTATCCTCGGGAGGAGGGAAATTACTCTGCGGAATCGCACAATGGGACAGCTGAAGGTGCAATGGAAGCACCTTAGTCCTGAAGAAGCGACCCAGGAACTGGAAAGTAAGATGCGGGAAGCATACCCAAATCTGTTCCAGAAGGTTGCAGAGGATGAGGAATAAGTAACATCGAGGACGATGTTACATTCTAAGGGGGTGTGTATGTCACATACCCCAATTTTGTAAAAATTATGTAATTTTTTTATTATATTCCTGAAACATTATGTTAAATTTAATGCTAAGTAGGGATTGATGACTCAGCAGAGTCAACAGAAGTGGAGTGTAATTCAGAATATTTTATTATTAATAAATAAATTATGGAGACAACAGCATGGGAGAGCTGTTAAAAAGAGATTACTGGTCAAACTGGTGGATGGAACTAGGTGGAAAGGCAAAAGACAAGTGGCAGAATCCTCAAACACTTCCTAAGTTGCAGGTGGCAACTTCCCTATATTTGGGGTCATGATTCCCCAAGAAAGTGGAATCAGAGCAGGTGGCTCATTAATGACAGATAACCCAACAAAGACCTAGACAATCTTTTAAAAAGAACTCAATGAACAGAGCTGGGGGCTCGAATTGTTCTGGAGGGAGAATTCATTCAGGTGAATGTTATTCAGGAAGCCCATTGAGGAAGAGGGAATGATACAGTAAGGAAGTGGTTTGAGAGGAATGCTACAGTAACTTAGTTCCATTATAGCTATTTGGGCTGAGAGATTTTACTTGCTGCACCTAGTTCCAGCCAGGGAGACCAGAGCAAGCTCGGGGGTCCTGAGAAGTTACTGTCTGAGCACTCTCCAGGAGCTGGTAGGGAGGAACTGCCTCCTATTGCTGTTGTTGTCCACAGTTTAAATAGGTTATGTTATTTATTTCTTTATGTTTATTAAGTATAAATGAATGTATGTTATGTTTATCTTCTTTATGTCTGAATAGTAATTAGTTTAGTAAAAGTTAGCATCCCTGAATATCAGTAGTAGAATTATTGAGAGTTACTGTGTTTTCCGCATCCCTTAATATCATTATTACATTACTGATAAGGTATCTTTAATACATTCCATACAATAGTAATACTTTAAGTAATAGTTTATTATTGTAATTATAAACGTAGTGTAATTATAATGGTTGAATACATAAGCAAGGTTTACATATAAAATAATTGTACTCTGTATATTACAAAATTAATTAAATAGTCATAGGGAATAACAGTAAATTTTAACAATAAAAATTACAGTAATTATATCATGATAAATCACATTGCAGAAGAATTGTAGTCACGGTTAGGTTATCTATATCAGTGCACAAACCCTAGTTAAGAATTTATCTAGTCTTAACCTGTTAATTAAATCAATGCACAAACCCTATTTATAAATTTAAGAAGTTATTTTATAACAAATAAATTTAGTTACGTAAACCCTACAGTATTTTATCAACAAGAATTTATCAGCAGAGAAATAACCTAGTTATTAATTTTACAACAAAAGAAACAAACAGAACAGTATTCTAGCTCATTGTTGAGCTTCAACATCATATTAATATATTTCACTAGGCTCTCAAATTGCCAACAGAATCATAATTGAAAACGACAGAACAAGCAACTAAACAGAATCAAAACTGTAAAATTTTGATCTGGCTAAACCCTATCATTTCAGTTTCTACCATTATTATAAATGCTAAGATTTAAGACAACAAATTCACCTACGGCCGCAGCACGAGTGCAAAGTATAAATGTTTATAAACGTAATTCTTCTTGTTCCAGTTTATAGCATAGAAATTTAAAAAAGAACGTATGCAATAAACCAACCCAAGATACAGGTAAACTGTATAATAAGTCAAAATTCCAAACCCTGGGTGAAAACCCTGTACATTTTAAGAGTACAGTAACAAAACCAAATAACGAGGCCGTAACCTCATCTACAGGAAGGCACACGATTCTTACCATATATCTAATTATATACACAGTATTTCTTCTACAGAAATCCATCAATATGAAGGTAGGACTAATAAATATAACATCGACCAAAGCCATATCATCCTACTACGACACAGGGTTAAACCTTTTTTATCTCTTTTACATGCAGTTAAAAGACTAAGCAGAGCTGAGAAAATCACTAAGTTCAAGCCAAAACCCTAAGCATCCTAACAACCAACAAGGAGGAAAAGCCATGGTGAAACCAAGCTTACCAAGCAAAGCCAACCGCCGAGGTTTGTGTCTTGTACACCTTCAAGAGGAGCTGGTGCCTGTAATGAAGGAGTCAGTTAGTTAAAACTTTATACATCTTATTGTTAAACTAAATTTTTATTTAAAAACAAACCGGAGAATTGAAGGAACAAACTGTAGCTTACCAGTGAACTGAAAGGAGCTCAGGTACAGTAAATAGCTCGGTAACCACGAGCAAGGTAAGTGTAAACCCCACCCTTGTCACCGAATACCACAAGCTGGCAGAAGCAAAGGGGTACATTCTACACTGGAAGCTTCGACAGAACCAAATTGAGAGATGTAGTCACGCCGTGACAGGGTCGATTTTGACAGCAAAAGAAAACCCTAGGTATTTAGTAACCTTATGGCCGCTGATAGCAACCTGTAATGACTCCCACACAATACAATAGATAGGCACAGATAACTGAAGCAGTATTGAAGCTGCCACTAAAACAATGTATCAGTAAGGTTCAGACAGGAGGGTTCACAGAGCGACCGAGCCCGAAGGCGAGGGAGAAATGGCAGCTAGGGTTTAGTCTACAACTTTATAATCCTTAACACTTGGCTCTGAAACGACCACGTAGCATCCAAATAATTGTCATACAGTGGGTCGGCGAGCTAAAGTTTCACAACGAGATTCCCCGTCAACTATTATCCAAACAAAAATCATAACATGGATATTCTATTATGGTCGTGACACCATAATATAAACCTACCATATATTTCACGTTAAAAACAATGCCATCGAACTTTGCATAGTGAATAATATTACTTTTCCCTACAATCAATAAATCATGCATTTGTCAATAGTGTTCAAGATTTCGATGGGAATCTCATCATTGTTTGCCAAATAAAAATCATAGCATGGGTAACAGAAATATTGCATGGTTATCCATAATGGTTGCAATATCATAGCTTACCTATCATCCTTTTAACAATCAAAACATTAGAATAATGCCTTTAATTCTTGCCTAGTATCGATCCAAACTTGGACTTATTAAACCATGCAATATAAACATCATTTAAAATTCAGTCTTGAAGTATTCTAGACATAGAGAAAATTTATTTGCATTAGAAAAGTTATAAAGATAAGGGTGTAATGTAAGCTATATGTGGTTCATAAAAACCTATCACGACATTGCCAATCACCCTAATCTCATGTGATAAGACATAGATCTTTTCCTTAAGTCTATGAGATAATGAAATGATATTGGGTTTAGCTGTTACAATTATGCTACCATAATGCTAATTGCGATAGCTGTACACAGATGGTATAGGACTTGCCAGTCCTTCTGTAGGTGACTTCCACTTGTAGGATTCCAGTTACATAGTTCTTAATTTTGGATTAGGGTTACTCTAGCCCATTTCACTTATTGTTACAATACAATAACAATCACTTAATTGTTTCAGATATTTGTAATAACAAGTAGACTCTTGTTATCCTTAAGGCTCGATGAGTTTAATCAAGATAGCTTATAGTTCTTAATCCATTATTAATCATAGAAATAGGAATAGCTTTTCAATCCAAACAAACCCTGAAAATGTTAAGAGGAAACATATAATTGACAGAATACCTTGTAATTGCTAGAAGCAAGCAAAGCCTATATTGACATCTTCAGATCCTTTACAATCGAAGTTGCAAATCAAATATATTCTCACTTAAACATGACTTGATGCAATAGAAATAGATGAGTAAAATTTGGTCTGTATATGGTAACTCCGTCATATTCTGAAGTGCTAGTTAGGAAATTATTGCATTTCAGTAATCTCTTTAATGGACCAATACACCATAAGGTTATTTAATTATTTGTCTTTAAAAAAAAAAAAAAACTATCATAGTACCTAGTAATTTCTAACTCTCTTTCAGTAAGATTACAAGAAGATCACAGGAAGGGATTCTACCTTTAAATACTTGATAACCTGGCTAGCATGCTTAGACATTTTACTGAATGATTTGGTACAACTAATTGATTTATAATACTTTAAAAGAATTGTTTGCAGCGACCCGAACATTAACTGTATATCTGTAAGAGAAAGTAAATCTGTTGCATTAGCTCGGAAGCTAAGTAAGTCCAGTCTGTTATGGCAATTCCCCCTTGAGGTTGCAAAGCAGCAAACAATCAGCAACTGTAAAGAAAAACTCATTTTAAAATTTAAAGTATAATAAAAGATCATTCAGACACATTTATGATCACTCGAACTAATCAAACAGTTAAATGACTGCTTTTAATAAAAAAAGATCATTCAGACACATTTATGATCACTCGAACTAATCAAACAGTTAAATGACTGCTTTTAGTAATATTACATGCTATTTTTAAAAATTTTAAATTTTTCAGAAAATCTAGGTTTTGACAACGTTTCATTTGTGAAATTATGTAAAAAAGGTTTAAAACTAGATGTATGTATCTCTATAAATTTTAAATATATTATCTCTACCTATATTATTTGTTAGTTTTATTAATAATTTTTAATTTTATAAAGTTAAAAAAAATTTAAATTTATAAATATAGTAGATCTACAACCTAATATTAAGATGTTTATTAGTAACACTTATGTTATTATAGGATAACTCTAAAAAAAATATAATACATATATATGTGTTTTTAAGTAATTATATATATGAAATTATATATTTATTTTCCAACAAGTTATAAAATAGATGGTGAATATATATGTTGTTAAAGCACTTTTTGTCTAAGCTCATCAATTCAAAAATCTGTGAATATATATATATATATCAAAGACATATATTTTATATATAAAACTAATATAAAAATTGCTAATAATATAGAAAAAAGAGAGAGATACCAATTTAGACATAAATAAAAATATAACATATATGATATTTACACACATAACTTGTCAATAAAAAAACTATATTTTCAAACATCCATATCTCCAAAAAATTTGAGTTACATTAAGTTGAGTGAGAATACAATAAGGTAGATCCATATTGAATGATAAAAAAATCAAAGTGAAAATGATATGATTCCATTGGGTACTTGATAGATCTACGGTTAACAAGGACTTAGGCTAGTGCCATATAAACTTTGACGTATATAAGGCATACCACTTGTTGTTTAACCATCTTGCTAAACGTTTGTTTCTTTTTTGTTATAGAGTCTATGCACTCTAAGGATATAAGTGGTATAATTAATGAACAAACCATTTAAACAACACTTTTTTTCCTTGTTTTTTCCAAGGAAAAAGTTAGAATTGGTCATTAACAAAAAATATTCAAGGATCAAAGACATAATATCAATTCCAAAGATTTCACAAAAATCTCTCAAGGCCACAAACTTGATCATTCTACAATATCAAGCAGTACTAACCACTCCAATAACTATTGTCAGTTGACAATATCAATTCAAAATCATAGATAAACAAACCACTAAAAGGAAAGATTTCATAAATACCAATACTCAGACTCAAATGATCCTAGACAAGTCCATTTCTCCCCAAAACATATTACTTTCATAAACTACCCTCTTAATACTAAGTGAGAGGTGGTTGACCATCAAGCCACACCCGGATCAACTATATCCTACTCCTTTGATGACTCTTTGAGCTCTTTGTAGAACTTCTAGTATGTGAACTAAGGGAGGAAATAACAAGAAAATATTTGATCATTTTCAATTTTGAGAAAAATCCATGCTTACCTCAATAATTTGAAGGAGAATATTGTTAAGAAAGATTAAGGGGCTTTTGGCAAGAAACACCAAGATAAAATCACATATAAAGACAACCCTCTCTCAATGAAATCCCTACACCCACATCTTGAAGGTTTGGTAACATCAAGTTATAATATTTTGCGACATTGGTGGAAAATATATGGCATTCTCGACCATTAGATATAGCTCTCCAAGCAAGATATTGACCACATACTGACATTAAAAACTAGAACATTGAAATGAGGGGATGATATTTGTGACAAACACCCCCACAAAGCTATCTATGACATCAACTAGAGCTCCAAAAACTATGATATCAACTAGAGCGCCCAAAAACTATTAGAGATTGTAATTTATTGGTTACACAAATAACTTTAGACCTTTTATAAAAGGATTGATGAGAGAAGAAGAGCCCAAACCATAATCATTACCAACACAACCCACAAATTTTTAGAACAAATTGGACCTCCTTTTGAAAATTTATCTTTTACCAAATACTTATCCCTTTGCTTAGAATAATGTGTTGCAAATTTTTTCTTTTCGTTTGATCATTGCCATGTGTCGCACTCTGGGGCATTCAATATGGTCGCCTATTGCTGCCAAATTTCACGCTTTGAGCCATCTGATCTAACCGTCAGATCGCTGCCACGCGTTATGCTCTAGGCCATCAAATCTGGTCAACTGATCTCTGCCATGTGGCTCACTCTAGGCCATCGAATGTGGCCATCCGATCTTTGCCACGTGGCTCGCTCTGGGCCATTTGATCTGGCCATTGAATCTCTTCCACATGGCTTTCCCTAGGCCTTTTGATCTCTTCCACGTGTTGCATTCTGGGCCATCCAATCTGGGCATCGGATCTCTTCCATGTGTCGTGCTCTGGGCCATTCGATCTGGTCGTCCGATCTCTTCCACATGCTGCACTCTGAGCCATCTGATCTGCCCGTTGGATCTCTTCTATGTGTTACGGTTTGGACCATTTGATCTGAACGTCCGTTCACTGCCACGTGTCGCACTCTGGGCCATCCGATCTGGTCGTCCGATCTCTACCATATAGCTTACTCAAGGTCATCTGATCTTACTCTCCAATCGCTGTCACTTGTTGCACTTTGGGCCATCCGATCTGGCCGTTTGGTCTCTGCCATGTGGCTCACTCTGGGCCATCTGGTCTGGCTGCTCGATCACTGCCACGTGTCTTAGTATTGGCTATCCGATCTGGCCGTCTGATCGCTGTCACGTGGCCCGCTGGTTTTAGTGTGGGATAAATGTATGCTTTTATGGGGATCAAAGATCATTTCAATGCCAGTTGGCGTAGCGTGATGCCCATGTAGATTTGGCACCACCGGATCCAACGACGTCGAGAAACCGGAACTCCACAATGTAATCCATAGGATCCAATAATATGAATAGTTTATCGGAATGAAATGATCCATGGGAGTCCTAAATCTAAGGACTTGGAAATATTTCAGAATAATTCTAATTTACGATAAGTAAGTAGTATAGGAAATCTCTCTCCCACTTTTCCATTTTCAATGAAAATAAGAGAAGTGAATAATTGGCAATGGTTCCAAATTTGAAATAAATAATTAAAAAAAAAAAGAATATTAAAAATAATTGGTAGGTGATACATGGATAATATAGTTTGTGACAAGCAATGGATGATTACAATATGCATGAATAACAAGTCACATATAACTTGTTACCTATCAAAATTAAACAGCCACAAATTAAATAGTTGTACTCGTCAAGCTTAAACCAATCCTTAAAGTTTTTTATATCTATATTAAATATTAATTTATCTTATTTTTAAAATTTTCATATTTTTTAATATACTTACAATATTTATTTTTATTTATTTGAATCTTGATGTTAAAAATATTTGTTTTTTTAAACTTAAATTTAAATTATTAATAAAAAGTTGTCATCGTCAATTAGATGACAATTCAATCAAATCAATTTCTACTCCTACTCCGATTTTAATTTATAATATTAATTTATTTAAATATATAAAAAAATAAAATTAATATATAATTTATCAAAAAATAATAATATATAATTTAATAACCATTTATAGACGTGTAAAACACCTCACCATTCTTGTTGGAATAAACCATAGTTAAATACACCTTGCACCTTGATTTATTGTTAGGATGCCAAAAAGGTTATCAAAACAAATCAACAAAGAGTAGACTATATTCACAAGCACCACCATCTGTCTTCTTATGCATGAGTGTTGTCTTGTATTCAGACGAAGAGTACAAGAAATCTGTATGTTTTTAAAACCTTATGGAAACATATAAATGTAAAGCCCTTAGCATTTTGTTTCCAAAATTACTGATAAAGAATAAGTGCATGCTAAATAGAAAATTAAAAATTAGTTGAAATTAATGTAATAATCTTAATAACCCTTACTTTAATATCAATAATTTATTTTTTCCATATTTTATATAATATTTTAACTTATGATTTGGCACTGGTAGTAGTCCTGATTGGTAAAAGAAAAGTAGCATGAAAAGTCTTCTAATAACAGATGTGAGGTAAGAGAAATGATGGAAGTAAGGTAGTTTAAAATTTTAAGTTCTAAAATAAATAACAAAATTGTAAATTTATAATTATATTGATAAAAATATGAATATATAAATAGGATAATTATTTGTGTTAATATTAACTATTTATAGAGATATTAAGTAGTTTTAAAATATTTTTTTATAGTTTTGAGTAAAGTATTGGTGGTGAAAATCTTTGGATATTCAATTTTTGTAATTGTGAGCTTTGATTTAGGGTATTAAATAACAAGTAACAATCACAATGAAAAGAAAAAGTAGTTTTAAATTCAATTTGAGATAAAATAATAAAATTGTGAACTTATAACTTAATAGTGAAAAGAGACTTTTAAATATTAAAATTTTATAAATATTAAATTATTATCTACACCAATAAATTATATAAGATAATAATGATCATATTCATAAAAAAACAAATAATTAAATTTTTAATAAAAATGTATAATTTTATTATTTAAAATATTTATAAAGTATAATATATATATAAAATCATTATGAGTACTTTTTTTTAGTTAAATTATATAGAATTATTATAGAAAAGAAGATGAGTCTATGGCTAGACAATGAAAAAAAGAGCTCAAAGCAACTCAAGCTTTTGAGGATATCATAAGTGTGGATTAACTTGTTACTCTTAGGACCATTGTTAAAAAGTGTGGTTGAATTTTTAGATCATTAAATTCATTACGGTGGATTGAGTTTGATCAAAATTGGTGTTTCAATGAAAATGCCCCCTCACCACTCAAGTAATAGTCCATAATTGTTTTAACACCGTACAGATATCATTTTCAAATTTATTTTAATTTGTCTAATACTTTAGTATTAGAATGTAACTTTTAATCATTTAATTAAATATGTGGACATTTTAGGTTAGCTAGGAGCGGATTGAGTTATGTATATTTTTAGATATTTTTTCATCTTTGTTTATTTTTTACCATGTTCACACATTTTTGGATTATATAATGATTTTTCAATTATGAATGGTGTTGAAATTTTTAATATTATAGATATTTCTTTTATTTTTTATATTATTGATGTCTTCTTCCAATTTTGATATCTTATCTTAATAGTGTTTGTTGAGTCTTATTTTTCTAACTTATGTCAATTTAGATATGTATCATGTGTCAAATTTGTTAAGTATTATTTTGTTATATTGTAGAGTTTCTTTAAAAGGAATGTGTTTGAATTAGAAAGTATAAAGTTGATAAGATGTTATCATGTTAGTTCCACATGGCTTTGTCAATCTAAAAATTATTCATGTCAATTTTATGTACATGGTGTATGTTATTTATTGGAAACATGTCTACACATTTGTTAATTACATATAGGTTTCTTTTCTTGCATTTTTAATACTTCTTTTGAAACTATATACTTGATGATAAATGAAGTGGCAAAGTAAAAAAAAGTGTGAATTGAACAAACAAGAAAGTTTCTTTCGAAAATAATATTTTTTTAGAATTGTTAAACATAGAGTTGATAAGCTTAAGTGTTATTATTTAGTTCTATGTTGTATTTTAGTTATTAAATATATGTCAAATTCATATACATGATGTATGTCATTTATTGGAAATATCTTTAAAAATGTGAATTGCATAGGTTTTCTTCGTTACATCCTAACTCTTAGTTTGCAACTATTTATTTAACTCTTAGTTTGCAACTATTTATTTGATTAGAGATAATGAGGAATAGTAAAAAAGTGTGTCAATGGATTGAATAAAAGGTTTTTATTAAGTTTCTTTTAAAAAGAAAGTGAAAGTGTGATTTTTATGGGCTCAATAAAATAAATTGAAAAAAATAAAATTAATCTCATACTTAGATTTTAACAATTGAATTGAGCAACTTAGATTTTAGGAATTCAACATTTTCATTTTTTTCAATTAAAAAAAATGAAACTATAATAAAATTCTAGCTTTATTTTTTAGAATTTAGCTTAGTAAAATAAATTAAAATTATACTTAAATTTTAACAATTAAATCTAACAAATTAGATTTTAGGAAATTATTCTATAACTAATGTTTATAGTATATCACTTAATATTTTTTTATTGCCATTTCCATTTTGTTTTGATGTATATTTTTTTATTGACTTAGAACCTTATCATGGAAATGTGAAACTTCTTTTCCCAAAAAAACAAATATTCAAAGTAATGAAAATTCAAAGAAATAATTAGTTTTTTATCAAACCAGTAAAAGGACAAAATTAAAAGCATTTAATATGTTAATTATTTAATTATTTTGAAACATATTAGACAAAGATACATTTAATATTTTTTATGCACTAGTGTAAGAAGAGCCTTTGGAAACAAGTTGTGTTTAAATTTTAAAAAGGAGTTAGGTCTCTTATTATGTTCTATTTTTTACACATAGTAGAAGACTATACTTGATATTCATTAAAATCAAAGTATACATAAATGGTTTAGTGACATAGTTCAGCTTCGTTTCGCTCCAGATCGGAGCGAAGGAGCATTTGGACATGAAACCCACATACCTATAGAGTTGAGCAGAAGCTTGAAACCATGCAATATTAACCACCAGAAACCACACACGGGGCGAATTGTGGAGCACAATCCCAAATAACTAGTTTGTGTAATGATAAAGGCACCAAAATGAGGAGCAATCAGGACTAACAACCATTGACCCAAAGAGGTGAGTAGCTTGAAACAAAGCAGGTTTAACCATTGAAAACCACACACATGCTTGATTGTGGGGCTAAATCCCAAATTCCGCCGAACTAATTAAAACCATGACTTGATAATATGAGTTGACTATAGCCTAAAGTATGTATGAATATTAGACTATCCTAAATGCATTATGCTTCAATATTTATGAGCATTAAAATCGATGAAGTGTGGTCCTTGTATGGATTTATTTGAACATCCTCAATAACTTGCATTGCTTGTGAGATTCTCTTGATGATTTGTGAAAAGGATCTATCCTTGGGGGAATAATTTAAGTGCATATGTTGTATGGTCATGGTAGAGTATCCAAACACCATTAATCTCCTTACTCTTGATGAAGAGGCAACCTTGATTCCTTGTAGAAATGCATATGCCTCTACTTGGTTATTGGAGGTTTTTTGTGAAACGCCAAAAGTAGCTACTTTGTTGAATTCCTTTGGGATCTATTAGGACCTCCTTCCATGTGCAACATTATCTTACTTAAAATTTAATGCTATACTTTTTTAAAAAGGTAAAAAGATCAAAGCAAAAACCTACATGTTAATTGGACTTTTCCTATGTAAAAATTTGATTAATACCATAAGTATATGCTTTCTTTAATGTAGAAAGAATCATTACACTTAAGATTACAAGCAACCTTCTTACTCGAGCAAAGTACAAAATTTCCACTTGATTGTTAAATATGTTCACAAATTGTCAAATACATATGTAAAGTTATTTTATTTGGTCAAAAGAGATATTTTCTCATTTTGATAAAAACATTAACAATTTTAATGCTAAAACTTTAAAGTAGAAAAAGAATTAAAGTAAAAACTTACATGTTAGATTATAATTTCCGTATATATAAATTTGATTAACTTTCCATGTAAAATTTTTATTAACACTATAAATATCTACTTCCTTTAATGAAGAAAAAAACATTGCAATTAACCGAACCCAAACATGGAGTACAACCAAATAAAAGTTATATCCAAGAGATGAACCAATGATCATAAAGACACATGCTGTCACAAGAGATGGAGTACAACCAAAGCAAAGTAATATTCGAGAACCAATGACCATAAACACATGCTATCACAAAGGAGTATTAATTATTGTTTTGTTGAGATAACTTATACAAACGTAAAGTCCCTTCGTGCATAACGTTTATATATTTTAATTTCCAAATATAACACTTATACTTTTTCCTCCAACTTAAAAGATTACAGTACCTCTCTTACTTCAATTATCAATGCTTATACCTTCAACTTGAGATCAACAAGTTTATTATTATTATTAATAAATAATTTATAAGTATTAATTATAAATTTCTTTACCAATATTTGCAAAGTTACACTATACTTTTTCTTCCAAATTAAAAGTTTTCACTACCTTTCTCATTGTTCAATTATCAATGCTTATACCTTCAATTTGAACTTAACAAGTTTATTATTAATAAATAATTTCTAGTTATTAAATTTAGTTTTCTTCACCAATATTTGCAAAGTTACAAATACTTGATATTTGCTAGTGATAACCACTTATGTTTGTGAACAATTTAATATGGCTGAAAGATCCACAAATGAGCGAATCTTAATACCATAGCTCTTCTTTTGTGCCCATCTCATCCAATTAAAATAAAGTTAAATATTTTTTAGAATTTACACTAATTACAAAGGTTGTCTTGTCACATCTAACTATATAATCCAATTAAAATAATGTTAAATATCTTTTGAAGGTTACTGTCATTCCAAAATACGTAAGATTGTCTTGTCCATCCAACTAGACAAGAATGCAAAGTTACACTATACTTTTTCTTCCAAATTAAAAGTTTTCACTACCTTTCTCGTTGTTCAATTATCAATGCTTATACCTTCAATTTGAACTTAACAAATTTATTATTAATAAATAATTTCTAGTTATTAAATTTAGTTTTCTTCACCAATATTTGCAAAGTTACAAATACTTGATATTTGCTAGTGATAACCACTTATGTTTGTGAACAATTTAATATGGCTGAAAGATCCACAAATGAGCGAATCTTAATACCATAGCTCTTCTTTTGTGTCCATCTCATCCAATTAAAATAAAGTTAAGTATTTTTTAGAATTTACACTAATTACAAAGGTTGTCTTGTCACATCTAACTATATAATCCAATTAAAATAATGTTAAATATCTTTTGAAGGTTACCGTCATTCCAAAATACGTAAGATTGTCTTGTCCATCCAACTAGACAAGAGTGCAAAGTTACATTATACTTTTTCTTCCAAATTAAAAGTTTTCACTACCTTTCTCATTGTTGAATTATCAATGCTTATACCTTCAATTTGAACTTAACAAGTTTATTATTAATAAATAATTTCTAGTTATTAAATTTAGTTTTCTTCACCAATATTTGCAAAGTTACAAATACTTGATATTTGCTAATGATAACCACTTATGTTTGTGAACAATTTAATATGGCTGAAAGATCCACAAATGAGCGAATCTTAATACCATAGCTCTTCTTTTGTGCCCATCTCATCCAATTAAAATAAGTTAAGTATTTTTTAGAATTTACACTAATTACAAAGGTTGTCTTGTCACATCTAACTATATAATCCAATTAAAATAATGTTAAATATCTTTTGAAGGTTACCGTCATTCCAAAATACGTAAGATTGTCTTGTCCATCCAACTAGACAAGAATGCAAAGTTACACTATACTTTTTCTTCCAAATTAAAAGTTTTCACTACCTTTCTCATTGTTCAATTACCAATGCTGATACCTTCAATTTGAACTTAACAAGTTTATTATTAATAAATAATTTCTAGTTATTAAATTTAGTTTTCTTCACCAATATTTGCAAAGTTACAAATACTTGATATTTGCTAGTGATAACCACTTATGTTTGTGAACAATTTAATATGGCTGAAAGATCCACAAATGAGCAAATCTTAATACCATAGCTCTTCTTTTGTGCCCATCTCATCCAATTAAAATAAAGTTAAGTATTTTTTAGAATTTACACTAATTACAAAGGTTGTCTTGTCACATCTAACTATATAATCCAATTAAAATAATGTTAAATATCTTTTGAAGGTTACCGTCATTCCAAAATACGTAAGATTGTCTTGTCCATCCAACTAGACAAGAATGAAAACAAACTCCCCAGAATACTGAGAATCTCGGTACCCATATCATCCAAAATGGAGTCTTATCTCCACGCCATTGGTCTTATCTTGTGATCGTTGAAACCACAACATCACTGACTAAACTGTTATTACTGTGGCAACGTTAGTAGCAGGTCGTGGAAGGCGGCGCAATCGAAAGTAAAAATGAGCCTGTTCAACGAGTCCAAGCGACCCGCCTCCCGCGGTCCCGCCGCGTATTGACATTTTGCAATTGTTTCAAAATTCAAAGTTAGTATACGGCTACCCACTCTAGTCTGTCGATCTGGATTATAGTATTGCCAAGTTGCCAAACCAAAGAAAGAAAAGGAGGAGCATACCGGGTTGGGGTTTCTGTATAAATAGAGCAAGCATCCGCTTCACTTACTTGAATCAACAAATCAAATATTCAAATCGAAGAGTGAGTCTTAAGAAACTATTGGCAATGGGGAGTACTGGTGGTGAAAAATGGGTAATGGCGCTCGTGCTAGTGCTGCTACTGGTGGGCGTTAGTGTTAACGCTCAAAACTGTGGCTGTGCCAGCGGGCTGTGTTGCAGCAAGTATGGATACTGCGGGACGACCTCTGCTTACTGCGGCAATGGCTGCCAGAGCGGTCCCTGCTCCAGTTCCGGCGGAGGATCTCCAAGTGGCGGAGGTGGAAGTGTGGGAACTATCATTACCCAGAGTATCTTCAATGGCCTTGCGGGCGGAGCGGCCAGCTCCTGCGAAGGCAAGGGATTCTATACTTACAATGCTTTCATCGCAGCGGCCAATGCCTATTCTGGCTTTGGCACCACCGGATCCAACGACGTCCAGAAGAGAGAACTCGCTGCCTTCTTCGCGAATGTAATGCACGAAACTGGAGGTATATATTTTGTTCTTTCTGTTCAACAGTAAGTTATCAATGCCTAGATATTCAGCTCTATTAATAATTCATACTCTATTTATAATTTCTCTGTTTAATTTCTTTGTCACGTCAGGTCTCTGCTACATCAACGAGATAAACCCTACAATAATATACTGTCAGAGTTCAAGCACGTGGTCATGTACTAGTGGGAAAAGCTACCATGGTCGTGGGCCTCTCCAGTTGAGCTGGTAAGTATGATCGATTGATCGATGAAACCCTACACTTACTTACTATAAGAGATCTCCTGATCTGATCTATAATGGCGAAAGAGGCAAAGACTGACAGTTGGATTGTTGCAGGAATTACAACTATGGAGCAGCCGGGCAAAGCATTGGGTTCGACGGGCTGAACAACCCAGAGAAGGTGGGGCAAGACGCCACCATCTCGTTCAAGACGGCCGTGTGGTTCTGGATGAAAAACAGCAACTGCCACTCCGCCATAACCGGAGGTCAGGGCTTCGGTGCGACGATCAAAGCCATCAACGGTGGGGAATGCAATGGTGGGAACAGTGGTGAAGTAAGTAGCAGAGTTAACTACTACAACAAAATCTGTAGCCAGTTGGGTGTCGATCCCGGAGCAAATGTATCCTGCTAAATCTCTGTTGCTGCCAAATATATCAATAAGATGTCAATGATGTCCATGACTATCCAGTAAATAAAAATTGCACAGCACCTCTCTGGCGTGCATATGGATTCTCTCAGAATAAAATTTATTTGAAGTGAACAGTTTCAAATTTATCAGTCATATTCTTAAATACTTGCATCTTAACATGATATTTTTTCATTTGGATTCCGAGAACACTTCAAAATAATTGACTTTTACAAATTTAAGCTGACCCTTTTTTTATCAGGATGCAAAGCAAACAGAGTTTATGATAACGCAATGATGCAACCAAATGCAAATATTTGTATGAGAAGCGGAAGTCCCAACCATGGATAATAAGGAATCTCCCTAAGATTCTCAATAAAGACCGAAATAATCTCAACCCTAATTATATAAAAAAATAGTTTTGAAGATTTATTTTACTAAATTTTCTATTATTACAATAATTTATTTAGATTCAACTGAAAAAGAATTATTATGTGGAAAGAAAATCTGTTATTAAAATTCTTAAAATTACGAGGAATATATTAAATTTTTAATAAAAAAAATTCTTACCAATTCAATCAATTACATTTCAATTAATTAATATATTAAAGTGATGTTTACATCTTTAAATATTCAAACACTAAACTAGCATAGTTATTTAACTTGTGGCTGCTGAACATCACAAGATAAGTATTATGAAGAAGTTATATGTTACTTGTTCTCTATATTTAGTTGTAACCATCTATTATTCTCCACATGTCTCAACTATCTGTTACCTTCTTTACTTAAATATGTTGTCTATCTATTATCTATACATAGATGGTAGTCCACCCCAAAGCACTTGTGTCATCCTCCTTCAATTTAGGAAAAACATAAATGATATTCTACCCCAAATTCTAAAATATAAACACTTATCAATATAATAAACACCTATCTATGTAAAACTAAACAAAAGTCATATATAACTTAACATTTATAAAAACTATAAACAATATCAAATATAATATTCTACACTACATATCAAAGGCTACAAATATATAACTTATACTAAACTTATTACGAAGAATATATATATCATTGTGTGAATTAGATGCAGCAAAGTGGCGAGTCAATTTAAGTATATACCTTTTCATATAAGCTTCAAAGGTATAAGTAAGTTTGTAATGTACTGAAAACGTTTTTATTTTTATTTGTGAAGAATTTGTATATATAGTTAATGAGATGCAAAATCAACAAAATTGCCATTCAAAATATTAAAATTCAGCAAAGTTGCTACACATAATATTAACAATTTTAGTATATAGTTTTTTATATAACCCTCTCACGAATACGTAAGCTTGTAGAGTTGCATACATTTAATAATATTATAGAGTTGGATACACATATTTACAAGCTTCAATATGTAAAAAGAAGTTTAAGGGTAAAATGAGGCTTATTATAAGAAAGCAATGTTGCTTCGACTTGATTCCATGTAAAATATTGTTTTTTTTTCAATGTGGGCAACTACATAGAGTAATCAATACATTGCAGTGAGTTTTTTGTGAATTAAAATATAGGGTTAGTGATTTTACCATTTTCCTTAATCTGTTATGTTTTTATAAAATGGTTGTTTAGTTGTGGGTAACTTGATTTAAGCAATAAAGTAGGGGTAAGATAAATCTCTAATTCCAGCGATTATTAGTTCAAGTGGAATTGAAAACTACTTTTTTTTGTTAGTCTAGATAAGCCTTCATCAAAGCAATATGAATACATCAAAATATTTGATTACTTCTATGAATTTTTTTTTCAATTTCATTGATTGCTATCTTGGTTCTTAGTTGCTTTGTTTATTTTTGCCTCTATAAATTTTGTTCTTGGCTTCATTGATTGCAATCTTTGCTCGTGGATGACGGCACATTTGCATCTACCTATTGCATGTCGTCTTCTCACATTTGCATCTACCTATTGCATGTCGTCTTCTCACATTTGCATCTACCTATTGCATGTCGTCTTCTCACATTTGCCTCTACCTATTGCATGTCGTCTTCTCTTACATATATTATTATTTTTATTTCTTCATATAACCGATCTTGAGCTTGGCCTTACTCCAGAAAGAACAAGATGGGCACAAAAATTCATGAGAAAGCATCTGAATCCATAGGTAATCTTTGCTCTTTCTATCTCTATATCCTCATATGTAGAAACAAATAATCATAAGTATCATTGATAGGATAGGATATGTGTCGTTATTATTTGTGGTCCTAGTTTTCAAGTCCCTACTTTTAAGGAACCTAAGTGCAAAATTTTGAACAACATTGTTGAGGATGTGAAAAAATATCTTCATGAACACAATGATTCCCATGAAAAGACATATTTCATGATTGTGCATGATCGATGGATTTATAGAAAGAATAAAACCATCTTAAATTTATTTTTTTCTTATTCAAAGGCATGATATATTTTAAATACATAGATACTGATACCCATATTAAAAATACATCATTAATTCTATCATCTACATTAGATGGTTGTGTTAGAGGTGAGGGTGGAGAACATTGTTTAAATATTCACAAACAATGCTTATAATTATGTGATAACTAGCATATTAGTCATGGGAAATTGCCACACCTTTTTCTAGACCAATGTGTAGCCCATTGTTTGGAACTACTACAAAAGGACATGATAAAATTCAATTGGTTAAATATCTCATGGACAAGTTAAAGTACGTAACATAATACATGTTAAATAGTTTCCAAGAGTGGATTGGCATAGGAAGAGAAGGATTTCAACTAAATAGCATGGCCAATAGGATATCAAATTAAGAAGTAAAAACATAGATAAAAAACACTAGTATGGCTAATGTTTCTGGTGTGAGTAGATGAGACTCATGTGCATGCAATCCTTGTGAGTGTAAGCTCTCATGTGAAGTCATTTTGCTACAAAAACCATTGCATGAATGTAATAGAATACCTCTATAGTTGTATCAGTTATGGCAAGGCCTAAAACTTCTCTAATAGCATACTTCTATAATTGTAATGTCAAATTCTCTATTGGGCTGAAAATAAGTTTCTTCTCCTTTTTATTGCAATGAGAACACACACTCATTGCTATACTAAAACCATGTGTGCACTTCTAAGAATATCCTTGCATTTCTTTTTAAATGTAGGGGCTCTTATAGATAACCTATCTATTTAAATCATTTTAGGAAGATATAAATAGAGTTCTATCTATTTTTTTTCTTTGTAATAAGATTTCGTATTAAGCAAACTGAACAATGATATCATTTTATTGTCCTATCTAATAAAATACACATTTCAGATTCTATAATAAGCAATTTAACCAAATTTAAATTTCCATAACTTAAATAAATTAATAAGAGAAATACATGTTCTCTCATTCGAGAAGTCTTGACTTTGATATCATCCTGATAACAGCCTCAACATCCTCAGTTGTAGCCCCCAAAATGGTTTAACTTCCCATCCTATTGGGAATAGTCTATCTGACTCCCCGACCTAGATAACTCAGAGAGTTTATTTGGCCCCCATGTCCAAAGCTCTCAAACATAATATTAGCACTATTTTCAAAAATTTTAGGCTAAGTTCGTCCTCATGTAAAAATATTTTACAGTCCTTCGAAAGAAAATTTCCAACCCTTCAACAATCTAGAATTATTCCTCTTATCTCATTCTCCATTGTATCCTTACACATCTTCCCACCATCATTTAATTTCCACCATCCTCCCCCACATGGCTCCCCATAAAATCAAATAAATGACAATTTAAATATCTTATCAACACCCATCAATTTAAGTTGAGAAGTTGCAATCCTTCATAAATACACGAATCAATTAATGAAGTAAGTCTTATCCTAATTTACATCTCACCTACCATTAATTTACTATTGATAATCACTTTAACCACATTATTAACTTAACATAAATTACCTACTCAATTATGAATATATATGATCAATCATCCACATAAGATTCATTACATATATTAATGTCTTTCCATTTATTAACATATTATCAACATATATTTTTAAACTTAACATTCTAATTTGACATGTATTCAAACCATGTGCAACATATAATGGAATCACAGTGTGGGGCATTACATACACCCATCTTTCAAGAAACTTCATCTCGATGTTAGAGTCAAAAGGAATATATGAACCATTGTGAATTAAAAACAATCATGTCATAATTACATTATTCATTTAACATTTGACAATTGAACAATACTAAATAAGGAAGACAAAACAAATAGTATCAAAATATTTATTTATTCATTTATAGAACAAACACTAGGTACTATGAACAAGTAGAATAATTTCTTCCCAATTGGGCTCATAATTAGCTTATATTCACCCATCCTCCCTAAGCTACTTCCGCTCCATCCTATCATTTCTTTGCTAGTATATACCATGGAATCGGGTATATTGACCTAACCATCTATAAAACCCCAAATGCAGAAGCATCAACTACATCAACCTAACTTTCCCAGCAGGAAATTTGTAGTCGTCATCACACATCTAGGGGAGCATGTCCACCACAACCCTCCCACGACTCCAGGTTCGGAGGATAAATGGTGGGAAACTCCTCAACCCTTCCTAATAGATCCATGGGTGATCCCAAATAATGAGTACTACTGTGCCACTACTCTATCTGAGAGTTTTGTCAACGAATAACCAATTTGGGCAACCACATTACCTATTATACACAACACTTATATAGATATCATAACATATGTACCCACATATATCCATTAATCCATTCTTATCAAATGTTTCCAAACATATCACTTTATCTTCGATTCCCATGACATGGAACTAGCCTCATATCATATACATTAATAAAAAGAATAAAACACTTGGATAGAACTAGCCCATGTACCTGCAAGATAGCTTACAAGATCGATAATCTAGTATAATTATCTTCATACATTTGTGCCATCACAAACATGTTACCATCGTTTTCAACATAACCATGCATGCTCGCTAATTGTAATACTACATCATTTTATCATTTATAAACATAATTTAAGTTGGTATCCATGTACTAAAAGTGCACAAAAGAAAGAATATGACATAACCATAATCGCATGAAATAATAAAATTCTTTCGAGACTCCACATAAGTATAGGTATGTCTGAAATACTAGTTCCATCAATATAGTCGACTTTAATGCAAAATTAAAGATATACAAGACAAAGTGTAATTGTTCCCAATATCAAAATAATCTAGGATAATCATGATGGATGTTTTTTTCATCCTCCCAAGTAGCAAAACCTAGGTTGTATTTATCCCACTAGACCTTCACATGATTAGATATATTGAGGTCTACTAAAATTTACTCATTTTATCACATGGTCTGTGTCCTTATTTTTTTTTACATTTGTATAGGTTGTTGGTATGACCTTTTCAAGGTTCAATACAAGACTTAATCCACAAAATAATTAGCATCCTTGTTAAATTACAGGGTATTTTCATATAAATTGATTCATAAGAAGACCTTGTCTTCTATATAAAATTTTTAATTTGGTCCTATGGCATTGTCATGACTTCTCATTGATTCCTATCTCGAGTTTTTGACTTCATTTTACCTTACACCATTTTCCTATCAAAGAATTACATATTACTAGTCAATACCTTAAGGAGACCTTCAACTCACGAGTCTTGCAATATACCATTTTGTTGACAGCTTACATTTTGACATAATATCACTCCCTTCTATAATATCACCAACTCCATCCAACCATAAATTTAAACTTACCATGTCCACATATGTTTCGCATAAAATTTTACGATTTGACAACCCCATGTATTGTCGATCAACTCTTAATTTATCCTTACAAGGTGAAGAACATGTCTTTACTTGATGTACTAAAATTTATCCGATGTACTCCCACGATAGACATCAAGCGCACATATTCATTCCATTATGATACCTAGTACAAAATGGGTGATAAGTGACTAAAAATATGACTAAAACTAGGTGATAAGCGACTAAATTTGTTCACGTGACTACTGGTCATAAATTAGCAGTCACTTATCACTCGACCAAATTGGTCATTTATCACTTTGTCATAAATTATTTGAATTTCTTCAAGCGTTGGTCATATATTTAGTCATTTATTTGGTTATTAATTGTCGTTATTTGCTCATTAATTCTTGCTATTTGGTTATTTATTTGGTCATTAGTTATCGTTGTTTGGTAGTACATTTAGTCGTTTATTTAGTCATTGATTGTTGTTAATTGGTAGTTTATTTAGTCATTAATTATTATTAAGTGGTCATTTATTTAGTCATTGAATCTTGTTAAGTGGTCATTTATTTAGTCATTGATTGTTGTTAACTGGTCATTTTTAATTAGTCATTGATTTATGTAGATAAGGCAAGGAGGAGTCAAACCACAAACCTTCTTCCTATAAGAAATGCGCTCTTCCATTGAGCTGGCACCCTTACATACAATCAAAGTTCACACTAAAAATATATCACAAACTCTTACAAACAATAACACACTACGATTCCAACTGTAACATAAAACATATCACAAACTCTTGAAAACCTTAAAGGCATAATAAAAAAGGTAGATAAAGATAATAAAATCCCCTGACTTCCAAGTGAACTGGATTTACGGGAAAGAGATCGAAAAAAGTTATGAGTGAAAAATCCAAATAGGGTGGCTATAGATATAATCAAAGAGTTAATCTCAAACAATCTCAAGCGTGGCCTATTTCTCAATAGCCAATGATGGAAAGATTGGTATTGTGTGACATACTTGTGATATACCTTGAAGTAATCATGTTATGCCATAGGTATAAGGAAAAGCACAAGCCCATATATTCCAAAGAATAGATATAATTAAATAATAATAATAAAAACACAAGCCCATATATTCCAAAGGATGAAAATGGTTAAATTAGAAGGAAAGGCACAAGCCAATATACTCCATAGGACATAAATAATTATATAATAAATGTGAAAAATTTCAAGGAAAGATAACATGTAGTCTATAAGATTGACATATTTATAGTATGTATGTTACATACTATCCCCAAAACCTAGTCCAATTCAAACCATTGCCCATGTTACAAACCAAAAGTCTCTTCAATAATGTGATTGTTATAATATGCTTATTTGGTTTCTAAATAACTTCCTATGGTATAAAATGTCATGCTATCCAATTTTTTTTTTAGTAATCTAACACAGAAAGTTAATTTTTTTCTCTTTCATTATTCAACAACACTTTTGTGCTTTCTATTCAATTGTGTACCTTTTCCTATATAATATAATTTTGCAGTGTTGAAAACTAACATTTTATAAAAATGCTTTAGTACTATATCATCATGATGTGCCATCTAAGTGGTATTATGATCCAGACAAGCAAGTGCAACATGTCTCTCAATATAATAATATAACATCCCGATTTTGACCCCATAGCATTAAACATGTAAATAATGTAATATCGTTATAAAATCATGGTGAGGAGCTCAAGGCTAAGGCCCCACCATCGATTTATCGTTCTTGTATCGGTAATTAAATATCTATGCATGTGGATAGCGTGCTAGCATGGCACGATGGAAATGATAAATATGATGTAAATACATATATGCTGATAAAAAATACCCACAACTAGATATGCAAGGAAACAAGAGTATGGGGGCATGATTTTTACAAAGAATAGGGAGGGAAATATTCAAATCCTTGAAGCCAATAGTGTCAAGCCAAGTGTTAATGGGAGAACCCGTGAACCATTAATTTTCCATGTTGACTTTTTCACCCAATCATTTATATATTCCAGAGGTGGTTGAGGTAGTTATTGTTTTGGGAAATGGAGTGTATGGCTGTCCAAATTTTTTTGTATGGGAAAGCCATCATTTTGGAAAAACATGTTTTCCTTCTTGGGAAAGAAAAGACCCACGAATTTGCTTCCCAAGCCATTATTCATCCATGAGTTTTGCACTCTCATGCAGTTTTGGCTTGCTAGTCATTTTCCTCCACAAATTTACTGTGTTTTCCTTCATTTCTAGCTAGAAGAAGGGCATTTTTTGTGGTAGAATAGTGGGGAAGAAGGGAAATCAAGTTGGGGGTCTATGGTATCCATTTTTTCTTCACTTTGTTTCCCATGTACATGTTGGAATTCGATTGGTAACCCCCAATTGTTTTTTTCCCCTCTTACAATTCGTATTTGGTGTGCCGCTATTTGGAAGAACCCATGGAATTTTTTTTTGTGCAACCCATAGTTAAAACGTTTTTTCATGCCTAACATTTGTGCTTACTGTGTGTGTGGGGAGATATTGTTGTGGTTTGGTTTATGTGCATCGCATGTTTGGATTGAACTTGCGAGTAAGAAACTAGGAGTAGAAGAAGATCCAAAATTGGCTTGACAAACCTAATGAAGAGTGTAACCTCACCAAAGATGATAGGGATTTGGCTACTTTTCTATCCACATCCTGAAGAGCACTACAAGGAAAGTATTTTCTAAGGGACTATGGAGCAATGAAGTGAATAATTCCTTGTGTTGGGTGTGTAGGTATTGTGGGTTGCAATCTAGATAAATTTTGTGGAGGTACCAATAGCTATGTGGTTGAGCTCACTAGCGTAGCAGTTCCTTCATTTAAACTTCCTTAACAACCTGATAAACCTAGTTGTGGGATGTCTTAGATGAGGTGTGATGTATACTTTCCTGCGTGTTAGTTGTTTCTCCCATTTTCCTTGTGCAAATCATGCCCAGATCGGGGGTGGAAACTTTGTTGAGAGATTGATGAGCACAATTGGCCTATGGTTAGGTGGAATGTTGCAGTTGCATATCCAGTTGTGTGGGATGGATTCATTTAAAAATAAGTAATCTCTTGTATTTTAATGATTCAATGTATTTAATTGATTCATGTTATCATTATGCTGGTAATTTCATGTTGGATGTGTGTAGGAGAGTTTAATTCCGTTGTGTTTATTTTTTGATTATGCATCTGCACACATGTTTTTACTTGAATGAATTCATATGATGAAGATGGGGCTAGAAATTGGAAGCCCAATTTTAGTGCCATGTTCTCTCCCTTTAGTGGGATTGAGGGAATGGAACAAGACAAATAATATTTTAGACATGATTTTATGTGCAAGAAGACTTTAATGAGTGGTGAAAAAACAATAATTTACACTTCTCCATCCTACTAATGTCAATGATTTGACTCATTTTTCTTCAATGAGTGGTGAAAAAATAATAACTCATGCTTCTGCAGACTTGACTAATGTCAGTGATTTGAATCCTTTTTCCATATTGTAGGATGCATAAGGGATACAAAAATCACTAGCTCATTTTCACATATTATCTAACATAAGCTCATACCATAAGTTGGAAGTTTTATAATCATCTAAGTGATTATGTCATAATTCATTCCATCTCACAAATTATGTATCTACAATCAGTAAAAGGTGATAAATACATTAAAATCCATGATCTGCCAATGCGGATCTTGTATTTATATTATACCATTAATATACTCAGATAAAAAAATTGCAAGGGGAAATTCATGAAGAATGGATTTTCAAGAGATCATAGGCTTAGACTTATGACAAAAAAATAGAGCAAAAGAAGAATGTGTGCATATAACATAAAAAAAGGAAAGAAAGAACAAGACAACATTCACAAGAACATAGAAAATTATATGAACCTCTTTTTCTACGCGTAGTTGCTTGCATGTATATTCAAATGATCATTGAAGATGGAGGTCTTAAGCACACTATACCATAATTTTACATACATTTGTGTTGATTGCTGAAATTCAAAATGGTGGGGTTCTTGATAACATAACCAATATACCCAATGAATCTAAAAAAAAATTGTTCACCCTACTGCGAAGGTCTTCCTAACAACATATTTGTCATGATGTCCCCATTACGTCATTGTCACATGATAATTATTACATAGAACTCATGTATAATCCATTAAAACACAAAATACACTATAAGAGAAAATATAAATGATGACCATTTGGGGGATAAACATGTCACTTTCTATATAACAAGAGTCTTTTATGTCAAATATTTACTTATGAAGCTACAATAAAAACATAAACATGGTAACATGAAACTTATAGCCAGAAATTAAAATAAGATGGGACGCCAAAATAAATAGCATCGAAAACAAAATGTTTACCTGTATCATGAGATTCTACACAAATATCCTATGGTCAAATGGCATGTGAATGCTATCTTTTATGGAAAGCACTTTCAAAGAAGATTTACCTATATTTTAAAAATAATGCATTCATTAACTCTTTCAAAAGAAAAGGAAAATGTCAATCAATAAGGAACCTCAAAAAACTAGCTATGCAAGTGTCAATATGTCCAACATGCCAAACACAATAACAAAGCAAATTGTTTTTATACCAATAGATATAACTTAAAAATGAATGACAGTAGTTGTTGCCAACTTTCCAGTAATACCATACAGAGATGAAATCAAAACTGAGAGAAAGCACAAGGAAAATACATTCTTAGTCATTTAAGAAACTCAAATTTGAGATCAAAAGTCATCATCATATGTGAGACAAGCTTACCATCACTATTTATTCCAACAAGTAGTTTTGTTTCCTCTCCTGCTGGAACTGCTGCAATCCATAATTGGATATTAGAATATCACAACATATTATTATTCTATTATGTAACAACTTCGTTTTGCACTCAATCACAATCAATAAATTATCAGTATGTAGAAAATCCAATATATACTCTTACATTTATCAAAGTGTTTTGGGGAAAAAAAATATTGTATCTAACCCAGAAATTAAAATAAGATGGCACGCCAAAATATATAGCATAGAAAACAAAATGTTTACTTGTATCGTGATATTCTACACAAATATCCTGTGGTCAAATGGCAAGTGAATGCTATCTTTTATGGAAAGCACTTTCAAAGAAGCTTTACCTATATTTTAAAAATAATGCATTCATTAACTCTTTCAAAATAAAAGAAAAATGTCAATCAATAAGGAACCTAAAAAAACTAGCTATGCAAGTGTCAGGATGTCCAACATGCCAAACACAATAACAAAGCGAATTCCTTAAATACAAATAGATATAACTTAAAAATGAATGATATCAGTTGTTGCCAACTTTCCAGTAATACCATACAGAGATGAAATCAAAACTGAGAGAAAGCACAAGGAAAATAAATTCTTAGTCATTTAAGAAACTCAAATTTGAAATCAAAAGTCATCATCATATGTGAGACAATGTAATATCCCTTTTTTAAAATTTTAAGAAAATGCCCAATTTTCCACTTTTTTACCAATTTCGACCTTTGACTAGTTTTACTGTTTTGACCTCCAAATCAACCCAAATGCTCCCAAATATTTTGTATGAGTGTATGAATGATATTTAGACTTGAATATTAGGTTCAGGGATTTTTTATGGTCCTCCAAAGACTTCTTAAAACTTGATTTATATTCTGACCAATATATGCAATTTTGACTAGTAATTTGTGCATCAAATCCCCCCGGGGTAACACTGAAAAGGGCCTCCCAAATGCTTCTAAAATCCGTCAAAATTATGAACAGAGGTATGTAATGTGTTAAGTATGTTATTAAGGTCTCATATGCACCATTAATGGATTATTACAACTATTCTCACCCTCTCCCATTCAACTGCAAAAATCCCCAATTCGACCCTTGGGGAAATGGCACTATTTCACCTCCCAATACAACTAAACTGAGTAAAAATGCTTCAAATGCTCAAGTACAGTACGTGAAACTTGTATAAGACATCCATGGAAGTATATTGATCACAAATATATCATAGAATCATCCATCCATTCGAAATAATCAACATTATAGTGTCATACATCAATGCATTGGGGAAAGGGACATTGTTTGCTCATTAATCAATATTTTTGCATACAACTAGTGGGTATTTCGAGATAATACTTTATGAATATTAATAACATAGGATATGAATCTATTACAATCAGAAATATATAATGAGAATCTCTCCCAAGAAGCACAAGATCTCACCAAAAACGCCCTCCCTCAAGGAGCATGAATATGCCTTCAAAACTGGAAACGGTGGAGAGAAAGTGCTGCACTAAACCAAACCATGAAACTTCCTATATCTGCTACCTACAAATACAAAATCCATTAAAGCACCATGAAAGACCTGAGTGGCCTCTCCAAACACCAACTTGGATGGGAATCTTTCACCCTCGAAATTGGCTAAGGCAAGAAACTAGTCATCCACTAGCTCTCTCTTCACAAATGCAATTTTTCTCAAATCATCAAAATCAATTCTCATACTTCATTTCTAAATTTTATAACGAAAATTATCCTTCTAAGGGTCGAAATACTCTCAACAGATTCAATAGATTTCCATTTAGGAAATATTCCACATTTGCCACTTGTCTCCTAGATCCAACCTTCCATCTTCTCCCAAATTCGATTTTGAGTCTCTTTGGCTTCTCCAACTCCCATGAGAGCCTTCCTTGAGCCTATTTTTGGGGCTGACATGTCATAGTGGTAAGATTTCATAGGTTAGGTCTTCAATTTGTCATAGTTGTGATAGATGCTCCATCATTGGTGTCATAGGGGCTAGGGAATCTAGCCCAAGTGTCCACAAACTTCCAATTTGACTCTTTATCTTCCATGGAGGTTAACAATCCTTCCCAATTCAACCTAATATTATCAATGACATGTGTTATGACTTACCAACTCACCCAAGAGTGTTCACCTTCCCATTAATTCGAATTTGCAAGAGAGAGATACCATGTATTACGAAAAATCAAGCTAGTGTGGGTCCCACATCCTCCATATGTCTCCAAAACCATTTGCCACCTAGGATTTCTCTTGAATTTATTTATTCACTCTATTTATTAAATACTTGAACCCTTCTAATGTCTAAACATCATTTATTAGCTTCCTTATTACCATTCCACATGTGCCCATCCAACCTAGGAAACTAGTAGGATTGATGGGATTGTCTTACTAGGAAAATATTTGAATGGGGACATAATAGACAAGCTTACCATCACTAATTATTCCAACAAGTAGTTTTGTTTCCTCTCCTGCTGGAACCGCTGTAATCCATAATTGGATATTAGAATATCACAACATATTATTATGATATTATGTAACAAGTTTGTTTTTCACTCAATCATAATCAATAAATTATCAGTTTGTAGAAAATCCAATTTATACTCTTACATTTATCAAAGTGTTTTGGGAAAAAAAAATATTGTATCTACTCCAAGAGCCTTTCAATTTCAAAGGATTGCATCCCCAAAATCCTAGACACCATATCCAACAATCATGTGATCCCCTCCCTCACCTTGGGCATCCACGCCTTCAGTAGATGATGCCACCTGACATGTGCCTACTATTGTAATGAAAGTTAAAACAAAGAAGCATCCTTACTTAAGGAAAGTAAGATAAATCATATTATGATTATCATAAGAAAAGAAGCATCCTTACTTAAGGAAAGTAAAATAAATCATCTTATGAATATCATAAGGAAAGAAGCGTTATGATTATCACAAGGAAATTAAGATAAATAATTTGATTTCATACTAATCAATATTAGTCCCATGAGGAAATAAAATCAAAGGGAAAAAAATAGACAACAAAGCAGTAGAGTAAATTTGGATAATGCAGTTATAATAATAGCAAATGAATCCTCATGACAAATATCAACAATCAAAGCAAAGCTAGTCACACTGGAGTGACTACAATTGTGTAGAGGAAAGACTTACAAGGATTTGTCATTAGGCTAGGAAATTAATAATGCATTTTTTTTTGCTCAAATTACACCAATAAGTGTTTATATATTAGAATTTGAGGTGGACTAGCACCTATGATTTTCCTAGATTGCACAAGTATGAGACAAGTATACTGTCTAGATTGATTTTATGGAAATCTTTCCAAATTCGAAATAAACAATTATAAAAGAAAAAGAATATAAAAAATAACTGGTATTTGATGCATGGATAAATCTTAGTTGATGTATGAATAATAGGAGGACAAGTAGCATATAACTTATTTGTGGCACTTAACTTGTGTCCTATCGATGTTCATCGACCACAAGTTATGTGGTTTTTCTAGTTGTACTAGCTTGAGCACTTGCAATATCAATATACCAGACTTCATCCTAATCACTATCGTTCTTACCACATTCTTGTGAGGATAGAGTTACCAGTATCACAAAATCCATTAGCATATTCTCATATTCATGTCAAAATGTAGCTTCACAAGCTATGTTGCGTGGAAGTGCCCCTCCCTCCACCTCCACTCCCAAAGCTCACTTCTAAAGGAAGCATCCAGGAAGCTCTGGGGAAGCATGCTTCCTAAACGCTCCCGTATGGGAGCATTTTCAGGATACTCGCTTCCTTGCAAAAAAAATGCTCTCCCTTTTTTTCAAATTTTCTTTAAAAAAATAAAAAAATATGTGATGGGTGGGGGGAACTAAACCTAGGTCCATACTAATACTATATAAAGGAGGAAATGCCCACTCTAATAGAAAAAAAACTAACCTTAGTAATCATCACTAGCATTAAATGGCAATATTAAATTCTTAAATTTTTAACATTATCATTAATGTTTTAGGATGTTTGAGAGTGGTTCCAACCTCATCGGACTTCAAATGCAAAAAGTATAATATTTTATCCCAATCAAAATTCAACAGGCTTAACTGCTTTTAGGATTTCAAGATTGCAATGTTTCCGCTCGATTCTATCATGTATGAGGGTATGGCATTGGCAATTAGTCAAACATATAAGTCCCTTTATGTACATTGATGTTGGTGGTGTTGATTGTTCAAATTGATTTTGGTGGCCTCAAAACTAGTTTTTGAAGAATCCCTAGTTTATAGCCTATTTATTGATGTACTTTGGTTTAGATATGGATTTCACTTAGCGCGATTTTGGTTGTATGCACTCTTACAAGCTATATACATGAGAAACTTTGCATATTTGTGTATAATGGTTTGAATTATAATGGATGCACATGGTTTTGTTGACATATGCATCAATCTATATATATATATATATATTAAAAAACGCTTATGAAATGCTTCCAAACCAAAATCTTTTGAACATTTCACTTTTCACTCCCACTCCCGCTCTTGCTTCCCGCTTTCACTCCTGCTCCCAATTAACCTTTCTCACAAGTCAAGTCATCATAACTATTTGGTATTTTTCATGGAGGTCGGTCTAGAGTGTGACATCTGAGCTTATTTGTTTTTTAATAGAAGCATTGTAATCACTGTTCCTTGAAGGGCTACTGGTTGAGGAACTTGGTATGCAATATTATGATTACTGATGAGTTATAGCAGAGAGAAAGAGATTTTTCTTAAAAATAATTCCAGAAATTGTTAGTAATAGTAAAATTATCAGGAAATTCTGGAATTTCTATAAATGCACAATTTAAGGGCTTTGGCCTTAAATTAACATAAAATATGTTTTTCCATTATCAAGAAAAATAGGTAGAAGACAAAGATAAAAATAATAATAAAAAATAAATTAAAAATTGAATACAGCTATCATAATATACAAATAAAAACAATACTCCATTGTCAATAATTAGAAATGCCATAATTGTAGAATAAGCTACCATCACAAGTTAGACTTCGAAAATAAATATATGCTACCAAACATTTTCCTAAAAAAATAGTGTTTCTCAACAATTTAATCGCAGACAAATGCACAAGCTTATCCATATCCCGAAAAAGGGAAACAACGCATCTATTGCATCCTATGGTTAAATGAAAACCCTTCATGTGCAATGATATCAAACCTTTTAGTGCAACCTTCCTGACAAAAGGATATGGTTCTATCGTAAACTCTTAAAAGACTTCAAAAAGAAGCTCCCCATGTTCATTGTTTTCTCCATTATTACTCTTAGATGTCAAATCCAAGAAATTCAACAGCCTGGTATGAAGGCTTTCTTTATTAGTACACAGAAGATACAACTCTAGGGTTCCATCTAATTCATTGAACACACCTATTTTATTATAGATAGTATTTGAGTTGTTGATTTGGGTTGTTACAAAATCATCGAAATCGTGTTGGGTTTCTAAGTACTTTTTCATAATGTCTACTACAGAGTGAATGGTCTCTTTTGGCATATCACGGTGAACTATGATATCAGCTAGTAATTCGATGATGTGTTGGTCCAATTGATGAGGATCAGTCTCATCCCATAGGTGTTGTTGCGGGCTGTTATTGATGTTTTGGATAAGGGTGAGGGTAGATGCATAGTTTAAGTGAACACTGAGGAAGTCAATGGCCTTGAATATTTGGGATTTTTCAAGATATTTGATAAAGGAAATTTGGTGGGTTATGAGATTATCGGTATGATTCTTGAATTTTTCATTCTTGCTCTACAAATATTGATTTGGTATTCTTCGACATCGATGTTGTGTTGTTTGTTTGGTTTTTCCACCATCACTCGAAAAAAATGGTGGCCATTGAGTATTTATATACAAGTGTTAAAAAAATTCATTTACTTGGAACAATGTCTAATATTGAATGATTGTTGCTTCCATAGTAAGTAGATGACACTACGCTATGTAGGGATGTGACTCTTGAGTGGGACATCACACTTATTCTTCAGTTTTCTTCATAACTATTTGGGATTTTTCAAGATATTTGATAAAGGAAATTTGGTAAGTTATGAGATTATCGGTATGCTTCTTGAATTTTTCATTCTTGCTTTGTAAATATTGATTTGGGATTCTTCGACATTGATGTTGTGTTGTTTGTTTGTTTTTTCCACCATCACTCGAAAAAAATGGTGGCCATTGAGTATTTATATACAAATGTTAAAAAAAATCATTTACTTGGAACAATGCCTAATATTGAACGATTGCTGCTTCCATAGTAAGTAGATGACACTACGCTATGTAGGGATGTGACTCTTGAGTGGGACATCACACTTACTCTTCAGTTTTCTTCATGTATTTATCTATAACAAAACGTTATCTATATAAATTATTTGTATATGCCTCACACCTCCTTGCTAGAGTAGGCCAAAGAGGAAGAGAGGAATGATACCAACAAAATGTATCTTGATATTTATTGCAAAAAATGATATAACATCACCTTCCGTCACCAGTAAAAAAAAAACATCAAGATTGACTATCTTGGGATCTTGTTTAGTTCTAGTATTAATAGATTGATAACTCATAAAGGATATGGTTGTTTTAGTGTTTTCCACTCTACGAAAGATTCTCCGCAATGCAAATGGGGAGGTCTCTCTGAAACCACACGAATCCATTGACAATAACACCACTAAAGAAACGACCTAGACATAGATAAGTGCTCTCCCTAAGGGATATGACCTTATTGTCTTCCTGATCATATGAGATCCCACTATAGGACTAGAGCTTTTATACAAACAATAATCCCAACCAGGCTTCAGAATTAAAATAGGATAGTTGAACCTCATTTGTTTGAATTAGAGTAAAAAACTTCATTCTGGGATAAAATATTGATTAAGACTCAAAATAGCACAAATCCAATCTCAAAAAATTAATCGTGTTCAACATCATCTGTGGATAATAAAAATATAAGCTCCAATTAATTTAAACAGAGAAAAGTGAAAATTATTTATAAACAAAAGAACAACCCAGAGGGGGGATAAAAAGGAAAACTTAGATAATGACAAAAGGACATATTAACTGCAACCAATCACATAAAATTCATCACAATCATGAATGCCTATAGTTGGTTGTTAACTGGCCAGTTGGCTTATTAGGAATTTGTGATGTTGCACTGAAGGCTATAAACCACCTCTTTGTTTTTCTATGTAGACAATTTTGAATATAACACAAATTTAATTTGAATCCCCCTCGTCCAAAAAGTCATAGAAAGGGTATTGTAGTCCGAAAAATTGATCCTAAAATATTATATAAAACAACACTTATGTATGATGCAGAGCTTGACCCATCAAATCAACAAAAGAGACTTTCATATGAATGACCATAAAGTTTCATGATGAATTGTAGCAGTGTAGGAAATAATGATGAAGAAATAAACAAGTCAATAATACTAATAGTGTTTGAAAAGAAAAAAATACCCTACAAGAAAAAGGATAATTAGAGAGAAATTTATTCCAAAAAAAAAGATTATAGTATTAATCCTTGATGCGATACTTCATTTGATCCCCTTTTGTTGATAAAGTAGTGACTGATATTCCTCCCTCCATTTAGATCACTTTATTGGTGCCATCTAGGTTTTTCTTGTAAAAAAATCAAGTTGATATTTTTTTATTTTTCTGAATTTTCAAGAAGGAATATTTTCTATTTACCAGTGACTAGCATTAAACAGTAGTGAGCACAAATCAAGTCAAAATGAAATCTCTCTATTACAAAGGAAAATGAATTAGAAAGAAGACTTACTGGCCTATAATAAAGAATGGACATCATGGGATAATTGTCTCTGATAACATGCCCAGCCCTTGGATCAAGTTCAGAATCCTATTTCAGATTTGCAACAAATCTATTCAATCGATCCTAGACTAGGGACTGGTCCATCGTGTTCAAAATTGTGTCCTGAATTAATCATCCACTCTTGCCTCTTTCTGCAATAACTCTTCCATCTGGAAAAGTATTTATTTATTTACTCTTCTCAAGTATTTTAATTATTCCATTTCATATTCAATACCTATAGTCCTACCACCCACCTATACTGCTTCAATATTTTCCTTAAGTTTTTTAGGAAGACTACCATTTCCTTCCAGATCTAGAAGGGGACAAGGTGCTAATTGCAAGAAATCTCATAAGGTAAACTATGTCATTTTCCTTGTTTTCCCTTTCCATATTGTGATTAATATTACCCTCCAACTTAGACTCCATCTCTAAAAATGGTCCCACTACAGCTTTGGCAAATTTCCTAGCATCTGTAAGAGTAGTAAGTTAGGGGCCTAGATGAAAGAGGGATTATTCCAATAGGTAAATTCTATCAGGTTGAAGCTATACTTCAAGCATTTAACAGTCCCACTCATCTATTTCATACAATTGAGTCTATTTATGCACTCGAGCTAGACCTTATGAATTTATAGTACGGTGATCGTGATTATGCTTGCACCAGCTATTGAATGCCTTAATCATACACATTAATATTATATTATTAAATAACTATTATGTTTTTCATCCTTAAATAATAATTGAGAGGGGTGAGCCCAATCTCTAAGTGGGGTTATTGGAGCATTGAATACTATTAGAAACTATTCATATAAAGTTACAGGTTGAATCACAAAGACAACATGGACATCATAAGCTCAGATTATTTGAGACCAAAAGAAAAGATACTTTATGAAAAGAAGGGTGGACTCACTTTACCAGGACTAGTTTCTAAGGGCGATTTAATGGGGAAAGTATAGTAGAATACAAGCTTGGAAAATTAAAAACATACACTGAAACATACCCGATCTAAATACTTTGTTAAAAATAAAGAATAGTAGGTGTGACAACAGATAAGCAGGCCCCTCCCAAATAACTAGTGGTGGGTGTGATGAAAAGCGGGCCATCTCTTCTTGCCGCCCCACACGAATCGCTTGATACACTTTGTTTTCCGTAACATAATAAATATTGGGTTTGGGGACACTTCCACTATAGGAAATCAATACTATGTCACCTCTCTCCTCTATTCTAATCAGTAAACCTAATGAGGTTGAATGCATGCATGCCCTCCCTTTAAGCAGATGCTTTATTCTTGAAGTAAGAATGGAGAAGGATTGAGGTTCATGAAAGAGTCCCCGAGTTCAAGTTTAAGATCCAAATCTAGACATCTATATCTGGAGGATCTTAAACTAGGGATGTGATTGCATCCTAATCTCACTATAGACTCATTGATAGGTAGTGAAGTCCCATAATTAATTACATTGACAAATGGGAAAGGTATGGATTTTTGGATCCTTGCAAGGGGTGGTGAATCCACTTATTTCTTTGGCACTTATAATGATAGGTAATCAATTTGATATATACATGTATTTTCCACCCTTTCTTCTATGGACTGTACGAGTAATGGGTAAATTAGATCTACTACCTTCTCTACCTATTATGGATTTTTAACTGCTTCTATATATGTGAGTGCTTTCGATGCTGCTTAATCTGTATTTTGGGATCGATACTGAGATCTAGTAAAAACAACAATGGAGCAAGAAGCATCATTGGAAAAGGGAGCACCAGGACCTGGTAACTATCTATTTGCTCCCGACGTAGAAAGCATCTACAAGTGTGGCACCTCTATGGATCAGTCTAGATGTTAACCCTATCCATCAACTCCTTATTTGATCTGTCACCTGCTATCTCTCGACCATGTGAACTATTTCAAAATGCCAATCCAACTTATTTGCACAACAAATATAGAATGGATTAAAATTTTAACATTTATCAGGAAGCACAAACTTGGATACTAAGAAATAAATAAAAGTAGATTGAAATCCATACCTAAATAAATAACCTCCAAATATATACCTGAAGATGAGCCAATTTTTAGATCCTTTGTATTGGAAGTTAATAGGAATGTTAAATGGAAAAATCCCCCCAAAAACCCAAAAAGCCCTAATTTATTTTCTTCGATTCTTGTCTTTTGAATTTTATTTTTTATTTTCTCTGATTCTTGCTTTGTGAATTTAATTTTTTTAAATGAAGTAATATTATTATATTATGTATAATATAATTTTTAAAACATATTATATATTAATATTAAAAAACATATTAATACTTAAACTAATATTGATATTAACATTAACATTAATATTCATATTCATTTTTATACTAATATTAAAATTAAGATTCATATTCATATTTATATTAATATTAAAACATATTTATATTAATATTAAAACGTATTAAAAATAAATTATATTAATATTAGTTTTTGACAATAGTTATTCTGAATGCATTATTTCAATTATTTTGCTGATTTAATCCAAGACTCTACTCAACCACACTATGTCGAAGGAGGGGAGATATTTTTTTCTTGAAATAGGGGTCATTAGTGCTTTCAAATGTAGAGAGATAGCCAAGGGGGGAATTTTCAACTTTATGAGCTTAGACGAAGTGACAATCATGGTGGATGGTTGCGGCTTGTAAATTAATGGAGGATGAGAAATTAACAATTTTTTTGCGATCATGACTCAAAATACATGTACTTGCCGAAAATTTGACAGACCATCAAAAGGGTCAAATGGTGATGATTTTAATCAAATGAAACATAGATGTGACTGAAACGATGAGACAAACCCAATGGTATAGAAATCATGACATGATGATGCTTATAGCAAGAAACGACTAACTCCATGGCACGACTCAACATGACACATGATGACACATAAGATGAAACTTGACAAGTGTGTCAAATGAGGCATATGGAAGTGAAAATAAGGAAACAAGTTGGTATGGACATGACAAGCACATGGCCCTAGATACAAACGTACAGACGGAATGGCCTTGCGATAAAGTTTAATAGGTTCTCATTTGGCTACCCATTTTCATACTAGTGATTAACAATGTTCCTTGGAAAAAATGTAATTGGGGATTAAAATTAGACAATAAAAAAATATGTATAGAAGATCCTATTAAAGAATATGTAATTATCCATTGTTCAAATAACGAAAAATTACAATTTTGACAATAAAATTTTAAAATTTCATAAATTTTAACACTGCAGATCGATTCAGATACCCCCTTATGGATTCAGAGACCCCTTTTAAGGGGGTCTCTAAATCCATCTACATCTTTAAAATGTATGAAATTGTAATAAAATTATTACAATTTCATAAATTTTAACAGTGAACATCTTATATAATTATTAACTTAGATTGTCTAGTCATGTTTTGTATCCCATTACTAAATTAATCATATTTTTTATCCCATGACTAAATTAGCCATTTATTTTAGCCATTTTTAGTTGTGATAACTTAAATTGCTCAAATTTGGTCATATTTCACTTAAAAACACTGTGGTGACCAACGTTTTTTGTGGTTTAGTCATTTTTTTCACTTAGTGACCAAATGTTTTGGTCACTTGGTCATTTACCAGCCATTTTTTTACTAGTGGATATACTCTTCATTATTATCATTACCTGTTTTATTTGGCACGTTCTTTCACATTTAACTTACTAATATATCATGTGTAATTATACTCTGTTAGACAGGGGATAAGTTATATATACCCTAAATGTATTCATGTTACCTTATACTTTTGTTACCTCATAATTTTGCTTCTTTGATAGCTATAACACTAGTACATGTGGACATTTTTCCCACGGAAAATTGATGGTATTGCAACACTTTTGCGTTTCTATAATGACGCACATGACCCTTTCTTTTCGTGGGAAAATTTTCGTCGTTGTAGCAACACTTGCCAAAGTCCGTCGCTATAGCGATCGAAATGACATGGACCGTGCTTTGTTTAAAAAACCAAATTGTGTCATTATAGAAATACTTGGTCATCGCTACAACAACGAAAAAAGTGTTGCTATAGCGACAGAGTATCATATTTAAAAAAACAATAAATCAAACATATGTCGTTGCTATAGCGACGAAGGTCCATCGTTATATCAACGACAAGACCTAGCAAGTTCCGACGAACTTGCTATACTAGCGATGGACATTTTTGTCGCTAGTATAGCAAGTTCGTTGGAACTTGCTAGGTCTTGTCATCACTATAGCGATGAACATGTCTATTTTAAAAAATAATAATAATAAATAAATGACGAAAAAAGTGGTTTAGAAGCCTAGCCTGGATCAGATCCTAATACAACAATTAATCTTCTTCCTTCTTTTTATATATTGGTTGAGACTCCATTTATATAATGGACAAAGCCTCTTTCCAAATATTGACCAAATCCTCTTCTTATGCCTTGGTATAAATATTTTTGGTTAAGCCTTGTGAAAGTGATGTTGGACAACATTGGAGGGGAAGTGATACCTCCAGCCTCAACCCTGCATTGACCTAAAGCATGTGGTCCCACTTCCAAATGAAATAATCCCTCAAGTTGTACCCACTTTCCAACTGAAGCTTTAACCCTACATGGAGAAATCATGTCATCAACAGTTTAAAGAGAAGGTGACAATACATACTATGACCTTCCAAAGAGATAAAAAATATAAATACCTTTCTAGTGATAAGAAATTTTGATATGTGTTATTGTTCTCAAGTCGAGCTATTGCCATTATAGAGTGTATTGATTGTGGTGATCCTTCAACCTAAACAGATGCTAGAGTTTTGTACTGCATGCTTTGGAATCCTGGTGGCAATATCTTGTTATAAATTTGTTATATCTTGTTATCTCTTGTTTGAATTTTGTGCATGTAAAATGAATTTTATGCATGGGAACTGAATGCTACAAATGAATTTTATGTTGAATTTTTCGCATGGGAAATGTCCATTTTTCTTGACTTTAGCCTAGGAGAGAGATAAAAAAATAGATAATTGATTTTGTTACTTTCTACTACTAGCCAAAAGCCATTGATGGCGGAGAGAGAGAGAGAGAGAGAGAGAGAGAGAGAGAGTGATCTAGATGGATACAGGTGGCCACCCACCTATTCCACTAGCTCAAAATAGTTTTTCATTCTGGTAGTTTTCTTGTAATTTTTCTATAGTTTTTCGAGTCCCAAACTTTAGGGGCCGTTTTGAGGCTCTAAACGATGTTTTTTGGGAAATTGTAGTCCAATGGAGAATTCTTCTTTTCGGGTCCTTGACATAGTCTTCGGATAGATCTTTCCAATGGGCTATCGAGCGCCCCAAACAGAGATCGTATGCAAAAGTTACGACCCTGGGAAGTTGATGTACTAACTTACCCAAACAGGGCCCACATGACTTTTGGCGCTCCATCTCGTAAGGTTAGGTTTTTGGATGTTTGGGATTCTTTCCCTCATGCTTATGATAAATAGGACCTTTCAGCCTCTCTTTGTATTCATCTTGGCACAAATGAGCATAGCGGCCACATCTCTTCCCAAATATAGCTACCACCATTCTAGCTGTTGTATTTATAGTCTGTTCTATTTCCACTATTTAATAGAATATGTGTTTATTGTATCACTGTGTTCTTTGCAATATATCTGTGTATGTGAATATATATATGCTATCTTATTTTGTTCCTGCATAAATTCGGATCAGTGGTATCAGAGCAATCTGCTCTTTGATTGTTTCTCGGTGCATGTCCCCGATGATGTCAGTATACAGAGAGTTGAGTCTCGAACTAGTTTCACTTGGGGAAGATCACTCTCACCACCCCAAATGGCCTCCCATGGTGGACGAAAAGAGAGACGACAGAGCAGGAGATCTTATCAAGTTGTTTCTCGAGGAAGCCCTCGCGCGATAGAGGAACGAGATGATGGATAATTTCGCTCAAATCCTTCGACGCATGCCAACAACGACAAATACACCTTCAACGAGTAGCTATTTCGGAGATGCGACTCCCTTCAATGTACAAGTTAACTTTGATATCCCTTTATTTGAAGGCCAGATTGAAGCTGATGCCATAGATAAATGGTTGAATCTACTAGAAGGGTATTTCTCTATCCACAATTTTTTCAACAGGGAAAAGATCATCTTTGCGCTCCTCAAGGCCATCCCCCATGTCAAAAATTGGTGGGAAACGTATTGTGAGAAAAACTCATCAGACGAGTCTGGATTGTTTGAATATTCCAATCTCACTTGGGCCTCTTTTATAGATGTCGTCAAGGAACAATATTACCCTGTTGGAAACTATGATGACCAGTACACAAAATGGACCATTCTGCACCAAGAGAGGGACCAAATAGTGTTGGAGTACACCAACAAATTTCATACCTTGTGCACAAAGCTAGGTATCAAGGACTTCGAGTGGCACCTAGTACTGAAATATCGCAGTGGCCTACAATGGTACATACGAACAGAGATGGATTTCCTGGAAATATCTTCACTCGGATCCGCCTATCGATATGCTACCAAAATTGAGCAGAAATTTCAGCAAAAGAACAAGTGTGACTTCGGACCCACGCAGAAGCAAGGTAAGGAAAACTCTGGCTCGCAGAACACGGGGTAGGGAAAGGATAACCAGTCCCAACCACAAGCGAAGAAGGGTAACATAAGGACAAAGAAGGACACCAGGAAGTGGTGTGAGTTCCACAAAATCCCTTGGCACAACACTGATGAATGTCGTGCAAAACAGTCATTGGTGGTTGAGATCAAAGCTTCAGAATCAGATCCCAGTTCCGATTATGAATTAGAACCTCATTTCACAGCCGCGTAAAAAGGGAAGCAAATCATTGATGCAGAACCCAGTTCCATTGTTGCCACCACACATATTCAATAAGAGGAACCTGAAGAGTCAGAGGCAGAGGAGCACCTTTTCCAATCACAAATGAGGGTGAAGGGAATCCCCCTACACTTTGTTGTGGACAGTGGCAGCCAAAAGAACCCGATCTCAGTAGAATTCGTCAAGAAATTGGACCTACCAATAACACCACACCCACAACCATACACCATTGGATGGCTAAGCCAAGGACGAGGGATCCACGTCAGTCACCATTGCTGCCTACCATATGGCATCAAGCCCTTCAAAGATGAGGTATTGTGTGATGTGACCCCACTTGAAGTATGTGATGTTATTTTAAGACAACCATATATGTGGAAGCGTCATGCTGTATATGAATCACGACCTCGCAATGTCATTGTCTCCTTGGGGGGACAACTCTATCGGATACCCGAGACAGTTTCTCCCACCCCAACCAAGAAAGGCAGGAAGATAATCTCCCACACTGGGAAATTTTCCCTATTCGAAATTTCCACTAAAGGACAACATCAAATCGTAGAGACATCCACAAGCTTTGCCCATTATCCCTCTACTCTGTAGAAACAAGAAAAATAGAAGTTCAGTGTAGCATCGCCTATTCGAGTACCTTTGTAGTGCAAGGCCATGCATTCAAGGTGCTCCAAAAAGAAACCATGCACACCAGTGCAGACCAAGGATACCACAACAACCAAAATTGTTGAACAGCTCCAGTGTATCCAACAACAACAATTACAACCCTCTGAAGATTTCAAAGAAAGGCAACCTTTTCGCTTCAGCAAACACTGCACCAGGAGCTCAACTGAACACACAGTTCGACATATGATGAGGGATTTGACGCAATGGAGACCATTGCTTCCTAATGGGGGAGGACTGATCCAGATGGATACAGGTGGCCACCCACCTATTCCACTAGCTCAAAACAATTTTTCATTCTGGTAGTTTTCTTGTAATTTTTCTACAGTTTTTCGAGTCCCAAACTTCTAGGGCCGTTTTGAGGCCCTAAACAACTTTTTTTGGGAAATCATGGTCCGATGGATAGATCTTTCCAACGGGCTACCGAACGCCCCAAACAGAGATCGTATGCAAAAGTTACGACCCCAGGAAGTTGATGTACTAACTTACCCAAACGGGGCCCACATGACTTTTGGCGCTCCATCTCCTAGGGTTAGGTTTTTGGATGTTTGGGATTCTTTCCCTCATGCTTATGATAAATAGGCCCCTTTCGACCTCTCTTTGTATTCATCTTGGCACAAATGAGCATAGCGGCCACATCTCTTCCCATAGATAGCTACCACCATTCTAGCTGTTGTATTTACAGTTTGTTCTATTTCCACTATTTAATAGAATATGTGTTTACTGTATCACTGTGTTCTTTGCAATATATCTATGTATGTGAATATATATATGCTATCTTATTACATTCCTGCATAAATCCAGATCAAGGAGAGAGAGAGAGAGAGAGAGAGAGAGAGAGAGAGAGAGAGACAGAGAGAGAGAGAATATCATTCTAGCAACTTGCAATTAATGAATAAGGTCACAAAGGGCTTGGTCCCTTCAATATGTTAATTTAGTGAATAATATAAAGATAAAGAAAATCAAGGTCTAAAAATATGTCTAGACATGTAGCCTCTAGGAATCCTCAAAATCAGATATCAAAATTCATCTCAAACTCATGAGCCTCCAATAGAAGAAGCCCCATTTCATTGGTTGTGAGGTGGGAAGTATAATGACATCCAAATGTTGGATGTACGTGATCAATTTAAAGGGTTGACTTGTATATTACTCTCTTGCACTGCTAAATGTAGAGGGAAAGATGAACTCAAAGCTGAAGTTGAAGATGGTGGTGTAGGAATTGAATTGATGTATTTCCTAGCACACAAGACTTAAATATGAGGGAACAAGATGTTGATACATATTTCCCTTGCATAGTAAACTACACCTTGTTTAGTGAGACCCTTTGGAAATGGAATCTCTCTCTTTCATTTGATATGCAATGTTTAAAAGCGAACTAAAATGGGTGGTACAATGAATGGTTTCTCTTTGAGCCACTATATATAGGTTTGAGCCACTATATATTGGATGGCACTATTTGCTTAAGGAGGTATCTGCTTTCCAGTTGCCACAGGTTCTTTCATAGTGCATCTGATTCTACATGTATATATATATATATATATCTAAAGAAACTTGGAAACAAAAAATGAACTTATTTCCATAGAGTCCCATACTTCATCTATACACATCAAACACCAGCCCTGATACCATATGTAGACTTCACTCAACAATGAGAAATGAGGTATTCTTGTCACCTACGAAATAAGATTTATATTGGTTTCCATTTTGGTGGGTATTGGAAAACACAAGGCACTATGTCTATAACAAATCCAAAAAATGATACCGTGGCATGTATGTCTGCCTCAAAGTTTAAGGTAATTGTAACTCAACGAATTCATGGATGCAATCATCTCCTCTTTAGATATTCACATGGTTCTTTGAATAGTTTATAGAGTATGGGGAACAAAACTGTTTGGCTTTATTTATCTGTGAGGTGGTTCAATTTTAACATAAAACCCTTAACTCTAGATCATCCCACATTGCCAACTCTAGTCTAATCACCTCATACTTTTAGAAACTGGATGGGCCATTGCAGCAAAAGATCTTTTGATCAAATTGTATTTAGGAGATAAGTCAAACAACGTAGGTTTCAAAAACCTCTATTAGATATCAACATGAATCTTATTACTATTTGCTTCATGACCTTGAATTCTAGGAGAGTAACTTGTTGACATTGCTTCCAACAATCAAGTTCTTTCTTATGACATTTTCTAGTCTTCCTCTTTCTTTTTATATTTCTTGAATTTCAATGCTTCATACCTTATTCTAGTTTTGTGATAGTTTGCATTGTCGGAGATGTAGTCTGCACTCTATTTGCATTTAGTTTCTACTTGAAAGTATTCAATCCTGGATTTAGGGGTATCTTGTGTTATATTATAGATGGATCAGAAGTCCTGATATCCTCATACTTCCAAGAAAAAACATCTATGTATTCCTTGAATAGTTTCAGATATCTTTGTTTAACATTTGCAGTCAAAAGTTTAGACAACTTGATGTACTTTGGATCTTGTTGGGTACCTATGTTGAACTCTTCTACATACTCTTCCTTTGGTAGCATAGTGGGATTGAAAGGAATTTCATTTTTATCGAACGACTTCTCTAAGGGTATTATACCTTTAGGTATATTTTTTTTTAATTGCAAGATCTTCTATTTTGCAATCCGAATGATATATTTTGGACCTAATTGTTCCTCTTCTTGAAAACATTTTTCATAATTTGTACATCTATCATGATCTACGCAGGAGGTTGAGAACTTACGTATCATTTCCATGGATATGTTTATCTGTTGGTCATCTTCAAACATTTTCCAATGCTTCTGATTATCAACGATGGAGGGTCTGTATATAATTTCAACTTCATGTTTAAGTTTGGGCCCTATTTGGGGCTTGAAAGTACTAGAAGCTACATCGAAACAATATGCTTACTTATCATATCTCTTGAAACATCAGTGATGTTAAAAGCATAGAAAAAAAATTCTACTAAGTTCCAAACTTGGTTTCTATAAGCTATCATTTTAGGGTTCTTAGTTTGGTAAACATTTTTAATCTATCACACCAATAACTCCGTATCTCCAAAAACAGTGAGTTTAGTGACTTCCATCATTTTGATAGTTTCTATTTACCCCAGTATGAAGGATTCATACTTAGAGACATTTTTTGTAGTTTCAAAATTAAGCCTGGAGGACAGAGCCATTTATTCATTATTAGGGAAGATCAAAATCACTCCTGCTCATGACTCTTCTTTGGAGGATGATCCATCAAAGTATATTTTCCACACTTGGATTGAGAAAAGTGAGAAGACTTGGGCATATATATTTAGGGGTTAAATTTTGAGGCCATTTTCAGGCCACTTCATTAAGAGCAGAGGTTTTGGGCACTTTAGCATAGAGATGGGCATATTTAGGGCCTAAACCAGCAATAAGAAGCCTTTAAAAACACATAAGATGAATTATGGGTAAGACATGAAGGCTAAAAAAACAATAAAGTTCCGCTTCTTGGAATAATTCCACCTAATATCAACAATTGGGCATGTTCTGGGTATTCCTCTTAGCAATTTGTGTAGAAACAACAAATTATGAACACTTTCAACAAGAATGTAACCAATCTTTTCTAAATCTGGGTGGGTCTGTTTTTCATCAACAGTAGAAATTCAAGTTTCTGGGATGTTCAAGGAAATGAACAACAACGATGACCTTAATATTTGGTGTTGTAGACTTTCCACCTTCAATCAGTAGCCTAAAACAAGCAATAAATGAGCATCCTTGACTCATTTTTCTTGGAATTCATCAAGCCTATGGACAATGGGGGAGTGAGAAGCCATTTTGACTCTAAGCACAATCCACACATAATGCAGCAATGTACAAGGCTTAATTTTCAATTCTGGGCTTGTTTCTTGGGAGATTTCTCCGTGGAATAGCTGTAAGAGTGCATTTTTGAACATGATTGTGGACTGCAATGAGGTCTAGTCCACTTTTGGAGTACTTGGAGCCTGCACACAATCATAGTAGGATTTTGTCACCTTTTTCAGCCCTATCTTCACCACTTTCTCAGTTAGCAAAGGGTTGATCTACACCTAGCTTTTGTTTTGAGTAAGTCCCTCCACTTTTTGCACACAGTTCAGGGGTACTATATCATTGTTGCTCCCTTGTGATTGGAATTTCTTTCATTTATATGTGATTGTGCATCTCTTTTGTAATGCACTCATGCCTGGTCATCTTTTTTCTCTCTAGCACGGTAGGGTTATCTCTCTCTAAACGCACTAGTGACTGCTATATTAAAATTTTATATTTGTCTTTGGTTCCATTCGATTATCCCACTTTCACTTGTGAGTCAACAAGATATCGACAACAATCTACTATATTTGTTTTCAAAAAATGGTAAAATATATATTGTAAAGCTGAGAAATTTAGATAGCTATTGACAAGACTCAAGAGTACTATAAACTTTATGAAAGATGAAAAATCACTACATATATTGTCTCTTACCAAAAAGGCTATAAAATTTCACAAATTAACACATGTCCTATTGCATAATTTCAAAGGTGATGATATTCCAATTTGAAGAAAATCTATTTTTCTTTTCATTGAGACATTACAGGAATTTCAAACAAATAAAAGTTTACAAATTGCACCCTCTTTTCTCTTTTCCTTCATTCAATGAAATCTATTACATCAAAATTTTATTTTCATAATAAGAGTAGGAAAAGTAGAAAAGGTGAAGGCTTGAAGGCTCAAAATAAATTTTACGCTGGCATGAGGTGCATGGATCACGTCTTCACTTGCCCATGGAACATTATGTAGCCACATCACGATAAATTTCCCTTTGATAGACATCCATTCGTGTTTTTTTGAACTAGTTAACACTCCTAGAGAATCAGATGATTTCCCTTCATTTTCATGAACTTCATTGTTAGTTGAACTTTTTAGAAAGCTTTAATTTTCCTTTTCAGTGCAAAAACACTCTCCGTATTCTTCGTATCTACGAGTAGAAATAAAGGAGACACTTCCAAAATAATGTCATAAATGTGTTATATGTAATAAGCTCTGCAAAAGAAGATGAACTCCGGAATTTATGCTCTCTCTTTTAACAACAATGTTATATAATATAAACAAACATTATGCCAACAATTTGCAAGGATGTGTAAATTTGTTAGTATTGATGAGATTTTGTCTGTGGATACATTTGCATCCATTCAATTCTTATTGTACAAAATTTTATTTACTCCATGAAGGTTTGTAATCAAAATTGAAAATAATAGAAATCAAGAGCAAGAATAAGGAAAGATGACATTAGAACAGTACAAAACTACTCACTACAAACTATATATTAAAAAGATGTTTCCCACCAAACCAAATATGTGGAAATGAAAAATAGTAACTTCCCTTTGTTTCTGAAACAAACAAATGGCATTGATGTCTATGAGGAAGAAAAATGATCATGCAACTGTATTAAAAAAAATTACAATTGTCCTTGGGAATTTGAGGGTAATCAAGATGGATAGGATTACGCATATAGGCCCATTTTCACCTTTCCATCCTCATTGGTTCAACTTGGATTATTACCATGCCATCCTAGGAAAAGAGTTTCCATAAAATGTTTCTTCTATTGGGGATTTATTTGGAATAAGGAACAACACACATGGCACATGTGGGGAGATTTAAATTGTGCTCCAAGACTAAGTGAAGCTAAAAAAAAACCCTTCTAGAATTACATATAATGATCCCAAAATTTGTTGCTTCAAACATCATATTAAGGATTTGGGACTGTTAACCCCCATTTTGCATGGGTTCTTATTTGTGATTTTTATCACAATCTTCAGCTGGGAGTGACATGTTTATGGGTTTCATGCCTGATTTCTTGAAGGTAGAGAGTTGCTTGATGCATAATAATGTCCTAGATGATATATGGTGATAGCAGCTATGCGTGCAATGTATATTTGGACAAAGTCTTGTGTTCAACATAGGGGGTGTTGTCCACCTAGTGTAACTTACAGGATGACAGGCACATCTACATAATGACAAGCAACAATATCATAAGTCATTTTCAGACGTGACCTTGAGGGAAGCATTAACAGATCGTGTTCCTTTACAAGTGAATGTTTTAAGGGCCAATATGAATCACACTATTGTCAAATTATTGTGGAAGCCAACTTAGTAGGCAACTCAGATTTATTGTAGCCGCAACCTATTGGGGGATAGCAGTCCACCATTTTCATATCAATTTTCATTATGGAAGTGAAACCTTCCATTAAAACATGTTTTGGGAGCCATTTTGACTGGATGCAACATGCGAATAGTTAATGTAACACTTAGGTATCTAGAAAAAGACCTATGGTAGTATAGGAAGGAGAGCACAAGGAAGCTCATCACTAACTGAGAATATTTTATTTCCATATTGCAAACCATGTCTATGGTATTTATATAAAGGCCATTGAACCATGGTTAAAGAAAGGAGGTTTGCAAGAAGTTTTTATTGTTGGAAGTCCCATAAAATGTAAGACCATTTTGGTGCCAATGTTTGAAAATTGGATAGTTTTTGGAAGACACAGGCTTAGAAGTTTGCAATTCTGCACTATGTTTCCATTGCACTTGTATAAGTTCTTGTGTTATGAGATTACTATGCTTAGTATTATTATGAAAAGGGTGGACTTACTCTTATCTCTTGCTTTGTTTGTTATGGAAGTACTTATGACATCTACCTAATGATTCTTGTGTAAGGAATTTATATATCACTATAGTTTGAATACTGGGATTATGTTGGCTTCATCTTCTCTTCCCTTGTGTACATTATATAAATACGCTTGCTTCTATTCCCATTGCTCATTCAAGAATCTATGAAATCAAGTGAAACAATTGGGAAAATACTAGTAGTATGAATACCATGTAATCAATAAGCTATGAGTATAGTGTTATTGCTTATATAACCCTATATATTATGGAGATAGTTCTTATATGTAACCAATAAAAAATGCATATATATTAGGGTACGTGTAATATAAGATATTTTTATCTTATATACTGGGAATAAGCCTATACAATCCATATACGTATCAGCTAAAGTAATGGGAATCATGCATCTAGTAATAAGTAAGGATGTAAGTGTAATTACATCATATCATAGTACAACTTAGTTGAGTTGGAGCTTCATTAGGGCCTAAATATTGGCTGCAAATGTTTACATTGATTCTTTCAAGGGTTTACATGATAAAATACATTAATACTTTCTCTCGTAGGAGATACAATACCCGATATAATGAAATACTATAAGAATAACTTCTACATAGTTGTAATATTACTTTTGGAGTTTATATGGTTCCAGCTACAAGATTTGCACCTATAACCTCCAAAACCTGTAACTAACCCCCAAAATATGGCTCAGGAACCTTTCAAAACTAGACACTGTCTCAAGATAGGGCATAAAAAGATGAATGTGATGCTCCCAAGGTAAACATCCACATCACTATGAACTTGTAGAAACTGAATGTTGCCACAGTTGAAGGCATGGAAAGAAGTAGTGGAATCCAAAAGTTGAAAGCGACTAGTAAAACACTCCAAATGAATTTCAACTAAGGAAGCCTTGAATGATTTTTATTTTTGTTGATGTGCTCTTAGACACTCAGAATGTCACTCCAGGATTGTTTTTTATGCCCAAATTTCACTTAGATTTCAAATAATTGTAGATAGGTCTGTTTCATGCTTTTTATTTTCCCAGAGAAAAGGCTTGTGGGCCTAATGCATTGACATATTCTTCTCTGATTGATTGTTTAAGCGAGCAATACAAGGTTGATGAAGCGTACATGCAATTTGAAAGGATGTACAAGCATGAGAACATTGGTGGAGGGTAAGCAAGTACTTTCCAACCTGCTAAACATAGGCTTTGAGAGAAACACTGGCTTTATCACTAAGCTTATCAGCATGAACTCTGCAAGTGGGAGTTGGAATTTGATGTATGCACTCCAAGTGTTTAATAAAAGGCAACTTGCAAACATTCCCATAAAGGCAACTTGCAAGAGTGAAACCCAATTCAATCATCATTTATACCATTCTTTTTCCATGTCCATTGTAGTCAACTTCGATCAGGCTTCCATTCAACATGGGGATGGTGATATTGTTTTATACACATCAAAAGAGGGAGTAAATATGACACCTACAGAGCTATATAAACAAAAGTAGTTAAATTTGAAGGGTTCAAGGACCTGGAGATTTTTTAGTGAGAAGGTTGTTTGCATGTAGATTTAGGATTGTCCAAGGAAATGGAATTAAAAGGCACTATTCCTCATGAGGTCACATATAATTCAATAATTTGTGTAGCTTGTAATGAAGGTCGCATTCTAGAAGCTTTTAGGTTATTCCATTCTATGAAAAGAACAAGTGTTAATCCCACTCTTACCACTTCTCCATTATTGAAATCTAGGAAGATGACTCATTATCGTATGTTTGTAACAAGGGTGGAATGATGGACCTATCCAATGGGGAAAATTGATGAGAATTGGCTTGCATTTCCAGTAGATCAACAAGAGAATTTTGGAGGCCTGATCTCTTCTTCAAGGCATCACAACATAAGAGGGACTGGATTGACCAAGGAACTTGAGTTTCAAGAGAAGGGAAATCACCCGTGTTGTGGATGGCTATGGAAATTATAACATGGTTGTCATTACTAGGAAAGAAGTACACCAAGGTCAAAGTTATTTCAAGAAGTGAGGAATAAGATAAGATAAAATAATTTTATTATTGTCCAGTTGTTGACCAAAAATAGGTCAAAGGGATTTCTAAGTACAATAGTATGGGATACAAGTGGGAGCACAAAGGTCACTCCTATAAATGCATATAAAAGCATGAAACAAATAAAAATTATACTATGCTAGATAAGATAGTGGAAACCTGAATGTTATACCATCATATGGAAATTGGAACCCTGAACATAATGCACATATTAATGCTTCAAGTGTACAATGAACCAACGCCTTTTCACGAGATGGACAGACACAGAGATGGCAAGATGGTAAGGCGAGTGAAACTCAAATGGTCAGTATAGTAAGTAAGTTGCCATTAGGTTTATACTGGAAACTAGTATAAAATAATAATAAATTCACAAGGTTCAAATGGGGTTATATTTTATAACTTCCTTAGAGCACCTTGGAGGCAAAGAATCAACACATGAGGAAGTAGGGTCAACCTCAAGAGACAATATTTTATTGGGATGCCATGTGTTTACCTCCCCAATCCTTCCAATTCTCATGTCTTAGGTGTTCCTTAAGTGTTTTCCCAAGTTTCATGGGCAAGAAAATGTTGCCATCTAAATTTTTTGATGTAGAGTTCATGCAAACTCTTGGGATGGGAGAGATTCAATCATCTAGCCATGGGAGGGTTTATTTCATGCATGCATTAAGGTTGGGTATGCTGAAGAGCTAAGAGGTGTGGTAATTCAAGCATGTGTGAGATATAAGGGATCTTGGTTTGGTTGTTGTTATGCTTGCACCTATTTAAAATTTGACCAGACTAATTCTATTCTTCTATAAAGATTAACACACATTGATGCCAAGTCCAAATTATAAGAGAATGGCTACATCAAAGTGTGTAAACATAATTACTAGATGTTGTGGGTAATTCCTGAGAGCCAAAGGAAACTTAGTTACAGCTACAAATCCATGGTTTCCAGTAGTGGAGATTATTTGGCCAGTCTGCACTAGAGGGAAAGGTTATAGCCGGAGGGACTGCATGGAAAAGTAGGGGATCCATTCCTTGTGTTCCGCATAATGAGGAGGAAGACATGCCAATTGAGTGGGATCACTGTCAGTGAAGTCCTTGGCTGTGATATATGGAAATTGGGCTGTGAGAAAGACCCGAGCCCAACAAAGGGATGGCACCTATACCAACTGCTTCCTATGGCTGGAAAAAAATAGCTCCTATGGAGCTATTTCCCTCAGTGCATCCACTAAACAGATATTAATTTGGTTGTTACTACTTATATGTTGATAACTAATGTTTGTGGATCTACAGTGTTTGAGAAATATGTGCTTTTCTAGTTAATTGGGAAATACAAGTTTGGAATTTGACATTGGTTTAGGATTATTATCTGGATGCCTGAAAGATGTTTATTTGCAGGTTTAAGGCAGTTACAGCCACCAATGCAGTATGCATAGGACTTAATTATGCCTATGCTATGAAAAGCAAGCTTCAGCTATGTAAACTGTATGCAGAGAATTGGCTTCTGGGCATCAAAAACATTAATACTCTTCATGGGAAATGATCTCCTGAGTATGCTAGCTGATCTTCTGAGTGTGCTAGTTGTGTTTCATTGGTATTACCAGTTAACACTCAATGTAATCAACAAATCATATGAATTTCAATTATACACTGGAATGGTTGACTCTATTCATGTGTAGCAAATGAATTTGGCATTAGCAATGCCATTTCCAGTGTTGATTCATATTTGCAGAAATTCTATATTATATTGTTGATATGAGTTTTTAATTCAACCTCACAAATGCATAATGGAAGTAAACAAATCTTGATGAGTGTTGGATGGCCAATAAGGACATCTAGGATATATTACAATCCCATGCAACTAAAGCAATAAACAATTATCTCACCTTCCGTCAGGAAAATAGCGGCGAACCGTAAAAGGAATCTTCCGCTCTCTTAGTTCTTTCATTGCTATCTTCAATCACACAGAAAAAGGAAAGATATTACAAATGTTTTTCAAATAACTACTGCATCAGGAAATTGTCAAAAAAACAGAAATAAATGATACTTTGAATTCCTACCAAATACTCTTAACTCAATGGGCAACTAACAATAATGAAATCCAATGCATAACTACAAATTCATTCAAAATGGAAAAAATAAAAGGAATAAAAGAGGGTTGTCAAAAATAAATGTACCTCCAATGGATCAGTCTTGCCTTCAAGTTCAACCATGACAGGTGCATTCATGCTACCATAGGAAAATGTCAAGTTGATTGTGAGGCACCTGCAACAGTTAATTAACAAGAATGCGCGAAATAACAGAAATGACAGAACTCAGAATCACTTTTGTATTGATCACAGGCCACTTCGAGGGGGCAACCTCCTTTGAGCAAGCTCAATACAAATAACTTCACGGTGCCTTCATAGGTCTCAACACCCACTTATATACTAATTCTAGGCGCCAATACTATGGGTCGAAACCATGGGCCGTTACAAACTATGGATCAACAATACTACGGGCGACTTACAAAGCATATGCGCCAACAACAATAACACAACTATTGATTAACAAATACTACGGGACGACTTACAAAGCATATGCGTCCAATAACAACATACTAACAAAGTAAAGACATGGGTTCCTAACATCCCCTCCCCCTTGAAAAAAAGCTTTGTCCTCAAAGCTTTAGATGTGGAAATTGTTGTTGAATCTGAAGGAGTGGTTCCCATGTAGCGTCCTCTGGTTGCATGCCGTGCCACTGAATTAAGATCTCTGTGATAGAGCGAGAGCGAAGCTGACGCGTGCGCCGATTGAGGATGGCCTCTGGCTCCAAAAGGATGGATCCTTCATTATCCAGTTCGGGTAAAATCGTTTGGCCGCTGATGTTGGTGCCAAGAACTTTCTTCAGACAAGAGACATGAAAGACTGGATGAATGCGGGAAGAAGGAGGAAGTTCCAATTTATAAGCGACGGACCCAATCTTCTGAAGAATCCGATATGGCCCATAGAACTTTGGAGCGAGCTTATGACGTCCTTTGAGTTTCAAAGAGGGTTGCTTGTACGGCTGGAGACGAAGAAAAACCATATCGCCGACTTGAAAGGTGCGCTCTGAACGGTGCTGATCAGCTTGTTGCTTCATGCGATTCCTTGCCATGTGAAGATTGTCCCGCAAAATGCGAAGAATCTGATCTCGGTTGCGAAGGACCCTGTCAACTTCCTGAACTGGTGAACTGGTGGGGGTGTATGGAAGAAGAGCTGGAGGTGCCTGACCATAGACGGCTTCATATGGGGTCATTTTAGAGGCAGTGTGGTAAGAGGTATTGTACCACCATTCAGCGAGAGGAAGCCACTTTGCCCACTGATGTTGTTGTTCCGAGGTGAAGCAACGAAGATAAGTTTCCAAGCATTTATTAACAATTTCAGTCTGACCATCTGTTTGTGGGTGATACCCTGAACTCATCTTCAGTTGGGTGCCAGTGTGACGAAATAGTTCTGTCCAAAAATGACTAGTGAAAGTCGCATCACGATCCGAGACAATGGAAGAAGGGATGCCATGAAGACGAAAGATCTGGTCCATAAAAAATTGAGCGACGGAGGAGGCTGTATAGGGATGGCTGAGAGCACAAAAATGACTATATTTGGAGAGACGATCAACCACAACGAGAATCACTGTCTTTCCGCCAGATTTAGGGAGCCCTTCGATGAAATCCATAGAAATATCTGTCCAAATCCGTGTAGGTATGGGCAAGGGTTCAAGCAATCCTGGAAGGAGTGTTGTTTCACCCTTATTGCGTTGGCAGGTATCACATTCGGCCACCATCTGTTGAATTGTCCTTTTCATGCCTTGCCAAAAGAAGTTACGCCGTGCTCGTTCATATGTTTTGAGGAACCCAGAGTGCCCGGCTGATGGAGAAGCATGGAGTTCATAGAAGACAGCCTGTTGAAGATCTGTGCTCTGGGGAAGCACCAGACGACCCTTGTATCGCAGAGAAGCACCATCCCAAGAGTAATGTGGGACCGCAGAAGGATTGTTGGTCAAGCGCTGGATGATCTGAGATAAGGAAGAGTCATTGACATAACCCTGTTGAACAGATTGCAACCAATTTGGAACAGGCATAGAAATAGCTGAAAGAGAACCTTGGGCATCAAATGTACGAGAAAGAGCATCTGCCACAATATTGTCTTTACCCTTCTTGTAAGTGATCTCATAGTCATAACCCATGAGTTTGCTAACCCATTTCTGTTGTGCCGGGGAGGAGACACGCTGGTCCAAGAAATATTTCAAACTCTGGTGATCAGTCTTGATGCAGAAATGATTCCCTAATAGGTATGGCCGCCACTTCTGTACTGCATGCAAAATAGCCATCATTTCCTTCTCATAGGTAGAGACAGCTAAATTCTTACCGGAAAGGGCTTTGCTGGTGAATGCAATGGGGTGTTCATCTTGAAGGAGAACAGCACCAAGTCCATTGCCGCAAGCATCACTCTCAATCGTGAAGGGCTTGGAAAAATCGGGCATAGCTAGCACAGGTGTAGTACACATAGCTTGTTTTAGTTTGTCAAATGCACACTGAGCAGCAGGTGTCCATGTAAAAGCATCTTTTTTCAATAGGGCAGTTAATGGAGCTGCAATCTTCCCATAATCCTTGACAAACTTGCGGTAGTAGCCAGTCAACCCCAAAAAACCACGAAGGCTCTTGAGTGTCTGAGGATGTGGCCAATTGTTCATGGCATCGATTTTGACAGGATCCACGCGAACCCCTTGTGCTGAGATAATGTGCCCAAGATACTCAACTTCCTTTTGTCCAAAAACACATTTAGACTGCTTGGCATGGAGATGATGGTCAGAGAAAAGTTGCATGACAAGATCCAGATGCTGGAGATGTTCATCACATGTTTTACTGTAGATGAGGATATCATCAAAGAATACCAGAATGAATTTCCGCAAGTAGGGTCGAAATATTTTATTCATTAAGGCCTGGAATGTGGAAGGAGCATTAGTGAGGCCAAAGGGCATGACCAAAAACTCATAATGGCCATCATGTGTGCGGAAAGCTGTTTTAGGAATATCCTCCTCATGAACCCGAATTTGATGATACCCAGAACGAAGATCCAACTTGGAGAAAAAGTGAGCCCCATGAAGGTCATCAAGAAGCTCATCAACAACAGGAATTGGAAACTTATCCTTGATGGTCAGGTGATTAAGTGCTCGGAAGTCAATGCAGAGGCGCCATGACCCATCTTTTTTGCGGACAAGAATAACTGGAGAAGAAAAGGAACTCGTGCTTGGGCGAATAATACCTTGCTTCAATAAGTCCCTCACAAGCATTTCAATCTCTGTTTTTTGGTGAAATGGGTAGCGATAGGGCCTGATGTTGGGAGGAACGCTGCCAGGAAGGAGCTGAATACGATGGTCTTCTGGCCTGGAAGGTGGTAATCCCACTGGTTCAGCAAAGACACCTGTATATCGATTCAGAATTTGTTGTAGATCCAAGGGAGTAGTGGAGACCGCGGATGGTTGCATCTGGATGGAACTAATCTGAGCGATGACACCATGTGAACTCTTCTTGAGGAGTTTCTCCATGCGATGTGAACTGATGATGCTGAGAGAACCTGGTTGTAATCCTGTCAATGTGTGTTTGTGTCCATTGAGGGAAAACTGCATCCAAAGTTCGGTAAAATCCCATAAGATAGGGCCGAGTGTGCGTAGCCATTGAGCGCCCAAAACCACATCACATCCGCCTAAGGGCAAGGCCAACATGTCAGAGCGCAGGATATAATCTCCCATGGAGATACGCACATTTCGACACTTCCCTTTGCAAGGTAAGGTGCCCCCATTGGCAATCATGACTTCAAAGTTGGAGCACGGATGGATAAAACAATCAGCTTGTTTGGCGATCCGAGGGTCGATGAAATTATGAGTGCTACCAGAATCAATGAGGATTGTAAGAGGAAGCTTCTTGAAGTAACCCCTGACCCGCATTGTTTGGGGGGTGGTGATTCCAGCTAAAGCATGGAGAGATATCTCTGGCTGGTCATCTTGAGACGGAGGGTCAATAGGCGGTTCCTGAATGTCGACCGGAGCATCCAGTGTTTCTGGATCTTCGTCACCCATTTCAGAGGCAGGCGGAGACTCCACATCCAGGAGATAGAGCTTTTGCTGAACACATCGATGTCCCCGAGTGAATTTCTCATCACAATTATAGCAAAGCCCCTTTTCTCTGCGTGCTTGCATCTCTGCTTCAGATAAACGCTTGATAGGAGTCGGTCGAGGAGCTTGCGGTATAGGTGGTCGCTGAGAACCCATATTTCTGAAGGGAACAAAAGTGGGCTTGGAGCGTTGCTGGGCTGCAATCTTGTCTTCTGCCAACTTAGCCAACCCGAGTGCTTCCATCATTGTGTTGGGACAGAACATTTTGACCTCAGAGCGAATGGCATCCTTTAGACCACTGATAAAACAACTCCGGTAAAATTCATCAGTCAATCCTTCGGTGTGGTTGGCTAGATTCTCAAATTCGGTTTGATACTCTCTCACAGTGCCAGTTTGGCGAAGTTTAGTGAGGGCTCCTGTGAAGTCATCAAAAGCACTAGGACCAAATCGTTGCAAAAGGAGCTGACAAAAGTCTGGCCAGTTGGGCTCTGGATGAGCCTTGATGTACCAACGGTACCATTGAAGAGCTTCCTGTTCCAAATGAAAGGATGCCAATTGAACTTTGTTGACATCAAAAGTATTATGCAGACTGAAATATTGTTCTGCACGATATATCCATCCAGTTGGATCGGTACCATTGAAGCGAGGAAAATCAAGCTTCGGACCACGAAAATTGCTGGAAGAAGAGAACCCATTGTCTACTGAAGACTCGAACTGCCGTTTGTTGTTCATAGCTGAATGTTCAAGATGGAGACCAAGAAATTTTTCATCCAGATCCTGGAGTTTGGCTTGGATGGCTGCAAGGGCTTCCTCCATGGTTTTTGCTCCTGCAAGGGTGACAACCATAACCAGGGATTTTTTTTTTTTTTTTTGTTGGGTAGGAAAACAAAAACAGGAACTACTTCAGTAAAAGAAAATTTGGATTTGGGTAAAAATCAGAAGGGTAATTGGGGTTTGACTCGTTTTTTGGACACTGTTGGATAGACAGGGAAGCAAAAATGAGGATTTCAGCAGCGGAGTGAAAGGATGGGAAAATTTGGCAGAGGGGAACAAAGAAGCAGAATTCAGAAAGGAACGCTGTGGTAAAAATTGAAGGTGATTGGGTGAAATCTGAGGAAGTTATGGCAAACCCTAAAAATAGACAAATGTGGGATTTCGGGCTATAGGAAAGGGAATTGAGGATAGGGTCCTCAGGGATGAAATATGCAGAATGGAATGACAGGGGTTCCCTGAAATTTTCAAGGAAAACAGAGGTAAAACAAGGGAGATATGGAGAAAAAACGGAATTTTATACTTTTTTTTTTTTTTTTTTTTTTTACAGACTGGAGCGGCTACGGCTCTGCTTGCAGAATGAGATCTCCGGTTCGAAGGATTCTGGAACAACGCCGAACGGCTGGATCTGGAACGGTTTGCAAAATGAATCTGAAACGGCACAGCAGTACTCGACAATAGTTCAGCTGAAAGTAGATATGGACCCCAGGTATGTGCGGCTTCCTAACAGTTCAGGGTTTTCACTCGGCCACCAATGCTGTCTGACGGCTTGCGTATTGGGGCAGTACCCCTCACTCCACGGCTCAGGTAAAACTGATAACCGCTTTGCCACAAACGACAGCTCTTGGTTTACCTCACGGGTGGGAACTAGTCAATCAGGTAGGGGTCGTTGCCCTTTTCGCCGGCAGGTCCTCTCAATGGGCCAGCTACTTCGGGGTTCCTGTGGTACTCCTCACAATGAGTTTTAGGGCTTATGCCCAAGTACTTCCCACAGTTAAGCGGATAGGGATTATTCCCAAATCCGAACCTGCAACAGATGTGAAAAAAAATATTTTGGCAGAAATTTCACCCAGCGAGCCCAAGAAAGTGCTCTGATACCAGATGTGAGGCACCTGCAACAGTTAATTAACAAGAATGAGCGAAATAACAGAAATGACAGAACTCAGAATCACTTTTGTATTGATCACAGGCCACTTCGAGGGGGCAACCTCCTTTGAGCAAGCTCAATACAAATAACTTCACGGTGCCTTCATAGGTCTCAACACCCACTTATATACTAATTCTAGGCACCAATACTATGGTTCGAAACCATGGGCCGTTACAAACTATGGATCAACAATACTACGGGCGACTTACAAAGCATATGCGCCAACAACAATAACACAACTATTGATTAACAAATACTACGGGACGACTTACAAAGCATATGCGTCCAATAACAACATACTAACAAAGTAAAGACATGGGTTCCTAACATTGATGGAAAAAATTTATTATGCTTGAAATAAAATGTAACCTGAGCTTTCTGGAAATAGAGTTCTCTAATTTAATCCTGACTTGTATTTGACCCTACACTTTGATATTTTACCAGAAACAAGAACCAGTGCAAGAAACATGAACCCATGTCACTTCTACCAGGATATGTATTATAGGTATAAAATTGATGAGCAATGTACTAATCTAAAATCAAGAAGGGAATGAGGAGGTCTCCTAGTCAAGTGTCTTGTAAACACAATCATCAATAAGAAAAATCCCCAGTTACTAATACAAGAAGTTGACTTCACATTGGAAGACATCAAATTCGATATTAACCGACCTAAATAACGTATTGACACATACCTGATTCACAATGCTTGAGTGCCTATTATTCTAGCACACTCATATTTCATCATGAACTTCGAGGTTTTTCGAGGCTTATCGCTTGGTTGTTCTTGTTCTGCAGTTTCTTTATCAGCCCCTCCAAGTTCAATCGGAACGTCTTCATGTTCCTCATCCTCTGCAGCTACCTCTTCCTGCATAGGAATGAAATTATGAAATCCGAAGAGCTCACAACATTTTGAGCATAAATTGAACTCTAGCAGAAAAGGGTTTTCCTCGGTTTTCGTTTGGACCAAGACAAAAGGAAAATGGAAAACAACATACCTCAATTTCAGGTTCAGGAGGCTCCTCTTCGTAACTATAAGTATGTCAAAACCATAAATTAATCAAATACAGAGGTGTAATGAATGAATGTACATGAAATTAAGCTCGAGAAACCCTCGAAACCTGGTAACACCCTTGGTTGCAAAAGAGCTTAGAAACCCATGAAAACCCTCTCTTGTATAATTTGAGAAACCATCGTTGACCCTTATCTGAGCTTCAAACTTTGCTACAATGGAGACTGCGCATTACTGCAATGGAGCCTACGCATTGCTCAGGCGCATCACCTTCCCAAAGGTCGAGAACCCTTGGCCCTCCTCACTCAAGTGACCATCGCAGAAACAACTCTAGGATGGTAAATGCACTAGCTGGGTTCGAGTTTGAGCATAGTTTGAGGTCGGGATAGGTCGGGAGCGGGAGCAGAGCTCGAGCGGGTAAATGATTTTTGGTTTTGTTTTTTTTTGTAGTTTTTAATGTTTTGTATTTTTTTTATTTTCTTATATATTAATATAGATATTTTATATTATATTATATACATATTTTATAATATTAATATACATATTTTATATATAAAATATGTATATTAATATTATAAAATATCTATATAATATAATTTTTTCCTTGGATCTATATAATATAATATAAAATATGTATATTAATATATATAAAATATGTATATTAATATAATATATAATATATATATATATATATATATATATATATATATATATATATATATATATATATATATATATATATATTAGTATAATATAAATATAAAAAAATTACAAAACTTAAAAAAAACTAAAAAATAAAAACTAAAAAAAAATATACTACCAAGAACATTAACCCATGTAAAGGTGACCAAGAACATTGACCCATGTACTACCAATGTATGGCATCATTCATGAAAGAAAAATAGATCATGTCCATGGGGGCTCTAAGTCAACATAAAAATACAAAACAACATGGTCATTATTAGTTTACATCATCATCATAATCATCATCTTCATCATCATCATCTCCATATTTATCATCATCATGATCATCATCTACATCATCATCATCATGATCAACGTCATCTTCATCATCAACATCATCTTCATCACCTTCATTAGCATCATCTTCATCTTCGTCATCACCATCTTCATCATCATCCTCGACATCATTGTCGTCGTCATCACCACCACCACCCCATCATCATCATCATCGTCATCATCATCATCATCATCACCACCACCATCATCATCATCATCGACATCGGTGTCGTCATCACCACCACCACCACCACCACCACCACCACCACCACCACCACCACCATCATCATCATCATCATCGTCGTCGTCGTCGTCGTCATCACCATTTCTTAGCATGCTTATGCAAGTGCTAGTACAATAATTCATCTCACTCACCCTTCTAGCCAAGGATTCCCTCTAACATTTTCACCTCAACCTTTGTGTCCCCTAAATATAGGGACCTCTCCTGAGTTTTTTCCTACCATGAGCCAAGTGCATCTTGGTGTCTTTCTAGTGCCTCCTTGCAGCTTGACACATACAACTAGTATGAGCCAAGTGTATAATACAATTGTGTCACAACCTTCAAGATAAGTGGACATGCAACCCCAATAATTTATTCCACATCCAATAGACACGTGCAATATGGCCCCAAATGTAAGAAATCTAGTTGATTCATGGCTTGCATGATACAAACGACTCAACAAGACAAACAAATTATGCAAACTTCACAATCAAAGAAAAATTTTCTTCCCTTCTAGCACTAGTTTCCATAAGATTCACAATCAAAAATACAAAGTCTTAAACTTGTACCTAAGGTGCCAACATTTGTTCATTCAACCATGTCCATATTACTCTTGGGGATAAGACACTTATAATCAATAGCAAAATTGTAGTTGGTGAAGTATTTTAGTGACCCCACTTCTAAGGAGTCTCAATGGACCATTGAATGTTTACAATGCCATCTACATGATCTCAGTAGGACTTCCCATCCATAAGGTTGTGTTACAATTCTTAGCACTCCTTTTAATAAAAGAGTTACAGAAGCAACCCTCCTGAACTACTGCAAGAGCTCCACCAGCCTCCACATTTGAGCAAGAAATCGCGGCTAGGGTTACTGAAGGAAGGAAGTTTTCGGCATGGATCCGCCCCCATATCCGAGGTAGGAAGCACCGGATGAAGCTCGGCTCCTTATATCGGACCGTTTCAAATCTTTGGTTGCTTCTCAACCAGCTAATCCTAAAACGGTTTCCACGAAAGAATCCAAGTTTGTGAAAAAAGCTGAGGTTCCAGAAGTTAAGTTTACATCGACCGCCTCAAAATGCAAGGCCGTGGCTCTAGCAGATAAGGGATTAGTTGGACATTTTACAGGCTTATGGCCATTGCCCTGTTCAATAGAAACGTGGCTCAACAAAAAATGGTGACCTTTAATCCAAGGGGAAGTTCAGCAAATTTTTTGTGGCAAGGGGTTCTTCGTTTTTTATTTCGAAAAGAGGGAGGACAAAGATTTAATATTCAGGAATGGCCCCTACTTTATGGGGCCAAGAAGAATGTACCTAAACAAATGGGACCTCTCCTTTGACCCAGAGAATGATATTCCTTCTACAGTTCCAGTTTGGGTCAAACTGCCTCACCTCCCTCTTCATTGCTGGAACGATGAAGACCTTCGAGCCATTGGGAACTCATTGGGGAAATACATTGACAAATCTGAGCCAAAACCCCCAATGTTCTCATGTGCAAGAATATGTGTCGAAGTCGACCTGGAAAGGGGGCTACCAGAAGCAATAAATTTATCAATGGATGGATGGAGCCACAGACAAACAGTTGACTATGAGCAAATACCATTCAAATGCAAGGCTTCCATGAATATGGTCACTTTGCTAGATTATGCCCAAAAAGGAAAATCTTAGAAGAAGAGGAAACCCAAGGAGGGGAATGGAATGAAGTCACAAGAAAAAAAGGGAGTAAAACCAATGCAGCCTCCAAAACCCCAGTGAAAAACACAGAAAATGCAAACAAGTTTCAAGTGTTGCAAACAGAAGAAGACGGTGAGGAGCAGGAGAAAGAGAAGCAAACAGAGTAGGAGCAAGAGAAAGAGGAACAGGCCAACACCAGAAATGAGGAAACTTGCATCCCTACACACTAGCCTCCAGCTGTAGAAATAGAGTCTTCATTAAACTTAGGAGGATCAATAACACGGGAAAAACCGAAACTTTTTCAGGAAGAAACTTCAGATAGCAAAGATGAGGAGCAGGAACCAATGGTGAAAAGAGGAAGAAGATATAATAAAGTAATAAGAGAACAAGAAGCAGCTAGAGAAAAGGCGGTGGGTAAGCAAACCAGCCTGGACCAGCATGTAAGGATAATCTTTAATGGGAAACAACAGCAAGGATCTCAGGAGGAAAGAAAGGATAGAGCAGGTCCTCAACCATCAAAGAAATAATGAAAATAGTCTCCTGGAACTGCAGAGGATTAGGCGGACGGCAAAAAGCAGAAGCAATAAAAAGAATAAAAAGAATGGAAAAGTTTTCAATCCTTCTGATCCAGGAGACTAAAATGCAAGAGGAGGAGAGTCTCAACCTCATGAAACAAGTTTGGCCCAACGGGGAAGGAACAACTGTGAGCTCCTCAGGGGCTTCTGGAGGAATCATCACCTGGTGGGAAAAGGGCATGTATCAAAGTAAAGCTTCTTTTTCTAATCGACATTGGATTTTTGTTGAAATGGAAGAAATAGCAAACAATAGGAAATTCTGGATAGGAAATATCTACGGTCCCACTGTCTACGGACAGAAGGAACATTTTTGGGACCAGTTAATAGGTTTAAACCACAGGTTAGCTGGACTTTCATGCATTCTTGCAAGAGACTTCAACGTCACCATTTCAGCGGATGAAAGAAAGGGGGGATCGAAATTCAGAGACCCTTATGGAGAAAGAATGGAAGACTTGTTGGCTGCTTGGAGCCTTATTGACATCAAGCCCAAGCAAGGCACCTTCATGTGGAACAATAAAAGAATAGGACCAAACCACATAGCATCCAGACTTGACAGGTTCTTAGTAAGTAACTTCTTTCTCTTTGGTTCTAAGCTCCCAAACTCAAACATTCTTGCCTCTGCAGCTTCTGATCACAGACCTATATCTTTATTTTTCTCCTCCCCTGGAAATCTAGGCCCTCTTCCTTTCAGATTTAATCCTTCCTGGCTTGAAAATGAGGATTGTATGGATGAGGTCAAAGTTGTGTGGAGGCAATTCATCCTCAGATCACCGGGGTTTATCTGGGAATCAAAACTAAAACTGGTGAAAAGCACATTAAAAAATTGGGTGAAAATGAATTATATAAAGCCTGGGGAGGAGCATGAGAATTTGCAAAAAGATTTAGGAAGTAACCAGCTCAAAATGGAGCAAAAACCAGTCATTGAAGACATGCTTAGGGAGGAAAAAGAACTAGAAGAAAAAATCCAGAAAGCAGCCAGAAAAGAAGAGGAAGAATGGAGGCTAAAGTCAAGGAGCCTCTGGTTAAAAGCAGGAGATAGAAACACAAATTTTTTTCATGCACAATGTAAGGAGAGATACGGGAAGAACAACATCGAGAGCATCACAAAGGAGGATGGAGTGAAAATCAAGGGTCAGGATCTTATTTTAAGAGAAGCAAAATCCCACTTTGAGAAGTTATATAATAGCAGTGAAGTCGTGCTTCAAGAAGATATGGATTATATGAGCAAGGAGATTCCCAATCTCATATCAGAGGTTGATAACAAAAAATTAATGGAACAGATCACCGAAAGTGAAGTTAGAAAGGCAATCTAGTCACTTCATCCGGACAAAGCCCCCAGACCGGATGGATTTACAATAAGATTCTATAGGAAATGTTGGCACTAGTTAAAAAAAGATCTCATCAGAATGCTAAACTGGACTAGGAAAATAGAAAGCATAGGGGGAGCTACAAACTCCTCTTTCATTGCATTAATCCCCAAAGATAAAAATCCTCTCACCTTAGGACGATATCGTCCAATCTCTCTTTGCAACTCCTCATATAAAATCCTCACAAAGGTCATTGCTAACAGAGTTAAGGGGAATCTATCTCGAATCATCTCTCCAAATCAAGGAGGCTTCATTGCTGGTCGTCAAATATATGACAACATACTGCTAGTGCAAGAAGCCATTCATTCAAGCATCCAAAGGAAGGACTCAGGTATGGCCATTAAACTTGACATGGCAAATGCTTTTGATAGAGTTAGACATGAATTCCTCTTCACAGTTATGGAAAAATTTGGTTTTGAGCAAGAGTTCATAAGCTGGATAAAAGCTTGCATTGGTTCTCCTTGGATTGCACCCCTTGTAAATGGAAGACCCTCGCCCTTTCTTTGTTAGAAAAACAGGATCGCAGAGCAATAAAAATAAACAGAAATGCAAATATAATCACACATACACATTACAAGAGAGACACAGATATATCGTGGTTCACCCAACTTGGGCTACGTCCACACTGAATTTGCCAGTCCTTATTATTATTACCGTCCAGCAAGGTGAAGGGATACAACTTGCAGCACAACCGCTGCACTTCCTCTTCTCCGTTTCACAGTCTTTCTCCTGATCTCCGAGATCTTTACAATGCATAAAACCTAATACATCATCATTATCTCTAGCCGTATTAGAATGTATTTATTTATAAGGGAAATACAATGGGAAAATACCACGAGATACCCAAAACCATGGGCCCGCAAAACAGCTGGCGAAAACAGCCCCAAAAATTTTTCTTCGGGGGCATTGCCCCTGAACCCCCATTTCTCAGGGGCGCTGCCCCCGGACCCCCCAGCCAGGGGGGATGGTCCCCCCTGGAACCCCGCGGGGGGGCGATGCCCCCCCACACCCCCCCGTTGGGGTGAGTGTACAGTCCACCTACATATCATATAAAACTGGGGTACAAACACGACTGATACAATATCATCTATGAGACTAGAAGATCTGGCTCCACAACCAACATTCTTCGCATGTCCCGAGGTCTGAGGTAAGGATGCCCTCTTTCCCCTTGTCTCTTTGTCATCATGGCAGAACTCTAAATAGACTTCAAGATTCTGGATCTCTCCCTGGAATTGAAATTGCCAAAAATGTCCAACCAATAAACCATGCTCAATTTGTCGATGATACCATTTTGCTAGGCAGTGCTTCTCCTATAATTGCTTCCAGATTCAAGCTTTCTTTATCCCTCTTCCTGCGGGTGTCCGGGGGGAAAACAAACAATCAAAAATGCAATGTATATGGCTGGAACTGTAACACCCTTCAACTCAGGAATCTAGCCAATATCTTGGATTGCAAGCCTTGCTTCGACTGGACCCACTTTAAGTATTTGGGCATCCCTATCTCTTTCAAAAGAGCAACCTCGTCCTCTTGGACTCCCATCCTTGAAAAAATCAAAAGAAAAATAAGTTCTTGGGGGACTCACTGGTTAAATCTATCAAGCAAAGTTATTTTAATCAAAGCCGTGCTTTCATCAATCCCAATGTTCTTTGGAGCAATTCTAATGGCACCAAAGTCTGTTACTAATTCAATCTGCTTGGAAATCAGAAAGTTCCTTTGGCAAGGAGGAAAAACACAGGGTAAGAAATTTCATCTAGTTAACTGGAAAACAGTCAAAGAAAAGCGCAAAAGAGGGGGTTTGGGAATACGAGATCTAGTAACAATGAGCAAGGCATTGGGATCCAAATTAGTCTGGAGAATGATAACTGGCAAAAGAGAGTGGTGGAAGGAGGCCATAAGGAAAAAATACATTAGAGGATCTCGGCAAAGATGTTTGAACAACTTGAAAAAGAAGAATGGAACAGCAATATGGAGATTAATCCATGCTTCAGCTAGGATAATAAAAGAGCATCTGTACTGGATCCCTGGAAATGGGGAAAAAATCAACATTTGGAAAGACAGTATCAAAGGAGGACGCCCCTTAGGAGAAATCAGTGAAATCCAAAACATCAAGATTTGGCTTCAGGAATCAGGAGTACAGAAGCTGTCAGACATGGCAACTTGGACGTCAACCGGGAGGTGGAAAGATTGGAAAATCGCAGAACCTCCGGAGAACCTTGATGAAAACTACAAATCTTTCCTTCAGTTATTACATGGGAAATCTCCAATCAGCGTCAGGGCTAAAGATGTTAGAGGCTGGGGGAAAGCTGGAAGGTACACAGTCAAGGTTGGATATGATTTACTCACCACAAATCATCCTCTGACCCAAAAAATTTGGCAGAAGGTTTGGAATTCTGACAGCATACCAAAAATCAATTATTTCTATTGGATCCTGGCACATAACAAACAATTGACTGCAGACAATCTAAGGCTTCGTGGAATTGAAGGACCCTCCAGGTGTCATTTATGCCAAAATGCGGAGGAAAATTCTCAGCACTTATTTCTTGACTGCAGCTATACCAAGCAAGTATGGAATTTGGTTCTTGGCCCTCTCGCAAACACCATCTCAATGCCCGAGCAAATCCAATAAATGATAGGTAAGTGGGCTAGCGGCCTCCAGGGAGCTCGAAAGAATAAACCAACATTATTCAGAATACTAAAACTTCTCCCGATGAACATATGTTGGCAATTATGGTTGGAAAGGAATCAACGAGTCTTTGAGGGAAAAGCAAAGTCAGAAAACAGAACAGCCAACAAAATCATATCCCTGACTTAAGAATCTCTGAGAGCCAAGGGGATAACAATTCAGCAGCAAGAAGCTTTAAATTGGCATGAATATCAGTGGTGTAAAAACTTTATAAAAGAGAGTTCACTTTAGTCCAAAATGCCACCAATTCTTCAAGACTGGGAGATAAGGAAAGATGAATAGACATTCAACAATTGGTGGAAAAGCCAAAAAAGACACACAATCTATTTTGATGGGGCTTCCAAAGGAAACCCAGGGGAGGCAGCTGCGGGGGGGGATTATTTTCGATCCCGGAGGAAGAAAAGTTGCTGACTTTTCATGGGGATTAGGCTCAAAAACTAACAACGAAGTAGAATGGTTGGCGATACATTATTCACTCGAATTAGCCTCCTCCCTAAACATAGCAAAGCTACAAGTGATTGGAGATTCCAGACATGTAATCCAGAGTATGAAAAATAACACTTCGAAAGGAGCAAAGAACCAAAATCTCTGAAAAAGGATCGAAACTCTTCCTCTCCCAATCGATACTCTCTTTTTTCATGTTCTCAGAAGTCTCAACTCAATAGCAGATAGGCTCGCCAATATTGGAGCCACCTTGGGAAAAGGTCAGCTACTACAAAACAATGTTTTGGGTTATAAGTTCATTCCCTAAGAACCTAGTCATAGACCTCATCAATCTTGCAAGGAAATCAACTTCGAATTGTTTGGAATGGAGGCCTTCCTCCCGTAGTAGGCATCCGGTCTCACATGCACGCGCTTCTCAACAAATGGCACATTACAAGCCATCTGGATTTTCACCTAAGCTCAGAGCTCTCACTCTTCAGCGTTTATTACTGCAAGGCGGTCATAGGAAGTCTCTTCGTGACATGGAGCAGCCTAATTTCCTTTCGCTTGGCCTTGGATTACAACAGCTTAGCCTCACCGTTTCTGATTTCGATTCTCGGCAGTCTGAAGAGGACCCTCGTGATAGCAGTTTCCGCAGCATAATGGACGCGATCAGACAAGCGATAGCCACTCTCAGCCAGGTTACATCGGAAGTCAAATTTTATCTAAGCAGGACGTATTCGGCGGTTTGCTCCATTGCAGACCAGAACATGGAATTTAAATATATTCATTCTCGTCTCTCCTGTGTTGAGTCTCGTCTGGATGACATTGAAAGAAACACCATAGAACTACTGGGGAAGGTCGACAACATTACGGAGGACCTCTCTGTCTTCATGAGTAAAACTCAGTTCAGCCAGGTTCAGGAAGCGCCGTCTGTTAACCAGGGAATGATGGAAGCTACCTCCTTCTTGCAGCAGAACTACAGATAGACTCTCTCATCAGAAATTTTGGAATTTGCTCTCTCTGCAGGTTTTTCAAAGAACATCTACTTCTGAATGTTTTTTTGTATTTTGTTATGCAATCAGTTTGTAAGGGTATATCCCAGTAGAATGACTAGAAATTCCAGGAAAATTAGGAGCAAAGAATCTAAGAGACAAATCCCTTGTAAAATCTGCATTTTACCTCTTTTTGAAGCAGATTTATGGCTCAAATTTTGTAATGAATGGTTGTGCACTGCCTTTTATATATATATATCTAAAATCCCCTGTTTCTGTTAAAAAAAAAAAGAGTTGAGGCCTTCCTTTTCTCAACGAAATATCCTTCTTTTCTTCTCCCTCAACTACTCCCTCAAGTTTGATCCCTTAATCATCTTTCCAAATATATAGTCAATCGCTCAACCCTCTAACTAGCTAACATTGATACCATCATATAGCCTTTGTTTTCATGGGACACCAATAAGTGTCAATGATGCTTATTATTTGTCTTCATGTTCCTCTTTCAGTTACACAATGGTTATACTTCATGTGGTAACTGATGCAATTTCCCTTTTTGACAAGATCATGATCCATGAAAGGCAAACAAACTGTAATTGTGAGATCTTGGTGTTTTCTTTACAATGCCCAAATAAAATGTAATTGTGAGATATTTATTAAAGGAGTTGCATGTGGCAAATATTTTTAAGATATTAATCAAAATTATAAATTTGGAAAAAAAAACTTTACTAATATTAACATAGATTTAATCTTAAGGTAGATTATATTAAGTTAAATTTATTAAACACAGTTTAATTGGAATTTTATTATACTAATATTATATATAGACATATATCACCAACGCCATGCCAAATAGAGATCTCCTACCCCATGCTACACCCTAGTCTATACTTAGGTCAAGTTTGTCACTATATTGACTAACGTTCGTCGCTATAGCGACAAACATCGGGGTCAGTATTATTTTTTCCCAAAATTTTTAATTGTTTTTCCATGAAAATTTTGATTTTAACTTAGTCGTGGCAAACTGTCGTGGAACTTTTGAGCGATATGTATTAGTGTAAGTATTTTACATACTTATTTACCTTTTTTGTACCTCTAAGTGCCACCCATTTTAGGCTTAAATGATAATACCACTTATATTCCCTTAAATAAATATACATTACTCACTAATAATCCTTATTAGTTCATACCATAAATATAGAATATACTAACTTCTTGCCATCACAATTTTTTTACTTGCCTCGCATAACCCTATTCACCGATGTGATGATAATTCCATATTATATTTTCGTTACAGATATCATGTCTCTTATATTAATATATGTTATTTCATGCACATTCATTAAATGTTATTGTCAATAGAACCCACTTCGTAGATACTCCTCATGCATTGTTTTTTACCATCTATACTTAAGTACATTACCATCTATTGTGTGGCATTTTACATTGTATTGACTCATGTATCATTTTAAAACTATATCTTTGACTGATTGTATTACATTAATGTTTGCATTTATCATTACCCAGCCCACATGTATAATGTTTATCCATTATTAATAAAACTTTATCCTATGCACCTACTCACTTTAGTTTTCATACTACATTGATCGCTTGCTTGCTTTTGTCTTTATTCATAGTTAATGAATATTCCTCTTCCATTATCTCAACGATTTTCATAATTGTGCTCGCATTATGCATACCCATTATCATCCCTGCACCAACTATGTATATACTTGATTCCACTATATCTGCACTCTGTTTTATAACTACACTACTTGATTTTACTTCTCTTATTTTCATTTCATTTTCACTGATGCCTTATTATCCATGTAATATTGCAATACTCTTGAATTGTGCCTTGATGATTATGCTCTTATATTGATATGTTATAGTATTATATCTAGCAAAGTGATTATATATTCTTATTTCTATTTACATTATAACAATTATTAAATCACTTGAGCTTATTATGTTGTTACTCGTTATTTTTTTAAATACCCTCACACTTCTTGGGATATTATGCTTTGTTCGGCTTATATAACTGACATTTCAAGTACAAAATTTATACATAAATGCTACTCATACTAATGTGATGATTCATCACATTTACTATTTACTGATTTCTCCACACAACACCTTATAATCACATTTATTCAATTTATTTACTAATACCCATGCCTAACTTAGATACCTTTTTAATTGCATTGATGTTTTCTTTGTATCATGCTCTAATCGCATCCTCTTCTCCATCTACAAATTCTTACCTATAAAACTACTACTATTCATTATTTGTTGTCACCACACGTATTCCTACACACAAATGCATATTTGTTATATTAATTTCCTTTCTATTATACCTCATTCTATTTATACCATGATTCGTACTACCACTCACCCTACTTCTGTATTTACGAACAATCACACTTATTGTTTTAGAGGCACTTATTGTTTTAGACGCTATACAATTGCTTCATCGCTTAAGTGTTTTTAGGAATGTGCTTGCACTACCACTCAATTTCACTAATCACTACCTCTGCTACCTTGCTTATTTCTTCTACTAACTTTTATTTAATATAAAACTTCTAATACATTTTTTATGCCTTAACCTATTACTATTATACTTAATGCATCCAATCTTTTGTTGGATCTCTTATATATCCTACTTATACCATTGATCTTACTACACTAAATGCACTATAAATAGCCATATATTTACACATATGTCCTATCTTTCATCCCACTATTATTCTATTTTACCTTGGGTACATCATTCACATTTAATTCTTGATTTATAATGTCTATTCTTTGTTGGAATTTTAAGTGTACAATAGTTATTATCATTACCAAACCACAGACAACTACTCTTGAACCAACTTACTAACTTGTCTTATGTTATAATATACCTGGTTTAATGTCTATGCTCACATTCTATTGCCACCTTCATATCAGTCATATCTTTCACATTATCAGTACCATTGTCATTAATAAAATATTATTTATTATACTTAGCCATCCCGCATATATATTTATCAACATGATTTTATTCCGTCGTGGCCATTAGATCAAGCTCTATGTTACCTCTAACTTTGTTTAAATGCATAACATACTTGCATGCATGCATGGGTGGAAGCTCCTTTTTTATAAATTTTCATAGACGAGCATTATTGATACCAAGGCCAACATGCCTAGGAAAATATAGGCTTAGGTAGTTGGTTACCACTTGGCCACCTATTTCATGGAGTAAGGAATTATGATTCACTAATAATGTCATGTATTGTGCCATATCCACACCTTGACATGATTTTATTCCGTCGTGGCCATTAGATCAAGCTCTATGTTACCTCTAACTTTGTTTAAATGCATAACATACTTGCATGCATGCATGGTGGAAGCTCCTTTTTTATAAATTTTCATAGACGAGCATTATTGACACCAAGGCCAACATGCCTAGGAAAATATAGGCTTAGGTAGTTGGTTACCACTTGGCCACCTATTTCATGGAGTAAGGAATTATGATTCACTAATAATGTCATGTATTGTGCCATATCCACACCTTGGTAACTGACTATGGTTGCATCAAAACCTGCAACACAACGATATCCTATCTAACTCAAGCGTATGATGCCACCACTCAATCCCCATGTCTGGTGTCGTCGTCACGAGTCGTAGGGTAGGCACTATGTCTTAGGCGAATCCATGGTATATCCCCATCCTCGGAGATCGGGTGGTATTCTAGGGCCACACCTACCATCGTAGCGTGCTTGATGTAATTCCTAGAACTAGTCAAAGATAATCTTGTTTCAACCAGGTTCGCTTAAGGAAATGTACACAAAATAATAATAATAATAATTTTGTATATGACATATTGGTTATATATATATTCCAAAAAAAAATCATTTATTCCATTAAAATAAACATGGACTATCCAAGAAAGGCTTTACATTGACTTTCCCATTTTTCCTTGAAGGTTTTTCCTTAATATACAACATTGTCGCTTGAGACAACCTTGTTTACAAAATTTTCATAATAAGCCTAGTCTCTAGATCTAGTGCTAATTTGGAAAGCTCGCCTGCTTCAACATTTAGCTCGCAACACACATGAGAGATGGAAATAGACATGAAAGAAGCCATTGAAAATATGATCATTGAGAGGAGATGCTGAATATGAGGGGAAGAAATTTGAATTCTATCACTAGCCCATTCAATAACCATTTTGGAGTCACCAAACAACTAGGGAGATGTTCAAATAGCAAGGCCAAACTCTCATCTTTATGGGTTTCTTCTAATAATAGATAGTCATTTCCTTCATTGACCAAGGATACCTCCCTATTCTAATGCTTCTTCCATCACCTATTCTCCAAAATATCCAATTTCCAACCAAAGGGAAAGCTTGTACTAGTTCCTTCCATTCTATTGAGCCGTTTTTATGAGAGTTTTCTGGCTAACGAAACCATTCACCAATTGGCAATCCTAGGCAGTATTTTGAAGATATGAACTGCCCCCAAAGGGATGACACATTCTAATCCAATCGCCAGAGATATGTTGCTTCTAGATATTGGCAGAAGAGAACTGGATTTTTCAATACCCAACCTCCAAAATTCTTTGTATTAGCCAGGGTATACCATTTCACTAATGGGATTCCATCATTCTGTTTGCTTTCTGTCCACAAAAAGGAGAAACATTTCTTCCTTATCTTGACCAAAATCCATTTAGGAATGTAAGATATGGAAGCCCAATACACTAGAATACTCCACATAACCGATTTTAATAAGATCAGTCGCCCTCCTCTAGAGAGTAAATGATAATCCCAGAATGCTATTATGCTTTCAATATTTTTGTATAACCATAACAAGTTGTTGAAAAAGTAAGAGTTGTGTTTTAGAAAGACACATAAATACTTCTGAAATAAGATTTATGTGAAAAGGGGTCACTTCTTTCATCTGCTTTTGAAGGTCATCTCGAATTTTGTTGACATAAAGACAATATATATATATATATATAATTTTTTTCTTACATTAATTAGCATGCTAGTAGCTCTTATATATATATACTTGATCCATTATACTTATTATTGCCTTTAAATGTACATAACTAATAATGTATATAGCATAGTATTTTAAACATTAATTAAACTTATTATATATTATAGCCTTGAATATTGTTTTTTTTACATATATGAACATTAGTATATGTTATATTGATTGAAAATATTATATATATATGTGGAGGGGGGCTAACGTTTAAACTTTTATCAAAACAAAATTTAGTGTTTAAAACTACAGTTTATGGATTCTAACCCCACATTATATATCATCTAATGATATTCATTAGGGTTAACATTTAAGCTATTGAATTTGGTGCGTTCACGCTCTCCTAAAAATTTAATTAAAGATAACTTTTCCTTTTTAACCTGAAAACCGATTAAGGACGGTGTGCATGCTGACCACATGGTGCATGTTGACCGTGTGAATAATTCCTGGGGCTCAATCACGTGCTTCCGTCAGGTGGTATCCCTATTCTAGTGGTGCTAGGGTTGCCGACAGATCGTTTCAATCAGGCATCGGCTCGCAAGCATGGTTAGAAGAGAAGGGTTGCCAAGTATGAAAACATTGATGTATTAGGGTTTTCCTTTTGGGAAAAGCGTACAGGAGGAGGACTAAGACCGCTACCCCATTTCTCCTTTAAATATTTCTCCCTCCTCTCAAATATTCCACTACATTCGCAGTCTCAATCTCTCGTGTCTTGTGAGGATGAGACTCAATGCTGGCTGTAGGATCGTTATGGTAGAGGATAAATGAGGCAAATGGATGAGGGAATTTCTCTCGTGGTTCTCGGTGTCAACGGATGTGTAGCGCACTCATGGTGCACATGTTGGCTTGATGTTTGGATTTGGCACTTTCAACAACTAGTATGTAACTTGGAATTTGGCTTGTGGCTTGGCTTTGAGTGTTTGGTGATGGTTGGATTTGGCATTTTCAACAACTAGTATGTAACTTGGAATTTGGCTTGTGGCTTGGCTTTGAGTGCTTGGTGATGGGTGAATGGGACATGTAGTGCACTCTTATTTGCTTGGTAGACTCATGTGGGCTATGGATGGAGGGTATATGCTCAGTCCTCACAACTCTGGTTTGATATTAAAATAGATTTGGTATTGTTGGTGCCATGAGTACGACCCAAGGGATTAAGCCCAATTTTTGTATAATTACTATATGCGCAAAATGTTGCTTCAAAATGTGTAGCACATAATATCCATTGGCTTGAATGGCTTGGTGGAATATTAGTGGCTTGAATGGCTTGGTGGAATATTGGTGCTACCGTAGACTTTGGGAGCAACATGAGATGCCCCAAAACTCCGATTCTTTTCTTTTTTTAACATTTCCCTCTTTCGGGGGATTTTCTTCATCTAGGGTTGTTTTTTTTAATATTAGTATATATAAGTAATATTAGTTTTTTTCATTTAATAATGGTAGCAAGTATTGGATGTCAATAATGGGTGAAGAGCATGAGCACCATGATGACATGAATAATAGCCATAAGATTGAGAATTCTATGGGAATTCACCCTCTGCAGTGGGTGTCTAAAATGAACAGCTCTTCAACTCATGATATTCATTCTTATTCCTTATTGGATGAAGTAGCAATGCACACTGGTGTTGTTTTCTTTGACATGGATATCCAATAGAAGTATAGTAGATCCAACAAATGAGAAAGTGGTACAAAATCTATATCTATGGAGAATATCTAGTAGTAGAACATGGCTCAAAGGGTAGTCTCCTAGTCTTCCCTAGGATGTGGTGGAGTGCGGGAAACATTCTTGAGGTGTGCACACAGAAACATTCTAGATCTATTCATTGATACCAATTTTGGTGCATTACATTGCGGAAAAAAACTCCTATAATACATTGCATGTAGTGTCACCCCCAAGGTTTGAATCGTGGTTTGATGGGAATAAATCCGTTGAGTTTGAATCCCTTTAAGGATTTATGTCTTCAATTTTTGGTGTTCATTTTTTTGTGGAGAGGGTCATGGAAGCAAAGGAGAGTGGTGTAGATACTGATGAAATACCTCAAATACTATTTTGTTCAATGAAGAGTTGTTCAAAGAAAGTCACACATCATCTTACCCTCGACCACCTCAAGGAAAATGAGCATCTGTCTAAATATGAGGATGCAAAATCGACTGGGAACATTAGGATTTTTTAGCTCAAAAAATGAACTGAAGCCAACCCTCTCTTATGTGACTAGCTCACATTTCCTGTCTTCAAAGTTGCCAAGCTTTGAATAATCAAAGGTATGATGCTTTTTTTCTTAGTTTTCCTTGTTTAGTAGTTGATGGAGGCCATTGGTTGATCTCCATTGCATTGTATTTAGAACTAGTCGATATGGATGTAATCTATTTTGTACAACTATTCACTATTTGTAAAATTTCAAAATGGTTCATTAGCTAGCAGGCTATGGTAATTTTCAATTTTTTATGGTGTTACAACCGGTATCTCAATCATATATATATTGAAAATTCTATAATGAAAACAATAATTCTAAGATAATTTTGGTTTGTTATAATCATCAAATGATTTATGTTTTGAGATTTATCTTTATAAACTAAACAAAATGAAGAATTTTACGTCCATTGACCTTATTTTAATTTTGGTTTGTTATAATCATAAAATATTTTATGTTCTGAGATTTATCTTTATAAACTAAACAAAATGAAGAATTTTACGTTCATTGACCTTGTTTTGGTGTTGTGTTGCAGTAAAGCCAAGAAAAGTCTATATGGTTCAATAAAGTCTATATAGTGTTGAAGGTGTTAGAGAGGGTTCTGCTTATTTATTTTATAATAACTTTCCTTCAAATTCTAGGAAGGCTCTCTCGCTAGCCTTTAGTATTTATTCATTTCTTACTTAACATTTTCATTATGTTTATAATTTATGTTCAGGTTACTAGATTGCAATAGGCCCATGGTTCCATATTTGGAACCACGCTCTCATACTATGTGTAGGGGATCCCATAGAGTCCCTATCTATTTAAATCATTTCAACAAGATGTAAGCATATTTTTATCTTTGTACTATGCAGGAAAATACACATTTCAAATTCCATAATAAGCAATGTAACTAAATTTAAAATTTCCATAACTTAAATAAATTAATAAGAGAATACCTCCTCTCCCATTCTAGAAGTATTGGATTTGATATCATCCTGGTATCAACCTCAATAGCCTCAACAATAGTGCCCAAATTGGTTTAACAACCTCAATAGCCTCAACAATAGCCCCCAAATTTATTTAACCTCCCATCCTACCAAGAAGTCTATCCGACTCCCCGGATCAGATAACTTTGAGAGTTTCTCTAGTCCTTGTGCTCAAATATATTAGACATAATAATAACATTCTTTTCCAAAAATTCACTCCAAGTTCTTCCTCATGTATAAATAGTTTATAGTCCTTCCAAAAGGAAATTTCCAACCCTTCAACAATTGAGGATTCTTCGTCTTATCCCATCCTCTACTAGCTCCTTACACACCTTCCACCATCATTTAATTTCCACCATCCTTCCCCACATGACCCCCATAAAATCAAATAAATAACAATTTAAATATCTTATCAACACTCATCTATTTAAGTGGAGAATTCATATTCCTCCATAAGTACATGAATCAATTAATGAAGTCTTATCAATATTTACTTATCAAATACCATTAATTTACTATTCATAATCATTTTAACCACATTATTAAATTAACATAAATTACCTATTCAATTATAAATATATGATCATTCATCCACATAAAATTCATTACATCTAATAATGTCTATCCATATATTTAAACATATTCATATATATATATATATTAATATATCATAAATATATATTTTTAAATTTAACATTCTAATTTTACATGTATTTAAATCATGTGCAATATATAATAGAACCACAGTGTGGGGCATTACATAAAACCGCTTCACACCCCCTAACCGTCCATGCAACCATATTCCATGCTTAATATAAATTCCACTACATATTTTGAAATTAAAAGAATGTGAAGAAATTAGGAACATGTGCACATTCTTGAAAGTGCACATGAACTAGGAATGCATGAGAATTCCTTTGTGTACAAAAGAAATACAAAAAATATTACTATTTTTTATTTAGTCCTCCTAAACCAACATTGGTTTTTATACAAGAAGGTAACACAAGCGCATTCTAGGAGGATCTATAGTGATCCAAGGAGCTACAATCATCCATTTCCAATTGTCATGTAGCATTTCTAAGTAAGTACTATTTGTGTCACTTTTTTTTATATTTTTTACATTTTAGAAATGTTCATATTTTTTAAAACCATATTGTTATTGTTGAATTGCATCTCTTATTCCAAAAATATGGTGGAAAAACATGATATAAACACAAAAATCTAACCCCCCCGCAAGAGTTATACGATGAAATCAATCAAAGTTCAGATGAGCTTCGAAACTTAATTGGGGATTTCAGGAACACAAGAGAACCATCCCAGCTTTCATTGGCCACTTCCCTTGATACCATTTTTGTTTTTGTTGGCCACACTTGTGACCGATTATTCTATATATCTGAATATAGGGCGAGGATGAAAGAATTCTTCTCTAGTTGAATTATTAAGGAAGAGGTTAAAAAATCGAATATAACCAAAGATCCTTTGTCCAATTGTTAGTTGACCCTAGAAACAACTAACCACTCAATCCAAGAAAGATGCATATTTGTATGGACTGGTGCACATTCCAACCATGGAGAGACCACTGGATGGATCGATGGTTTTTTTAATTTGATAACCCCCCCTACAATAACAAGGAGGCTCCCTTGTATTTTATTTGAAAATTATGGGTTGAGTTCATTCTTGGTTACCATGTCAAAAACATTACTATTGGATAATTCAGGTTGTTGGTCTTAGCTCAGCTGAAGATCAAACAACTTCTAGATGTAACCCACTAAGTAGGCCACCTACTCCTAGACACACTCCCAATCCCCTTGTTAACACCAAAATTGACCCCCTAGGTTGTGGAGAGGGTAATTCCAGGTAACCACGAACTAGTCTTTAGCTTGCATTTTTGACCTAATACAAGTAGAGAGGGCTCTCTCTTTAACTCACAGAAAGATGGAAATCATCAAGATTGTCAATAATGAAGAAACAAACCAGCATTCAACATTTAAGATATTCAATGAAAAACAGGTGCAGAAGATCAGATCTCTGCTGGAACAAATTGTTTAAAACCTTGGTAAGAGAATCAGGAGGAGAACTATTGGGAAATGGAGTCAAAAGATGAATCATAAAACACATAACAGTGCAGCTTAATAAGATATCTAAACAGAGGCAAGGTAGCCACCCACGCACAGTCATAGAGCTTTAAGCGGTGAAACAGAAGAGGAACGAATAGTCCATCAACATAGAGCATCTAACAAGGATGAATCCTATGCTAACTTTAGCAGAAATTAGGGTGAAATACTTGGAATAAGCTAAGTAGAGCATAATCTCTATGAATTCCACTTAATCAATACTCTGAAACCAAGAACGAAAAGAATATCACAGAATGGAATTACAATGAAAGAAACACATGCACATTGGAAAAGAAGGAAACAGACTACAAGAAAGATAACACAGGAATTCTCTGCAAATAACCCAGCCTCAAACACTGCTGATGTATTAACATTAAAATCTCAAAGAAAATGGAGCTGAGCTCTTCTAGGCTTAAGCCAAACGATTTTCTCACTCTTAGTTCTTCTATTACAAAGATTATATAGCTGCTTGGAGCCTCCTATTCGACCTAACTCTTAACAGAAAATGGTTACAAGTTTGACTGATCAATACAACTCTGCCACCTATCTTTTCAAAACAGAAAAATGAAATAAAAACGTAACTGCCTTTTACATCTGGCAGCAATTTTCAATAAATGACAAAAATTTATTAAAAAATAAAAGATGAAAAATATTTGAGATGTCCTCCAGGTGGCTGCTCCACTAGCTCTCGAATCTCTCATTTCTACCCACTTCTGAATGCCAAGTATCACACCATATAGCCTCCAAATTTTATCCCATGGCTTTGCTGAATTCGACTCCAAGAGATATAATAGCTGCAGAAAAGATTAGGCTCTTTAATACCATTCGCAGAACTAAGCCGTGGCTGAAAATGACAAGAATCACCAGCCTGCATAGGTTTCCTTTGAGCTCCTTTATACTTGTACCAGAAAATTTCCAAGAAGTTTGAATAGTTTTGGAACCAATGGCAGCTGCAAAAAATGTCAAAATGATGAAATGGCTGGACCATTTTCAGATTTAATCCACAATCGTTCCCTCAGAGGGTTTATGTCTGAAAACTGCACTTTTCATATAGTTTCCCCAACCAATGACCAACCCCCTGTCATCCTGCCATGCGAGATGAAGGCATATGAGCTTTGCCGATGGTCTTGCATGTGAACGCCATCAATATGTACTTCGAAAGAGATTTGCAGCATTGACCCTGCTACTATGCATTCTATAGATTGTTTCTTTTCCACTTCCAACCCTTCTGGCCCTTGAGAGGATGAAATGTACCAGGTCGCAAATGGACTGAGAACACATACAATAATGTTGCCCAGCGTTTTCCACACTTGCTCGTTTTAGGGTTCTTCTATTGTAGAAGGAAAAAAGGAGATCCTCTGCTATTTTGGCGGAACATTGGTGGCTGGAGACGCAGCCCAACATTCGTGCTACAAACCCTACTACCATTTAATGCAGACTGACAAACTCATAAAATAGAAACCCTGTTTCCCTTCTTTTACAGGAAGAAGCCTCTCTTCATTAGTTCCATTAAATATGCTTCGATGACTTTTTGGAAAGCCATGTTGCTGCACCACGACCTTCATTGTGACCTGAATCTACGAGCTCCGGAATACGCACAGGTGTTTTGATGGGCATATGATGAGCCCTAATTTCTCATCCTTCGTCGAATGAAGCACTACAGGACTCGGAGTTACTGAGTATGGGAATGAAGGAAATGAGACATCCATATCCCTACTGCACCAAAAATGCCCTCAAGGGACGACCAATGTGGCCTCCCAATTTCTTCCTTACTTTTCTGATGAAAGCGACTGTTTCAAAAAGCTTTGTTGAGACTTCGATAAGCTTTGACGATAACTACTTCATTTGCAACTATATCGTTGCCTCTTTGCTCTTCTCACAACCATCGACAAGTATCTCTCCTTCTTCTGGTTTATCCATCGAGCTGCAATGGGTCTTGGATACAATGGCCTCTTATCTTTTTTGAATTTGGTGTTAGGGTTTTGGATTTTGGACGCTTCGGTCAAATATAACAAATCGCCCAAGATGGGACCACCTTCCCTTTTATATTCCCGCAAACAGCTTTATTGTCAAAGGGGTGGTATCGCACAGGCTTAAGCTGCTTCTAATACCATTCTATACACATGCGATACGCTAGGAGATTGACGAGTGTGATCGCAGTTTTCTCATCGCAACCGGCCCTATCTTCTATATCCTGAACATTTTGACAAAACAATGTCGACGTGGACAATCAATCTTCCCTCTCCAATTCGCTCTTGGCATTTGATACGTGTGACTTCTGAATTGTGTAGGCTAGAAATCAAAGTTTCAAGTACTCGATCGATAAAAGAACCACGTGCTTTCCAAATGGTGCAATTTATTCAGCCGTCGTCCTTCATTGCCAAAATGATATCAACTTCCATTGTAAACCGGCTTGATATTCTTCCATTAAATTTTGACGTAGGCGTTTTGCTTCAAAAAGAGTTTTAAACCTGTATCTTGAACAACAAGAAACTCGTGACCCTACCAGAGCCGATTGAACCAAGACACTGATAGCTCCCATCCTGCTTGCTCCAGGTTGCAAACATGGCTTTATGAACAATCTTCGCTCCCATTGATATTCCATATTCAACATATGTATGCATACCCATGACCTATCCTTGGTCATAGTGGTCAATGACAGCAGTGATGGCTGTCATCTGTGAAGAATCATCAGGTGCCATACGAAAAAAAGGTAAGGTTATTGATATGATGAAAGAGTTGGATCAGTCGCTGCGAATGACAATAGTGGTCCTCGGAGTTTCATTTGCCATATTCAAAACAACCTTGAGCAAGCATAGATGATGGTGCCCCCTATACTGTTGCGCATCTTTTCACTCATTCCATAGCTTAATAGCTAAGCTTCCGGGCTTTGGCTGGCGATATTGTTGCTTTTAGCTTTGCCATTAATCCCACATGTAAAGCAGAAAAACTTCCTTGATTCTGTATATATCCCTTTTGTTTTTCACATATATAGAGTTACAAATGAGGAAATCTTTGGCCTTGGGCGCTTGGGTGATGAAGGATGCGTGGGCCCCTCTGACTTGGTGCTTGGTTCCATGGTGATGTGCTGGGTGCGCATTACCTTTTGCTCCGATTTTCTTTGGCATATTCATCAAACCTAGCATTTCTCTTCCACCAAAGTCGACACTCGTTAGAAGTAAATGCTTTTCTTTATAAAGTCTTAACTTTGGAAAAAAATATCAAAGCTTTTCTCCACACTTAGGATATATTAAAAAATGAAAAGCCTTAATGACTCCATACTTAGGCTATTAAAATTAAAAATCCTTTTCCTCATAACTTTTGGACTTTAGACATAAAATATCAAACCCTTTTCTTCAAATCTAGCATTTCTGTTCCACCAAAGTCGACACTCAGGTTAGAAGTAAATGCTTTTCTTTATAAAGTCTAACTTTGGAAAAAAATATCAAAGCTTTTCTCCACACTTAGGATATATTAAAAAATGAAAAGCCTTAAGGACTCCATACTTAGGCTATTAAAATTAAAAATCCTTTTCCTCATAACTTTTGGACTTTAGACATAAAATATCAAACCCTTTTCTTCATTTTGACTTAGCCCTTTATAAAAAGCCTTTATGAAGTTTTGGCTTTTGTCCAAGGTTAGAAGAGAAGGGTTGTAAGACCAACACTTGCCAAACTTTTGAAGCTTTCTCAAACCACTTTTTCTTTTGCAATCCTCGTGTATACACCTGAATACAAATTCTTCTTTTCGACCAAACCTGAAAACTTACCATGAAATGTTCTATTTTGCACCGTCGATGTCACCAGAAAATAATTAATGTTGCCAGAAGATAATTAATGTCGCCAGAAGACAATTAATCACAAATTTTTTTGGGGTGCTAACAACTAGCTCCAGCCAGGGATGCTATCCTCCTTACAAGGTAGCAAAGAACCCGTAGACCAAGTGCCTGATCCATTGGGCGGCTCCCAACCTTGACAACTGTAACCTGCAACCTGCTCTTCATCTGAAAACTGCTAACTACCGAAACTAAAAACATACTAAAATTTTCTGAACATGCTGCAAACTGAAAAAATAACACTGTACATACTGAAAACTGCTTGTTGAGCAAACTTATTCCTCCTACCTATCTTACATTACTGAAATGTAACTGTTGAATCAAATGACACAGAAGTGCCAGTGAAGCCAATCTAGTAATTGGATATTTGCCCGAACTTAGCTTACACTTCCTTTCAACAAGTAAAGAAAATAGAAAACAAGCAATTCCAAACCTCCACCGATAATGAGCTCATGTCCCATAAGTGCAAGAAAATTTGTCTCCTCTTCAGACTGAAGTAAATTAGTATAAGGATCTTTAATAGTCTGAGTGTTGACTATACCTCTCTCAAGCTTGAGCGGCTTTGGTTCTTTCTTTGGTATGCTATCTGTCTCAGGCTCATACTCCTTCATATCATAATCTAAAGCATCTTCAAACAGCAAACACTCTTCAAGATCATTAGATATGACCGTCCTATCTTCTTGATGAAAGGAAATGGTATTTAATAAATATCTCAGACTGTGTGAACACTGCAGATCTGATTCAAGTAGGGTCGTAACATGACCTTTCAAGAGATGATCTATCTCATCTTTAGACAGAGGAGAAATTTTAGAAGCACAGTGGAGGATCTGCTCACCTTTCTTGTCTAATGAGAAACCAACAACATCATCTGAGATCTGATATGCTCCTTATGCTCCAAGACAAACACCAATATGTTGTCCTTCAAGTGAGTCAACTAAGACAGGGTTCTCTGGATCAATAGCTTCTGAAAAAATATGACATGAAATGGGACTGATCTGATATTCTTCAAAAACACAAGATGATTGACAAAACTGAGAACACTTCTCATCCATCTCGGGAGAAGAGATATAAAGATCATTTACATGGTTACTGCTTTCTTTATTTTCAGCTGAGGGTGCTACTCTGTTTTGTGAATTTTCTTGAATATCATGACCATAGATTTGTGAAAAAAAATGATAAACGACTTCAGACAAGTCTTCATCATTCATACTTTCCAGATCTTCATTAATACTTTCAAGGTACTGTATGAAATCCTCAAACTGACCACAACAATCTTCCACTAGAGACAAAGATACAAAATACCCTTTATAATGTTCATAAAATGTTGTGTGAAAATCTTTTAAAGAAAACAAGCTGCCAGGTTTCAAACCATCATACCAATCCCTTGCTTTGCCCTCTAAAGAAGCCATGAATATTTTCATAAGATAGTCCTCATGAAACCTAATATTCAGCTTGTGTACATGTATATGAAATTTGATTAAATGCAAAGTAGCATTGTCTTGATCTTCATCTCTGAATTTAGGTAAGTAGGTTTGCCAATCTACTTTAGGGATTTTATTCGGAAAACCAGGAATATGAGACCTGCTTAAAGGAGCATACCTTCTTGACAATGAAGTCATCTTGAAACACTGAGGCTGCAAATTCTGATTTGAAGATTGAGGAGATTAGCCTGTGAAACAATGGGCTGCTGGGTTTCTTGAATGTGTATTCGCCATGAGACCTTCAACATCTCAAATTCTGATATGGAGTCATTGATCCTCCTAGTGGAGTCACCTTCGCACTGGAAATATTCTGAGTGGAGTTGCCAGGTGAATGATACAACCTTCCTGATGTCTGATTTCCATTCACCATCAGCATTCAGATTTGAACCTTGTTGTTCTCCCAGGGATTGTGAAACAATCTCTTCCCCGGCAATGACGCCAATTTGTTAACACCGAAATTGACCCCTTAGGTTGTGGAGAGGGTAATTCTGGGTAACCACTAACTAGTCTTTAGCTTTCATTTCTGACCTAACACAAATAGAGAGGGATCTCTCTTTAACTCACAGAAAAGATGGAAATCATCAAGATTGTCAATAATGAAGAAAAATACCAACATTCAACATTTATGATATTCACTGAACAACAGGTGCAGAAGATCAGATTTCTATTGGAACAAATTATTTAAAACCTTGGTAAGAGAATCAGGAGGATAATTGTTGGGCAATGGAGTCAAAAGATGAATCATAAAACACATAACAATGCAGCTGCATAATATATCTAAACAGAGGCAAGGAAACCACCCACACACAGTCAGAGAGCTTTAAGGGGTGAAACAGAAGAAGAATGAACAGTCCATCAGCATAGGGCATCTAACACGGATGAATCTTATGCCAACTTTAGCATAAATTAATGGTGAAATGCCCGAAATGAAAGGAACAGGGCATTATTTCTATGAATCCCATTCCAATGCTACACCTATCCAAGCATGAGAGAAATTTAACAAAATGAATTACGAAGAAAGATAAACAAATTAACATGGGAAAGGAAAGACAGACTGCAAGAAAAATGACACAGGAAATCTCTGCAAATAACCCAGCCTCAAACACTGTTGATGTATTAACAATAAAATCTCAAAAAAACAGAGTTGAGCTCTCCTAGGCTTCAGCGAAATGATTCACTCACCCTTAGTTCTTCTATTATAAAGATTACATAGCTATCCTGAGAGCCTTGCTCGACCTAATTCTAACATAAAATTGTTACAAATTTAATGACACATCACTAATACATATCTGTCCCTATCTTTTCAAAACAGAAATTAAGAGATATCCTAACTGCCTTTTACATTCGACAGTAGTTTAACTAAATGACAGAATTTATTTAAAATAAAAGACATAAGATATTTTGGATGCCTTCCAGGTTGCTGCATCATTTAATCCCTAAATCACTCCATGGCATTCATTGGGTTTCACTTAGAAAGGGGTAATACCACCTTCAATGCCATATTCCAATGTCATTTTATCCTCTTCCCAGCAGCATCAATAATAGTTCCAGCATCAGAAAAAGCTGTTGTGTTGACATTATAAGGGCCAAGAGTTCCCAACATTCCGCTGAAACCCCAACTGCAACAATTACCACCTTTATACTTGTACCAGAAAATCTCTACGAGGTTCGAATAGTTTTGGAAACAATGGTAGTTGTAGTAGCTTCATCCATGAAATTGACTCTGATTAATGTCTACATAAAAATCCTCAAAAATTATCTCTCATAATTTTGGAAATGGCAACGATTGTAGCGACCCCATCTATGAGACTGACCTTTGCCAAACACATACAATGTTAGGGACAAGAACGCCCAGCAGTAATCCAATACTTTTCTGCTTTATGGAATGGGAAGAAAGGAATGTGAAGAAAGGCATCCGTAAGACAAATTTTGCATTTAAATGAAATTCAAGCATGTATTATACCCATGTCCCTTCCCGTATCCTTTGCTGTCAGCTCCATAACCACCAAACCTGCTGCAACTTCAATTGCGGGTTGATTCAACCACAAACTACTATCCCTGGAAAGTCATGCGTGCATCTTTCAAAGAAAACTACCACAATACCCTCAATATGTGGCGTCCAATGCAAGAAAATTGATATTGTCTATTTTATGCACACAACCCTACTGTACTGAGAAGCATCAGCAGAAACAACAAGCTACTCTCTGCCTTCAACCCTAACACTGCAAATAGGAAAAAAACCTGAAAATACCTACAAAATCGTGATAGTCAATCCGCTTGTGTTTGCACATGAGAGAAGTGGATAAAAGCCTGTATTGTTCCGCTCCAAATGAAATTGCAGCCTCTTCCATACTAAGACAGACTCAAGTTGCTTGAGTTGTGCCTGTATATGTAACCAAAATGGCCCCAAAGAACTTCCATGTGAAAGAAGTGCTTTGCAATCAGCTACTCGAGTTTCTGACTCCACTGCACACCTTAGTCGCAAGTTTGGAGATTGAATGTATCACTATTCCCGTCAAGAGCCTTGAATCATAGAGACAATTTTTCACTCCATGTAAGAAGCTCAAGAGGATTGGGACTTTGCTCTTCAATATCTTGCTTGAGAGCTACGAATTGTTTATCTAAGTTCAATACAGATTTCTGTCCCTGCAGGTCTTTCTGCTCATTCTCATGAGAGCTGTTTGTTAGAAGCTTTGAAATTCCAGGAAATATTAAAGCAGAATTAGGTTCCTCTTGAATACCAGGGACCCCAGGTTCTGCATCCTGTCCACCCTCTCCTTCCAAAGAAGCCTTCTTAAGGCCCATCTCGCCTTCTTGTAAACTTTCTGCCTTTGATAGATGTCTTTTAGACGATGTGAAATGCACCATGGGCCATCGATCTCCTCTTTTAGATGCAACCCTACTACGTTTACACATGAGAGCGGCGGATAAAAAACGCTGGCAGTATCTGTATCTTGGAGAAACAGTGAAAATTTGGTGAGCCGTTACGTGTGTTGGAGAGACATGTACCAGCTAGCCTCCAGAAAACCTATGGCCTCCATTTTTGGCCTGAAGATGCTTCCTTGAATGTCTATCCAAGTTGTACCCATTTTCAGAGACTGTTGATTTCTTTCATAGCCAAAAAAGCAGCGATTCTCAACCGTATCAATTTTACTAGCTTTCCTGAACCAAACGTTTCTCAGGCGCGTCCTCTCCTTCCTTTGAAATGAAAAAATACGGGTGCTATCACCCAAGTCTCGAGCTATAAAAGCTCTGGAATATATAGCTTGTAATGTGCAGGCCCAACACACAATATGCCGGCGTCAATATTCAGACCATGATCCCCAAATAGTAAGACCCCAAATGCTTTTACACTTATTTCTTATACCATCTGCTTCAGGAAAATGGCGACGTTTAGGGTTTGGGGATTTTTGACACTCAGGCAATATGCAAAAACAAACCGCCAAGAATGGGACCATTTCTCCTTTATAAGACTTCCAAAGTGTGGTATAGTACGAGCTTAAAGTTGCTAGTAATACCACTTATATACATTTGATGATCTTGAGGAAAGACACATGGGATGGTGGTTTCCCCCATCACAAGCCTCAATCTCTCTATGCCCTGCGCATGTGGTCAAGGCGAAAGGATTCATACACCGTCGATCTATCCTCTTGATTGTTGCACCTTCGATTCACATAAATCCACATTTCTTATTATTTGGCTTATCCCACATGCAAGACATAAGGAGGCTCCTTACTCTTTATATATTGCATTGCTTACAATGTATTTGAAGTGACAATGGAGAGTTTCTAATCCTTGGTGGTTGAGTGATGGGGGATATGTGGGGCCTTCTTGGATTGGCGCTTGGTTACATGGTGAGTCCTCGGTGCTGGGCGTTGATGACTTTTGCCTCAACTTCATTAAACATTTGGCCCAAACCAATAATACAACAAACCTTAGGCTATGAACACTAAGCCTTAGTCCCCCTTTTCTTCATAAAGTCGATACTTGGGCTTTATTAAAACCTCCACAAAGTTTAACTTTGGCCAAAAATTAAAATGATGCTTCTCTCCATGAAATTTAGGTTTAGGCTAAACCTTTCATTTTTATATAATAAAAAAGGCCTTCAACCCTTTGCTTTCATATAAGCGCTAAACATTGGAGTATTGGAAAATGTAAAAATTAATCCTTGACTTAAGATTAACTTTTCTTACCAAATCATGGTCAGTTTTCACTTTCTTCTTTTTTCTCAAATTTTTTTTTTTTCATGACCACGGTGTCTACACCCGAGGACAGTTTCTTCTTCTCGACCAGGCTTAAAATCCCCCCATCATGAGAAAATGTTTCTATTTCGTACCGCCAATGTTGCCGAAAGAAGATTAATGTTGTCAGAAGACAATTAATCAAAAAAAATTTCGGGGTGCTAACAACTGGCTCTAGTCGGGGATACTATCCTCCCTGCGAGGTAGCAAAGAACCCGTAGACCAAGTGCCTAATCCATTGGGCGGCTCCCAACCCTGATAACTGCAACCTATCTTTCACTCGAAAATTGCTAACTGCCGAAACTGAAAACATAACACTGTACATACTAAAAACTGCTTGCTGAGCAAACTTATTCCCGTTACCTACCCTACTTCATTGAAATTCTACTGCTGAATCAACTCGCAATTGAAGTTGCAGCAAGTTTGGTGGTTATGAAGCTGACATCAAAGGGTCCGAGAAGGGACATGGGTATAATACAGGCTTGAATTTCATCTAAACGCAAAATTTGTCTTACGGATGCCTTTCTTCACATTCCTTTCTTCCTATTCCATAAAGCAGAAAAGTATTGGATTACTGTTGGGGGTTCTTGTCCCTTATATTGTATGTATTTGGCAAAGGTCAGTCTCATATATGGGGTCACTACAATTGTTGCCATTTCCAAAATGATGAGAGATGTTTTTTAGGGTTTTGATGCAGACATTAACCATAGTCAATTTCATGGATGAAGCTACTGCAGCTACCATTGTTTCCAAAACTATTAGAACCTCTTAGATATTTTCTGGTACAAGTATAAAGGAGGTAATTGTTGCAGTTGGGGCTTCAACAGAAGGTTGGGAACTCTTGGCCCTTATATTTTCAGCACAACAGCTTTTCTTGATGCTGGAACTATTATTGATGCTGCTGAGAAGAGGAGAAAATGGCATTGGAATATGGCATTGAAGGTGGTATTACCCCTTTCTAAGTGAGACCCAACAAATGCCATGAAGTGATTTAAGGAATTAAATGATGCAGCCACCTATATATCTGAATATAGGGCGAGGATGAAAGAATTCTTCTCTAGCTGAATTATTAAGGAAGAGGTTAAAAAATCGAATATAACCAAAGATCCTTTGTCCAATTGTTAGTTGACCATAGAAACAACTAACCACTCAATCCAATAAAGAGGCATATTTGTATGGACTGGTGCACATTCCAACCATGGAGAGACCACTGGATGGATTGATGGTTTTTTTAATTTTATAACTCCCCCTACAATAAGAATGAGGCTCCCTTGTATTTTCTTTGAAAATTATGGGTTGAGTTCATTCTTGGTTACCATGTCAAAAACATTACTATTGGATAATTCAGGTTGTTGGCCTTAGCTCAGCTAAAGATCAAACAAATTCTAGATGTAACCCACTAAGTAGGACACCTACTCCTAGACACGCTCCCAATCCCCTTTTACCCACCTCATCTTAGTGAAAGGATTTGAGATACTAGTATTGTGATATCATCCTTAACATGTAGTCTAGTCCATCATAATGCATTTTTCGCAACCTTTGGTCGAGATACATTATCTGAGAATGTTAGAACACCTATTTGTGGGAATTCATCTAGCTAGGCCTTCCAATCTAGTTCCGGTCCATGATCTCCTAAGATAGGATCCTATTTAAGATAGTTTCTTGGACAAAGTTAGTAGAACATAAATTTTATATTTCCATTTCTTATGTATTTAATGCTTCACTTGAAAAATATTTGGTAAACATAACTTTAAACTATTTATAACTATATTTTTATTTGGCATGTGTAGTTTCTACAAGATGACACCCTTGCATCCAAGCACAAGGTCACGACCTCATCTACAATGATGGTTGCAACTTGTTTCATTGGGGATCCTTATGTCATATTTTTAGATGAATCCATTATTGTTTCCCCTGTGTGTGTATATGTTTTAAATATTTAATATAAATATTCCTAACATGAATTAAGGTATAATCACAACTAAAGAATGCAGACTTAACTTCTAGATGTAGATGTGCCTAAAATTAATGACAACTCAATTATGCTAGTAACCTACAACTCCCTTATTAGTAGGCTTTGGTGAAACATAAAATTTGTATCCCATGAAATTTGTTTATGATTACACTAGGATGTATTGGGTCTATTTACTAAAGCAAAAATATATGGCATATGGAACATTCAAAAAATTTCATGTATGGATTGAAAATGAAGAAAAATATCACATTGGCACACTTTGCACTAATAATGGAAAATAATACACTTGTAATGAATTTGAAAACTATCTTCGTCAGCATGGGGTTATGCATTAAATTATGGTTCCATACAATCGTCAACATAATGGTGTGACAGAAAGAATGAACTGAACACTCTTGAATATGGTATACTCCATGTTATTTTTCAAGAATGTGAAATTGATGTTTTTGGTTGATGCAGTTTTATTTGTAGTTTATTTGAGAAATAGAAGTCCAAATCATGCTCTTGAAAAAACGAATCCACACAAGATGTGGTATGGATGCATTCCTTTGGTGAGGCATCTTAGGGTGTTTGGTTCCACTTACTATGCCTTGATACAAAACGAACAAATAAACAAGCTCAGTCCACAAAGTCCTAAGCGGCGTTTCTTGGGGTACTCAAATACAACCAAGGCATATCATGTTTACAATAAGGTAAGAAAGAATTGTATTCTTTCCAAAGAAGTTATTTTTCTTGAAATGAATAAAAATGACATGCCTATTGAGAGGTAGCTTGATCGTATGGAAAAATTTACCCATGTAAAGACCTTTCATGAATTTGATAATGAGTTCCACATCTTGAATGGGGAATCCCTATCTTGAATCAATCTATAGAATTTTGAGCACCATCCTCCTTTCATGAAGAATTTCTTGCCACTTAAATATAATAGGAGGTTTGATTAGATGATGTCATTGAGAGGATTGAAATACTAAATCTTGAAGACAATGGAGCACCACTAGCTGAGCAACATGTACCTTCATAGAAAGTTTCAAAGTGGGTCCTAAAGACACTTGAAAATGTCCATCCTAATGATGTCATAAAGATGGGAATGAGAAGTTCAACCATACTAGAATATGGAGGAGATGTAGATAATTCAAATTAAGGTGATGTAGATAATATTGATGTTTCGTATGAGTGTGAACTGAATTTAGCTACTAAGCTTGAACCAACTTCCTTTGAAGAAGATATCGCTTCTAATGAGTGGAAAAAACCCATGCAAAATGAATATGATGATCTCATTAAGAATAGGACCTGGAAGTTGGTGAAACCTCCATTTGGAATCAAACCAATTGACTCCAAGTGGGTCTACAAGAACACGTACAGATCAAATGGTTTAGTTGACAAGCACAAAGTGAGGCTTAATGAAAAAGGTTTTGCATAGAAAGAAGATATTAAATCTGTGGTAATTTATCCCCCATAGAAAAATGGGATACCATATGCACTTTATTGTCTCTAGATGCATAAAATGGGTGGAAATTTCATTGGATGGATGTAAAGACAAATTTCTTGAATGGATACTTGAAAGAGAATGTCTTCATGTCTCATCTAGAAGGATTTGTTGTGAAGGGACAAGAACAAAAGGTATGCAAACTCATTAAGTCATTGTATGACCTAAAACAACCACCTCTCACATGATACAAAAATTTAATCGAGCATCTTTTGAAATTAATTTTCAAACATTTTAATCTTGATGTTGCAACGCTATTTGTAAAGAAAGTTGGAAGATTTGTTGTATGTTTTCATGGTGTATGTAGATGATCTTTTGATGACATGGAACAATGAAAGCTATAATGAATCCATAAATAAAGAGTTGAAGAAAGGATTGGAGATGATAGATTTGTGACATCTTAAAGTAATTCAAAATCCAAAGTACATATTCATATCCAATAAGAACTACATTGGAGAATTGTTGAACATGTTTGGCATGGAATAATGTAATCCTCTCTCCACTCTAATGGAACCGAACCTGAAGCTCACATCAAAAGAAGGGAATAAATTTGAGGATGAAACCAAGTACATACATCTTGTGGGGAGTCTTATCTACATTACCACCACCAGACTAGATATCTCATTTGTCGTTGGGATCTTGTCTAAGTTCAAGAAAAAATGTTGTGAAGGACATTGGTCTACAGCTAAAAGAGTTCTAAAATACTTGAAGGGGACTCAAGATTTTGGACTCAAGTATTCTAAGGTGGATGAATTCAAATTAATTGGCTATTATGATTCAGACTTTGATGGCGACAAAGATATTGGAGTGTCTACTTCAAGCTACCTTATGAGTCTTGAATCAATATATGTATCATGGATATCACGCAAACAATCATTTCCAGTAGATTCCACAACATAGGAAAAATATGTGGCTCTTGTAGAAGCAACAAAGGAGATTATGTGGATTAGGAAAATGATTGAATATTTGTAGGAGAAATGGGTTTATTGTAATGTCCCCAAAATAGAAAAAATTTAAAATTTTTCCTACCTGCAATAGTCGTTAATTTACAGGAGAAGGACTCATAAATTAATTCTAACACAATTAAAACATCCATACTTGCACGAAACAAATGTAAGCCTAAGACTTTTATTTAACATGTTCTCTTCAATGTGTGAGTTTAGAACTGCGAAAGCGGTGTGGAAACAAGATGATGGCATGTTTTAGTTATAGTTGTAAATGCTAGTGCAAAGGTAGAAATAACACTCCTTACTGTTTTAAGAATCATGTGATTGAATTGTGAATGTCTAATTCCACCTTCAGGTGATGAGCTCCTTTGATGGTGGTATGTTGTTCTCATGGTGGGTGCTATAACACTCCGGGAAAGGTAATTACATACCCCGGCAGGGTTGCCGAGAGGTATGGGTAAGATTAGTGGTTGTCGAACTTACTTAGGATATTGCTAATGTTATCCCTTACTTTTGTGGTTGCAGGTATATCTAACCTAAACGTGCTATCCCTAGAGGGTTGGCCCCTACCTTACTATTGGCTGCATGTTACTAGGGTGAATGATAACTATTATAATGGGTATCCCACACCATGGGAGTTCACAACATAAGTGTTTCTAAAGTAAATTTCATGGCTATGAGCCTTTTGTAAGTTAAACAAGCGTGGGTAGAGTCCACGACTCCACTATGGCCTTGGTATATGAAAATCGAACATCCACTTAGAGTGAGGTTGGTGCACTTTTCACTGCGCTTTAAATGAGTAGTGTGGGACAGCCTGTCAATGAGGGTTTTGTAAAATGGTTTGGGGTTTTTCCCTTTTTAACCTTGTCTTTGATTTGTTGCTAGTTTCCTGTCTTTGCACTTCGTTCGTATGGTAGCTATGTTGGTGTCCTAACCCGAGCTATGCTATTGGTCAGTACACTTAGTATTTGTTGAGCTTGACTGTGGTGTAGGAAAAATCACACTTCTCACAGGTAAGGAAAAAACTCCATTTTGTTGAAATTTTACCTTTCTTCTTTTGATTTGAAATCGTAGGGTTTGACTAATTGGTAACACTTGTTGTAATGGCAGGTGATAAAAGTCTTTGGTATGGAAGCTGTGATGGTTCAAGGTTCAGTAGGCGTGGCTAGGGTATTGGTAAGTCCAGCTTACCCACTCATTACCCTACCTCACGCGCCTCTGTTGATGTATGTATGCATCTTGTCTTGTCTTGGAATGGAGGCTCCTGTAAGCCCTTGGCTTACTAATTAACCTTAGGGAGTCTGTTGGTTGCCTACTGGCTAGACCAGGAAAAGTGGGGTTTCAAATGTAAACTTAAGAATTGAATACGCAGCTAGGATTGTGATGTAAAAGGACCTGTATATGAAATTGGGTCTATTTTGTTGTTCGGCTTTTCAAATTCCTGTACAATGTAATGCTATTTTGTTTTTGGAAAGAGGATATGACTCCTATCTGGAATGTATAGTTGTAATGGTTCCAAATGGTACATTTCTATTTTTCTCTGTGCGTGTACAAGAATGTAAGTCTGCACCGGTTCGATTCTAATACTATGGAGTTTTTGGGTAATTTATAAATTGTTGTGCAAGGATGTCTAAATGTATAAAAAGTCTCTGGCACCTTCAGTTTGGAAACATAGCTAGGATTTGGGTATTGGTTTCGTTTTTGCTTACTATCTAAGTTTGATAGTGCTATGATGCCTCTGTGTACTTAATTAGTTGCCTTGTGAAAACATAGAAGATTTATATGAGATTCTCTACACTTCTGTTTCGGTAACAAAGCTAGGGTTTGAGTAAGATGATCTCGATTTTATGTGTTTTCTACATTGATAGAATGGAGCACTTGTTCAATGGAAGGTTTTAAATGTTGTCCCTACGTTTTTGAATACGTGAGTCCTATAGGAAACAACTATAAGTTTTGGCTAAGGAAGTCCATGGGATTCGATCCTCGACCTATCGTAACGATTTCTATATTCTTTGGGTTTTGGTTAATGTAACACTGGCTAAACACAATCGTTGACATGGAATGAAAATATCTATGACTGTGGATTGGTAGCACTTTGTTTGTTTTTCTGTAGTATCTTAGTTACAAAAAGAATCAAATGTAATGCTAGGGTTTTAAAGGGTTGATTCTGATCTAAGTTATCTCGTTGTAGAGAGATGTTGATTTTGTAGCTACCAACATAATGATCACGAAGGGCTTATGAAATTTGACCTGTAGACATATGTTTTGGAATGATGAATAAAAGGATTGCTTATGTGTGTTCAAAGATTTCCTTCAAAGGAATACTTGATTCATTTTCTTTTCTGTCTTTGTCTTCTGTGTGATGTCAACGTGATCTGAGAGGAATATTTTGCTTTGGAAAAGAAATGTAAATAAAACAAAAGGAAGAATATGCTAGGGTTAAGCCCTACAGATTCGTGTCTACCAGGTTTATGTAATGACTATGTTGTGCTAAGTTTTGGTATCTTGGTTTCTAAATCGTTTAGTAAAGTGGCCAACGTTTTGTACTAAAAGAAATTCGATTTCAGTAGTTAGATAAACATGTTACATTTTAACCCAAAAATCTATTGACAAATAAGAGGAAAATGAAAATAGATGTGACGAATTAAAACAATGCTTAACGATCCCCAACTTTAGAAGTTTAAGAATGCGTTTGACTAGCAAAGGCTAGCTGGCTAGACCTGCTAGGCAATGCCTTGGGATTCTGGACAAATCTTGAATTAAATCTGACATAGAGAACAATATTATTTTAAGATTTCATTCAGAAGGGAAATTACTTAGTTTGAAGGTCTTATAAGATTTTCATACCTGCTTATTCTTGTAGCTTGCTCTTGCTTGTAATGACCTGCACACTTAGCCAACTAGTTAATAAAAGACTGCTGAACCCTTAGCTGACCTGATAATTGATCTTGGAATGGATGACTTTGGGCTACCACGTTTCTCCCAACCATGATTCTACAATTGTTCCTGGTTCAGTATGAATCCCTCTGAGCTAGTTGTAACATGCAAACTGAGAGGTAGAGGCCTTAGATGTGTAGCTAGTTCAGATCTAGAAAATTAATGTGGGAAGGGTTCACTTCTTGGAACAGAGAGTTTCTCTTGACATCATAATATTAAAAAGAAAAATATCCCCCAAACTTTGGGGTTTGTTCTCCTTAAGTAGGACAATCTTAAATTAGGACTGTTGGAATTTATTGGTTTCTTTAAAATATTTTAATTTATAAAAGGGTATTTATTTACTTAACTACTAGTTATTTTGGAACTAGGACTTCTCAACTTTGTTTGACTAAAGTGTTTTTGATCTTTAATCTTTTTATAATAATAATAATACAATAATTACAATTCCATCTAAATATTAATAAATAATAGTTAGTAAGTGGCAGCCCACTTATGCATAAGTATATATATAATTAATAACAATATTATTATTGAAAGCTCCTAATAATAATATTTAGCTTTGTGGCCTTTAAGCATTTTGTTCACATGATGCTTCTTTTAATTCTTTTTAAGGAAAGGGTCCACTTCTTTGGACGGTTTCGGTGAGCTGGTAAAGGCACCTCTAGTCTCTCCCTTTGCATGTTAGATTCCCTCGTTTTAACATGGTAGTTCGCGCAGTATTTGATGATAGTAAGATTTATTTAATCAAGTCGAATCGTTGTGATAAAACACATAAGTGCTATTTAGATTCCTCCCGACTCAACACTTGAGATCTAGTAACCCCGAGTGCTCTTCAGAGCCTTTTAAATCAACACTCTCACATGGGCGTTACGCTAGTGCAATTCCAGAGCCTCTGCTCAACACTAGAGCTAGAATGTGGTTATGAGGCACATCTAGGATATTTAAGCGGCCTCGGATCTGATAATCATTTTCTTTCAAGCTTGGAGTGATCCAGGGTTTATGCCCAACACTCAATGTACCTCGGGGCATAGGCCCAGTACTTAACAAGAGTCCTCTAGATACATCGAGGCTTAGGCCCAGTATATAGGTCATTCGTGTGTTTCTGAGTCCACGCTTAACACACTACATAATCATCCATATGAGTCATGCTCTGCACAACATAATGTAACAAAAGAGGTAATCTCAATATATCATAATTTGTAACCAATTCTCATAATACAGCATAAGTTTATTCGTTCGAGCTTTCCTTCCCAGTATATATTTAACAATGAAACAAATTAGGGTCCATGCCCAATATATCAACTCATGAAAAAATAAATCAAAACATGCTAATGTTATGCCAAAATACTAAATCACATATGCTGGGGCCATCACCCAATATAACATCATAACATAGTTAGTCAAAAAGTTGGGATATTACATTTATTCTACTCCACTATTGATTGACAACAATTTTGTAATCAAGTTGGTCAATAATCCTATATTTCATGATCGAACTAAGCACATCAACACAAATTACCATCTGAATCGATATCATGTAGAGGCTGTTAGGAACCTATGTCAACCCTTCTCTTTACTATGTTAGTATATTGTTGTTGGACACATATGCTTTGTAAGTTGTCCCATAGTATTTATTGATCCGTAGTTTATATTAGCCCATAGTATTGGACGCATATGCTTTGTAATTTGTCCCGTAGTATTATATGTCCCATGGTTTTGACTCATAGTATTGGGCATAGACTTAGTATATAAGTGTGTGTTGAGGTCATTGAAGGCAAGGTGAAGTTAATTGTATTGAACTTGCTCAAAGGAGGTTGCCCCCTCGAAGTGGCCTGTGATCAATATAAAAGTGATTTTGAGTTCAATTATTTCTGATATCTCATGTATTTGCATTAATTAATTATTGCAGGTTCATCAAATCTGGTATCATAGCACTTTCTTGGGCTCGTTGGGTGGAATTTCTGCCAAATTTTTTTTTCGCATCTGTTGCAGCTTTGGATTTGGGAATAATCTCTATCCGCTTAACTATGGGAAGTACTTGGGCATAATCCCTAAAACTCATTGTGAGGAGTACCACAGGAACCCCAAAGTGGCTGGCCCATTAAGAGGACCTACCAGCGAAAAGCGCAACGACCCCTACCTGATTGACTAGTTCCCACCCGTGAGGTAAACCAAGAGCTGTCATTTGTGGCAAAGCAGTTATCAGTTTTACCTGAGCCATGGAGTGAGGGGTACTGCCCCAATACGCAAGCCATCAGACAACATTGGTGGCCGAGTGAAACACCTGAATTGTTAGGAAGCCGTACATACCTGGGGTCCATATCTATTTTTAGTTGAACTGTTGTCAATCACTTCTGCTCCAGATCCAACTGTTTCAAATCTATTGTGAAATTCGGTCCAGATCCAGTCGCTGTTTCAGATCCAACCGTTTTTGATCCCTTCCGCGCCATTGCAGATCCATCTGTTGCGGGTCCCTTCGGGGAACCCCTATCATCCCATTCTGCATCTTTTATTTCTAAGGACCCTATCCCCAATTCCCCTTCCCAAAGCCCGAAATCCCACATTTGTCTATTTTTAGGGTTTGCCATAACTTCCTCAGATTTCACCCAATCACCTTCAAATTTTACCACAGAGTTCCTTTCTGCATTCTGCTTCTTTGTCCCTCTCTGCCAAATTTTCTCATTCTATCACCCTGCTTCTGAAATCCCCCTTTTTTCCTTCTTGTCCTTTCGACAGTGTCCAAAATCTAGTCAAACCCCAAATACCCATCAGATTGTTTCCCCAATCCAAATTTCCCTTTACTAAATTAGCTTCTGTTTGTGTTTTTCTACCCATTCCACCAAAAAAAAAACCTGGTTATGGTTGTCACCCGTGCAGGAGCACACACCATAGAGGAAGCACTTGTAGCCATCCAAACCAAACTCCAATATCTGGATGAAAAATTTCTCAACCTCCATCTTCAACATTCATCCATGAACAATACCAGACAGGCAGAATCTTTTGCAGCCACCGGGTTCTCTTCTTCCAGCAATTTTCATGGGCCGAAGCTTGATTTTCCTTGCTTCAATGGTACTGATTCGATTGGATGGATATATCGAGCAGAACAATATTTTAGTCTGCATAATACTTCTGATGCCCATAAAGTTCCACTTGCATCCTTTCATTTGGAACAGGAAGCCCTTCAATGGTACCGTTGGTACATCAAATCTCATCCCGAGCCAAACTGGACAGATTTTTGCCAACTCATTTTGCCACGATTTGGTCCTAGTGCTTTTGATGATTTCACAGGAGCACTCACTAAACTTCACCAAATTGGCACAATGAGAGAGTATCAGACAGAATTTGAGAAATTGGCCAATCACACAGAAGGATTGTTTGATGAATTCTACAGGATTTGTTTTATCAGTGGTCTCAAGGATGAAATCCACTCAGAGGTCAAAATGTTTTGTCCCAACACAATGATGGAAGTCCTAGGGTTGGATAAGCTGGCCGAGGACAAGATTGCAGCTCAACAACGCTCAAAACCCACCTTTGTTCCCTTCAGAAATATGGGTTCCCAACGACCTCCCATCACACCTTCTCCTCAACCAACTCCTATCAAGCATTTGTCTGAAATAGAAATGTAGGCACGCCGAGAAAAAGGGCTTTGCTATAATTATGATGAGAAATTCACTTGGGGACATAGATGTGTTCAAAAAAAGCTCTATCTCTTGGATGTGGATTCTCCGCCTGCCCTAAAACTTGGTGAAGAAGCTACAGATACAGTAGATGATCAGGTCGACATTCAACACCCGCTTGTTGACACCCCATCTCAGGATGACCCACCCGAGATCTCTCTCCATGCTGTAACTGGCGTCACCACCCCACAAACAATGCGGGTCAAGGGATACTTCAAGAAGCTCCCTCTTACCATACTCATTGATTCTGGTAGCACTCATAATTTCATTGACCCTCAGATTTCCAAACAGGCTGATTGTTTTGTCCATCCTTGCTCCAACTTTGAAGTCATGGTTGCCAATGGAGGCACCTTACCTTGCAAGGGGAAGTGTCACAATGTGCGTATCTCTATGGAAGATTATAACCTACGCTCTAACATGTTTGCCTTGTCCTTAGGCGGATGTGATGTGGTTTTGGGCGTTCAATGGTTACGCACACTTGGCCCCATCTTATGGGATTTTGCTGAACTTTGGATGCAGTTTAAAGTCAATAGGGCACAACACAAATTTATGGGCTTACAACTAGGGTCTCTTTGCATCATCAGTTCACATCGCCTGGAAAAAATCCTTAAGAAGAATTCACATGGTGTCATCGCTCAACTCAATTCCATTCAGATGCACCCATCAACAGTCTCCACTACTTCCTTGGATAGATATGCAGGTATCTTTGCTGAACCAATGCGCTTGCTGCCTTCAAGAGACCTTTCCGGTAAGAATTTAGCCACATCTACCTCTCAGCATGAAATGATGGCTATTTTGCATGCAGTACAGAAGTGCCAGCCATACCTATTAGGGAATTATTTCTGCATCAAGACTGATCTCCAGAGTCTAGAAAATTTTCTGGACCAATGGGTCTCCTCCCCAACACACCTAAAATGGGTTATCCAACTCATGGGTTATCCCTATGTGATCACTTACAAGAAGGGTAAGGACAATATGGTGGAAGATGCTCCTTCTTGCACAATTGATGACCTAGTTTCTCTTACAGCTCTTTCTCTACTTGTTCCAAATTGGTTGCAATATGTTCAACAGGGCTATCTCTTCTATGAACTCCATGCTTCTTCATCAACAGGGCACTCTGGGTTCTGCAAAATGTATGACCACGAACAATGTAACTTCTTTTGGTAGGGACTAAAAATGACAATTCAACAGATGGTGGATGACGATGATACTTTCCAAGTCAACAAGGGTGAAACGACACTCCTTTCAGGATTGCTCAAACCCTTTCCCATCCCTACATAGCTTTGGCCAACTATTTCTATGGATTTCCTAGCAGCGCTCTTGTGGTACAATACCACATCTCAAAGGACACCATATGAAGCAGTCTATGGAAAACCACCGCCAGTTCTTCTTCCATACACCCTTAGCGGCTCCCCAATTCAGGAAATTTACTCGGTTCTTCGAAACCATGATCAGATTCTTCTCGTTCCGCAGGACAATCTTCACATGGCTAGAATTCGCCTGAAACAACAAGCCGATCAGCACCGTTCTAAGCGCATTTTCCACGCAGCTGATAGGGTTCTTCTTCATCTATAGTTTTCCAAGAAATCCTCCTTGACACTCCAAAGGCGTCAGTGGCCCGAAATGCAACTTGAGGATGCTACCGAGGAACCACTCCTTCAGATTCTATAGCAATTTCTCCAACCAAAGCCTTGAGGACAAAGCTTTTTCTAAGGGAGAGGGGATGTTAGGAACCTATGTCAACCCTTCTCTTTACTATGTTAGTATATTGTTGTTGGACGCATATGCTTTGTAAGTCGTCCCGTAGTATTTGTTGATCTGTAGTTTATATTAGCCCATAGTATTGGACGCATATGCTTTGTAAGTCATCCCGTAGTATTATATGTCCCATGGTTTTGACTCATAGTATTGGGCATAGACTTAGTATATAAGCGTGTGTTGAGGTCATTGAAGGCACGGTGAAGTTAATTGTATTGAGATTCCTCAAAGGAGGTTGCCCCCTTGAAGTGGCCCGCGATCAATATAAAAGTGATTCTGAGTTCTATTATTTCTGATATCTCATGTATTTGCATTAATTAATTATTGCAGGTTCATCACAGAGACAAAGACAATTCATTTGATATATTGTTCTGTGCATGAGAAAATTGCAGACATATTCACAAAATCACTTGGAAGATTGAAGCTTTAAAAGTTCCTAAGGATGCTTGGACTCACGAACACCCTTTCGGATAAAGGAGAGAATGTTGAAAACCTAATCTGTAGAGTTAGTTTTCTCTTGTGAATATTGTAAATATAATTTTAGTTTTCAGTTATGAATGTGAGAAGTAACATACCTTGGTATATGAAAGGTTAAAGGCCACCTCACGTATTGTATAAATAAGTTATTCACCATCAATAAATTCATCCATCAATAGAGTTATTCCCTACATAATTTGACATGGTGTGATACCCCCAATACATTATTATTTTATTTTATTTTATGTTAATATTTTTGACAATTATTTTTGTAAGAGTTATTTAAAAACTCAAAATCACTTAGTGACACTTTTCGCAACAAACTATTGATTTTATTATTTAATAAAAGAAAAGGAACTTGGAGAATTTAGATAAATGAGGGGACACCACCGTGGCACAGATAACATGTGTAAAGAAAGAAAATGAGTTTTTCACCAATCAAATCCAATCTAAAAGCTCAACTACCAGACAAAATCCTAAATCATAGGGATTAAATGATTGATTGAAGATTTGATTGGGATGGCACAAGACCTAGGCAAAACTATATATATTGTTGCACTGAGATAGCACGAGACACCATGTTGTGCATGGAGAAACTTTGTTGAGTGTTTTCTCTCTTTTCATAAGTCCACCATTGCTTGTTACAGACTCTAAGAGAGAGAGTGCCATGTGGAAGTGTTTCTTGGAATTCTAGTGCATGGTGGTGATCCAGCTTGGGGGTGGAGATGGGAAAATAGTTGAATTGCTCTCTCCTATGGTTGGGAGGAGTTGATTCTCCAAGCATTCGGTTTCATTGTTTCAAGCAAGTATAAATTTGTATTCTTTCTATGAATGTATGAGTTTTTCCCAGCGAGTATTAACGTAGTATAATTTTCGATTTATGTACACGTCATAGCGCTATAGCTTGGATCAATTAAATCTGTTATATTTATGGGTTGAAATTATAAAATGCAAACTAGTTATATACCTCTACTTACTGTTCTATATATTACATAAATATCATATTCTATTTCGGTTATATAAAATGCAAGCATAGATCGAAGAATGAATAATCTGTTTATTAAAGTGAGTTCTTCTATATGTGTATATATATTGGAATCGATGGATGAATGCGATACATCTACATTATGTTTTCTATCTTTTCTTATTTTTTTGTTATCCTCTGAGTAGTGCAGAAATTCCAACTCTGTTTCGTATAGATACATATCTATGCATAATATTTTCAAATACAATTGGTTGATCAAACATGTGTGATTTTAAAAAGATTAGATAAAATCCTCTATAGTGTATGTGATTTGTTACCCTGTGGAATCCTCCTACCTTAGCATTTGTTGAGATGGAATCTCCATATTAAAGGTTGGGTTGTGTAATCGAATTTTTTGAAAAGAAAAAAATGCTTAGGACGAAAACCCATGTTTAAAAGTATTAACCTAATAAGTTGTGAATAATCCAATAGTGGGAGATCGTAGCATGGCACCAAACGTTGGTTTTAGTGTAAATATACTTCTAGATCAAGTTAAGGCCCAAAATCTTTGAGAATTTCCAGCTTCCTATTTTAATTTTCTAGTCCAAGTTTTTTAATATTAAATTGATCTGGAGATCGCTATATAATTTTCCGATTCCAATATTTTATGTATATTTTCTAAGATCTTAGATCATATAATTAACGTGGATCGGATTTCCCATGAATCTCAAGACTATTACCTGTCAGATTTGTCCAATTTTGTTTTAGCAGCATTAAAATTCATTGAATTAGTCGGACTCTGAGTTGATCTTAAGAATCAAGGCACTTACTCTAAGATGAGAGGATTTTTCCTTGAACTCGATGACTACTCAAGTCTATCAAATCGAGTCTTTTAAACAAAATTAGTTACTGTATTTTTCCACTTGATTGAACTATGTTTGAACTTGCTTTGCAAGCCTTCAATAAGATTCAACAATTGATAGTTTGCTTTTTTTTTTCTTTACCGGTCCAAAATGACTTCATTTTCAACATTTATGTCCCCGGGTTTTATATCATGTGTTTTTAAACCTTACCCGATAATCGTTCGATCCGATTGGTGACTATTATTTCTCTCCTGTAAAGCATCGTGTTACTCTTGTGAGGACGTGGTTGTATTTTTCAAATATTTTTACCTACTGATATATTTTATCTCTTTCGTGTTGGTATTAGTTATTATGATAGTTACTTCCAGTTATTTTGATTGATTGTTGATCAAATCCTAGAGTGCACCGACATTATTTACTTGTTGCAATGTTTCCATACTTCACAACCATTCACTCTCCCTCTTAAATTTTGCTTGCGAAAATTGAAAGGGAAACTCGAGCATCATTTAATCCTGGATTTTTTTTTATCTTCGCTTTTTATAATTGAATGTCAAACTGCAGATCGAAGGAACCCAACTTTGATCAACTTTGTTAAGAGAACCAATCCTTCTCTTACAACTTGAGTTATGCAGTAATGATTCTTTCTCTCGACTATTGTAGAAGCCGATCGATAACTATGTCAGGATCAGTTGAGTCATAGTTTTGTAGGTTATATTGCCACATTCTTTTGTTTTAATTATGCTTTGTGTCGGTTTAGCAGGGTGTAGTACATATCGGTTATGGTTCCATATCATATCGAACTTTTAACAAATAACAATGGGTTATATATATATATATATATATATGAGAACATATAAAATGTAGTTTATGCAGAATGGACATATCTGGTAAAAAATCGACCATGGTTATATCGTCTCTCATGAGTTGATCTACATTTTGGGTAAAAACTATTTTATTCTCCCCAATAGAGATAAGGTTAGGGATTATAAAGTCCTAGTAAGAGCGTAATTGTTTATAATGTATGTTAGCATTATTTTGTTCATTAAGAAAGTTAAATATTGTTGTTTATGTTAGGGGTGAGGATATATATATATATATATATATATATATATATATATAAATGTGTGTGTGTGGCTGTAAATTGGTAAATTACAAATAGAAGTATATGTGGTTATATGTAGTAAAAATTCCCTATAGATTATTCCTTTATGTTGGAATGGTTGTTACAAGTATATGTCTAGTATTTTTTTAAGATGCAATAAAAGTTAATTTATGTCTACATATGCATGGAAGAAAGAAATATACGCTCAATAAACACGTGGAAAAATACTATGCATCTTAGTGTAGTGATTATATATATATATATATATATATGAGCATTGTAGGAGCATAAACATTAAAGTTATGTCTTATCGGGAATTATGTACTCCAATAGTTACACATCATAGTTTATAGTAATGAGGGGATATGTATTGTTGATGCCCAATTTTGTCATCATTTTTTTATCATCAAACGTGCTCTGTTGGCATTATTTTCACTATTTTTGATATGATAATTCATACTTCTTGCCATTCCGACCACCATTTGAACTCATGTATGAATACATTTGAATATTTCATAAATCTTAAGTGATTATCATTATTTTATGGTTTATTAACGTTAATTTAACATTTCTCGATCTGCTTGGCACATAGACTTTGTTCTGAAGGCTATGGTCTTCAAACAGACTCTCATTCAGATGCGAGTTCACGCTGAAGACGCCCAGCCTCATTCGGACCATCGTTCAGCCCTCCGTTCACACCTGCGGATTCGTTGGTTGAAATATTCTGGGGCACTAAAGGCAAAAACCGTGACATGGGTTCTATTGGAAACATGGCCCTCATGGTTCATGAGCCTTCGTTCTAGAAGATCCGCATTCCTGTTCCACAAGCTTGACAATGCATCAGTTGTTCTTGATCCATCTACGTGGACAGAACATAATTCTGGGTCTTCTGGTTGCCAAAACGACAACTTTCGTCCAAGTTTGGTAGACTTTGTGCAGGTTTCCGTCTTTGGTAGATTCGACACTGTTTTCGTCCTTATAACTAGGTCAATTTTTATCGGAATTTTTATTATAACCTGTTTTCAGAATTGGAAAATCTATTCTAGACCCACCCATGTGGACTGAACATAATTTTGGGCAAGTTCGGGCACTCAATCAAAGGGTTGTAAGTAAAAGTTTCTCTTTTCTTTACTGTTTTTTTTCTAACTGTGTTTTTTGTAGATTCAGATCAATATGGTAAAGTATTTAAGTTTTCTGTTATTCATCTTTTTGCATTTAGATGAGTTGCTTCTAATCATGTTGACTAAGAGAATATTTCTTGTTCTTGGTATATATTTGTCTAACATTTCTATATGGAAACATTGACATCTTTTAAGGGCATAGATCTCTAGTATTTTGTCATGATGATAGCTATAAACCATCTAATGCTTAAATATTTTAACAAGATACTTAATAACTATTTGTTATTTTTTGTTTAATCATGTTGATTTCTAATCATGTCATGCTTATAAAAGTAATTTTATAAGAACAATCTCATATGTGTTATCTTGTGATCATTATTTGCTTTATTGATATGTTATTGCTTACCTTTGTGTAAAAGCAATTTCATTGTTCTATAAGTAATATCTTTATGATCATTCTATGCTCTTGCTGATTAAATTCTTGAGTAAAGTCATTTTTTTAATCTATGTGATATCATAATTTTTTGGCTTGTCATAAGTTATTTAATTGGGATATAGTTTATTTATCATGTATTACAGAGATTTTATCTAATTCATGTGCTATTGGTCTCTAACATTGCTATACGGAAGCATTGACATGTGTTGTTTGTCTCTAACATTTCTATATGGAAACATCGACATTTCTAGGGCATCTCATCTCTTGTATATTTACATAGTGTTAACAAGAAATGAACCCATGATTAAGACCTTTAGTGACTTGTCATTTCATAATTTTTTTTATAAGTGATATCATGAGTTGATCATAAGTTGCTATATGTTGATCATATTAAACATTTTTATTTATTTTCATATATATCATGTCATGTTTATTTCGATCATCTTTTACTCAATATTTTTATGGCTTTGAGCAATCTTATAATCTTGAAATATTTGTCATGAGCACCTTGTTCTTGTTGCAATGGGATTTCTATTCTTATGATTGCAGAGGTTATCTTGTCCTTACTTGTCTCTAATGTTCCTATATGGAAGCATTGACATGTGTTTCTTGTCTCTAACATTCATATATGGAAGCATTGACATTTTCAGGGCATTCATCTCTTGCATATTAACATCATACTAATAAGAAATGAACCTATGCTTAAGATTAGTTGCTTAATGACTAAATTTTTTTCATATATTTAAGTGAAATCTTGGGCTCACTATTTATATGTTGTGGTTGACACTTAATGTGTAAAAGTAACTTCGTTTTCCTTAATGAGCAAGTTCATATTTTATTTGATCATATTATGTTGCCATCTTTTTATATGATGTTTTCTAATCTTTGGTGTACAAGCATTTTTCATTTATGTATGAGCAATTTTGTTTTATGATCTTTATATGTCTTAATCTTGGAAGTTCTTGTGTAGTTAAGTTTTCTGTTCAGGATTTCATCTTATTCTAGAAATATTGAAGCACCATCTTCTAGTGTTAAAGTCATAATCTTCATCTGTATGATATCATTTTCGATGTGTAGACCATTGGGGTCTTGTTCCTTCAATGTTTGAGGTCTTCTACAGATATTTATATTGCACCTTGACTGGAAGAATGTCTGTTATCTACCTGCATGTTGGCCATTTGGGTATTTTTGTACACTGTTGTGGTGTTCTTAGCCACATGTTCTGTTGTATCATCTGTCAGATTGTATCTGTACACTGGTGTGGATCTTATATCAGAGTTCTTCATCTATCAGTTATGGTTGTGATGATTCTTGTGGTGATCTAGGAATCTTGTGGATCTAGTAGCCATGTTGGATTCTCTTTAGATCTGGGCATCTTGCTGGTGGATTGCGTCACATGTTCTCGACATCTGTTGGATCTAGTAGCCATAAAGGTTTCTCTTTAGATCTAGGCATCTTGTTGTTGGTATTTCATCGTACAACCTGGTTTGTGTGAAATTTCATGATTCGGTGAGAAGCGATGGTTCTTCATCAAATTCCATTAGCCGAAGTGTTCTTCCATTTTACAGCTTTGGTTCTTTTGTAAGTTCTCATCAAGGGGGAGTAGTAATGACTCCTTCCTTCCTTAGTTAATGGGATTTTCTCTCAGCCATTATTAAGGGGGGTTGTTGGAATATTTTATATTCCTTGGAAGGCAATAATGTCTTTGTATTATGTTGGAAGATATCCACAATCTTATGTAAAAGAGTAATACATTTATCCCATATTCATTATGGTAAAATATACTCTTGATATTCATTATTATATAAAGAGATGTTATTATGGAGAATTATATTATCCCACATGTAATATGTGAGAGTAATTCCTTCTCATCTCTTAGTATATAATAGAGTCAAGGGATAGTCACATCACTCATCATGATCTATACTTTCATAGGTATTGCTATATTGTATTTGGGGTTATTGGCATTGCTCTCTGTAAGCAAGTAGCAGATCTTGGGTTGCATTTATCGCACTAGACCTTCACATGATTATATATATAGAGGTCTGCTATATATCAGATCATGTGAAGGCACAAATCATTTTTCTTAATGAGCAAGTTAATCTTTTATTTGATCATATTATGTTGCCATATTTTTATATGATGTTTGCTAACCTTTGGTGTATTTAAGCATTTTCATTTATGTATGAGCAATTTGTTTTATGATCTTTATATGCTTTAATCTTGGAATTTCTTGTGCATATCAGTTTTCTATTTAGGCTTTCGCCTTATTCCAGAAATATTGAAGCACCATCTTCTACTGTTAAAGTCATGATGTTCATCTATATGATATCATTTTCGATGTGTAGACCATTGGGGTCTTGTTCCTTCGATGTTTGAGGTCTTCTACAAATATTTCTAAAGCACATTGATTGGAATAATGTCTACTATCTACATGCGTATTGGCCATCTCGATATTTTTTTACATTGTTGTGGTGTTCTTAGCCACATGTTCTATTGTATCAGCCGTCAGAAGGTATCTGTACATTGGTGTGGATGTTATATCAGAGTTCTTCAGCTATCAGTTATGGTTGTGATGATTATTGTGGTAATCTAGGCATCTTGTGGATTTAGTAGCCATGTTGGCTTCTCTTTAGATCTGGGCACCTTGCTAGTGGATTGTGTCACATGTTCTCGACATATATTGGATCTAGTAGCCATAAAGGCTTCTCATTAGATATGGTCATCTTGTTGTTGGTATTTCATCGTACAACCTGGTTCTTGTGCAATTTCATGATTCAGTGAGAAGTGGTGGTTCTTCATCAAATTGCATCAACCGAAGTGTTCTTCCATTTTACAACTTTGGTTCTTCTGGAAGTTGTCATCAAGGGGGAGCAGTAATGACTTCTTCCTTCCTTAGTTAGTGGTATTTTCTCCCAACCATTATTAAGGGGGAGTGTTGGAATATTTTATATTCCTTGGAAGGTAATAATGTCTTTGTATTATGTCAAAAGATATCCACAATCTTATGTAAAAGTGTAATACATTTATCCCATATTCATTATGGTAAAATATACTCTTGATATTCATTAGTATATAAAGAGATGTTATTATGGAGAATTATATTATCCCACATGTAATATGTGAGAGTAATTCGTCCTCATCTCTTAGTATATAATAGAGTCCAGGGATAGTCACATCACTCATCATGATATATACTTTCACAAGTATTGCTATATTGTATTTGGGGTTATTGGAATTGCCATCTGTAAGCAAGTAGCAGATACTGGGTTGCATTTATCGCATTAGACCTTCACATGATTAGATATATAGAGGTCTGCTAAAATTTACTCATGTTATCGCATGGTATGTGTCCTTATATTTTTTTTTAACATTTGTATAGGTTGTTGGTCTTACCTTTTCAAGGTTCATTACAAGAATTAATCCACAAAATAATTAGCATCCTTGTTAAATTACAGGGTATTTTCGTATAAATTGATTCATAAGAAGACCTTGTCTTTTATATAAAATAATTAATTTGGTCCTATGGCATTGTCATGATTTCTCATCGATTCTCATCTCGAGTTTTAACTTCAATTTACTTTACACCATTTTCCTATCAATGAATTACATATTACTAACTATCAATACCTTAAGAAGACCTTCAACTCACGAGTCTTGCAATATACCATTTTGTTGACAACTTACATTTTGACATAAGATCACTCCCTTCTATAATATCACCAACTCAATCCCACCATAAATTTCAACTTACCATGTCCACATATGTTCCGCATAAAATTTTACGATTTGACAACCCCATGTATTGTCAATCAACTCTTAATTTATCCTTATAAGGTGAAGAACATGTATTTACTTGATGTACTAAAATTTATCCTATGTACTCCCACGATTGACATCAAGTGCACATATTCATTCCATTATAATACCTAGTACAAAATGGGTAATAAGTGACTAAAAAATGACTAAACATGGGTGATAAGTGACTAAATTTGGTCATGTGACTGCTGGTCATAAATTAGCTGTCACTTATCACCCAACCAAATTGGTCATTTATCACTTGATCATAAATTGCTTGAATTGCTTCATGCGTTGGTCATATATTTAGTCATTTATTTGGTCATTAATTGTCGTTATTTGTTCAGTAATTATCGCTATTAATTTTGGTCATTAGTTATCGTTGTTTTGTAGTACATTTAGTTGTTTATTGAGTCATTGATTGTTGTTAACTGGTCATTTATTTAGTCAGTAATTTTTATTAAGTGGTCATTTATTTAGTCATTGATTGTTGTTAAGTGGTCATTTATTTAGTCATTGATTGTTGTTAATTGATCATTTGATTAGTCATTGATTTATGTAGATAGGGAAGGGAGGAATCAAACCACCAACCTCCTTCCTATAAGGTAGGTTCTCTTCCATTGAGATAGCACCCTTAAATAGAATCAAAGTTCACACTGAATCAAAGTTCACATTAATCAAAGTTCACATTGAATCAAATTTCACACTAAAAATATATCACAAGCTCTTACAAATATTAACATACTACAATTCCAACTATAACATAAAACATATCACAAACTCTTAAAAACCTTAAAGGAATAATCACAAAGGTAAATAAAGACAATAAAATCCTCTGACTTTTAGGTGAACTAGATTGACGGGAAAGAGACCGAAACAAGTTCTGAGTGACAAATCCAAATAGGGTGGCTACAGATATAATCAAAGGGTTAATCTCAAACAATCTCAAGCGTGGCCTATTTCTGAATAGCCAATGATGGAAATATTGGTCTTGTGTGACATACCTGTGATATACCTTGCAATAATGATGATATGCCATAGGTATAAGGAAAGGCACAAGCCTATATATTCCAAGGAATAGATATAATTAAATAATAATAATAAACCACAAGCCCTTATATTCCAAAGGAAAAAAAAATAAATTACAAGGAAAGGCACAAGCCAATATACTCCAAAGGACATAAATAATTATATAATAAATGTGAAAATTTTCAAGGAAAGATAACATGCAGTCTATAAGAATGTCATATTTATAGTAGGTAACATACATACTATCCCGAAAACCTGGTCCAATTCAAACCATGTCCCATTTTACAAACCAAAAGGCTCTTCAATAATGTGATTGTTATAATATGCTTATTTGGTTTCTAAATAACTTCCTATGGTCTAAAATGTCATGTTATGCAAAATTATTTTTGTAGTAATCTAACATAGGAAGTCAATATTTTTCTCTTTCATTCTTCAACAACACTTTTGTGCTTTCTAATCAATTGTGCACTTTTTCCTATATAATATAATTTTGTAGTGTTGTAAACTAGCATTTTATACAAATGCCTTAGTACTATATCATTATGCTATGTATTCTAATTGGCATTATGATCTAGACAAGAAAGTGCAATATGTCTCTGAATATAATAATGTAACACCTTGATTTTGACCCCATTGCATTAAACATGTAAATAATGTACAATATCATTATAAAATCATGGTGATGAGCTCAAGGCCAAGGATCCACCATCGATTTATCGTTCTCGTATCAGTAATTAAATATCTATGCACTTGGATTGCGTGCTAGCATGGCACGAAATTATAAATATTATGTAAATACATATATTTTGATAAAAAGCAATAGCCACAAATATCTATGCAAGGCAACAAGACTATGGGGGCATGATTTTTACAAGGAATAAAGAGGGAAATATTCAAATCCTTGAAGCCAATAGTGTCAAGCCAAGTGTCAATGAGAGAACCCATGAACCATTAACTACCCATGTTGACTTTTGCACCCAATCATTTATATCTCCCAAGAGGTGATTGAGGTAGTTATTGTTTTGGGAAATGGAGGGTATGGTTGTCCAAATTTTGTGTATGAGCAAGCCATCATTTTGGAAAAATGTGTTTTCCTTCGTGGGCAAGAAAAGACCCATGAATTTTCTTCCCAAGCCATTATTCATCCATGATTTTTGCACTCTCACATAGTTTTGGCTTCTGAGCATTTTCCTCCATGAATTTACTATGTTTTCCTTCATTTCTAGCAGGAAGAAGGGCGTCTTTGTTTGGTAGAAAGGTGGGGAAGAAGGGAAATCAATTTGGGGGTCTATGAGATCCATTTTTTGTCACTCGATTTCCCATGTAAATGTTGGAATTCGATTGTTAACCCCCAGTTGTTTTCCCTTTTTACAATTCATTTTTGGTGTGCCACGATTTGAAAAAACCCATGGAAATCTTGTTTTGTGCATCCCATAGTTAAAACATTTTTCCATGCCTAACATTTGTGCTTACTGTGTGTGAGTGGGGATATATTATTGTGGTTTGGGTTATGTGAATCCCTTGTTTGGATTGAACTTGGGAGTAAGGAACTAGGAGTAGAAGAGGATCCGAAATTGGCTTGACAAACCTAGTGAAGAGTGTAACCTCACCAAAGATGATAGGGATTTGGCTACTTTTCTGTGCACATATTGAAGAGAACTAGAAGGAAAGTATGTCTTGAGGGATTGTGGAGCAGTGAAGGGAATAATTCCTTGTGTTGGGTTTCTAGGTATTGTGGTTGCCAATCTAGCTAAATTTTGTGGATGTAGCAATAACTTTGTTGTTGAACTCACTAGCTTAGCAATACCTTCCTTTCTACTTCCTTAACAGACTGATAAACCCAGTTGTGGGATGGCTTGGCTGAGATGTGTTGTATACTTTTCTATGTGTTAGTTGTTGTTCCCTTTTTCCTTGTGGAAATCATGCCCAGATCGGGGGTGACAACTGTGCTGAGAGATTGATCAACACAATTGGCCTATGGTTGGGTGGAACATTGCAGTTGCACAACCAATTGTGTGGGATGAATTCATTTAAAGATAAGTAATCTCTTGTATTTTAATAATGCAATGTGTTTAATTGATTCACATTGCAATTTCATGGTGGATGTGTGTAGGAGAGTTTAATTCCGTTGTGTTTATTTTTTGATTATGCATCTGCACACATGTTTTTACTTGAACGAATTCATATGATGGATATGGGGCTAGGAATTGGAAGCCCAATTTTAGTGTCATGTTCCCTCCCTTCAGTGGGATTGAGCGAAGGGGACATGACAAATAATATTTTAGACACAATTTTATGTGCAAGAAGACTTTAATGAGTGGTGAAAAAACAATAATTTACACTTCTGCATCCTTAACTAATGTCAATGATTTGACTCATTTTTCTTTAATGAGTGGTGAAAAAAAAAAAACTCATGCTTCTGCATCCTTGACTAATGTCAGCGATTTGACTCCTTTTTCCATATTGCAGGATGCACAAGGGATGCAAAAATGACTAGCTCATTTTCACATATTATCTCACTTAATCTCATGCCATAAGTTGGGCGTTCTACAATCATCTAAGTGATCATGTCATAATTCATTCCATCTCACAAATTATGTATCCACAATCAGTAAAAGGTGATAAATACATTAAAACCCATGATCTTCCAATGCAGTTCTTGTACTTATATTGTACCATTAATATACTCAAATAAAAAAATTGCAAGGGGAAAGTCATGAAGCATGGCTTTTCAAGAGATCACGGGATTAGAGTTATGAAAACAAAATAGAGCAAAAGAAGAATGTGTGCATATAACATAAATAAAAAGGAAAGAAAGAACAATCATAACAACATTTAGAAGAACATAGAAAATCATATAAACCTCTTTTTCTACTCATAATTGCTTGTACATATATTCAAATGATCATCGAAGATGGAGGGGTATTAAGCACAATATACCATGATGTTGCATACATTTGTGGTGATCGTTGAAATTCAAAATGGTGGGGCTCTTGATAACATAACCGATATACCCAATGAATCTAAAACAAAATTGTTCACCCGACTGATAAGGAATTCCTAACAATATCTTCATCATGATGTCCCCATTACATCATTGTCACATAATAATTATTACATAGAACTCATGTATAAGCCATTAAAACAAAAAATACACTATAAGATCAAATATAAATGATGACCATTTGGGGGCTAAACATGTCACTTTCTATACAACAAGAGTCTTTTATGTCAAATATTTCCTTATGAAGCTACAATAAAAACATGGTAACATGAAACTTATAGCCATAAATTAAAATAAGATGGCACGCCAAAATAAATAGCATAGAAAACAAAATGTTTACCTGTATCATGATATTTTGCACAAATAACATGTGGTCAAATGGAAAATGAATACTAGCTTTTATGGAAATCACTTTCAAAGAAGATTTACCTATATTTTAAAAATAATGCACTCATTAACTATTTCCAAATAAAATAAAAATGTCAATCAATAAGGATCCTCAAAAAACTAGCTATGTAAGTGTCAGTACATCCAGCATGCCAAACACAATAACAAAGCGCCTTCCTTAAATATCAATAGATATAAATTAAAAAGGAATGACAACAATTTTTTCCAACTTGCGAGTATTACCATACAAAGACGAAATCAAAACTGAGAGAAAGCACAAGGAAAAGAAATTCTTATCCATTTAAGAAACTCAAATTTGAAATCAAAAGTCATCATCATACGTGAGACAAGTTTACCGTCACTATTTATTCGAACAAGTAGTTATGCTTCCTCTCCTGCTGGAACCGATGCGATCCATAATTGGATATTAGAATCCCACAATGTGTTACCATGATATTATGTAGCAAATTCTTTTTGCACTCATTCACAATCAATAAATTATCAGTTTGTAGAAAATCCAATTTATACTCTTACATTTATCAAAGTGTTTTGGGAAAAAAACATACTATATCTACTCCAGGTGACATTCCAATTTCAAAGGATTGCATCCCCAAAATCATGGACACCATCTCCAACAATCATGAGATCCCCTCCCTCACCTTGGGAATCAATGCCTTCAGCAGATGATCCCACCTGACATGTTCCTACTATTGTAATGAAAGTTAAAACAAAGAAGCGTCCTTACTTAAGGAAAGTAAGATAAATCATCTTATGAATATCATAAGGAAAGAAGCATCCTTACTTAAGGAAAGTAAGATAAATCATCTTATGATTATCATAAGAAAAGAATCATCCTTACTTAAGGAGAGTAAGATAATCATCTTATGATTATCCTAAGGAAAGAAGCGTTCTGATTATCACAAGGAAAGTAAGATAAATAATTTGATTTACATACTAATCAATATTAGTGCCATGAGGAAATAAAATCAAAGGGACAAAAACAGACAACAAAGTAGTAGAGTGAATTTGGATAATGCAACTATCATAATAGCAAATGAATCCTCCTGACAAATATCAAAAATCAAAGCAAAGCTAGTCACATTGGAGTGACTGCAATTGTGTAGAGGAAAGACTTATAAAGGATTTGTCATTAGGTTGGGAAATTAACAATGTATTTTTTTGCTTAAATTACACCAATAGGTGTTTATATCTTAGAATTTGAGGTGGACTAGCACCTATGCTTTTCCTAGATTACACAAGTATGAGACAAGTGTACTGTCTATATTGATTTTATGGAAGTGGTTCCAAATTCGAAATAAACAATTATAAAAGAAAAAAGAATATAAAAAATAACTGCTAGTTGATGCATGGATACCTCTTAGCTGATGTATGAATAACATGAGGACAAGTAACATATAGCTTATTTGTGGCACTTAACTTGTGTCCTATTGGTGTTCACCGACCACGAGTTAAGTGGTTGTGCTAATTGTACTAGCTTGAGCACTTGCAATATCAATATACCAGACTTCATCCTAATCACTATGGTTCTTACCACATGCTTGAAAGGATAGAGTTACCAGTCTCACAAAATCCATTAGCATATTCTCATATTCATGTCAAAATGCAGCCTCACAAGCTATGTTTCATGGAAGTGCCCCCCCTCTATCCCCACTCTTGAAGCTCGCTTCCAAAGGAAGTATCCAGGATTATCTGGGGAAGCACGCTTCCTAAATGCTCATGTATGGGAGTGTTTTCGGGAAGCTTGCTCCCTTGCAAAAAAAATACTCCCTCCTTTTTTTCAATTTTTCTTTAAAAAAAAAATTATGTGATGGGTGGGGGGGAACTAAACCTAGGCCCATACTTATCAAGGATAATTTTAGGGGCAAAATTTAGCCCATGGGATATTTTTCCATTTTTTTTCCACAAAAAGATTCGCCAATTTGCATTTTTTGAAGGCCCGTTTCGCCCAATTTTGATGGGGTAAACTTTTTTCACTCTAAAAACTGCCAAATTATTATATAAACTATATAAAATACTTATAAATTGAAATAATTTTAGAAAAATATAGCCAAATATTTTATAGTTGAAATTTTAAGAATTGGTAAGATTTGCCAAGGTTTATACACTACTAAATATGTATGGGTCCTTAAAATTTTCCCTAATACTAATGTTATATAAAGGAGGAAAGGACCACTCTAATAGAAAAAAACCTAACCTTAGTAATCATCAGTAGCATTAAATGGTAATATTAAATTCTTAAAATAAAAGTTGACATTCTCCTTATCTTTCATTTTCTATCCTTTTACTTAAATTTTTAACATTATCATTAATTTTTTTAGGATGTTTGAAAGTGGTTCCAACCTCATCGGACTTCAAATGCAAAAAGTAGAATATTTTATCCCAATCAAAATTCAAGAGGCTTAACAATTTTTAGGATTTCAAGATTGCAATGTTTCCACTCGATTCTATCATTGTGAGGGTATGGAATTGGCATTTAGTCAAACACATCATTCTCTTTATGTACCTTGATTTTGGTGGTGCTGATTGTTCAAATTGATTTGGGTGGCCTCAAAACTATTTTTTGAAGAATCCCTAGTTTATAGCCTATTTATTGATGTACTTTGGTTTAGATATGGATTTTACTCTATGCGATTTTGGTTGTATGCACTCTTACATGCAATATACATGGGAAAATTAGCATATTTGTGTATAATGGTTTGAATTCTAATGGATGCACATGGTTATGTTGACATATGCATCAATATATATATATATTAATTATAAAAATGCTTCTGAAATGCTTCCAAACCAGAAGCTTTTGAAAATTTCTCTTTTCGCTCTTGCTTCCCACTTTCGCTCCTACTCACGAGTCAAGTCATCATAACTATTTCGTATTTTTCATGGAGGTCGGTCTAGAGTGTGACATCTGAGCTTATTTGTTTTCTAAGAGAAGCATTGTAATTGTTGTTCTTTGAAGGGCTACTAGTTGAGGAACTTGTTATGCAAGATTATGATTACTAATGAGTTATAACATAGAGAACGAGATTTTTCTTAATAATAATTCCACAAATTATTAGTAATAGTAAAATTATCAGGCAATTCTGGAATTTCTATAATTGCACAATTTAAGGGCTTTGGCCTTAAAATAAAATAAAATATGTTTTTCTGTTATCAAGAAAAATAGGTAGAAGACAAAGATAAAAAAATAATAAATAATAAATAATAAATTAAAAATTGAATACAGTTATCATAATATACAAATAAAAACAATACTCCGTTGTCAACAATTAAGAGATGCCATAATTGTAGAATAAGCTAGCATCACAGGTTAGACTTCCAAAATAAGCATCTGCTACAAAACATTTTCCTAGAAAATAAGTGTTTCTCAACAATTTAATCGCAGAAAAATGCACAAGCTTATCCTTATCCTGAAAAAGGGCAACAACACGTCTACTACATCCTCTGGTTAAATGAAAACCCTTCATGTGCAATGATATCAAACGCTTAAAAGACTTCAAAAAGAAGCTACCTGTGTTCATTGTTTTCTCCATTCTTACTCTTAGATGTCAAACCCAAGAAATTCAACAACTTGGTTTGAAGGCTTACTTTATTAGTACACAGAAGAGACAAAGCTAGGGATCCATCTAATTCACTGAACACACCTATTTGATTATAGATATAATTCAAGGAGTTGTTGATTTGGGTTGTTGCAAAATCATCGAAATCGTTATGTGTTTCTAAGTACTTTTGCATAATGTCTACTACAAAGTGAATGGTCTCTTTTGGCATATCATGGTGAACCGTGATATCAGCTAGTAATTCGATGATGTGTTGGGCCAATTGATGAGGATCAGTCTCATCCCATAGGTCTTGTTGTGGGGTGTTATTGATGTTTTGGATAAGGGTGAGGGTAGATGCATTGTTTAAGTGGACACTGAGGAAGTCAATGGCCTTGAATATTTGGGATTTTTCAAGATATTTGATAAAGGAAATTTGGTGGGTTATGAGATTATCAGTATGATTCTTGAATTTTTCATTCTTTCTCTACAAATATTGATTTGTGATTCTTTGACATTGATGTTGTGTTGTTTGGTTGGTTTTTCTACCATCACTCGAAAAAAATGGTTGCCATTGAGTATTTATATACAAGTGTTTAAAAAATTCATTTACTTGGAACAATGTCTAATATTGAACGATTGTTGCTTCCATAGTAAGTAGATGACACTACGCTATGTAGGGATGTGACTCTTGAGTGGGACATCACACTTACTCTTCATTTTTCATCATAATTATTTGGGATTTTTCAAGATATTTGATAAAGGAATTTGGTAAGTTATGAGATTATCGGTATGATTCTTGAATTTTTCATTCTTGCTTTGCAAATATTGATTTGGGATTCTTCGACATCGATGTTGTGTTGTTTGTTTGGTTTTTCCACCATCACTCGAAAAAAATGGTGGCCATTGAGTATTTATATACAAGTGTTAAAAAAATTCATTTACTTGGAACAATGTCTAATATTGAACGATTGTTGCTTGCATAGTAAGTAGATGACACTACGCTATGTAGGGATGTGACTCTTGAGTGGGACATCACACTTACTCTTCAGTTTTCTTCGTGTATATATATATATCAAAAAGTTATCTATATAAATTATTTGTATATGCCCCACACCTCCTTGCAAGAGTAGGCCAAAGAGAAAGAGAGGAGTGATACCAACAAAATATATCTTGATATTTATTGAAAAAAATGATATAACATCACCTTTCATCACCAGTAAAAAAAAAACATCAAGATTGACTATCTTGGGATCTTGTTTAGTTCCAATATTAATAGATTGATAACTCATAAAGGATATGGTTGTTTTAGTGTTTACAACTCTACGAATTATTCTCTGCAATGCAAATGGGGAGGTCTCTCTTAAACCACACCAATCCATTGACAATAACACCACTGAAGAAATGGCCTAGACAAAGATAAGTGCTTGCCCTAAGGGATATGACCTTATTGTCTTCCTGATCATATGAGATCCCACTATAGGACTAGAGATTTTATACAAACAATAATCCCAACCAGACTCCAGAATTAAAATGGGATAGTCAAACCTCATTTGTTTGAATTAGAGTAAAAAACTTCATTCTGGGATAAAATCTTGATTAAGACTCAAAATAGCACAAATATAAACTCAAGAAATTAATCGTGTTCAACATCATCTGTGGATAATAAAAATATAAGCTCCAATTAATTTAAACAGAGAAAAGTGAAAATTATTTATAAACAAAAGAACAACCCAGAGGGGGATAAAAAGGAAAAATTAGATAATGACAAAAGGACATATTAATTGCAACCAATCACATAAAATGCATCACAATCATGAATGCCTATAGTTGGTTGTTAACTGGCTAGTTGGCTTATTAGGAATTTGTGATGTTGCAGTGAAGGCTATAAACCACCTCTTTGTTTTTCTATGTAGACAATTTTGAATATAACAAAAATTTAATTTCAATCCCCCTCGTCCAAAAAGTCATAGAAAGGGTATTGTAGTCAGAAAAATTGATCCTAAAATCTTACATAAAACAACACTTATGTATGATGCAGAGCTTGACCTATCAAATCAACAAAAGAGACTTTCATATGAATGACCATAAAGGTTCATGATGAATTGTAGCAGTGTAAGAAATAATGAAGAAGAAATAAACAAGTGAATAATACTAAATAGTGTTTGAAAAGAAAAAAATACCCTACGAGAAAAAGGACAATTAGAGAGAAATGCATTCAAAACAAAAAGACACTGGTCTTAATCCTTGATGCAACACTTCACTTGATCCCCTTTTGTTGATAAAGTAGTGAGTAATATTCCTCCCTCCATTTAGATCACTTTATTGGTGCCATCTAGGTTTTTCTTGTAAAAAAATCAAATTGTTATTTTTTATTTTTCTGAATTTTCAAGAAGGAATATTTTCTATTTACCAATGACCAACATTAAATAGTAGTGAGCATAGATCAAGTCAAAACGAAATATCTCTATTACAAAGGAAAAGGAATTAGAACGAAGCCTTACTGGCCTATAATCAAGAATGGACATCATGGGATAGTTGTCTCTGATAACACACCCAATCCTTGCATCACTTTCAGAAGCCTATTTCAGATTTGCAAAAGATCTATTCAATCGATCCTAGACTAGGGATTGGTCCATCGTGTTCAAAATTGTGTCCCGAATTAAGCATCCACTCTTGCCTCTTTTTGCAATAAATCTTCCATCTGGAAAAGTATTTCTTTATTTACCTTGTCCCACCACCCACTTATACTGCGTCAATATTTTCCTTAAGTTGTTTAGGAAGACTACCATTACCTTCCAGATATAGAAGGGGACAAGGTGCTAATTGAAAGGACTCTCATAAGGTAAACTCTCTCATTTTCCTTGTTTTCCCTTTTGAGATTGTGATTAATATTACCCTCCAACTTAGACTCCATCTCTAAAAATGGTTCCACTACTCCTTTGGTAGATTTTCTAGCATCTGCAAGAGTAGTAAGTTAGGGGCCTAGATGAAAGAGGGATTATTCCAATAGGCAAAGTCTATCAGGTTGAAGCTGTACTTCAAGCATTTAACAATCCCACTCATCTATTTTATACGGTTGAGTCCATTTATGCACTCGAGATAGACCTTATGAATTTATAGTACGGTGATCATGATTACGCCTGCACCAGCTATTGAACGCCATAATCATACACATTAATATTATATTATTAAACAACTATTGTATTTTCGTCCTTAAATAATAATTGAGAGGGGTGAGCCCAATCTCTAAGTGGCGTTATTGGAGCATCGAAGACTATTAGAAACTATTCCTATAAAGTTACATGTTCAATCACAAATATAACATGGACATCATAAGCTCAGATTATTCGAGACCAAAAGAAAAGATACTTTACGAAAAGAAGGGTGGACTCACTTTCCCAGGACTGGGTTCTAAGGGAGATTTAATGGGGAAAGTATAGTAGAATACAAGCTTGGAAAAGTAAAAACATACACTGAAACATACCCGATCTAAATACTTTGTTAAAAATAAAGACTAGTAGGTGTGACAATAGATAAGCAGGCCCCTCCCAAATAACTAGTGGTGGGTGTGATGAAAAGCGGGCGATCTCTTGTTTCTGCCCCACACGATTCACTTGATACACTTTGTTTTCCGTAACATAATAAATATTGGGTTTGGGGACACTTCCACTAGAGGAAATCAATACTATGTCACCTCTCTCCTGTATTCTAACTAGTAAACCTAATGAGGTTGAATGCATGCATGCCCTCCCTTTAAGCCGATTCTTTATTCTTAAAGTAAGAATGGAGAAGGATTGATGTTCATGAAAGAGTCCCCGAGTTCAAGTTTAAGATCCAAATCCAGACATCTATATCTGGAGGATCTTAAACTAGGGATGTGATTGCATCCTAATCTCAATATAGACTCATTGATAGGTAGTGAAGTCCCATAATTAATTACATTGACAAATGGGAAAGGTATGGATTTTTGAATCCTTGCAAGGGGTGGTGAATCCACTTATTTCTTTTGCACTTATAATGATAGGTAATCAATTTGATATATACATGTATTTTCCACCTTTTCTTTTGTGGACTCTACGTGTAATGGGTAAATTAGTTCTACTACCTTCTCTACCTACTATGGATTTTTAACTGCTTCTATATATGTGACTACTTTTGATGCTGCTTACTCTGTAGTTTGGGATTGATACTGAGATACAGTAACACCAATAATGGAGCAAGAAGCATCATTGGAAAAGGGAGCACCGGGACCTGGTAACTACTTATTTGCTCCTGACGTAGAAAGCATCTCCAAGTGTGGTGCCGCTATGGATCAGTCCAGATGTTAACCCTATCCATCAACTCCTTATTTGATATGTCACCTGCTATGTCTTGACCATGTGAATTGTTTCAAAATGTCAATCCAGCTTATTTGCACGACAGATATAGAATGGATTAAAATTTTAACATTTACCAGGAAGCACAAACTTGGATACTAAGAAATAAATAAAAGGAGATTGAAATCCATACCTAAATAAATAACCTCCAAATATATACCGAGAGATGAGCCAATTTCCAGATCCTTTGTATTGGAAGTTAATAGCAATGTTAAATGGAAAAATCCCCCCCAAAACCCAAAAACCCTAATTTATTTTCTTCGATTCGTGCCTTATGAATTTTATTTTTTATTTTCTTTGATTCCTGCCTTGTGAATTTAATTTTTTAAATGAAGTAATATTTTTATATTATGTATAATATAATTTTTAAAACATATTATATATTAATATTAAAAAACATATTAATATTAGAATTAATATTAATATTAAAAACATATTAATACTTAAGCTAATATTAATATTAACATTAATATTCATATTCATTTTTATACTAATATTAACATTAATATTCATATTCATATTTATATTAATATTAAAACGTATTAAAAATATATTATATTAATATTAGTTTTTGACAATAGTTATTTTGAATCCATTATTTCAATTATTTTGCTTATTTAATCCAAGACTCTACTCAACCACACTATGTCGAAGGAGGGGAGATATTTTTTTCTTGAAATAGGTTTCATTGGCGCTTTCAAATGTAGGGAGATAGCCAAGGGGGGAATTTTCAACTTTCTTAGCTTAGACAAATTGACAATCATGGTGGACGGTTGCAGCTTGTAAATTAATGGAGGACGACAAATTAACATTTTTTTGTGATCATGACTCAAAATACATGTACTTGCCGAAACTTTGACAAACTGTTGAAAGGGTCAAATGGTGATGATTTTAATCAAATGAAACATAGATTTGACTGAAACGACGAGACAAACCCAATGGTATAACAATCATGGCATGATGATGCGTATAACAACAAATGACTAACTTCATGGCACGACTCAACATGACACATGATGACACATAAGATGAAACTTGACAAGTGTGCCAAAGGAGGCATATGGAAGTTAAAATAAGGAAACAAGCTCGTATGGACATGACAAGCACATGGCCATAGATACGAATGTACAGATGGAATGGCCTTGCGATAAAGTTTAATAGGTTCTAATTTGGCTACCCATTTTCATGCTAGTGATTAACAATGCTCCTCAGAAAAATTGTAATTGGGGATTAAAATTAGACAATAAAAAAATATCTAAAGAAGATCCTATTGAAGAATATGGAATTATCCATTGTTCAAATAATGGAAAGTTACAATTTTGACAATAAAATTTTAAAATTTCATAAATTTTAACACTGTAGATGGATTCAGATACCCCCTTATGGATTAAGAGACCCTTTTAAGGGGGTCTCTAAATCCATCCGCATCTTTAAAATGTATGAAATTGTAATAAAATTATTACAATTTCATAAATTTTAACAATGAACATCTTATATAATTATTAACTTAGATTGTTTAGTCATGTTTTGTATCCCATGACTAAATTAATCATATTTTTTATCCCATGACTAAATTAGTCATTTATTTTATCCATTTTTAGTTGTGATCACTTAAATTGCTCAAATTTGGTCATATTTCACTTAAAAACACTATGGTGACCAACGTTTTTTGTGGTTTAGTCATTTTTTTCACTTGGTGACCAAATGTTTTGGTCGCTTGGTCATTTACCAGCCATTTTTATTCTAGTGGATATACTCTTCACTATTATTGTTACTTGTTTTATTTGGCACATTCTTTCACATTTAACTTACTAATATATCATGTGTCATTATACTATGTTAGACAGGGGATAAGTTATATATACCCTAACTGTATTCATGTTACCTTATACTTTTGTTACCTCATAATTTTGCTTCTTTGATAGCTATAAGTATTTTACATACTTCCTTACCTTGTTTGTACCTATATTGCCACCCATTTCAGGATTAAATGATAATACCACTTCTATTCCCTTAAATAAATATAAACTACTCACTAATAATCCTTATTAGTTCATCCCATAAATATAGAAAATTACTAACTTCTTGCCTTCACAATTTTTTTACTTGCCTCACAAAACCCTATTCACCGATGTGACGATAGTTCCATATTATACCTTCATTACAAATATCATATCTCTTATATTAATATACGTTATTTCATGGACATTCATTAAATGCTATTGTCAATACAACCCACTTCATAGATACTCAAGCATTGTTTTTTACCATCTATACTTAAGTACATTACCATCTGTTGTGTGGCATTTTACATTGTATTGACTCACGTATCAGTTGAAAGCTATATTTTTGAATGATTGTATTACATTAATGTTTGCATTTATCATTACCCGACCCACATGTATAATCTTTATCCATTATTAATAAGACTTTATCCTATCAACCTACTGACTTTAGTTTTCATACTACATTGATCGCTTGCTTGCTTTTTTCTTTACTCATAGTTAATGAATAATCCTCTTCCATTATCTCTATGATTTTGATAATTATGCCTACCTTACTATGCAACCCATTATCATCCCTGCACCAGCTATGTATATACTTGAATCAAATATATATGCACTCTGTTTTATAACTACACTACTTGATTTTACTTCTCTTATGTTCATTTCATTTTCACTGATGCCTTATCATCCATGTCATATTGCAATACTCTTGAATTGTGCCTTGATGATTATGCTCTTATCTTGATATTTTATAGTACTATATCTAGAAAAATGATTATGTATTCTTATTTCTATTTACATTATAACAATTATTAAATCACTTGAGCTTATTATGTTGTTACTCATTATTTTTTTAAATACCCTCACACTTCTTGAGATATTATGTTTTGTCCCGCTTATCTAACCAACATTTCAAGTACAAAATTTATACATAAATGATACGCATACTAATGTGATGATTCATCACATTTACTATTTATTGATTTCTCCACACACCACCTTATAATCACATTTATTCAATTTATTTACTAATACTCATGCCTAACTTAGATACCTTTTTAATTGCATTGATGTTTTCTTTGTATCATGCTCTACTCGCATCCTCAGATTCATACTACCACTCACCCTACTTCTATATTTATGAACAATCACACTTATTGTTTTAGACGCTATACAATTGTTTCATCGCTTAAGTGTTTTTAGGAATGTGCTTGCAATACCACTCAATTTCACTAATCACTACCTATGCTACCCTGCTTATTTCTTCTACTAACTTTTATTTAATATAAAAATTCTAATACATTTGTTATATGCCTTAACCTATTATTATTATTATACTTATGCATCCAATCTTTTGTTGATTCTCTTGTATATCCTACTTACATTGATCTTACTACACTAAATGCATTATAAATAGCCATATATTTACACAACTGTCCTATCTATCAGCCCACTATTATTCTATTTTACCTTGGGTACATCATTCACATTTAATTTTTGATTTATAATGTCTATTCTTTATTGGAACTTTAAGTGTACAATAGTTATTATCACTACCAAACCATAGACAACTACTCTTGAACCAACTTACTAACTTGTCTTATGTTATAATATACCTGGTTTAATTTCTATGCTCACATTCTATTGCCACCTTCATATCAGTCATATCTTTCACATTATCACTACCATTGTCATTAATTATAGTTATCCATCCCGCATATATATTTATCAACATGATTTTATTCCCTCGTGACCATTAGATCAAGCTCTATGTTACCTCTAACTTTGTTTAAATGCATAACATACTTGCATGCATGCATGGGTGGAAGCTCCTTTTTTATAAATTTTCATAGACGAGCATTTTTGACACCAAGGCCAACATGCCTAGGAAAATATAAGCTAAGGTAGTTGGTTACCACTTGGCCACCTATTGCATGGAGTAAGGAATTATGATTCGGTAATAATGTTATGTGTTTTCCCATATCCACACCTTGGTAACTGACTATGGTTGCATCAAAACCTGCGACAAAATGATATCCTATCTAAGTCAAGCGTATGATGCCACCACTCAATCCCCATGTCTGGTGTCATTGTCATGAGTCGTAGGGTAGGTACTATGTCAGGCGAATCTATGGTATATCCTCATCCTTGGAGATCAAGTGGTATTCTAGGGCCACACCTACCATCGTAACGTGCTTGATGTAATTCCTAGAACTAGTCAAGGATAAGCTTGTTTCAACAAGGTTCGGTTAAGGAAATGTACACAAAATAATAAGATAAGCTTGTTTGAACAAGGTTCGGTTAAGGAAATGTACACAAAATAATAAGATAAGCTTGTTTGAACAAGGTTCGGTTAAGGAAATGTACACAAAATATTAATAATAATTTTGTATGTGACGTATTGGCTATATATATTTTATTCCAAAGAAAAAATTATTTTATTCCATTAGAATAAACATGGACTATTCCAAGAAGGCTTTACATTGACTTTCCCATTTTTCCTTGAAGGTTGTTACTTACTATCCAACGTTGTCACGTGAGACAACCTTGTTTACAATCTGCTTTGATACAAAAAAAAATCATTTTGACCGATAAACAAAATTTTCATAATAACATTAGCTTCAATGGCCTCGGCTTATCAGCTAAACAATCTCGACCACCTCTCCAACAATCCCATTCTCGAATTCTTGATTTATCAGAAGCCCAGTCTCTAGAGCCTGTGCTAATATGGAAAGCTCGATGACTTCAACGTTAAGCTCGCAACACACATGAGAGATGGAAATAGACATGAAAGAATCCATTGGAAATCTGATCACTGAGAGGAGATGCTTAATATGAGGGGCAGAAATTTGAATTCTATCACTATCCCATTCAATAACCATTTTGGATTCACCAAACAAATGCAGATGAGTTGATTGCTACTTTTAACAAATCCCATAAAGCTGATAGTTTGGCCTTGCTATTTGAACATCTCCCCAGTGCATATCTGATACAAACTTTGTGATTTTCTGAGAAGAGAAGGACTTCCTTTGCACCACCGAGAGAAGGAAACCCCTGGCTTGCACCATCGCAATAATCCCACGGAAATATTTTGTCGATAGAAGGAAGGACCAGCGTTCTCTTCTTTTTGAATTCCTTACTCCACTACATGTCCAGGGCATTCGTCACTTATGAGGGAACCCAGTGATCCAAAAAGATGGCTAAATTTAGAGCCCACCAAATTCCATAAATGAAAGATGAGGGAAAGGCACCATAATTCCCTACCACCAACGAATAATGTATATAACATAGTATTTTAAACATTAATTAAACTTATTATATATTATAGATTTAAATATTGTTTTTTTACATATATAAAATATATATGAACATTAATATAATATATGTTAGATTGATTGAAAATATTATATGTGTGTGGGGGTTAAAGTTTAAATTTTTATCAAAACAAAATTTAGTGTTTAAAACTACAATTTATGGATTCTAACCCCACATTATATATCATCTAATGATATTCATTAGGGTTAACATTTAAGCTATTGAATTTGGTGCGTTCACGCTCTCCTAAAAGTTAATTAAATATAACTTTTCTTTTTTAACCTGACAACTGATTAAGGACGGTGTGCATGTTGACCACGTGAATAATTATTGGGGCTCAATCACGTGCTCCCATTAGGTGGTATCCCTATCCTAGTGGTGCTAGGGTTGCCGACAGATCGTCTCAATTAGCCATCGGCTCACAAACATGGTTAGAAGAGAAGGGTTGCCAAGTATGAAAACATTGATGTATTAGGGTTTTCCTTTTGTAAAAAGCGTACAGGAGGAGGATTAAGACCTATACCCCATCTCTCCTAATATTTCTCCCTCCCCTCAAATATTCCACTACATTCGCAGTCTCAATCTCTCGTGTCTTGTGAGGCTGAGACTCAATGCTGGCTTTAGGATCGCTATGGTAGAGGATAAATGAGCCAAATGGATGAGGGAATTTCTCTGCTGGTTCTCGGTGTCAACGGATGTGTAGCGCACTCATAGTGCACATGTTGGCTTGATGTTTGGATTTGGCACTTTCAACAACTAGTATGTAACTTGGAATTTGGCTTGTGGCTTGGCTTTGAGTGCTTGGCGATGGTTGGATTTGGCACTTTCAACAACTAGTATGTAATTTGGAGTATGTAACTTGGAATTTAGCTTGTGGCTTGGCTTTGAGTGCTTGGTGATGGGTGAATGGGACATGTAGTGTACTCTTGTTTGCTTGGTAGACTCATGTGGCCTATGGATGGAGGGTTTATGCTCAGTCCTCACAACTCAGGCTTGATATTAAAATAGATTTGGTATTGTTGGTGCCATGAGTACGAGCCAAGCGATTAAGCCCAATTTTTTTATAATTACTATATGCGCAAAATGTTGCTTCAAAATGTGTAGGACATAATATCCATTGGCTTGACTGGCTTGGTGGAATATTGGTGCTACTGTAGACTTTGGGAGCAACAGGAGATGCCCCCAAACGCTGATCGTTTTCTTTTTAACATTTCCCTCTTTTTGGGGATTTTCTTCATTTAGGGTTGATTTTTTTAATATTACTATATGTAAGTAATATTTTTTTTTCATTTAATAATTGCAGCAAGTATTGGATGTCAATAATGAGTGAAGAGCATGAGCACCATGATGACATGAATAATAGCCATAAGATTGAGAATTCTATGGGAATTTACCCTCTACACTCTGGGTGTCTAAAATAAACAGCTCTTCAACTCATTCTATTCATTCTTATTCCTTATTGGATGAAGTAGCAATGCACACTGGTGTTGTTTTCTTTGACTTCAATACCTGGTTGAAGTAGAGTAGATCCAACAAATGAGCAAGTGGTACAAAATCTATATCTATGGAGAATCTCTAGCAGTAGAACATGGCTCAAAGGGTAGTCTCCTAGACTTCCCTAGGAAGTGGTAGAGTGCGGGAAAAATTCTTGAGGTGTGCACACATAAAATATGAAACACAAAGCATAAGGGGCGTGGATATACACCATAATCATATTCTACATCTCTAGACCTATCCATTGATACCAATTTTGGTGCATTACATTATGGAAAAAAACTCCAACAATACATTGCATGTAGTGCCACCCTCAAGGTTCTAATCATGGTTTGATGGGAATAAATCCATTGAGTTTGAACCCCTTTAAGGATTTATGTCTTCAATTTTTGGTGTTCCTTTTTTTGGGGGGCGGGTCATGGAAGCAAAGGAGAGTGGTGGAGATACAAATGAAATACCTCAAATCCTATTTTTTTTTTTTAACCATGGGAACAACAACCTCCCAAGGGTATATCCAACATCCCGCAAGCCAAATATACCAGAAGCTTGTGACTCAGCAGGGGCCGAGACGTCCCGAGACCCTTTATCCTAAGGGAGAGCCTCTATCCAGGGGTCGCCTACCCTTCAAGCCTTGTCACAATGGGCCAATGAGCAACCCTACCCCCCGCCGGTTTTGAACCTGTGACCTCCATGGAGATAACACATATTCTTAACCATTAGGCCCACTCAGGTGCTCGTTCAACGAAGAGTTGTTCAAAGAAAGTCACGCATCGTCTTAGCATCGACCACCTCAAGGAAAATGAGCATCTGTCTAAATATGGTGATGCAAAATCGACTAGGAACATTAGGATTTTTGAGCTCAAGAAATGAACCGAAGCCAACCCTCTCTTATGTGACTAGCTCACATTTCCTGTCTTCAAAGTTTCCAAGCTTCGAATAATGAAAGGTATGATGCTTTTTTTCTTAGTTTTCCTTGTTTAGTAGTTGATGGAGGCCATTGGCTGATCTCCATTGCATTGTATTTAGAACTAGTCGATATGGATGTAATCTATGTTGTATAGCTATTCACTATTTGTAAAATTTCAGAATGGCTCATTAGTTAGCACACTATGGGAATTTGCAATTTTTTCTGGTGTTACAATCGGTATATCAATCATATATATATTGAAAATTCTATAATGAAAACAATAATTCTAAAATAATTTTGGTTTGTTATAATCATCAAATATTTTATTTTTTGAGATTTATCTTGATAAACTAAACAAAATGAATAATTTTACATTCACTGACCTTGTTTTTGGTGTTGTGCTGCGGTAAAGCTAGGAAAAGTCTATATGGTTCAAGAAAGTCTATATAGGGTTGAAGGTGTCAGAGAGGGTTCTGCTTATTTATTTTATAATAACTTTCCTTCAAATTCTAGGAAGCCTATTTGGCTAGCCTTCAGTATTTATTCATGTCTTACTTAACATTTTCATTATGTTTATAATTTATGTTCAGGTTACTAGATTGCAATAGGCCCATGGTTCCAGATTTGGAACCACGCTCTCATACTATGTGTAGGGGCTCCCATAGAGTCCCTATATATTTAAATAATTTCAGCAAGATGTAAGCATAGTTTTATCTATTTGTTATCTTTGTACTATGCAGGAAAATACACATTTCAAATTCCATAATAAGCAATTTAACTAAATTTAAAATTTTCATAACTTAAATAAATTAATAAGAGAAATACATGACCTCCCATTCTAGAAGTATTGGATTTGATATCATCCTGATATTATACTCAATAGCCTCAGCAGTAGTGCCCAAATTGGTTTAAAAACCTCTATAGCCTCAGCAATAGCCTCCAAATTTATTTAGCCTCCCAACCTACCAAGAAGTCCATCCAACTCCCCGACTCAGATAACTTCGAGAGTTTCTCTAGTCCCCGTGCTCAAATCTCTTAGACATAATAGTAATACTCTTTTCCAAAAATTCACTCCAAGTTCTCCCTCATGTAGAAATAGTTTACAGCCCTTCCAAAAGAAAATTTCCAACCTTTCAACAATTGAGGATTCTTCCTCTTATCCCATCCTCTACTAGCTCCTTACACACCTTCCCACCATAATTTAATTTCCACCATCCTCCCCTACATGACCTCCCATAAAATAAAATAAATAGCAATTTAAATATCTTATCAATACTCATCGATTTAAGTGGAGAAATCGTATTCCTCCATAAATACATGAATCAATTAATGAATTCTTATCAATCTTTACTTATCAACTACCATTAATTTACTATTCATAATCATTTTAACCACATTATTAACTTAACATATATTACCTATTCAATTATAAATATATGATCAATCATCCACATAAAATTCATTACATATATTAACATCTATCCATATATTTAAACATATATATATTAACATATCATCAATATATATTTTTAAATTTAACATTCTAATTTGACATGTATTTAAATCATGTGCAACATATAATGGAACCACAATGTGGGGCATTGCATCAAACCGCTTCACACCCCCAACCGTCCATGCAACCATTTTCCATGCATAATATAAATTCCACAACATATTTTGAAATTAAAGTAATGTGAACACATTAGGAACATGTGCACATTCTTGAAGTGCACATGAACTCGGAATGCATGAGAATTGCCTTGTGTACAAAAAAATACAAAAAGTATTACTATTTTTTATTTAGTCCTCCTAAACCAACATTGGTTTTCATACAAGAAGCTAAAACAAGCGCATTCTGGGAGGATCTATAGTGATCCAGGGAGATACAATCATCCATTTCCAATTGTCATGGACCATTTCTAGGTAAGTAGTAATTGTGTCACCTTTTTTATATTTTGTACATTTTAGAAATGTTCATATTTTTCAAAACCATATTGTTATTGTTGATTTGCATCTCTTATTCTAAAAATATGGTGGAAAACCATGATATAAACACAAAAATCTAACCCCACCGCAAGATCCTTATGATGAAATCAATCAAAGTTCAGATGATCTTCGAAACTTAGTTGGGGAGTTCATGAACACAAGAGAATCATCCCACCTTTCATTGGCCACTTCCCTTGATACCATTTTTGTTTATGTTGGCCACGCTTGTGCACGATTATTCTATATATCTAAATATAGGGCAAGGATGAAAGAATTTTTCTCTAGTTGAATTATTAAGGAAGAGGTTAAAAAATCGAATATAACCAAAGATACTTTGTCCAATTGTTAGTTGACCCTAGAAACAACTAACCACTTGATCCAAGAAAGAGGCATATTTGTATGGACTGGTGCACATTCCAACCATGGAGAGGCCACTCGATGGATCGATGGCTTTTTTAATTTGATAAACCTCCCTACAATAACAAGGAGGTTCCCTTGTATTTTCTTTGAAAATTATGGGTTGAGTTCATTCTTGGTTACCATGTCAAAAACATTACTATTGGAGAATTCAGGTTGTTTGCCTTAGCTCAGCTGAAGATCAAACAACTTCTAGATGTAACCCACTAAGTAGGCCACCTACTCCTAGACAAACTCCCAATCCCCTTTTACCCACCTCGGCTTAGTGAAAGGATTTGAGATACTAGTATTGTGATATCGTCCTTAACATGTAGTCTAGTCCATCATAATGCATTTTTCACAACCTTTGGTTGAGATACATTATCTGATAATTTTAGACCACTTTTTTATGGGACTTCATCTAGCCAGGCCTTCCAATCTAGTTCCGGTCCATGATCTCCTAAGAGAGGATCCTATTTAAGATAGTTTCTTGGACAAAGTTATTACAACATAGATTTATATTTCCATTGCTTATGTATTTGATGCTTCACTTGAAAAATATTTGGTAAACATAACTTTAAAGTATTTATAATTGTATTTTTATTTGGCATGTGTAGTTGCTACAAGATGACACCCTTGCATCCAAGTGCAAGGTCACGGCCTCATCTACAATGATGGTTGCAACTTGTTCCCTTGGGGATCCTCATGTCATATTTTTAGATGAATCCATTATTTTTTCCCCTGTGTGTGTATATGTTTTAAATATTTAATATAAATATTCCTAACACGATTTAAGGTATAGTCCCAACTAAAGAACGCAGACTTAAACAATATGTAGATGTGCATAAAATTAATGACAGCTCAATTATGCTAGTAACCTGAAATTCCCTTATTAGTAAGCTTTGGTGAAACATAAAATTTGTATCTCATGAAATTTGTTTATGATTACACTAGGATGTGTTGGGTGTATTTACTAAAACAAAAATATGAGGCATATGAAACATTAAAAAAAAATCATGTATGGATTGAAAATGAAGAAAAATATCACATTGGCACACTTTGCACTAATAATGGAAAATAATACACTTGTAATGAATTTGAAAACTATCTTCATCAACAAGGGATTAGGAATTAAATTATGGTTCCATACAATCCTCAACATAATGGTGTGACAAAAATAATGAACTAAACTCTCTTGAATATGGTACACTCCATGTTATTTTTCAAGAATGTGAAATTGATGTTTTGGTTTTATGCAGTTTTACTTGTAGTTTATTTGAGAAATAAAAGTCCAAATCATGCTCTTGCAAAAATGAATCCACACAAGATGTGGTATGGATGCATTCCTTTGGTCAAGGAATCTTAGGGTCTTTGGTTCAACCTACTATGCCTTGACACGAAACGAACAAATAAACAAGCTCAGTGCACAAAGTCCTAAGTGAATTTTCTTGGGGTACTCAAATACGACCAAGGCATATCCTGTTTACAATAAGGTAAGAAATTTCTTTATTCTTTCCAAAAAAGTTATTTTTCTTGAAATGAATAAAAATGACATGTCTATTGAGAGGTAGCTTGATCATATGGAAAAATTTAACCATGTAAAGACCTTTCAGGAATATGATAATGAGATTCCACATTTTGAAGGGGGAATCCCTATCTTGGGTCAATCTATAGAATTTTGAGCACCATCCTCATTTCATGAAGAATTTCTTGCCACTTCAATAGAATAGGAGGTTTGATTAGATGATGTCATTGAGAGGATTGAAATACTAAATCTTGAAGACAATGGAGCACCACTAGCTGAGCAACATGTACCTTCATAGAAGTTTCAAAATGGGTCACAAAGACACTTGAAAATGTTCATCCTAATGATGTCATAAAGACGAGAATGAGAATTTCAACCAGACAAGAATATGGAGGAGATGTAGATAATTCAAATTAAGGTGATGTAGATAATATTGATGTTTCATATGAGTGTGAACTAAATTTATCTGCTAAGATTGAACCAACTTCCTTTGAAGAAGATATTGCTTCTGATGAGTGGAAAGAAACCATGCAAAATGAATATGATGCTATCATTAAGAATAGGACCTGGAAGTTGGTGAAACCTCCATTTGGAATCAAACCAATTGGCTCCAAGTGGGTCTACAAGAACAAGTACAGATCAAATGGTTCACTTAAGAAGCACAATGTGAGGCTTAATGAAAAAGGTTTGCATAGAAAGAAGATATTAAATTTGAGGTAATTTCTCCCCCATAGCAAAATGGGATACCATATGCACTTTATTGTCTTTGGATGCATAAAACGGGTGGAAAGTTCATTGGATGGATGTGAAGACTAATTTCTTGAATGGATACTTGAAAGAGAATGTCTTCATGTCTCATATAGAAGGCTTTGTTGTGAAGGGACAAGAAAAAAAGGTATGCAAACTCATTAAGTCATTATATGACCTAAAACAACCACCTCGCACATGATACGAAAATTTAATCATGCATATCTTGAAATTAATTTTCAAACATTTTAATCTTGATGATGCAATGCTATTTGTAAAGAACGTTGGAAGATTTGTTGTATGTTTTTATGGTGTATGTAGACGATATTTTGATGACATGGAATAGTGAAAGCTATAATGCATCCATAAATAAAGAGTTGAAGAAAGGATTGGACATGATAGATTTGTGACATCTTAAAGTAATTCAAAATCCAAAGTACATATTCGTCTCCAAGAAGAACTACATTGGAGAATTGTTGAACAGGTTTGGCATGGAAGAATGTAATCCTCTTTCCACTCCATTGGAATCGAACTTGAAGCTCACATCAAAAGAAGGGAATAAATTTGAGGATGAAACCAAGTACAGACATCTTTTGGGGAGTCTTATCTACATTACCACCACCAGACTAGATATCTCATTTGTCGTTGGGATCCCTTATAAGTTGAAGCAAAAATGTTGTGAAGGACATTTGTCTACGACTAAAAGAGTTCTAAAATACTTGAAGGGGACTCAAGATTTTGGACTCAAGTATTCTAAGGTGGATGAATTCAAATTGATTGGGTATTCTGATTCAGACTTTGATGGAAACAAAGAGATTGGAGTGTCTACTTCAAGCTACCTTATGAGTCTTGAATCAATATATGTCTCATGGAGATCATGCAAACTGTCAGCTCCAGTAGATTCCACAACATAGGAAAAATATGTGGCTCCTGCAGAAGAAACAAAGGAGATTGTGTGGATTAGGAAAATGATTGAATATATTTGTATGAGAAATGGGTTTATTCTACTCCACTATTGATTGAAAACACTTTTGTAATCAAGTTTTCCAATAATCCTATATTCCATGATCCAACTAATCACATCAACAAAAATTACCATATGAATCGATATCATGTAGAGGCCAAGACAATTCATTTGAGATATTGTTCCACAAATGAGCAAATTGCAGACATATTTACAAAATCACTTGGAAGATTAAAGCTTTAAAAGTTCATAAGGATGCTTGGAATCACGAACACCCCTTCGGATAAAGGGGAGAATGTTGAAAACATAATCTGTAGAGTTAGTTTTTTCTTGTGAATATTGTAAATATAATTTTATTTTTCAGTTATGAATGTGAGAAGTAACATACCTTGGTATATGAAAGATTAAATGCCACCTCACATATTGTATAAATAATTGATTCACCATCAATAAATTCATCCATCAATAGAGTTAATCCCTACATAATTTGACATGGTGTGATACCCCCAATACATTATTTTTTATTTTATTTTAATATTTGTAACAATTATTTTTGTAATCTAGTTATTTAAAAACTCAAAAACATTGAGTGACACTTTGCACAACAAACTATTGATTTTATTATTTAATAAAAGAAAAGGAACTTGGAGAATTCAGCTAAATGAGGGGACACTACCATGGCCCAGAGAACGTGTGTAAAGAAAGCAAAGGAGATTTTTACCAAACAAATCCAATCTAAAATCTCAACTACCGGAAAAAATCCTAAATCATAGGGATTGAAGGATTGGTTGAATATTTGATTGGGATGGCGCAAGACCTAAGAAAAACTATATATATTGGTGCACTCAGCTAGCACAGGACACCGTGTTGTGCATGGAGAAAATTTGTTGAGTGTCTTCTCTCTTTTCATAAGTCCATCATTGCTTGTTATAGACTCTGAGAGAGAGAGAGTTCCACATAGAAGTGTTTCTTGGAGTTCTAGTGCATAGTGGTGATCCAGCTCGGGGGTGGAGCTGGGAAAACAGTCGAGTTGCTCTCTCCTATGGTTGGGAGGAGCTGATTCTCCAAGCAACCGATTTCATTGTTTTGAAGTAAGAATAACTTTGTATTCTTTCTATGAATGTATGAGTTTTTCCCAGCGAGTATTAGCGTAGTATATTTTCTGATTTATGTACACGTCATACTGCTATAGCTTGGATCAGTTAAATCTGTTATATTTATGGTTTGAATTTATAAAATGCAAATTAGTTATATACCTCTACTTACTGTTTTGTATATTACATAAATATCATATTTTATTGTGGTTATATAAAATGCAAGCATAGATCGAAGAATGAATAATCTGTTTTAAAGTGAGTTCTTCTATATGTGTATATATATTGGAATTGATGAATGAATGTGATACATCTACATTTTGTTTTCTGTCTTTTATTTTTTGTTATCCTTTGAGTTGGGTGGAACTTCCAACTATGTTTCGTATATATACATATCTATACAGAATATTTTCAAATACGATTGGTTGATCAAACCTATGTGATTTTAAAAAGATCAGTTAAACTCCTCTATAGTGTATGTGATTTGTTACCCTATGGAATCCTCTTACCTTAGAATTTGTTGAGATGGAATCTCCATATTAAAGGTTGGGTTATATAATCGATTTTTTTGAAAAGAAAAAATGCTTAGGACAAAAAAACCTGTTTAAAAGTATTAACCTGAGAATTTGTGAATAATCCAATGGCAGGAGATCGCAAAATGGCACCCTGCGTTGGTTTTAGTGTAAATATACTTCCAGATAAAGTCTTGGTCCGAAATCTTCGAGAATTTCCAGTTTCCTATTTTAATTTTCTAGTCCAAGTTTTTTAATATTAAATTGATCTACACGTTGCTATATAATTTTTCGATTCCAATATGTTCTGCGTATTTTCTAAGATCTTAGATCATGTAATTAACGTGGATCGGATTTCCCATGAATCTCAAGACTGTTACCTGTCAGATTTGTCCAATTTTGTTTTACTGGCATTAAAATTCATTGAATTAGTTGGACTTTGAGTTAATCGTAAGAATCAAGGCATTTACTCTAAGCCAAGAGGAGTTTTCCTTGAACTCGGTGAGTACTCAGGTCTATCAAATCGAGTCTTTTAAACAAAAGTAGTTACTATATTTTTCCACTTGATTGAACCATATTTGAACTTTCTTTGCAAGCCTTCAATAAGATTTGACAATTGATAGTTTGCTTATTGTTTTCTTTACCGGTCCAAAATAACTTCATTTTCAACATTTATGTTCCTGATTTTTATATTGTGTGTTTTTAAACATTACCTGACAATCGTTTGATCCGATTAGTAACTGTTCTTTCTCTCCCGTAAAGAATCGTGTTACTCTTGTGAGGACATGGCTCTATTTTTCCAATATTTTTACCTACTGATATATTTTATCTATTTCCTGTTGGTATTAGTTATTCTGATAGTTACTTCCAGTTCTTTTGACTGATTGTTGATCAAATCCTAGAGTGCGCCAACACTGTTTACTTGTTGCAATGTTTCCATACTTCACAACCTTTTTCTCTCCCTCTTAAATTTCTCTCGTGAAAATCGAAAGGGAAACTCGAGCATCATTTAATCCCAGATTTGTTTTTATCTCCGCTTTTGCTAATTGAATGTCGAACTGCAAATCAAAGGCACCCAACTTTGATTGACTTTGTTAATAGAACCAATCCTTCTCTTACGCCTTGAGTTATGCACTAATGATTCTTTCTCTCGATTGCTGTAGCAACTGATCGATAGCTATGTTAGGCTCATATGAGTCATAGTTTTGCATGTTATATTGTCACATTCATTTGTTTTAATTATGCTTTGTGTCAGTTTCGTAGGGTGTAGTACGTATCAGTTATGGTTCCATATCATATTGAACTTTTAACAAATAACAATGGTATATATATATATATATATATATATATATATATATATATATATATATATATATATATATATAATCTAATGAGAACATATACAATGTAGTTTATGCGGAATAGACATAATCTAGGAAAAAATCAACCATGGTTATATAGTCTCTCATGAGTTGATCTAGATTTTGTGTAAAAAACTATTTTATTCTCCACAATAGAGATAAGGTTAGGGATTATAAAGTCCCAGTAAGAGAATAATCCCTTATAGTGTATGTTATAATTATTTTGTTCATTAAGAAAGTTAAATATTGTTGTTTATGTTAGGGGTGAGGTAGAAATTCTTTATAGATTGTTCCTTTATGTTGGAATGGTTGTTACAGGTATATGTGTAGTATTTTTTTAAGATGAAATAAAAGTTAATTTATGTCTACATGTACATGGAAAGAAAGGAATATATGCTCAATAAACATGTGGAAAAATATTATGCATCTTAGTTTAGTGATTTCATAAATATATATATATATATGAGCATTGTAGGAGCACAAAGATTAAAGTTATGTCTTATCGGGAATTATGTACTCCAATAGTTACACATCGTAGTTTATAGAAATGAGAGGATATGTATCATATTGGAATAATTTATGTAGATTCTCAGATGCATTAAGCATGATACAAGCTTTTAAAATTTTCAAAATTTTCAGTATATTTTGGGGTTGTTACATTGTGGATTACGACACTTGGCCTTATGGTGTCCATTCATGTTATGAGAAAACTAATTTTGTTTATATGTTGTTCTTCTTTCATGCATAGAAGAATATTTGTTTTACTAGGCTGTACTCACAAAAACATATAACTTATCATTTGCCAAAAAAATAAAAAGCGACTATTAGAAAACATGAAATTTGACATAGTTATGTAAATTTTCAATACTTAAAACTTATATATTCGGAAACGTGACTCAATTTCTTACGTTTCATCTTTTTTACTCAATGCAATATATCTTGTGTAAAAATATAAAAAAAACCAAGTAAATTGAGGGATGCCTGATTTTTTATTTTTTATTGCATTTAACGCGCCAAAAGTGACGCTCATTAGCTTGCACATACATTCTTTGTCATATCTTAAATCTTTTAAAGAAAAACACCACAAAAAGTGAGGAGAGTTAAAATCTCGTTTATAAGCTTTAACCCTCATTTACCTTTTCAAAATCATAGTACGGAGGAGACCCATAATCAATGGTGCAATTTAAAAATCATATTTGTAAATAAAGAAAAATCATTAGAACTCGAGCTCCAACTCTTCTTCATGTAGCCACATAAAGCAATACTTAATTTTTACTTTTTAAAATTTGAGCACAACTCGTTTACGAGAGGTCTCCCCACATAAAAAATTATTAGACATCTTTGTTCAATATGTTCCAAAATAATTGAGTAATCAAATGATTAAACGCTTTTAATTTGTCCATTTTTTGGTGTGGTAGCAAACTTATACACATTTTCTCCTACAAGGATTTGGAGCCACTACGTAGTATCTTATCATTGGGTTGTAGGATCCTAGTATGTAGGGAGTGTTTAAAGACTTTAATGTTGGCATTTCCTAATTAGAACAATATCACATAAGATAGTAAGATAAGTGCACTTTTGTTTGGGGTGTTGGTTGATGTTAATGTTTTTGTAAATTTGGTAAGCCATGTGTAACAACCTCAAAATATACTAAAATTTTTGAAAATTTTAAAAGCTTTTATCATGCTTAATGCATCTAGGACTCTATATAACTTTTTTTAGTACGATACATATATCAATGCCTAAATGATGGTTTCAGGCTACAAAAATTGGTAGACATGTATAGAACCCGTAACACTAGTGCAACGCTATTTTTCCAAAATTAAATGTTTAATTTTTAATTTTTTTTTAATTATGTAAGTGATCAAACCTCGAGAATGATACATCAAATGTGGGTGCAGCCTTTGAAGGTCTTAATGCAATTATTTTGACTTGGATTTTTTATAGCATGTAGAGGTCGGTGTCTTCTAATGCAACATACAATTTTTTTAAATGGTTGTAAAATGAAAAAGTTACGGAATAAACACTAACAGTATGTTTTTTGACCAATGGAGTGATGAAACAAGAAAATTAGGAAATAAATAGAAAATCTCAATAATTTTTTTTTTAAATTACATATTTGGAATCTGCATAAAAAATTCTATCTATGCCTAAAATTTTGTCAATAATGGTCATGTATGTCATGGCGTAGAGACTGGTGAAAAACATGCATATTTAGGTGCAAAATTGCACTTAAAGGGTCCCTCAACTTTGTGCACAAACCCAATAATAATTTCATAATATCAAACCTGTAACCATCCCATAATTAGAGACAAAATTAACCCATGGCAATGTCGTTTGAATCCATACTTTTATAATATGATCCATATGTCACTTCCTTGTTATAATAAGCGATCATAGTCAATGCAAAGATCACACCTAGTTGGTAACAATTAATATAGGGTCACCAAAACAATATTTATAGAATAATATAGTTAGACCATGAAAAAGTTAGTTTAGAACATTTTGATTAATTTGGTTGATATTTTTTGTTTGAATTATCTACACTAATTACACCGATAGATGTTTAGATATTATCTGAGATTTTGGATTTTTTGAGTGGATCAACAAGATTAACCTGAGTGTAACAAGTGTACATTGGGGATTTATTTCATGGTCATTGTATCTTGTTATGCTCAAATACATCTTGATTAATATTTAAATAAGCTTCACTTAAGTGTTAGTCTTTGTTTAACAACCAACTATCTCCACAAAATTAAGTGGTTGGCTCATCGATGTTCACCGACCACTTTACTTGTGGTTGTGCTAATTTAACTATATGTCACAATGGACGATATAAAGGATTTAACTTTTTGGAAATAAAAAAGATAATAAATATTTGTTCTCGCATTTTTCTAATCAAAATACGTCTTAGAATTTGTATTATTAGTCCTTGTGCTCCTTTGCAAGGATTCTTACCAATGAATTTTCATTGATTTGCATGTCTTCATAATTAATTCATAATGAGATATTCAAATTTATTTAATTTTACAAAGTTTGATTTTCTAAATAATGTTGATTTTTAAGCATGCGACATAGAGAGCCACCTACATAGTAAATCAATGATGTGTCATCTTAGTCCGTGGTTTTGTCTAGCTACCTTTTCGATGAGTGTACTATGTGAGAGGAAGTGCATAAGGTAGGGATGGCTCGAATGAGGATAAAGATAGTTTCTATTAGAAGTAAGTAGTGTTGGAAAACAATTGCTAAGGTTTTGTGTACTTAATTTTTTCTTATCCCCTGATATTATTATTGTGTCGAAGAGGTGCATTCTATAGCTCATTAGGCGGATGTGTAATTCCTTCCGTGCTCACCCGGGAGCTGACACTTGTCCGTCTTAAATTAGCTTTAAGATCTTTAAGACAACATATATAAGTAAAATACACAAATTAGATGAATTAAAACCATAAACATTGCATTACACACTTAAATAACGCTGAGATTACAAATGTTGAGGAAGGTTTTGCACCTTGAAAGATTTGATCCCTCTTGGTGCTTGATAGATCCCCTTTTAAGATGAAGCTATGCTGGTATTGAAAACTATATTACCCCTACCATTACAATAAGTCCATTCGTATTAATGACTCTAACTCTATATATTGGACTGTAACTAATTAAGAAAAACAAGTTATCATCATCGTCTCATTATGTTTTGGATCTCCTCATTTGTTTCATATTTATAACCTCCCCTAAATAATAAAAATGAGGCGATGTTTCAAGAATTATTCTATTTGTCGATTTAAACCTATCTATCTATGTTTCTAACCCCTCGGGAAATCTCTTTATAATAGTAGGGGGAGATACAGTTACCCTTGACACGAAAAGCAACTGTCTTTTTTTAGCTGGCATGAGTTAGACATGACAAGTTTGCCCGATATTATCATAATTGATAAAATAAACTAAAAATCATTGCTATTGAGGAATGTACAAGGATATTCCAACAATTTTCTCATTTCATATAGATTGTGATCCAGATTTTGTGGATATTTCAAATGGTGAAGTTTCTTATATAATTTTCACTTTTTAAAAAACATATATTTTATGGATCATCCTAAGCTACTTGACATATAGGATGAAATGGAAATGTTTAGACATTTTTTCATCATTCATCCCAAGCCAAGCGATTTTATAATGTAGTTTTCTACCCAACTTATCAGTAGGTTATAAGTAATTATTTATTTTTATAATAATGATTAGTATTTTTAATATCTTTAAAATAAAAAACAAAATATTTTAAAATGATTTATTATTGTTTATTTTCTTTTAAAAAAGTTTATAAATCTCAAAATAGTCTTATATTTATATTTATAGATATTAATAATAAATTGAATAAAATATTTATTTGATTAAATATATAAATAAATATAATTTAACAATACATAGTTTTGGAAATTTATATAATTTAACAATACAATTGGATTTATAATCTAAATGTGGCATGAGTGAATATTATTCATTTTATATTAAAAATTAAGAAATAAAAATTACAAAAAATATATTTATATTTATTTAATTACAGTAATAGGTGTTTATATCTTAGAATTTGGGGTTAAAATCTATGTTTTTTTCCAGGTTACATGAGGATGGAACAAATGCTCTTAACTTATTTGTGACACTTAACTTGTAGCGTATTGGTGTTTACCGATCACAAATTAAGTAGTTGTGCTAGTTTAGGAAAGCCTCTACACCACTTGGATTATCAGATGAAATCCATTTTTCACATTACCAACTATGAATGATACAAAGAGAGATAGCTTGTAAGAGGCCAAGGAAGTCAACTAGGGTTGACCCTTGAAACACAACATTCACCAAGCAATACTTGTAAGCGTCTAGCACAAAAACAAGGATGATTCGAACATGAAACCCACTGACATGGAGAGATGAGAAAAATATTGAAACCATGCAAGATTAACCACTAGAAGCCACACAAAATGCAAATTGTGGCTTAAAATCCAAAATAACTTGCAGATGTAATGATAAAGCCACCAAAATGAGGAACAATAGGTCCTGAAACCCTGACATAGAGAGGTGAGTAGCTTGAAACCAAGCAAGTTTTACCACCAACAACCACACTGAGGCTTGATCTTGGGCTGAAATCCCAATTGCATCCGAACTAATTGAATCCATCACTTGATAATCTAAGTTGACTATAGCCAAGATCATGTGTGAAGGTTGGGCTATCCTAAATGCATCATCCTGAGCATCTTATGAGCATTAAAACATGATGCAACGTGGCTTTCCCATGGATTAATTCGTATACAAGAGGTTTAAATGAGAATCCATGAGATTTAATGAGAATTAGCGGATGGGCTTAAAGTTTAACGCCCATTTATTTATTAATAAACCTTCATACAACTTCGTAACTAAATTAGAAAGATGATCAACATTGAATTTGATGGAATGCAAAATTTGGTAACACCCATTTATTTTTTAATAAACCTTCATACAACTTCGTAACTAAGTTAGAAAACTAATGAACATTGGATTTGATGAAATGCAAAATTTGGTAAAAGTAAACATATGTAATACCTTTGACAATTTGTGTTAGGGCTCTAGCCTATATGTTGTATCACAAAGTCTCTAGACAACTTAGAAACCTTGATTCTCTTTAGGAATCCATATTCCTTTGCTTGGTTATTGGAGATTTTTCCTAAGCCGAACGGATAACTACGTTGTTGAATTCCTCTTAGATCGATTAAGATCCCCTTCCTCGCACTTTGCATGTGTAGCATTATCTTTCCGAAATGGCTGCCATGAAGTGTCAATAGTTATCATTCTCATTAGCGAATCTTAATATTCTATGGCTTCTTTTGTACTCGTCCCATCCAATTAAAATAAAGTTATATATAGTTATCATTCTCATTAGCGAATCTTAATATTCTATGGCTTCTTTCGTACTCGTCCCATCCAATTAAAATAAAGTTATATATAGTTATCATTCTCATTAGCGAATCTTAATATTCTATGGCTTCTTTTGTATTCGTCCCATCCAATTAAAATAAAGTTATATATAAAGTTATATATAGTTATCATTCTCATTAGCGAATCTTAATATTCTATGGCTTCTTTTGTACTCGTCCCATCCAATTAAAATAAAGTTATATATATATATATATATATATATATATATATATTTTTTTTTTTTTTAGAAGGTTGTCTTGTCACATCTACCATGTAATCTTGGTACCGATATCAGAGTCTGATCTTGACGCCATTGGTCTTATCCCGTGATCGTTGAAACCAAAATATCAATGAATAAACTATTATTACTGTGGCAACGTTAGTAGCAGGAAAGTAAAAATGGGCGAGTTAGTAGCCCAGTCCCGCGGCCCCGCCGCGTATTGACATGTTTGACATGTTGCAATTGTTTCAAAATTCAAAGTCTACTATGGTTGGGTTTCTGTATAAATAGAGCAAGCATCCCCTTCACTTACTTGAATCAACAAATCAAATATTCAGAGTGAGGAGGGAGGCCTAAGAAATTATTGGCAATGGGGAGTACTGCTGGTGATAAATGGGTAATTGCACTCGTGCTAGTGATGCTACTGGTGGGCGTTAGCGTTAACGCTCAAAACTGTGGCTGTGCCAGCGGGCTGTGTTGCAGCCAGTATGGATACTGCGGGACTACCTCTGATTACTGCGGCAATGGCTGCCAGAGCGGTCCCTGCTCCAATTCCGGCGGAGGTGGCGTGAGCACCATAATTTCCGAGAGTTTCTTCAATGGTCTTGCGGGCGGAGCTGGCAGCTCCTGCGAAGGAAACGGATTCTATACTTACAATGCTTTCATCGCAGCGGCCAATGCCTTTTCTGGATTTGGCACCACCGGATCCAGCGACGTCAATAAGAGAGAACTCGCTGCCTTCTTCGCGAATGTAATGCACGAAACTGGAGGTATATATTTTGTTCTTTCTGTTCAACCATAAGTTATCAATTGCTAGATGTTCAGCTCTATTATTTGTTATTTAACTCATACTCTATTTATAATTATAACTTCTCGTTTAATTTGTTTGTCACGTCAGGCCTCTGCTACATCAACGAGATAAACCCTCAAACCATCTACTGTGATCAGAGTTCAAGCACATGGCCGTGTGCGAGTGGGAAGAGCTACCATGGACGTGGGCCTCTCCAGTTGAGCTGGTAAGTATGATCGATTGATCGTGAAACCCTACACTTACTTACTATAAGAGATCTCCTGACTGATCTTTAATGGATAAACACGCAAAGACTGACAGTTGGATTGTTGCAGGAATTACAACTATGGAGCAGCGGGGCAAAGCATTGGGTTCGACGGGCTGAACAACCCAGAGAACGTGGGGCAAGACGCCACCATCTCGTTCAAGACGGCCGTGTTGTTCTGGATGGAGAACAGCAACTGCCACTCAGCCATAACCGGAGGGCAGGGCTTCGGTGCGACGATCGAAGCCATCAACGGTGGGGAATGCAATGGCGGGAACAGTGGTGAAGTAAGTAGCAGAGTTAACTACTACAACCAAATCTGTAGCCAGTTGGGTGTCGATCCCGGAGCCAATGTATCCTGCTAAATCTCTCTTGCTGCCAAATATATCAATAAGATGTCAATGATATCCATGGCTCTCCAGTAAATAAAAATTGCTGGAAACCTCTGGTGGCGTGCACAATAAAATAAAATTTACTTGAAGTGAACAGTTTCAAAATTATCATTCATATTCTTAAATACTTGCATCTTAGCAAAATCTTTTTTCATTTGGATTTCGAAAACTTGGACGAGATTCGACCTAGTTTCTCCAATTCTTTGAAATCCATAAGCAAAATTATCCGTCTTGTTTAGGTCAATATTTTTTGGTCTCCACTTTGGTCAAGCTGTGAATGGCAACTTCCAATTCGAACCAGTATAAAATAATGGTCCACACTACATATCAAAAGCGACAAACATAAACTTATACTAAACTTATTGCGAAGAATATGTATATCATTGTGAATTTTGAATGAAATGCAAAAATCAGAAAAGTGGCAACTCATAATATGAACGATTTATGTATATACCATTTCATATAATCCTGTAATGTACATAATCTAATTTTTAAATTGTAAAGAATTTGTATATCATTGTTAATGAGATGCAAAATAGGAAAGTTGCCACTCATAATATTAAAAATCAGAAAAGCTGCTACTCATAATATTAATAATTTTACCTCCAAGGCATATTTAAGCTTGTAGAGTTTCATACATTTAATAAACTTATAAAGTTGTATACATATAATTACAAGCTTAAGAAGTAAAAAGAGGTTTGTCGATGGGGATCAAAAGAGGTTTTCCCATACGGATCAAATTTTTTGAGGAAATTTAGGATTCTAAAAAGGGGCTTGCACCTCAAGGGATTTGATCCCTAGTTTTGGTGCTTGATAGAGCCTTAAGATGGATCTATCATGGTTTATTAATATGCAATTACTACAAAACTAATATTTGGCTCATTGTTATATCATCAACTTAAAATAACATTTAATCTAATATATTTTAGGTTATAATCATTCAAGCACCAACTATTCCAATTTGGATATCTTACAAATATGTCGAAGTTGCATTAATTAGTTAATTAATTATGAAGTAAAATATATATTCACCCAAAACTAATATCTAACCACCAATTTTTCCAATTTGGACTCATGATGTAAATGTTGTAAATTTCATTAATTAATTAATTATGAAATAAAATAGTTATTTACCCAAATTTAATGGTTTAAGTGCCAACTACTAAATGTTCTAAAGCATAACACATCAATCCTACAAATAGGCAAAAATTGCATTCATTCATTGATTAGTAAGTAAAATAGTTATTTACCCAAATTTAATCCTCCAAGTGCCAACTATTTCATGTTGTAAATTATAACATATAAATCCTAAAAACACACAAAAGTTGCATTCATTAATTAATTGTCAAGTAAAATGCTTTCAATTTACCCAATTATTGGTTAATTGGCAATTATCACAAAACTAATATCTTACTTATTGTTCTATTATTAACTTAACAATACAGAATCCAATATATTCATCCACGTGCCAACTATTCCAATTTGATATCATAAAAAATAACACATAAACACTACAAATATGCAAAAATTCCATTCATTCATTGATTATGAAGTAAAATAGATATTCTTGTAACTATTTATGAAAAAATAGTTTAAAATGTGAGGATGCATGAATGAAAATTGAAATTGAAATTCAATGTATATTTATTTAAATGTATTTTACAGTGACACATCTCATCCACTTTAGGCTGTAGAAAGACATGACACATCTCATCCACTTTGGGCTGTAGAAAGGGCCTCTCGGCCCAAAAAAGGGCTTTCTTGTACTTGATTTGATATAATTGTTTCTCTTCAATGTTGATAATGACACAGAGTCACCAATGTAAAGTGATTTTTTTAATTAAAAAAAAGGGATCATTGATATTGTTGATTTCACCATTACCCTTATCCTCTACTTCAATGGTTGCTCATGTTGTCTTAGAATGGTTTTACAATTGTGAGTTACTTGTTTCAAACAATAAAGCAAGGGGGTAGGATAAATATCTAATTCTAGTGGTCACTACCTCAAGTGGAATTGAAAACTACGTTTTTAAATAGTTAGTCTAGATAAGCCTTTATCTCAAATTCATTGATTGATATCTTGGTTCCTAGTTGTTTCGTTTATTTTTTTCTTTGTAAATTTTGTTATTGGCTTCATTGATTGCAATCTTTGTTCCCGATTGACCAACACATTTGCATACCTATTGCATGTCATCTTCTCCTACATATATTATTATGTTTCTTTCTTCATATTACCGATCTTGAGCTTGGACTTACTCTAGAAATAACAAGATGGGCACACAACTTCATGAGAAAGCATCTAAGTCCATAGGTAATATTTTTTCTTTATGTTTAGCATATCTAGATCTTCATTTGTGGAGACAGATAATCATAAGTATCATTGATAGGCTAGGATAGGTGTCGTTATTATGTGTGTTCTAGTTTGCAAGCCCCTACTTCTAAGGAACCTAAGTGCAAAATTTTGAACATGATTGTTGAGGATGTGAAAAAAGATCTTCATGAATACAATTATTCCCACAAAAAGACATATTTCATAATTGTGTATGCTGGATGGATTTATAGAAAGAATAAAACCATCATAAATTTTTTTGTTTCTTATTCAAAGACATGATATATCTTAAATATGTAGATACTGATACCCATATTAAAAACACCTCATCATTCTATGATCTACGTGAGATGGTTGTGTTAGAGGTGAGGGTGGAGAACATTGCTTAAATATTCACAAACAATGCTTATAATTATGTGATAACTAGTATATTAGTCATGGGAAATTGCTGCACCTTTTTCTAGACCCATGTGTAGCCCATTGTTTGGAACTAATACAAAAGGACATGATAAAATTCAATTGGTTAAATATATCACAGACAAGTTAATGTATGTATAGCATAATACATGTTAAATTGTTTCCAAGAGTGGATTGGCACGGGATGAGAAGGAGTCAAGAACTAAACAACATTACCAATAGGAGATCAAATCAAGAAATAAAAAATGAGATCCAAAACACTAGCATGGATAATGTTTCTGGTGTGAGATAAGGGTTTAGATGAGACCCATGTGCATGCACTCCTTGTGAGTGTAAGCTCTCATCTGAAATCATTTTGTTATGAAAACCATTGTATGAATGTAATATCATACCTCTACAGATGTATCAGTTATTGAAAGGCCTACAACTTCATATGCAATGTTTTTTGTAAGGTCAAATTTCTAGGGGGCTCACAAGAAGTTGCTTCCTCTTTTTATTTCAACAAGATCACACACTCATTGCTAAACTAAAAGAATGCGTGTAGTTATAAGAATATCCATGCATTCCTTTTCAAATGTAGGGGATCATATAGAGTCCTATCTATTTAAATCATTTAAGGAAGATTTAAACAAAGTTATATCTATTTTTTTTCTCTATAATAACATATAGTATTAAGCAAATTGAACATTGATATCATTTTATTGTGCTATGCATGAAAACATACATTTCAGATTCAATAATAATAAATTTAACTAAATTTTAAATTTTTGTAACTTAAATAAATTAATAAGAGAAATACATGTTCTCCCATTCAAGAAGTCTTGACTTTGATATCATCTTGATAACAACCTCAAAAACCTCAATAGTAGCCCCCAAACTGGTTTAACCTTCCAACGTCCTTACCATAAACAATCTATCAGACTCCACAGTACAAATAGCTCTGAGAGTTTCTCTGCCCCCCATGCCCAAAGCTCTTAGACAAAATAGTAACACTCTTTTCCAAAAATTCACTCCAATTTCTTCCTCATGTAAAATTATTTTACAGTCCTTCCAAAAGAATATTTCCAGACCTTCAACAATCTAGGATTCCTCCTCTTATTCCATCCTCCATCGACTCCTTACACATATTCCCACCATCATTTAATTTCCACCACCCCCCACCACATGGCTCCCCATAAAAAAAATATGTCAATTTAAATATCTTATCAACACTAATCAATTTAAGTCAAGAAGTCACATTCCTCCATAAATACATGAATCAATTATTGAAGTAAGTCTTATCAATATTTGCATCTAACCTACCATTAATTTAATATTCATTATCACTTTAACCACATTATTAACTTAACATAAATTTCCTACTTAATTATAAATACATGATCAATCATCCACGTAAGATTTGGTAGATATATTAATGTCTCTCCATATATTAACATATTATCAACATATATTTTTAAACTTAACATTCTAATTTGACATGTATTCAAATCATGTGCAACATATAATGGAATCATAGTGTGGGGCATTGCATACACCCCTCCTTCAAGAAACCCTGTCCCAAAGTTAGAGTCAAAAGGAAGTATATGAACCATTGTGATTAAAAACAATCATGTCATAATTACATTATTCATTCAAAATTTGAAAATTAAACACTTCTGAATAAGGAAGAAAAAAAAGTAGTATCAAGAGATTCATTTATTCATTTATATAACAAACACTAGCCACTAGGAACACGAAGAATCATTTCTTCCCAATTGGGCTCACAACTAGCCTATATTCACTCATCCTCCCTAACCTACTTTTTCTCCTTTCCTATCCTTCCTATGCCAGTATATACCATGGCATCAGGTATACTGACCTAACCATCTATAAAACTCTAAAGGAGGAAGCGTCGACTACATCTACCTAACTTCCTCAGCAGGAAATTGGTAGTCGTCATTGCACATATAGGGGATCGTGTCAACCACATCCCTCCCACGGCTCCAAGTCTAGATGATACATGGTGGGAAGCTCCTCCACCTCTCTTAATAGATCCATGGATTCCTATTGTGCCACTACTCTATCTAAGAGTTTTTTCAACGAATAAACAATTTGGGTAACTGCATTACCTGTTACACTCAACACTTTCATAGATATCATAAAATATGTACCCATATATATCCAATAATCCATTTTCATAAAATGTTTCCAAACATATCACTTATCTTTGATTCCCATGGCATCGAACTAGCCTCATAGCATATGTAATAAAAGGAATAAAACACTTGGTTAAACCTAGCCCATATACCTACAAGTTAGCTTATAGGATCAATAATCAAGTATAATTATCATCGTACACTTGTGCCATCACCAACCTGTTACCATAATTTTCAACATAACCATGCATGCTTGTTAATTAAACCAACCATAATCACATGAAATAATGAAATTCTTGTGAGACTCAACATAAGTATAAGTATGTCCAAAATACTAGTTCCATGAATATAGTCGACTCTAATGCATAAGTAAAGATGTGGAAGATAAAGTTTAATTGTTCTCAATGTCAAAATAGTTTGGGATAATCACAATGGATGGTTGCTGCATCCTTCCAGGTAGCAAATCTTAGGCTGTATTTATCCCAGTATACCTTCACTTAATTATATATATTGAGGTGTACTTTAATTTACTCATTTTATCGCATGGGATGTGTCCTTATATTTTGTTTGACATTTGTATAGCTTTTTTATCTGACCTTTTCAAGGTTCATTAGAAGAGCTAATTCACATAATAATTATCATTGTTAAATTACATGGTATTTCCCTATAAATTGATTCATAAGAAGACCTTGTCTTCTATATAAAAAAATTAATTTGGTTCTAAGGCATTGTCATAAATTTTCATTGATTCTCATCTCTAGTTAGCTTCATTTTAACTTATAATATTTTCCTATTAATGAATTACATATTATCACTCAATACCTTAAGAAGAACTTCGACTCAGGAGTCTTGCAATATACCATTTTGTTGACAACTTACATTTTGACATAAGGTCACTCCCTTCTAGAATATCACCAGCTCATGCCCATCATAAATTTAAACTTACCATGTTCACATATGTTCCGTACAAAATTTGTGATTAGAAAAACTCATGTATTGTCGATCAACTCTTAATTTATCCTTACAAGGTGAAGAACATGTCTTCATTTGACGTACTAAAATTTATTCGTTGTACTCCCACAACTAGACATCAAGTGCACATATTCATTATATTATGATCTACTCTTTATTATTATTGTTACTTGTTTTATTTGGCACATTCATTCACATTTAACTTACTAATATAACTTACTAAGGTAGTCATGTTTGATTGGCTACTAGAATGTTCCTTTGGGAGGATAGAGTTGCATGAATGGAAATGATTGCGTAATCATGGGTATTGGAAGTTTTGTTTAATTGCATAGATAATGTGACTATATCTTGCAATTTTATTGTGATAATGATGCATATAAAGTAAATGTATTTCATTGTCTTTGAGATATTAACCACTGATAGTGTTTGAATTATTGAGTATTATAATTCTGAGATCACTTCAGTGATTATTGTGAATGCTACAATGAAAATATTATATGCGTGGATACTCACAAATTGTTGGTTGATTGGGAATTTCCAATTGTAGCTAGAATTGTCTTGGACATGGAAATGTATGTATGTCCATAATAAAGACTTGAAGCTACCATGTGCAAAAGCCAAAAATTATGAGAAGGATTTCATGGTTGTGAAATTGAATTCATGTAGGGAACATATTGTAAATTTTATATTTGAAATTTTGCTAATAGTTACTAATGATTGTTTGGCTTATCGAGAATTATGTTAAGAGAAAGTTTTGTAGGTGGATGTTTATGTTATGGAAGCATGAGTAAAACGATAATGGATAGAGTGATCCCACTTACAAGATACAAACAATATGAGGATGACCTTATTGATTTTATTGATTGGTTGGCTATTTGTAAATTGTGTCAAGAGGACACATTGTAGGAAGACCATGTGATATGTCTTGCAAGAGCTAAACATCATGAGAAGGATCTCATTCTTGGGAAATCTAGTTTCTATATGAAAAATATTCGAAAATTTATGATTGAAATTATTATGATGATATCTTATGTGAACTGCATGCTTGTAGGTAATGCAAGTGAGATGCTGAAAATATGTCAGTTGAGCAGATGTTGGCTGTCGAAGCTAAAAATGAAAAAGAAAATGCCAAGAGTGGCTTGGGTTTGAGAAACCTTGCAAAATTCCTTGCATGTGCTTGTCTCTCCGCAATGCCATTAAACCCAGTAAGAGCATGGGTACTCATGAGGCTTGCATGGGTCTTGGTAACCTTTCTATGCTCACATTGAAGAGCACTAGAAGGGATGGGTATGCCCAAGGGACTATGTAACAGAGAAGAGGTACCATTCCTTGTGTTCTGTGAGTGGGTATTGTGGGGGCGTACTAGCCTACAATCAAGTGAGTCACCTATGGAGTTCCTGGAGGGAACCACTGGTTTGCATAGGAGGAGGGGCCATGCAATTGTATTCCTTTGTATTTCCTGATAAACCCAGCAGGGGTGCTTGCTTGGAAATGGTTGTTGTATGCTTGATAAACCCATTTGGAGAGCTGGTTCAGCATACTGGTTCATGGAATGCCTGACAAACCCAGTCGGTGTACTAGATTGGCATTGTTACTAGAATGTTGTGACATAGCCAGTGTGCTGGCCTAAAATTTGATTTATATGTATACACAGGTGATCTGAGTCTTGCAAAAAATTGGTTACCTTTTGATGCACACCCTAAAGAGGTACCATCCTTGTGTTGGGTGGGGCAGGTCTTGTGGGTTCCATAATTGTCTGAAGTCAAAGTGGGATGCCTATGGAGCCAAAGGAAGATGCTTTTGTAGATAAGTATTTGGTCAATTTTACATCTTCTTGCTAATTTAATGTGAATATACATGTGTATATGCTTCAACTATGGTTATGAAAATCCTGTTAAGGAATGAATCCTATGAGAACAAATTTGACATGTGAATTTACTTATTGTTTGACAATAAGTATTGTTGGATGCAAGGACCTTGAAGGCATCTTAAGGATGCAGTTGGACATGTGGCTATCCTAAAAAGTTCAATATCAGCAGCTAAGGATTGAGAAGAGATCAAATGGAGTTTATTGAATAGAGAGAAAGACATTGTGATTGCAGTTGAAAAGAAGGACAAGGAACTTTGTGAAAAATAAAGAGAACATTGAGGATAGTGTTATTCCAAGGGGGAGGGGATTTGAATACCCCCTATTTAACTCTGGTAATATATTAAATTAAATAATGTAAATAATGTAATATCATTATAAAATCACGATGATGAGCTCAAGGCCAATTCCCTACCATCGATTATCGTTTATGTATCAGCAACTAAAAATTGATGCATGAGGATTGCATGCTAGCATGGCACGATAGAAATTGTAAATACAATGTAAATGTATTTTAAATAAAAATATCCACAACTAGCTATCCAATGCAACAAGAGTATGGGGGCATGATTTTTACAAGGAATAGGGAGGTAAATATTCAAACCCTTGAACCAATAGTGTCAATCCAGGTGTCAATGAAAGAACCCATAAACCATTAACTACCCATTTTGATTTATGCACCAATCATTTATTTCTTCCAAGAGGTGGTTGGGGTAGTTATTGTTTTGGGAAATGGAAGGTATGGCTGTCCAATTTCATGTATGGGAAAGCCACCATTTTTGGAAAATCGTGTTTGTCTTCCTGGGCAAGAAAAGAGCCACGAATTTTCTCCCTAACCCATCATTCATCCATTGGCTTGGCTCTCTCATGCAGTTATAGCTTGTTGGGCATTTTCCTCCACATTTTCCTGGGTTTTCCTTCATTTTTCTTGTTGGGAAGTTATTTTTGGTGTTGCAGAACGAATGGGAGGAAGAGAAATTCGATTTGGGGGTCCATAGAGGCTATTTTTGGCCATTTGAATGCTCATAAAACTGTGGGAGAAATGTTTTTCTTCCCTATGGTCGATTTTCCCCTCTCACAACTCATTTTTGGGTGTCGCGATTTGGGAAATCCATGGAAATCTTATTTTGGGCCTCCCATAGATAAAATGTTTTCACATGCCCAACATATGTGCATGCTGTGTGTGGGGGGGGAGATAATGCTGTGTGTAATATCCCCAATTTGACCCTTGAAATGTATTCAATTATATTATGTAAATGATGTAATTATGCTAGTATGGAATCCTAGTTTGGAGTTCAAGGCAAAGGCCCAACTAGTGAATGACTTGGCATGTATGATGTATATATTTTTATTTGGACCATATGATTGGCTTATTATGCCAATTCGAAATGTATGTAAATATTATGTTGAAAATTAATAAAATGGTCCATGATGGATATGTAAAGAGCACTAGAGGGGCTATGATTCCACAAGAGGGGAAGAGGAAGGGGGCCCATGAGGAAACCAAATGCTATGCTTCCATGTGTCAACCTTAGAACTCATCCAAAATATGCCATGTGCCTTAAATAAGCCAATTACCTTCTCTTGAATATTAAACCCAATCAATGAATGCATATGTGAGGTTGGTGGGAAAAGTCACTTCATGTAGTTATTGAAGCATGGGGGTTGTGACAGTTATGTCAGCTGTCAACAATCCTATTTATTCTATGGTCAGAAGCTATGTTAGTTTTCTTTTCACCCTTATGTCAGATCCTTTGAGTCAACACTCTCTTGATCATTCTCTTATGCATGTTTTCTACACTATGTAGAGTTTTCCATTGTTGTTCATGACCATTAACAGTCTATGTTTAACCTAGAAATTCGAATTGGGAGACTGAGCTACATTTTTGGAAGGAAAAATAGATGGTTGTAGGTGAGCATGGAGGATGGGAAAGATAGGAACCTTTACCCATTGAGATCTACTACTTTTGGATGCTTGATAAGCAATGTATTAATGTTGTAGGAGGTTTTCCAATAGCATACAATAGGTTGGATTCTTACTACACACACTGGTAAGCAATGTAAAGGTTGGATTTCCTGAGAGAACTGTGGATCAATGAAGGGAAATGCATTCCATGTGTTGTGTGGGGAAGTTGGAAGGAGTACCATGGCTGTGATGGCTTAGTGAGACCCCTGTAGAGATCTGGTTGATATTTTTTGGCTAAGCATAGTGAGCAGAGTGGGTTGTGAGTTGAGAGATAGAATCATGTAGTTGTTTTCCTTCGCCTTGGTGGCCTCATAACCCACCTTGGGGGTAGCCTTTCAGCAAAAAGAGTATATGTTGGACATAGTGCCTATGGTTGGGTAGAAAATCACTCTTACACATCCAGTTGCTTGGATATTCTTTGCTTAAAGATAAATTATATTCTTGTGTATTTGGTGTGCAATGATATTTATTTGTATTCATGTGATAATTTGCTTGTAAATTGCATGTTGTGTGTAAGTGCATCAGTTCTATTCTGTTGTGTGTTTTTATTTACATGTCTGCACATGCTTTTTATATGTTGTAAATTGGTAATTCTTCTTATGGGCGGAATTTGGAGGCCCCAATTTAGTTAATGTCCCCTCCTACTGATTAGATTGAGTGATGGGGACGTTGTACACTGTGGTTTGATTTGTGTGTATCCATATTTTTGAATTGAACTTGTGTGTGTAGGGAACCATGAGTAGAAGAGGATTAGAACTAGCTTGATAAACCTAGTGAAGAGTGTAACCTCACCAAAGGTTAAAGAGATTTGGCTACTTTTCTATGCACACCCTGAAGAGCACTAGAAAGGAAGGTATGGCCTGAGGGACTGTGTAGCAGTGAATGGAACACTTCCTTGTGTTGGGTGTGTAGATATTGTGGGTGCCAAGATAGCCATATCTTCTATAGGTACCAATAGCTTGGTGGTTGAGCTCACTAGCTTATCAATTCTTTCTTCCTACTTCCTTAACAACCTGATAAACCTAGTCATAGACTGGCTTGGCTGAGATGTGTATAGACTTGTCTATGTGTTAGTTGTTGTTCCCTTTCCCTTGTGGAAATTATGCCCAACTCGGGGGTGGCATTTTTGTTGAGATATTGATGAGCACAACTGGCCTATGGTTGGGTGGAACGTTGCAGTTGTATAGCTAGTTGCTCGGGACTACTTCATTTCAAGATAAGTACTCTCTTGTGTTTCACTTATACAATGTTTTTAATTAAAGACTGCTATGATTATGTTGAATGCATGTTAGATGTGTGTGTGGATATATTTTAATTCCGTTTTGCATGTTTATTGTATTATGCATCTGCACACATGTATATTGGTTGCATTTTACTTGTTATGAATTTTATGATGGGGCTAGAATAGTTTTTGAAAGCCCATATTTTTAGTCATGCTCCCTTCCTTGAGATGGATCGAAAGGAGGGGATGTGACATCCTTTGTTAGAATCCAGTTTAGTTCTATGAAATTCCACCAAAGGCTCGATGGTTCCTCATACAAGTCGCAGTTTGAAAGGGATTTCGAGACCATCTAACTCAAATAAGTCTACTAGTTCTTTGGAATATCTTAGTATCGAATCCGACAATTCCTCTTTGAATTGGGGTCACAAAAAACCTTTTAGATGAGTATTTGTCTTGGTACATGTCTCAAGTACTAAAATCTAGATTGATGTTGTTGGCATGGTTGAGGAGATATATAGTCTTCATATTTACAAAAGGTTGTTCAGGTGGGATGAAATTGGAAGTTGTGAGCAGTATCTCCTTGTCGATTCCATGTTATCTATTTCTATTTGATGCTTCATTGATAAAGTTATATGCTTGCAATAAGATATTTATAGACGCCTGAGAAAATTGAATTTCATTGATACCACATGGTTGGGGAATTTCCAAGAGTTTGGAGGGTTAGAAAGCTATAGATTGATATCTTCCCGATTTGCAAGTATGTTATAGTAGGTGTTGCAAGGATTCATAGTAGATTCAGAATGCGATGCAATTAATGTTGTTACATTATAGCAAATTTGGGGTCTAAAATGGGCCTTATAAGAAAATGATCCATTAATGCATTGCAATTCGAGAACCAATAGAATTTCAAGAAAATTAGTCAACCATAATGGTTGACTCGACATATTTGTCACAAAAAACTACTTTTTAAATTCGTATATTCAACTTATCTCCTTGTATTTTTACTCAAATTTTGAGCATGAGCACTCATTGGAGTGGAATTCAATTTCGCATCCAACAAGCACCCATACTGTATACTTTTGATGGACCCCACCCCATGAAAAATGAGAAATATATTTAAAAAAATGTGTTACTTTCAAGTGACACATTTTATTAATTTTTCACATTTTTAGTGGGGTGGGATCCATCAAAAGTATGCAGTGTGGGTACTCGTTGGATGCAGAATTGAATTTCACATCCAATGACTGCTCATGCTCAAAATTTGAGTAAAACCACAGGGTAATAAGTTGAAAATATGATTAAAAATAGTTTTTGTCTCTTTTATTTCAAAATCTATAACTATTATTATATTATTTTAACTATTATTTTGTTATTTTCCTTAAGAGGACCATTTTAGACCTCAAAATTTCTCTAATGGTAATTTGTACTTATAAGAGTGTGTTAAGGATTGTTACAAATTGAAGAGAAATAGTTAATTTAAAGGATTTTACTCATCACTTGAGGTGAGATGCCTAAAATGTGAAGGCATTTCTTGCTACTATTGGCTGAAAATTGTCAAGTGCCTTGACTTTGTGTTATATTTTGACATCAATGGTCAACAACATTGCAAATATTTTGAAACTTTATTTGGTGTTAGAATGAAAATACATTTGTACCATTTCCATGGAAAATGAACCTTTATACTAGGTTACAAATTTTTTCTTTCCTTGGATTATGTAATATCCCTAATTTGAAAATTTACTCAATTTGGCCAATTTTTGAACCTTAGACTAGTGAAACCCAAAACTGTCCCAAATGACCCCAAACGGTTTCAAATTCTGTACGGAGGGACTTGAGAGGGAATAGGACAATTTAATACATTCATTAGACACCCAACCAACTGATATACCCATCCATGGTCTACAATTTTCAAGGAAAGAAGTTTCAGGACAAGACTAGATAATTTGAGAAGTGGAAATCCCCCCTAGGTCTTCCATTAAATCCATGAAAAATGATTCAAATCACGACACACATGACTTTGTCAATGGTATTCATGATTCTCTATATTTATGTCTTGGGGCCTTGGACATGCTTAGTGGAGGATACCAAAACTTTGGGCCTTGAAGAAGTAATTCTAGCCATCAAAGACTAAGAAGGTTTCCTCAACCAACCACACATGGATTCTTGAGTGTGCCAATGGCTTATGATTAGTGATGTTGGTGCAATTAGTTGTCTTGGAGAAATATATATATGTCTCAAGGACTTGGGAATGAAATTTTAGGGGAAAAGACCATGCATTTGGCCCTAAAGAAACCATTGAGGCATCCAAAGCTATGAACAATTTATCAAAGCACCATGTATGACTTTGCAGGGATATCCATGATTCCATGGCACTATGTATTCAAGTATTTGGAATTGGGGGTTTGGACATGGTCATGGGAGGATACTTGAAGCTCATAACTAAAAGGAATGTTACATCCATTTAGGGATAACAAGGCTTCCTACAACAAGAACATATACCATTTTGAGGGTATCATTGGCCTATTGATGATGATTGTACCATCATGGTATCATTATCATATGATTGTTTCCTTGAACCATCATAGATCCATCCTAAACGCGTATCTATCAAGCAGTAAGAGGCATCCTATTTATCGAGGTCTTATTTTTTTAATGATTTTTTATCTGGTTTTAAAAATTTGTTTTATGAGCGGATATGGATTTTTTAATTGGTTTTCACTTTTTATTTGATGAGACGACATAAATTTTTTTAATAAATTTTTCTTTTGGGTACATAACGTGACGTTGTCACGCTACATTACATTACACATCTCCCCCATACTAAGTTGTAACCACCTCACTACTCTCGGTGCAATAAACACATATGACATTTCAAGCATATACTCCACCTTCAAATGATCATATTTGCTTGAGAACTATGTATAGGTCTTGATCCATAAACCAATGTAAAGGAATGAGACATTGAAATTAGGCCTAAAATATAAATTTTGAAGCTCAAGGGAAACCAATAATCCCTTGAACTACAAAACATGAACTCTATGTAGGACATTTGGCCTATGAGTGGTGATATATCACTATTAGAAGGTTATGAGCACTAAGGATGGGACATGGGAAACTTGATTTTTCTTAATGTGTATTAGGCATGTAGATTATTCTACCCTTGATAATTCAGACTAGAAGGTGTTAACCCCATATAGATGTGAACTTTAGGAAACATAAATGCTACTTAGTTGAAAAGGATACCAACAAGACTATAGCTCTTGGTGTGGACAATCATGGATTGTTTAGACTATTCAACATTTTACAGGTCACAGAGCATGCATTGGTAAGCACATGTACATCAAATATCACTATTACATATGTGCGGATTGTTCCATGCAATATTTCCATGTTTTCAACATTCATGGGTTAAAAAAATGAATTTTTACATATATATTTTTTTCACAAGGCAGAAAAACTGTGGCAATATCCACGATTTTTAATGTTCCACTAACTATCGTCCCTATATTGATGCAATTGCTAGGTTTGAATTTTCATTGCAATATAGACGAAGCTCGAGCTATATATACTACATCCTCTAACCATTATTTACACATTTGCTATAGTTGCGACACATTGAGCTCGGATTTTGAACTTGCAGGGTGATTATTTGAGCTTGGATATTGTACATAGCTCTAATTTTGAACTTGCAAGGTTAGTAATTTATATTTTTTTGTCTATATTTTTATAAGGGTTAGAATTTAATATTGTTTAGTAATGAGGCTTATGTGTTAGCTTGCTATTTTTCCTTTCTAATATTGTTTTCAAGAACTTGCTATCATTTTCATTTGCCTCATTTTAACTTATCTCTCATGCATCAATTCGAGGTATTTGTCAATCTCTTATAAGTTTTGTACTAATTACAATTGACATATGGAGGGGATATTCTTGAAGTCCATTGTATGATATCATGAATGTCCCCATGCATTAAGATAATGACCACGTGGAGTGGATTATCTAGGTATGTTGATTTCCATGCAAGACTATTTGCCTTTCTTTAGTTAGATTCAAAGATTTGATTTATTTTATTTTTATTTTCATGAAATACATATCTCAAGGAAACTCATTAAGCACTTTTATTCTAAGGATGGTACCCAAAATAAATCAAATTTATAAAATGGTTGTGGCAAGCAAATTCATGGAAATGCTATTTTAAGTCCAACATACTTTTAGCTTAGGAATTGCATCACCTTGTCAAATCTAGATTCTAGTTATAAATATTTTAGGGTAACAAGTTGATTTTCATGGTAAATAACATTCATTCTTGTACTAAAGTCATTTTTTTTGAATTAAAATAAGTGGTACTCGGAACAAAAAATAAGGTGACATAAAGTAAAAATATGCCAAAGCAAAGGTAATGTTGGAGTATATATGCACATAAAACACCTAAATGTTGGCCATGTCTTTGAAATTTGGATGATCAACCCATTTCTACATGCTTCATCCACTTTCCAAATATTTCTATAATAATCCTATCCTTGTATCATTTTAGTGAAGTACCTAAAATATTAGTCCATAATATTCATGCTCAATATATTAAGAATCGTCCAGAACACCTTATAACCTTTATTGAAAATTCCATTTTCCAATGTGAAAAGTGGCTTTGAGTTGCAAGCACATAGACCGATATAAAGGCCTATTTTAGGGTAACAAGTTGATTTTCATGGTAAATAACATTCATTTGTGTACTAAAGTCATTTTTTTAAAATTAAAATAAGTGGTATTGGGAACAAAAAATAAGGTGACATAAAGTAAAAATATGCCAAAGCAAAGGTAATGTTGGAGTATATATGCACATAAAACAGCTAAATGTTGGCCATGTGGCCACCCTTTGAAATTTGGATGATCAACCCATTTCTACATGCTTCATCCACTTTCCAAATATTTCTATAATAATCCTATCCATGTATCATTTTAGTGAAGTACCTAAAATATTAGTCCATAATATTCATGCTCAATATATTAAGAATCATCCAGAACACCTTATAACCTTTATTGCAAATTCCATGTTCCAATGTGAAAAGTGGTTGAATTTATCCTCTTAAGGAGAATGCAAAAATTCAGTAAAAATGTAACCTAAACTAAACTACTGTTTTAAAGTAAATCCTAAAGTCACTTTCTAAGTCTAAGTTAAACTACTATGCTTTCTTAATGAAAGTCTCCAATTTTTAGTTTTGTTTTTTATTTCTGGCTAATGAACTTTCCAAAACAAATTAAACAAACTAAATCTAATTGAAACCTATTTAACAACTTCTAAAAATTAATCTGAAAATGTAATACTAAACTAATTAACTATTCTATCCTAACCTATCCTATCCCAACTGAGAGCAAGTTTAATAAACTAAATTCAACTACCTATTGATGAGAAAACTCAACAAAATTGAAATTATAACACTTGAAGATTTTATAAATTTTATGAGAAAAGATTAATGAAATAATAAAATAACTTCATTCATCTTCCATCACAATTCATCAACAAACAATTGGAATTCAATCACTTCAATGTTTGAATAATAATGATAATTAACCAACTATGTATTAAAATATTTGTCAAAACACAAATATTTTAATTAATCAGCTAAGAAATAATAATATGAGTATCGTTTATTTACCAAGGATAACCTAAATGAATAAAATATAGATATTTAAACATCAAACATAAAAATGAGCAAGTTTATAGATTTATATAAAATTCATAACCAAGCATGAAAAATATATTATTAAACTTAGAAATCCGAATACTAAACTTATATTTATATGTGTTTTAGAAAACAATAATCACAAATGATACCAGTTTCATGAAAGAGTGCTTTTGAGAAATCCAAGAAAGAGATAACAAGTGTAAAATTTAAAATCTTAGTATAAGTCTTTACGTACAAACTCCAACCCCTTGTACAACGATCTTCATAGTTTTTATAACAAAACATGATCGCTACATCCCTAAATTCTATACAACTGCCAGCTAAAAATAGATTTTAAAATCTATTATCTATTGAACATCTCGAACCTATTTACAATCGTCTTAACTTAAGACATTCTTCAGCAAAAATCAAAAAGCAAAAAACTTGAAACAACTTTAGCACCTGGTGGCACAATATTAATGTAGCAAACAACATCAAAAGATCGAAATCCCTTTCAACTATGACACCTATAATCAACCAATTAACAAAATATAAGTTTCATTAAAAATAACCAACAGGAATAAATATAATTAAATGATAAGCAGTGCGTGTAGAATCTCTGATTCTACAGGCATGCTATTTGCATGTTCATATACAAAATATAACAACCATTAGTTATTTTAATTGGAATCCTGTAGCCTAGCAGCTCGACGAGCTTCTGATAACTTGGCTTTCAATCTGACAATTTTAATTTTATAACCTCCTTCTTGTTCCAGCATTTTCTGATTAATGGCTACTAAAGATTTGTTTTCAGTCTTGAAGTTTGTTTTCTTGACTTTTATTTGTTTCCATCGGTTGATCCGAGATAATACTTCAGATCTTAGACTCTGTATCTCATCCTTCAAAGTTATAGAGTTTGATTCGGATTTGTCAAGCTTCTTTTTCAACTGAGCAAGTTGCTGTCACCAATTTTATGGCTTTTGTAATACTTCTCAACGTTTGATGATGATATGATGAGACATCTATGAATGAATGTTCTTTCTTACTGTCAACACCAACATATCGATCAGATGAATGAATCTCATCACCACCTTCATCTCTAGGACATACCACTGGATCACCAATTTCAATCCTCTTTTCTTGTAAAGAAATTTCCATGGGAACCGGCTGATCCTCCTGCTCACTAAAAATTTCAATTACTGGGGGTTCTCCATGTTGCGACAGGGTTATAGGTACAGACATAGACACCATACTGCGGGTAAAACGACGTGAAACTTCTAAATTTAACTTCTTTTGTTCCAAATTAGATGTTTTAGCATAACAAACATTTGCTAACTCTTGAAGCTTTTGTACAGGTTCATCATAATGTTTTCTAGAGGTGGGTAAATCAACTAGGATTTCAGGTCTAGCAATACTAGATTGTTCTGTATTTTTTTCAACATCTTTCAACCCTGTAGCTATTTTCACTGATGTATCGAAACATCCAGGAAGTGGAACTAGGTTATCCTCAGCATTCAAAGAGTTACGCTCTATGACAGTCCGCGCAGAGCCGATCTCAATATTCATAGATGCAATTTTTTTTTCTTTAACCCTCCGTCCTCTGTCACGGCCTTACCAATGTCATCGAATTCAGGGTTTGATGAAGCCCTACGCTTTTTACGAGTCTTAGGACGTAAGGTTGGCCAGTATTGTGTCGGATTGAAATCGTTCTCAGCCAATAGTTCATCCCAAGACTTACCCACGAGAGACAATTGATGTTGGACCAAACTTTTAAGTAAACCATGATGGAATAAACTCCTCTCAGGATCACCTATCGTGCTTTGAACTTCATTTGCCATTTTCTTCAGAGTTTGAAGAAAGAAAAAGAGAAGATTCATTTTAAAACCCTTCAATGCCAGTAATAAATGGAGATGGTAATAATGAACATGAGAAAGACGACCATCACAGGAAATATATTCGACTAAAATTTCATAATGCATTCGCCACTTAGGTTTTAGAAATTTTGCAGAAACCCCACATGTTAAATTCGATTCAACAAGTAATGGTAAAAGAAGGGACTTACATTGCTTTTTATTGATCTTACTTCCTTTAAACCATTGCTCGCCTATCTGGGGAAGATTTTTTGCCTTAGCAATACTGTCCTCGGTAACCATAAGGTGAAACCCCCTAATTTGAGCTACATCATCCTTCAAACTAAAAGCGAACTGTCTGGTAACTTCGGTATTGTGACCACTAAAATGCAAAAAGAAAGACCCCCAGCCTATCTTATTGAACAGGCCAGTGACCTCAGGATCAGCCTGAACCATATCAAGGCCTGAAACTTCAAACCGGCTTAGAGGAGCCATTTGGTCAATTACAGGGTTTTCGTTTAGCAGAGAATGAAACGATGTCGTGAAAATAGAGGGTATAGGAATGGATGAATATACAAACATGAAAAAAACATCATATGACTCATGCAAAGGTTGAAGAACAACCCTAAACTGCCTTCAGCTACGTGTGACAAACCCACCATAAAAATCATTGCATGTATCTAATATTAAACAATTGATCTAACCCGAAATCATTATTAAATGTGATATCAATATTTGAACAAGATGTAGTTAAACTTTGTTTAGGGTAATCGTTTCATATCAATGTAAATCGAACAGGTGTTTAATATAGCATATCAATTCATATCTTGCAGCAGATATATCATCACCAATTTCGACAGGAAGGAAGTGTACGTGGACTCTAGTCGTATTGTTTTGATCTATATGATATGAAACTCCATATCGCAAACAATTGAATGACTCCTAGGGTTCCACGAAATCAATGATCAATAATTCAAATGTTTACAAATCATAGATTAAAAACCATAATTCATATATGTAATGTATTCAGGACCACGATCAAATAATTTCCATAATTCATGTTTGAAATATTCAAATGATAATTCAAATCATCATATGATCTTCCATGAAGATTGATCAAATAGAAAAATCCTCAAAAGCTAGAGTCTTGAAGGACATCCGAAGTGATGGATGAAAATAAACCTAAGTCATTGAAAATCATATATACAATGCTAAGTTTTTATTTTTTTACAAAGATTCAAACATGGCTTACAATATAACCATATAAATATTTACTAAGGGTTAAATAGATTATAGAATAAATTAATTAACCCAATCAAAATCACACATAAAACTTAGTCATGGAAGATAAGAAATGTTAGATCAATTCTAATTACTATTATTATTATCATCATCCTCCTCCACTACAATGCTTGTAATTATTGTGTTTGTAAGGATTTTTGTGACTTGTATTGCTTGTGATTTTTGTGTTTGTGATGCTTTTTTTTGTTATGAAAAATTATTTGTGATGCTTCTTAAATAAGCTCATTAATTATTTTTGGCTTGGACCTTGTTGACCATTTTTTCATGTAAATATCATTGCTTCATAACCAACCCTGAATGTTCTTAAACTTGGTAATAATGTTCTCATACAACTTTATCACAACATCTCTCAATTTGAAAGGAACTTTTAGCTCTTGTAATCAATTCCAAAGGTAAGTTATAGGAACCGTGTCAAATTATTTTCTAAAGTCAACGAAGAAACACAAGAGATTGGTTTTTTATTAAAAAACTCCTCTACAATGACCCTAATTATAACAAGGTGTTCCACAATTGAGTGATAGATCCTAAATACGACGTAAGATGGTACATTGGAAGTATATATTACTTTAGTCTTCATGTTTTTCTTTATAAATATAGAAATTGGATTATAATATACTGTATTCAGAAATATACTTATAATATCTAATGTAATTGACAAGTTATTGTTTAAATGGTATGGTGTAGGTAAGAGAATTACTTGTACTGCTACAAGGATTTGTCACTATGAATGAAAATGCAAGGAAGCTTGCTCAGCTTAGAGCTGCATTAGAGGCGAGAGGAGATGGAAAATGTTATTGTCCTTTCTCTTATTGCAGGGGCTTGCAAAAAAGAAGAGTTTTAATAACAACAGTTGAAAGACATTGTAGGGAGAAGGGGCATGCCGAAGGTGGTTAAAAATATCATCCCCTGGTAAGAGGTCGTTATTCAATTTTTAATATATTCACTATAATATTCGTCATGTCATGAATTTCAGTAAAATGTCTTATTTTTTTACTATATTATGTTCTATATAGACTAGTTTTTCTACGTTGTTTGTAAATTTATAGACAATGCCCCCAAAATGTCTCCCTCCAGAGAGTTATTTGCCAAGTACTAGCATAAATTCTCAGTCACAGCCTGACGAAATTCTACATCAGAATATTGAAGATGATCAAGTAGTTATTTCTGATGATATGGATGTAGATAACAATATTAGTGATACAAATAAAGAAGATGAGATACATAGATTGATCCAAGACACATTTGCTCCAATGGATGAGGACAACCAGGATGATAGTCATGATGTTGATCCTCTACTCGAGAAGTCATGTCAACCTCTTTATGAAGGCTCAAAAACAAATCTTCTATCTGCTATATTGTTTTTAGTGAACTTGAAGGTTTTGAATGGTTTATCAAACACCTGTCTGACATAGCTACTGAGGTATGTAATTTGTTAATTATTTTTGTTTGCATGTTCACAATATCTATAGAAAGGGTTGAATTTTTTCCTATATTATTGCTATTGTTATCTAATTTGTAAAGTTTGGATGTGATATTGATGATTAATATTCTTTTCATTGATTTATTCTGTTGAATTTTGTAGATTGTTAGGTGAATTTCTATTACCAACCTCAAATATTTTACCATGCACATATCGAGAGATATATGTCATTATGAAAGCATTTGGAATGGAGTGTCAAGATATTGATGCATGTCCTAATGATCATATCATCTACTATGGACAATATGCATTAGAAAATGAATGCCCACAATGTCAAACAAGTAGGTATCAAACCGATAAAGTGACAAAAAAGGTGCCTAAAAAAGTTCTTTGTTATATTCCAGTAATTCCACGTTTCCAGTGGTTGTTCAGGTGTCAAAGTATAGCATAGTTTATGGATTTCCATGCAAATAACAGAAGTCGCGATGATGTTCTTCAAATTCCTGCAGATGGTTCTGCATTGAGGTACATCGAAGAAAAGTGGCCAATTTTTAAAGAAGATCCTCATAATGTTAAAATTTCTTTGGCAACTAATGGTGTCAATCCATTTGGAGAGCTTCGTTCTACCTACTCCGTGTGGCCTGTTTTTGTTATAAACAATAACCTTCCTCCTTGGATGTCGATCAAGAGAGAGCACACAATGTTGGCAATGATTGTTCCAGGTATTTAATTAATATGTAATTTTTTACTTGAAAGTCTGGTCACTAAATATTTCATTGATTTGTTGCGTGCATGATAATTATGTCTTTTATATATAATGACATATAGGCGCTAAATATAATTAATCATGTATGTTGGACCAATTAGGAAAGTACCAGGTTAAAGATATGAACGTATATCTTGAGCCTCTTATCGATGAGTTGTTGAAGTTATGGGCTAGCGTCACTATGTATGATATCTCTAGACCAACAGGGCAAAGACGATTTCAATTCCATGGAATACTTGCATTTACAATTAATGATGCTTTCGGGTTAACACATTTTTGTGGTATATTCTTACTTTCTTTTGTTACTTAAATATATTTTATATATCATATCGAAATCCTATTTCAACTATGAAATCCCTTTGATCGAAATTCTAATTTGCTACACCAATTCATATATCTTGTAGGTCTTCAAACAAAGGGTAAATTTGCATGTCTAGTTTACGGTCCCAGGATAACATCTCGTTGTTCAAGGAGTTTAGCAAAGGAAGTGTTCGATGAGTATAGGCACTTTCTGCCTAAGAAACATACTTATCGAACCAAATAGAAAGAAAAATTTAATGGTAAAGAAGAGAACGGAAAAAAACCATGAAGAATGACACCTCACCTATGGAAGTTGGAATATAATAGAAACCGTCAAGGTATTGCAAATTTTTTTTTGTACCGAAATTATGTTTAATGCGATATGTTATACCTATATTGATTAATTAGTTTTAATTTGATTTTGTTGATGTTTAATGAATGTCGTTAAGGCACGAATGGGCTTCTATGAGGAATCAAAATTTACCCCATTCAATTCAGTAGGTTGCCATACTACGAGCACCTGAAAATAGTTCATTTGTTTGACACAATGCATATCGGGAAGAACATAACATAAATGTTATGGCGAATATTAGATGGAAGGACTAACAAAGAAAAAAATGGAAAGATTTGTAGTGACATCCAAGAAGCTAATCACGCATTGCAAAGTGTGATCGTTAATTCTAATGGTGGTGGCCATGAACAGAATACTAGTCTTCCTTTGTGCTTGACGGAGCAATAGAGAAATATTGTAATAGAGGTCATAAAAAAAATCAGGTTTCCGATGGGTTTTTCTTCAAACATAAAGAATATCTTGACGAAAAAAGGTGATTTTACTGGGGTTAAAACACATGATTGGCATACATTCATTAAGGTAATTATGAGTCTATAATATATTTCATTATCAGTATGCACTATTTTATTAATTTTATTCTCTTATTTTGAAATAAATATTAATAATTATGTGTTTTTTGATACAGTATGTTCTACCTTTATCTCTCCCAGACGACTTTGACAACAACATAAAACATATTATTTATGTTCTTTGAAAATACATGAGGTAAGTAATGTTTTACTTGGAAAATGTACTTGATCTGTGGTTTGTAGTGGAACTTATTGACATATTATGTTTTTCCCACAAATATTATATACGATATATTGTTTTATTGCATCATTTGTAGGTGGCTTTTATCAAAAGAAATCCATAAAAAAGGTATAAGGCATTGGAAGAGAGAAATTCCCCGACTAATGTGTGAAATGAAACAGTATCTACCTCCAGCATTTTTCAATGCACAAGAACACTACCTCATACACCAAGTTGAGGAGATTGAATTATGTGGACCAGTACACACAAGGTCAATGTGGATGGTGGAGAGGCAGTTGAAGTCATTGAAGGATTTTGTTAGACAAAGAGCGCATCCCGAGGGTTCTATGGTTGAAGAATATATGGTATATCAATGCATGGTGTACATTAATGAATATCTACCTAAATTAGTAGAAAATATGAATGTGCCTCGCATTTGGCATCTCGATTCCATTAACAAATTTGAAGGGGAGGTCCTATTGGGGAGAGGTACATTGAGGACTATGAAAGGTAATTATTATTATACATTGTTGAATTAATATGTTACACATTTATTTTTTCCAATTTTATATTATCATACTGTTTTTTAACTCTTTTTAATAATTATGCATTTTCAACTATATTAAACTATGTGCCTTTAATCATATCTAATTAATGATATTGAATTGTTATTTTATCCTATAGTTGGTCAAGTGTGGGATGCTTTACATTTATACATTGCAAACAAACTTGATTGGATGGAGCATTGGATAAAAGATTATGAAGAATTCTTTGGTAGGTTATCATGGGAAGGGGTCAGTAACATGATTAAAATAGCTTATCGTCTTCGACTTCAAATTCCTGAACTTACATTGCAAAGGGAAGTTGATTTAGCCTATGGTTTAAAAGCTAAAAAGGAAAGTAAATTCTTTACCCACATTTTTTCTAGTTACTTCGATCCATTTTTCGAACTACATTTCATTTGTTTAAGTTTTCAATTATATTTTCTAACTCCTATATGACGTTTATTAATTCACAATGTATTTTTAACATGTTGTCAATGTTGCAGTTGAAACATCACAAGGATATGTGGTGTAATGGTCATAAATTTCGTATCAAAAAGTTGGATGATAATAGGAAAACCTCAGATTATGGGATAACTGCAGTGTTTAAGGTCACCAATATTTCCTCTAGAAGTGATAGACATCTAGAAGAAACTGAGAATAGGTACTATGGGCATTTGGAGGACATTATTGAGTGTGATTTTAATTCCTTTAAAATAGTTTTGTTTGAGGTGAAGTGGTACAGGCTACGGATGCATGAACGTGATCCTAAAAGAACTATTATTGAGCATGCTAATGGATTTACCATGGTTAATACAAGGGCATTTGAACCGGGTACATAGCCTTATGTTCTTCCAAGTCAATGTGAGCAAGTCTACTACTCCAAGTTACCAGGTAAAGCAGGTTGGTCATACGTTGTTTGATACGATCCAAGAGGAAGAACAGTAAAGTATAATCATGTACTAGATGATGAAGATAATCACGAAGAAGAAGAAGATGATGATGATTCAGATCAGGCTATAGTCGATGTGTTAGATGAAGAAGTTGAAGAGGTTGATCATGCAAATGTAGTAGACGATAATCTCATTGACGATATGGATGACTATATTAGCGAAGATGAATTTGATGTTGATGATGATGTGAATGATCCTTTCATCAATATCTATTCAGAACCAGATCCTGATACAGATGTTGAGTTGGATGAAGAAGAAGATGAATGATATTTACAGGTTATAAAGTAGAGGTACGCAATGTTTGTAGGTTAAAGTAAATGCATTCACCATATGTTCATTTTGTTGATTAACTTGGTTATATTTGAAAATTAGTTTTCTAATCTAATTATGTTCTACATGTGCAGTAGCATGGGTGTTCTTGGAGGTTGTAGTGGTAATAGTTTGAATCGAACATGTGTCGATTGAGCAAGATACAAAATGAAGTTATAAGATTTATGTGTTAATTTCTGGGTTATTTCATATTAGAACAATTATCATAAGTTTTATACAAATGGATTGGTAACTTAAATTGTTACAATTGTTATTACATAGTAGATATTATGTTATTCTATGTTAGTTATTTTGATCTTGCTAAACAAAAATGATAATCAACAATATCGTTTTTATGCTTCTTAAACTAATAGTCATTACTAACAAAATCATTTTTGCGTTTCATTTTTAAAAAGACGTTTGTTCTTCCGTATCAAAGTACATGGACTTCCTAAAATCCATCACATATTGATGTCCTTTGATTGTGATCCATTATGTGATGGCAATTAGGACTTGTGTGGACTCGTTTCTAATAGAATGGCTTAAGTGACTAATTACATTTTTCTTCATAAACAAGAAAAAGAAGCAAGTCACTTGGTGAATGGGCACTGCAAATAATTTTTTATTTAGCATTTTTACTAACCAATTTTTTATAAAAACACATTATGGATTTCATTTATATGTTTCACTAAGTCTTTAAATTAATATAAATGTCTTTTAGGAGAACCACTTTTAGTACTTTAGAGTGACAATGTCTTACACTTTGGTTAGTACCAAAGCTTGAAGCAAGAGTTTTATGTCCTCCTTCAATTGGAAGAGGACAATTCCAACTAGACTCTACATGGCCTCAATATGAACCTTGTCTAAGAAGTGAACTTAAATGTAATAAAGGTGATTTTGAGGCTTTCATTGGAAACATAAAAAACTTATTTTGAAAGGGGTTCTATCCTTGTTGGTCATTCTAAGCTAGTTTTCTTTTTGATCGTTCTAAGAAGCACAATAGCCAAGTTGATAACTGGACACTTCATTTGAGCACTTATATGAGGACTTCGTATCAACTTGTGACATCCACTACACAATGGGACAATGCTCAACTTTGATTAATTAACCTTAGAATCAATCTCTCTGTGCTTCTTTTAAGATGTGCAAGGTGAAAGGCGCTTTTATCATGAGAAAACCATTTTTTCACATTTTGCATGGAGCACTTGTTGAGCCAATTTGAATAGCATGATCCTATCATCACAATCTTAGTTTGTATGCATGAAGAAACCTTGTTGATATTTGACACTCTTGCATTACTAGGATCTTTGTTCAATAAATTTTAACTTTAACATTCTCTTTGAATTCAACTATGTTGGAATTTGAGTTATTGCACTTACCGCTTGTGAAATCTACTATGTTGGAATTTAATTAATGTACATTACAATTTAATTAATATGATATTATAATTTTTTGAAAATCAAACAAAACATAACTAAAACATCATACCTGCCTCTGTCGAGCTTAACCCAAACGCTCTGTTGCTCTAGTTCGACGACACCTCCTTCTTGCAACCGGCTACAATTCTGTGTCCTCCTTCACTGTGCAACTTTCACGAGGAAAATTGATGTAAGGGATATTGAAGTTGGTTTTGTGTGCTTCGGCCGTGTCTCTGTCGAGCTTAACCCAAATGCTTTGTTGCTCTAGTTTGACGACACCCCCTTCTTGCAACCGGCTACAATTTTGTGTCCTCCTTCACTGTGTAATTGCTATGAGGGCTATTGAAGTTGGTTTCATGTGCTACGGCCGTGTCTGCATATCCCCGTAGACCCTCAATGGCAACGGTAAGTGGATTCTCATTCACCAGATTTGCAATAATGGAACTCAAATTTGTCTAAAAAACAATGCTGGAGATAGAGATAGTATTGGTAGACCCTAAATGGTTACTTGTGTTGATTGCTGAGATAGGGTTTTTCCCTCAATTCCTAGGAAATCCCGCATGGTATTGCTAGAAGGAGATTTGCAATGTATTTGCAGAGTTAGCGGTTGTCCCTTGTTTTAATTTCTAATTATTTTCTTGTAAGTATTTGTCAAGGTAGGGTTTTTGTTGAGGTAGGGTTTTTCTTGTTTTATGAAGGAGGTGGCATAACAATTCTGCACCTGGTTTCGGTTGCTTAGTGTGTGGTATTGTCTCCTGCCAACTATAGATATTTGTGTTGGAGATATAGTCCAATCATGAATTGAATATGAATGTGGTGGTAAATTCCATATGGCAACGAGTAGTTTTATAGGTTATGCTTTGTCCTTTGTTATTGGGAGTGCTTTGGTAGGATTTTTTCTCTGTTATGAGGGAGGTTCCATAAAATTTTGCACCATGTTTCTGCTGCTTATTGCATGGTATCATCCTCTACCAAATATTGATATTTGTGTTGGAGATATGTCCAATCATGAATTGATTATGAATTCTGTGGTAAATTCGATATGGTAATGACTATTTTTATAGGTTATGTTTGGTCCTTTGTTACTCGTTATGCTTTGGTAGGGTTTCTTCTATGTTATTAGGGAGGTGCCATAACAATTATGCATTGGGCTTATGTTTCTTAGTGTGTGGTTTCGTCCTCATCCAACTATTGATATTTGTATTGGATAAATATTCCAATTATGAATTGATTATGGATAAGGTGGCTAATTTGATATGGCAATGAGTCAATTTACAGGTTATGCTTGGTCCTTTGTTTGTAGTTATGCTTTGTCCTGGTACTAATTATGCTTTCTTTACAGGTTATGGTTTGTTTACCATTACTGGTATGTAATTGGTTATGTTACTAGTATTATATAATTAGTAATTTCAGCATATGGTGAATGATATGTTGGAGATTTGGACCAATTATGAATTCATGTTATATTCCATATGGATTTGTGCTTCGTTACTGGTTATTGAGGGAAAAACCCTATCTCTGATATGTCAACAATTATTGTAGGTTGAGTGGCTTGGACTAGAGTCTCCCCACTAGTATATATGTAAACATAATGCCCAACATCAACCAGTTGAACATCAATGAAAGCACTATTCTCAACATCAACATCTACAGATGCTAATTCTTCATTTCTAATAGTAGGTTCAACACCCATAGGAAGACTGTAAGATACCATAGCCCCAGTTTCAGCAGGAAATACATTATTAACATGCAATTCTAACTTAGATGATGCAAATTCATGAACTTCATCAGGTTAACATTATGTTTGCAAAAGAAAACTCTTGTCATTCTTAGCATCTACAACACTCTTGTCTCCATCAACTTCTACAAATTCTCTCTTGTTACTTCTAGTAGTAATTTTAGCACCTGGAGGGAGATTGTAAACTGAAGTGGGTCCAGTATCAACCACCAAGCCATTATTAGATGAAAACTCTAAATTGGAAGATGGAACTTTGTGAACTTCAAGTTGAAGATCACTCATGTCACCATAAATATATAGAGATGATCTCTTGTCACTATCAACATCTACGGACACACTCTTTTCACTTCTAGTAGTTAAGGCACGCAAAGTCAGATTGTAATTAGAAGTAGGTCTAGTATCAACAGGCAATTCATTGGTAGAATGCAATTTCAACCCATAATATGTAACATTTTGTGCCTAGGACACAAAAATGTTGACTTTTTAATTATTGTATTAAAAGACTAGAGCTCATGTTATTTAGATGTTGTTGGTTTATTTAGATGTTGATGTATTATCAATGTTTACAAACCTTAACTAAGGTTGTCTCCATCATGGACAAAGCTGAGGCTGAAAACATAAATTTCAAATCCCTTTTCAAAGATCTGTTAGAGGCAAATATTAGGGAGATCATGAAAATTAGTCAATTGGCTTGTCTTCTCCAATGTTGTCATCATCCCTCGAAAGACTTGGCATTAGTTTTTCAATCAATGTTCTTTGCCATTAATGTTGTCATAAATGAAAATCCTATTCATCATGAGACTATGAACATGGACTTCATTTCTTCTTTGTATGCATGGTGTTTTCGAATTATCAAAATTGACTTATTAGGAGCCCATGTTAAGGTTGTCCTTCAGTATTTATAGTTGCACACTATTTATTGGGTGTTAGTCATGGTTTGGTTGTTTCCAACACTTATATCTCTTGTTGATTTCACTTAAGTTAAGGCTTAAATTGTCAAGGATTTTAACATTAGTCTTGAAGACAAAAAGGAAGATTTACTGCTGTTAGAGTTGTTCTAATGCATGATTTTCTATGCTTTTTTCTCTATAGAGCACATCACCATGGTGGGATTGTTTTTGATGGTATATTATTAAATAATAACATTAGGGAGGAAATCAACCTTGGTACACTAACTCATTCACTCTATCATGTCATGCACTCACCGCTTATCTTTGGTGATGAGTGATGACTGACAACTATGAGGTACTAGCCACTGGGATTTGACTCTGAATCCTAATTCACCTCACGCTTAGATCTAAGGTGTTTTAATGTGTCAATGACTCTGGCCATGACATTAGAGAACCACTACAAGGCCCAAAACAAGGCCAACTAGAACCACAAACCAAAGTACCACAATGGTTACTAATAAGAGAATATTTAACACAGGAGAATGCTATTAATTTTTAACAAGTGAGCCTGAAACAAACAAGCCTGGTGCAAGCGAGCACGAGGAAAGTGAGCATAGAAGGTCAAAGTGGAATCCAGTGGGCCCATAACCCACAAGTAAACATGAAAATCTCTTCTTGGACTCGAGGAAAAAATCATATCTATACTATCAATGATAATATGAGATGGTTGGATTATATGCAAGAATGGAAACCTAGGTGGGAGTTGAGACATGCTGAAGTGTTAGACTAGTTCCAGAACTGAGAAGAATGCCTATGGGATCCAGTATTGTACCAGAGATGATTTACAACAACTCCCTAAGAAAAGCAGCTGATGCAAGAAATTGGTTAACACACCTCTACCAAGATCTTAACTTAAACTCGACGGAGGGATATACACCTCACCCCGGGCTACAAATAAACCAATAATACTACTGTATTAACCGGATATGTTCTATGGAAGCATGGCCACATCAAGATGCTAGTATTCGGTTTCCAAGTACTACAAACACTTATGAAAAATATAAAAAATTATGGTGGAAATTCTTGAGAAAATAAAACACAAACATAACATATTATACCATGCTAAAGTTTGGACTTCAAATTCCACAAATCTATGAGGGTGCTACATTCTATGTCCTTGATTGGATTAGAGACGGGTGGCGGTCATTCGGCATCAACCTGACAGCATTAGATCCAACTGTTATTTATAATCTAAAACGGGGAGTTGGAGAATCTCTCGAATAGGTCAAAGATATTTTGCAGACAAATCTTACTGAGGCTCAAATCCTTGAGTACTAAATTAGAAACCAAAAACAGTGGCTTGTCAAAACCCACATAGACGTCCACATGCATCAAAATAGACACGTGGTCCTGAGGTCTTTTTATACAAAGGAATGGGATACTGAATCCAATGTCTTTCGAGAATTATATGGTCCCCCATACTTTGATGAGTTGTAAATATCTCAAAAGTATTTGGCTATGAGCGGGGCTTGTCCATTCAAATTGTCATATAGATTGAAAAGAAAGTCATAAAAACTTTTAGATCTTACTTTTGAAAGCCATAAAAACTTTTATATGTTTTCCATAATGGTTAGTTACTTTTATGTTGTCATCAATGACAATCCTATCCATCACGAGACTATGAACATGGACTTCATTTATTCTTTGTATGCATGGTGTTTTCGAATTTTCAAAATTGTCTTATTGCACAATAGATTTTCAGCTATCATTTTAGTCATGGTTTGGTTGTTTCCAACACTTATATCTCTTGTTGATTTCACTTAAGTTAAGGCTTAAATTGTCAAGGATTTGAATGTTTGCATCAAGCACATGTGGTGTATAAGGGTTGTTTGAGGGTCTTACATAACATTCCCCACTCATTTAATTGCAACTAACACATTGGTCCCGAATGTTGTTATTTAATTATTTATCCTAATGGTATCAATGACCTCTAGGATTTTGACTATCGGGTGTGGAGGGGGCATCCTTCGATTGTTTGCTTGCTTGGGAGACTAGAGTGATCCCCTTATTTGGCATATTTTGTAGTTATTTGGAGGCATAGAAACCTTAACAACAGACTATTAAAGAGGTAATTGACACCATTAGGATAAATAATTAAATAACAACATTCAGGAGGAAATCAGCCTTGGTACACTCAATTCATAGTCCTCAATAGCTGATGTTATCCAATTCTATAGCATGAAATAGTTCCAAAACCCCAAAGTCAATCCACTAGTCAACTAGCAAGAGATGATGCCCACGTAGCTAACTTGTGACTATTAGGGTCACTTACCCACCTTAAGTTATTCTTTAACTTCTTTCTTTGGTCTTTTGGGTACTTTGGTTGTGGTATACCCTTTGGTACAAAGGAAGCTCGGTCATAACACCCATTATCATTTTTTAACTTGTACCATTTTTTATTATTTTGGTCATGGTACCCTCACCCACATTTGACTTGACATAGTTTTGTGATTATGTCTTAGTGGGCTACATGATCAATGACCTCTGAACAATGACCTATGCTGATCTGAACTTAACAATGACCTATGCTGAACAATGACCTATGTCTTATTTTTCAGTATTGCTTATTAAAGTATAATGATGTGTACACCTGTCCAATTGAATTATTGAGATATTGTGGAGAGTTAATAAATGTCAATCTCCCTTAACTGAGTCGTTGTTGGTAATTTCCCTTGTTAATATAAATTCATTTATGGTTGTTCACCATACTACTCTCAGGTTGACATTTTTTCTGGTTTGGTCCTCCTGCTTGGTTGATGGATACGCTCAATCTTGATTGAAATTTATTATTTGTTGAAACAAAAAAATCAATATAGTCAGAAATCAATATACACATAATGTCTGAAAATCTATCCTACAAGTTGCTTGCTAAAGCTTGATACAAAAAAGATCCTCATAATATTGAAAGTCTTTGAAAATCAAATTTCTAATGGCCATTTGAGTGCCACTTCACATGAATTTGAAATTTGCAACATGTCTAAGGTGTAATATCTCACCTAAGCTAGCTAATGTATTTTGTGTTCTTTGCTGTAGTGTTTTACTGATTATTTGGTTAAGATGTATTGACATGAAACAATTACGAACACTGCTGCAATGTACTCTTGAGTTGTTGATGTATATGTAACTTCAGAATGTATTTCATATATGTATATTGTACACCTATAGAGATGGTATTATTCCTCTATACGGAAGTGTTTGTATTCCTATAGAGATGTTATTATTCCTCTATACGAAAGTGTCATCATTTATATTGTAAGTGTCGTAACTTATACTTGATGGGTTATTAGACCACCTTGTTGGGGTCGGCCCTGTATAAGTCATGTGGGTCGAAGGGTTATTAGACCACCCTATTGGGGGTCAGCCCAGCCAACATTATGTTATGTGGTTAAGTTGAGGCCGACCTAGTAAAGGTTATTAGGCAAGTCAAGTCAAGTATAAATAGAGTGCGGGAGGCACTCTATTTCGTCAGTCTATTCTCTCTCACACTCTTGGGAGAGTGGCGCACTTGTGGAGGAGTAGAAGCTACTGCTACGAGATGTCTATCTCTTATGCTTGGGTTGTATCATTTCTCTATCTATATCTGAGGAAGTTATTGGGGTTTTTCACCTTTATGGTTTTCCCCAAGTAAACTTAGTGTCTCTTGTGTGCTTGCATTATTGTGTCCATGATTGATATGCTGTAGATATGCAGTACATGTTGTTCTCTTAGTTAAGATCCTAGATTATATTGAAGTAAATTATGAAAAATTAACATGGTATCAAACCTATCCTGAAAGAAGGCATGGTATGGAATGTATGACACTTGTTACACTTACGATGCTAGGGCTTGATATAGAAAAAACCAATGATCGTAGCACTTTTTCTATAAATCCATTTTGGCGAAGTTTTCAGATCTGAAACTTTTACAGGTCGAAGATCCGATACCCATGTACCTTGTTTCCAAAGGAAAACTTCTAATTTGTTTTATTTTGTGTTTTATGATCTATACAATCTAGGGTTTCTGCCTCTTCCAAATATGAGTCATAAACAGGTGACCTAGGAAAAAAGGTCATAACTTGGGCTAGGAAGCTCCAAATGAAATTTCATAGAAAGTAGCAGGTAGTGCACAGACTGTACTTTCTTAGGTAACTTTTTTAGAGGCTAAAACGGAACCAGTGACACGTGGAACACCGTACAAGTTTGATCTCCTGTTTTATCCCATAAACAGGTCACATTGTGACACTTGGCATAACTCTCTCTCAGAGAATCCAATTGAGGTCAGACCTGTGGGTTTGGAAATATGACAAGTCGGGTTGCCACAGGTAGAAGTTTCAGACCCTATGGATTGGAAAGTTCGGAGTTACACCAGAAACAATCAGGTACATATTTCTGTCAAAACAGAATTATTTTTGAGCACCTTCATTCATGGCTTCAGGAATTTAGGGTTTCGGAGAAAGTTGGAATTTTTGTAATCGGAGACCATGGATGAATGCTACTCATAAAAATAAAAATTTAGAGACCAATATAAGAATTTTTGGTTGGGAAGAAGGCCGGGCTTGATCAGACCCTAGTTCGGGACTTTGATCGAAAAAGTGGAAAATTAGTGCTTTTGCAAAAATGAGAATTTTTGAAATCTATGACCACGGCTGGAAGCTCCTCAGAAAAATAGAAGCTTAGAGCTTTGGATCGAACCTTCTGATTGGGAAGAAGGGTGGGCTTTATCAAACCCTAGTTCGGGGTCATGTCCAGTGAATCCGAAATTTTTAAAGGCAAATTTAAGGGGTGAAACTTTGTAGTTTTCAAATTCTGAGTATATCGGCTTGATCAGCTCATCAAGGTGCATCTTTCTATCCTTTTAGAAGTTTGAAATTCAAAGTTTGAATTTTTAGGGTTTCTCTCACAAACCCTAATCCAGCTCCATATCTAGTTCCTGCAAATCAAGTGGATTGGGTTAATCCTAGAAGAGAATGGATTGGTCACCTGCATAAGTGAAGAAGTTCCTGTTTTAGAGGGAGATGAGGCTAAGGCCTTACATAAGAAGATTACCAAATCTTGACAGGTATGACTTACAGGTATGTTTCGAATTATGTTCATGGTTAAGTTTATGATATGTTTGTCTTCATATCATTACGGTTATTACAATCTTGATTAATTACTAGACTTATCGTATCACCTTAATAAAATTATGAATACATGATAAGAAGATATTCATTGATTAAGGTTTTGACACTTATGATTGTACTAATGCATTGTGATGTTGTATGAGGTTTATGTTGTTTGCTAACATGAAAGGTACACCAAGAAAGACAAATCATGTTCTACTTCAAGAACATATGATCATGGTGACATGAAGACAAAGATTCATCCATCACATAGAAGATCTACTTACAAGGTATGTATAACTTGGTTCTACAATGGTTAACTTATGAGACATGCAGGTTACTAGCACAAGTCATTGAAGAGAACCAGAAGACATCATGCGGGTATGTTAGACATAACAAGCTAACATAGTAATCCAGGTATGTTTTTCCTATATCAAGTTAGAATCCTACCTTGTGATAGGATCTCTTATATAAGTATACATGGCATGATTGATAATGATTATTCATAGGTTTGAATAATCATGGGTTTAGGCATATTATGTTTCTTACTTTAATTGATGATATGACTAACTAGAAGAGTCATGAAAGTATAGGTTCGAGTAATCACGGGTTTAGGCATATTATGTTTCTTACTTTAATTTATGATATGACTAACCATAAGAGTCCTTGAATACTAATGCTTATTATTTCTGTTTGAAATGATCATGACTATACATGCTTAAGATTATTGTGTTTTTATAGTATTGAGAATATACTAATAAATGTATGATTATGTATGAGATCTCGAGGATATCACAAGAATGATACTTGTAATCATGCATAGTGATCGAGGATGGATATGAGTTCAAGGACAGGTAATCCAGGAAGCAAAGATCAAGAGGGAGCACACTCCAGTAGTTTCTGCAAGGATGCAGATATTCAGATGGAGTCGACCACTTGTCACAATCCACATCGGAATGGAGTTGCAAAGATTCAGAGGGAGTCCACCCAACAACCAAACAAAGATAAGTATTTGAATTGTCATTTCTTACATATTTGTTTGTTTAAATAATGTTGTTCAATGATGTATATGCTTATGTTCCTAGACTTAGGTTGCGTATTATGCATATTAGAATAATTGCATTAATGAACAATATACTACTAATATGCATGTGATGGGTAAGTGGCCTATGGCACTATAAAACATTCCATTGCTACTTATCTAAAATGAAACCTCTTTGCTGACATGTTGGGAGTAGTACAAACGCTTAACAATGTTCTGGTAGAGATTGGAAGGCATCTAGAAAGTTACAGGATATGGATGAATGTTGTATTGAAGCATTGGTAAAAATAATTGCATGACTATATGACATATTTATTTATGTGTAAGAATTTGTTATGAAACTATGAGATGTTTCTAATCATGCAATTTAACTTCTCTTGTAGGAAAGATTGTATACCATCACCTACAAAAGAAGGACTACAACATTTGTTCCAGCAACAAAGTTATCTATTGAAGATATTGAAGTTCCCAGGATTCGGGAAGTATGCCATGATCGACGAGTACTAGTCGATCATGAAGAATGATATTTGGGATGCAGTCCCAAGACCTGAAGGGAAGTCTGTTATGACTTCCAAGTGGATCTACAAGATCAAACATGCTACAGATGGCAGCATAGAGAAATACAAAGCGAGATTTGTAGCTCGTGGATTCTCCCAGAAAGAAGGAATTGACTATGAAGAAACTTTTGCTCCTATATCCAGGTACACTTCCATCAGATCAGTACTTGCTTTGGCTGCAGTGATGAAATGGAAGATACACCAGATGGATGTCAAAATTGCTTTCTTGAATGGTGTAGTTGAAGAGGAAGTGTATGTGGAGAAACCACTTGGTTTTGAGACACATGACAGGGAGTCATATGTGTGCAGACTGAAGAAATTATTGTATGGATTGAAGCAAGCTCCCAGGACTTGGTATGGTAGGATGGACAGTTTCCTATCCAGTTTGGGATTTACCAAGAGTAAAGTAGATTCCAACCTTTATTACAAGGTTGAGGAAGGGAATCCAGTGATACTACTTCTATATGTGGATGATTTGTTTGTAACATGTAATGATAGTTTGATTGCCGATACCAAGAGGAAGCTTGCAGCCGAGTTCGAGATGAAGGACTTGGGGATGATGCACTATTTTCTAGGCATGGAGGTGTGGCAGAGTGCAGATGCTATCTTCCTTGGAAAAGGGAAGTATGCAGTAGATATCCTGAAGAGGTTCAGGATGATGGATTGCAAGGCCATGGCCACACCTATGGCATCAAACCTGAAGCTTCTGTGTCATGCTTCATTTGATCTGGTTGATGTCACTGTGTATCGTCAGATGATTGGGTCCTTGATGTACCTGATGAACACTAGACCAGATATTTGCTTTGTGGTGAACACATTGAGCCAGTTTCTAACGGATCCCAGAGGTGTTCACCTGGTTGTTGTAAAGCATATTTTAAGGTACCTGAAGGGTACAGTTGACTATGGGCTCAAGTATGATGCGAATCAAAAGTTTAACCTGCAGGGTTATGTTGATTCCAATTGGGCAGGCAGTGTTGCAGATAGGAAGAGCACTTATGGGTGCTACTTTAGTATGGGATCAGGTGTGATATCTTGGTTTAGTAGGAAGCAGTCCTGCGTAGCATTGAGTACAGCTGAAGCAGAGTATGTTGTAGCTTGTTCAGCTAGTTGTGAGGCAGTATGGCTTCGGAAACTACTGTCTGAGTTATTTGATCTCCCGCTGGAGGCTACTGGTATATTTTGTGACAACTAGAGTTGTGTGAAGCTATTTGAGAACCTGGTGTTCCACAACAGGTTGAAACACATTGAGATCAAATATCACTATATCAGGGATATGGTGCAGAGAGGAGTAGTGAAGCTCCTGTATGTTGTGACAGATGAGTTGATTGCAAATGTGCTGACGAAGCCACTAGCCAGAGTGAAGTTCGAGTACTTCAGAGAGAGGCTTGGTGTCCTTCAGATCAATTACACTTCGAGGAAGAAGTGATGGAGACATTTGCTGAAGCCATTCCAAGAATGTCAGAAGGAGGATCCTTCACATGGCTGTGGATGTAAGCGCTGGATGATGAGCATCAGGGTGACGTTCTAGTTTCTGCTTGATATGATCAGTTGGATCATTTATGTATGTATGCATCATGTTGGATGCTTGAAATGATCAGTTGGATCATTTATATGTATGTATATATGCATCATGTTGGATGCTTGGACCATGTATCTGTATATGTATCAGGTGGATATGATTGTATGATCTGGTGGATCATGTATGTTGATATATATCAGGTGGATACATTGTATGATCAGGGGGATCATGTATCACTGTATGTATCAAGTAGATACATTATACGATTAGGTGGATCATGTATGATGACATGTATCAGGTAGATACTTGGTATGCATCAGGTGGATGCATTATATGATGAGGATGATCATGGATGACGAGCTTCAGGATGTTGCTCCAGATGACATGCATCAGGACGATGCAGTGATGATGATCAGGATGATCATATGTGATGACATGTATCAGGTGGATACATTACATAATCAGTTGGATTATGTGTGATGAGTTCTAAAGACATAGATGCACATGAGATTTTCGGACATGGTTGTAGATGTGTTCTCCCATGGTCACAGTGTAATTGCTGGGCTTTTCCGACATGGTGGCAGATGTGTTCTCCCATGGTCGTGATGTAATTGCCAGGGCCATTCGAGCATGGTTTTAGATGTGTTCTCCCATGGCTGCGATATAAGTGTTGGGGCCATTCGGGAATGGTTGTAGATGTGTTCTCCCATGGCTACGATATAAGTGTTGGGGCCATTCGAGCATGGTTGTAAATGTGTTCTCCCATGGTTGCGATATAAGTGCTGGGCCATTTGAGCATGGTTGTATATGTGTTCTCCCAAGGCTGCATTATAAGTGTTGTGACATTCCAACATGGTGGTAGGTGGGTCCTCCCATGGTCGTTGATGTAAGTGCTGTGAGCCTTTCACGGATGGTGGTAAGTTGGTCCTCCCATGCCGGTGAGTGTAAGTGTTGTGTGTGTGCATCTAGGTTGTGCTTTGTGAATAATGTTATGATCAGTATGATCATGAGTATCAGGATGATACTCTGTGGCCGTGGACAGGTTGTGCAGTAGCATGTAAAAGGTCCTGATAGATTCAATAGGTTGAGCTGTGTGCTCGTAATCAACACTGGGATTCTATTTCGAGGTTTTGTTGACTCACGTAATAAGTCCTGAGGATTCCACAGTATGGCGAGTGATGATGAAGACCTACAGGTGGTGGGTCTACATCAAGTATGAAAAAGGACTGGCTCTGTAGAACTTCCTATGAAAAATAGATTCAGAGATTGATTGAGACAACAACAGCAGTGACGACGACGATGACTCAATGACGATTATCCAGTGATGATGATCCAGAGAAGAAGACTTGTGAGAGAATACCTATGTCGAGAAATACCTTCCTAGTTAAGAGGGAGTGTTGATGTATATGTAACTTCGGAATGTATTTCATATATGTATATTGTACTCCTATAGAGATGGTATTATTCCTCTATACGGAAGTGTTTGTATTCCTATAGAGATGTTCTTATTCCTCTATACAGAAGTGTCATCATTTATATTGTAAGTGTCGTAACTTATACTTGATGGGTTATTAGACCACCTTGTTGGGGTCAGCCCTGTATAAGTCATGTGGGTCGAAGGGTTATTAGACCACCCTATTGGGGGTTGGCCATGTGGGTCAAAGGGTTATTAGACCACCCTATTGGGGTCGACCCAGTCAGCATTACGTTATGTGGTTAAGTTGAGGCCGACCTAGTAACAGTTATTAGGCAAGTAAAGTCAAGTATAAATAGAGTGTGGGAGGCACTCTATTTCATCATTCTATTCTCTCTCACACTCTTGGGAGAGTGGCGCACTTGTGGAGGAGGGGAAGCTACTGCTAGGAGATGTCTATCTCTTATGCTTGGGTTGTATCATTGCTCTATCTATCTCTGAGGAAGTTATTGGGGTTTTTCACCTTTATCGTTTTCCCCAAGTAAACTCAGTGTCTCTTGTGTGCTTGCATTACTGTGTCCATGATTGATATGTTGTAGATATGCAATACATGTTGTTCTCTTAGTTAAGATCCTAGATCAGATTGAAGTAAATTCTGAAAAATTAACATGAGTGGACCCTCTCACTGTAGTTATGGTTTGTTGGGATGATATAGTCAAATAATGTTTCTTAGTTGAGTGATTTTGCCAAACAGTTCACTAACAAATAGTTTTCATATGCATTAGCATAAAATACCAGCATGTAAATTTTAAAAATGAAGGGTAGGCTGCCAAAAATATGCCATTCAAAGAAAGAGGATAGGATGAAAATTGTTGGAATGATTAAGCCTTCCTACCATTCATTTATTTACATAAGATGCATTAATTAATCTTGTATTGGTTAATTCTATGTAATAAATAAGGAAATTGCCATTGTGTGGACCACAAGGCAATATGAGAGGCTAAAACACATCCATGGTGTGATATACAAGCCACCTAGGCCACTTGGGCTCCTTCCCAAATATTTTTCGATAAGTTTTGAGGAAGAAAGGCGCACTTGTGGAAAACTGCTGCTTTTTACTGCTTTTTCCCCCATAGGGAAAAGCTAGTCAATCTAGGAAAGTGTTTTTTACACCAAAAAACTTTTCTTAATGTTATTTCCACCCAAATTTTATATTTGGCATTTTTTTAATCTATATTTCACCTTCATCTCACTAAATTAGCAATTCATGAGCTTTTGGGCTGATTTGGAAAGTCAACTTGCCACCTACGGGGGATGGGCATATTTAGCAAGTCTGATGATTAGGAGGTTTGTTTGGCTTCTTTAGCCATTCGATTTAATTACAGCCTATTACATTCATATGTTGGCTGATGTAATTCTATTCATGAGAAGTAATACAGAAATCTACTCTTGTGCATAATTTTTGTGTCTTTGACTAGTTGTGTGAGATTTTTTATATGAGAGAATGCAATTTCTTGATCAGTTCTTGGATGTGATTTGATTTTCACATGGTATTAGAGCCATCAAGATATTCTGTTCATCTATTGATTGTCTTGCAGGATCCAACAGTCTCAGGAAGGGTGCATTGATCAATTCACCAGGTGAATTCTATTCTCTGCAGGGCACATTTTGGACTCCAGAAGTGTTCTAAAATCAGTCCATAAGTTTATATCAGCTGCAACAATGGATCATACACAGCAGATCATCCTCACTCCTTTCAATTACTTTGATTGGAAAGCACAAATGGAGATTCTACTGAGGAGCAAAGGGATCTACATGGTGACCATGGCAACAGAAGCTGAGCTAACCTTAGCAGTGGAGAAATATAAATGGCATAATCGAAGGGATGAATCCTATGGGATGCTATGTCTCACTACATCCAAAGAACTCTTATTTCATCTTGATGGCCTCACTTCACCCAATGAAGTATGGATGAAACTTCAAGAACTGTTCGGTAAAACCGATGAATTAAGAGGCCACCAATTGGATAACGAGCAAGTCTCTTTGAGTCCGCAAAATTTTGATAATCTACAAGAATTCTTCTCCAAATTCAAGTCTCTTGTATTGCAGCTGAAGTAATGTTGAATAGACAAGAAAGATGAGCAATTAGTTTTGGCCATTCTCTCCAAGCTTGGCCCCGACTATTCAATTTTTGTTTCCACCTTCCATTCCACCTGGAAAGCAATTAAAAATTGGAAGAGCCCGTCACTTTCAGAATTCATGGAGTCATTAACACAAGAACAAGAAAATCTGGTCTTAATGGGATCCATTAAAAATCCATCCAAAGAACACTGTCTAAATGTTGGAGACTCAAAGAGTTCGAGAGGCAAGAAGAAAGGAAACTTCAAGAATCCCACCGGTGAGCGGAAAGACAAGCAGAATCTTAATGGAGAGTCATCAAACTTCAATAAGAATCTGAACAAAAAGAATGAGAGGACAAAGTGCAATTATTGCAGCAAGGGATTTCATCCTGAAAGCTCTTGCATGAAGAAGACCATCGACCAATTAACTCAACTATTGGAGAAAGCCAATCTCCCTCTCCTAGAGAGCGCAAGGAGGAAGGATGGAGGATCAATTTCCAATGACAAAGAGAGAGTTCATGCATTGATGGCAAGCACTTCCCAATATTTATCATTCATCATTGATTCCAGTGCTTCAAGACACATGGTGTCTGTAGGTAAGTATTTTACTTCACTTGACTCTTCTAGTGGTCCGAACATTGTATTGGGAGACAATTCTGAAACTTCTAGCAAAGGAAAAGGTAGCATAGATATCGAGTTTGGGTCATTTAATAATGTTATATATGTCCCTGGACTTGCTGCAAACCTACTGTCAGTCTATCAGATGACCCATACAGGTCTTCCCAAGAGAGTAACCTTTACCCCCAATGATGTTGAGATAGCAGAAATTTCAACAAGAAAAATTATTGCATTTGGTACTGCTGATCATTGTTCTAGACTTTACAAGTTTTCTCATTTTGTGCAAAACTCCTCACCTTCTAATCTATTAACCCATTCCAATGAGTCTAGCAAGCTATGGCATGAAATATTTTTCCACCTAAACTACAAATACCTTTCCCAACTTCATGAGAAATAAATGGTTATAGGGCTGCCCAATATCATATTTTCCAAAGGTGTCTGTCAATCTTGCATCCTAGGAAAACATCCTGAGCATAATTATGGGAGATCTACCACTGAGAGAACCACTGCACCATTGGAACTTATACACTCTGATATATCAGGTCCATTTCCTCATGAGTCATTGAATTCATCAAAATATTTTCTCACATTCATAGATGATTTCAGCAGGTATTGTTGGATTTCTTTCATCAAGCTTAAATCAAAAGTTTTTGGGTTATTCAATTAATTCAAAGCCTCAGTTGAGAATCAGTCTAGTAGGCATATAAAAGTGTTAAGATCTGATAATGGTGGTGAGTATGTGAAATCAGAGTTTCAGCAATTTTGTGCTTCATTGGGCATACAGATGCAACATACAGTTCCATATACACCTCATCAAAATGGGGTTGCTCAGAGGAAGAATAGATCTCTTAAGGAGATGGCCACATGCATGCTTGAGGAAAAAGCTTTGTATCCCAAGATATGGGTTGAGACAATAAATTGTGCCACCTATATTTATAATAGAGTGCCACACAAAGGTCTCGAAGGTATCACTCCTTTCAAGGCTTCGACAGGTCACAAACCTCACATCTCTCATTTCAGGATTTTTGGCTCAAAGGCTTGGGCTAGGATTCCGATTGAGAAGAGGAGGGCTATGCAACCAAAAATCCAACCATGTTTTTTTGTTGGATATTTAGAGGACTCCAAATATTATAAGCTACTGAACATGACCACTCATAAATCATTCATCGAAAGAAGTGTGCAGTTTGAGGAAGAGCCCTCTCAGAGCACAGAAATTAGAGATTCATCTTCACCACCAACTGAAGAAGAAGTAAGTGATGTTCTTGATATTTTTTATTATGATATTTTTGATGATGAGGATAAATTTATTGCAGATTCTAACTCACCTACAAGGCCTAAGTGGGCTACAAAAACTTTGCAAGCAGTAGGTGAACTAGCAGGCAACCCTTAGGACCAAAGAAGGACTAGATCACAGTTTGAGACTGCTCTCAATGTGAATGATCCTTATCTTTCTGAGAAGTGCTATATGATGATAGATTCTGGTCCACAAACATATGAGGATGCCTCACATGATCCTAGATGGAAGATTTCTATGGATGAGGAGTTTTAGTCATTGCAGAAGAATGAAACTTGGGAGCTAGTCAAGCTCCCCGCAGACAGAAAGTTGGTACGATGCAAATGGAATTATAAGACTAAATGTGCAGCAGATGGTACAACCATTAAGTACAAATAAAGGCTGGTAGCAAAGGGGTATTCTCATGTCCAAGGACTTGATTATAATGAAACATTTGCACCGGTAGCTCAGAAAGACTCCATTAGACTAGTTTTGGCAGTGGTAGCTTCCAAGAGGTGGGAAGTACATCAAATGGATGTGAAAAGTGCTTTCCTCCATGGGGATCTTGAAGAAGAAATATATATGCAGCAGCCACATGGATACACATCAGATCCAAACCTTTTTTGCAGGTTGAAAAAATATTTGTATGGACTCAAGAAAGCCCCCAGGGCTTGGTATGCAAAGATGGACAGTTTTCTGCTGTCACAATCCTATGTTTGGTGTAAATATGACCCAAATGTTTATATGAAGTTTACTGATGGTTTTATTATGTTAATAGTGTTGTATGTTGATGATTCGATGATCACAGGTGATAACACTAAACAAATAGCATCAATAAAGACCGCAATGCACTGTTAGGATATTCCTATCATCCATCCTAGTCCCACCAATATTTTGATCATTTACATTTTCGGTCATGAATGCACTTTTAGGGTTTGCATGCATTTTGCATGCATCCCAGTCATCAGTCCAACACCTAGCCCTCAGTTAGACAGCCCCCAGGAGATTCTCACCATTCAGTTTTAGCCCTCCAGTTGCTTAATGCACCCTTCTTCCTTGATTTTAGGAAGCAACTTGCCCTTCTTCACCTACCAGTCCATTTGTCTTTAGTTTATACTCAGTTACACTCAGTTACACATAGTTGCACTTAGTTACACTCAGTTACACTCAGTTACACTTAGTTACAGTCAGTTACACTTAGTTACACTGAGTTACACTCAGTTACACCTATCAGACTCAGTTTGACTGATGGTTGACAATTACTTGAGCATTGATGACTCCACTGATGATGATGAAGACTTCCAGTTGTGCTTTGATGATCATGAGGACACCTAGTTGTGCTCCGATGACACTCTATTGATCTTATGATCACTCTGAGAGGCTAATTCGAATTGCCACCTTAGGCATTTGAATCCTCTCTACCATTGTACTAGTTATTTTACCATATTGTGATTAATTAATTAGTGTGTGTGAAGTATTATTGCTTCTATCTGAGTTCTACTGTGCCATATTATTATGTTGCTCATTATACTATATTGTTCACTCTTCTTCTATTTTCCTGCTTAATCATAATTACTCTTGTGAGGTATATATCATCTCTTAGATCTGCTATGAGGATTTTCACATGGTATCAGAGCATGTTGAGAGTATTGTTTATCTTCATTCTTAAGAGTTTTTTGCAGGTTATTACCAAGATTTCAAGTGCCGCAGTTGCAGCAGATTCTGCATTTTTGCAGTAGTAGTAGTTGCAGTTATTCTATATTGTTTTTGCAGGTCCTCTACAGCTTCAATGTATGATTTAGAAGGAATCCCTTTTCTTTCTCCATTCAACTATGATGAATGGAAACCAAGAATGATAGCACACTTGAAGATCCATGATCTTTTTTATTGTCATTTTGAAAGAGAGTTCGATTCCCCTGAAGAGAAGATTGATTGGTTAAATAAAGGTGATGATGCCTTTGGAGAAATGATGTTTTCTTTGTCTGCATACCAGAGATTCCAATTCAAATACCGTGATGGTGTTGAAACTCCAAAGGAGTTATGGACTCTAAAAGAGTTATGGGCTCACCTGGAGGAAAAATTTGGCAGAAAGAATGAAGGACTTGGTCCTAACCCATTTGAAAGCAAGCGATGCATTCGCTCCTCTTGATGGTCTCTGAGATCATGAACCAGTATCATCTAATATTGAAGTTGTTGACAAAGAACTTGCAGATTCTCCACTCATGCTCAAATCTTTTTCTCTTTCTGTGCCAGGTCACACTCTAGATATTGCAGAAGGTCCTAAATCCTCTCTTGCACCAGAGTCTGTTGGTTTACATCATGATCACATGATTATTTCGGAGGTCAAAACAACTATTGAAGGTAATGCATTTGCTCCTCTCCAGCTATCTCCTCTTTTATACTAATATATGATCATAATTCCATGCTTTCAGAAGGTTATTGAAGAATATGGCCATTGCCACCCGCTTGAGATAATTTCTCATGCATTCATTGGTTTTGATCTCACCTCTTATGGTTCAAGGAGATCTCAAGAAACCATTGCCATTCGCTTGGGATAGTTTCTCATGCATATGATAGTTTTGATCTCACCCCTGCTGGTTCAAAGGAGATCTCAAGAAACTATTCTTCAAGTCTTAAATCTGATTTGGATTTCAAGCAATTATTATTTGATGGTTCTTTTCGGCATAATCTCACCCATGATGGTTCGAAGGAGAAGACAAAAGACTATCTACATATTCATGATTTTGATCCTACCTTAGCTGTTTCGAATCACAGGTTCAAGGATCATCCTCATACTTTTGGATTTGTTCTCATCACATTCGATCCGAAGAGCAAGTACAAGCACATGCTTTTTGAGCATGATCCACTTCTTCCCAAGAAGAAGATACCTCCAGACATATGACCAAGCATCACACATGCTTGAGTTTGGAGCATTTATTTTTTGTGTGCCTTACAGTCTGTTTTTGAGAAGGGGGTATGTTTCCCATGAAATTTTCCCCACTTCCTTGGATTATTGACTGTTATTATTCATTGTATTGGGTGACCTTTGGTCTTAGTTACTAGGGCCCAGGATGGATTAAGGGGGGGTGTTAGGATATTCCTATCATCCATCCTAGTCCCACCAGTATTTTGATCATTTACATTTTCAATCATGCATGCACTTTTAGGGTTTGCATGCATTTTGCATGCATCCCAGTCATCAGTCCAACACCTAGCCCCCAGTTAGCCAGCCCCTACGAGCTTCTCACCATTCAGTTTTAGCCCTCCAGTTGCTTAATGCGCCCTTCTTCCTTGATTTTAGGAAGCAACTCTCCCTTCTTCACCTACCAGTCCATTTGTCTTCAGTTTATACTCAGTTACACTCAGTTACACTTAGTTACATTGAGTTACACTTAGTTACACCTACCAGACTCAGTTTGACTGATGGTTGACAATTACTTGAGCATTGATGACTCCACTGATGATGATGAAGATTTCCAGTTGTGCTCTGATGATCATGATGACACCTAGCTATGCTATGATGACACTCTATTGATCTTATGATCACTCTGATAGGCTAATTCGAATTTCCACCTTAGGCATTCGAATCCTCTCTACCATTGTACTATTTATTTGTCCATATTGTGATTAATTAATTAGTGTGTGTGAAGTATTATTGCTTCTATCTGAGTTCTACTGTACCATATTATTCTATTTCTCATTATACTGTATTGTTCACTCTTCTTCTATTTTCCTGCTTAATCATAATTACTCTTGTGAGGTATACATCATCTCTTAGATCTGCTATGAGGATTTTCACATGCACCAAGCATTCTCCATGAGTGACTTGGGAATTCTTAAGCAATTTTTGGGGCTTGAGATTTCTCAAACAAAAGAAGGAACCAAGGTATGTTAGTCAAAGTATGCTTCTGATCTGTTAAAGAAGTTTAAGATGGCTAATTGAAAGCCTTCTAAGACTCCATTCCTTTCTGGAGTTAGAATGGAAGAAGCAGAATCTACACCGCTTTTTGACAGTACTCTATATAGACAATTGATTGGCAGCTTGCTCTACTTGACACACACTCGACCAAATCTTGCATATGTTGTGAGTGTAGCATCTAGATATATGGAGAAACCACATGAGTTACATTGGAGGGATGCAAAAATAATCTTTCATTATGTGTAGGGCACAAATAGTGATGGGATTCACTATGTGGCAGATTCGAGCTTAGATCTCTTGGGTTTCACAGATTTGGATTGGGCTGGTGATAGCATTAACATGAAATCCACATCAGGATTTGTATTCATGCTTGGATGTGGCCCTGTTTGCTGGTCCAACAAGAAACAGAATGCCATAGCTCTATCTTCAGCGTAGGAAGAGTATAGAGGAGTAGTGAATGCTGCTACACAGTGTGTTTGGTTGCAGGGGATTTTGTCTGAGTTTGAGATTTCTTTCAGTACTCCTATTGTCATTTATTGTTACAACCAGAGTGCCATTAGAGTTTCATGTGATCCAGTACAGATGCAGAGGACCAAGCACATAGAGATTCATATGCACTACATCAGAGGTCTAGTGCATGATTAGATCATAGATTTGCAGTATTGCCCCACAGGTGAGCAAACTGCATATATCTTCACCAAGGCTTTAACAGAGAAGACATTCATTTATCTTAGATCACTGCTTGGGATGGTTGAACATGTGGTGGAGTGAAGGGTTGATTAGAAACCTTTCAATTTTGATATGTCCATGTTTTGAGGGAATGTTTTTCCCATGAGGTTTTCCTTCTACCTTGTTTTGTGGACCGACAGTATTCTGTACGAGGTGACGAAGTCTTGTTACTGGGCCCTTAGTATTTTATTTTCTGATATTTAGATCATTTAAGTTAGATTTAAGAGGGGGTTTTGGAATAATTAAGCCTTCCTACCATTCATTTATTTACATAATATGCATTAATTAATCTTGTATTGGTTAATTCTATGTAATAAATAAGGAAATTGCCACTGTGTGGACCACAAGGCAATATGAGAGGCTAAAATACATCCATGGTGTGATCTACAAGCCACCTAGGCCACTTGGGCGCCTTCCTAAATATTTTTGGATAAGGTTTGAGGAAGAAAGGTGTACTTGTGGAAAACTGCTGCTTTTTACTGCTTTTTCCCCCATAGGGAAAAGCTAGTCAACCTAGGAAAGTGTTTTTTACACCAAAAACTTTCCTTAATGTTATTTCCACCCAAATTTCATATTTGGCATTTTTTTAATCTATATTTCACCTTCAGCTCACTAAATTAGCAATTCATGAGCTTTTGGGCTGATTTGGAAAGTTAACTTGCCACCTAGGGGCGATGGGCATATTTAGCAAGTCTGATGATTAGGAGCTTTGTTTGGCATCTTTAGCCATTCAATTTTCTGCTGTAAAGTTATTTAATGAAAGCCTATTAAATTCATATGTTGGCTGATGTAATTCTATTCATGAGAAGTAATACATAAATCTACTCTTGTGCATAATTTTTGTGTCTTTTTACTAGTTGTGTGAGATTTTTTATATGAGAGAGTGCAATTTATTGATCAGTTCTTAGATTTGATATGATTTTCACAACAATAATATGCCCAGCAGTGTTGGAAGGACCAAAACTGGGTGACATACTAGCTAACTTCCTTAATTTGTTGTCCCCAGTGGTTTTGTTCTCCCCACGAGAGAAAAACACCCCCAAATGTGCAAAATCAGTCCACAAAAGAGCTCACAGCCTACAGTGATGAATGTGGTGTCGTATGGACATCCTGTTATGGCACTGTAACTTGGTCTCTTCCTTCCACAAATTGTCCTCCCAATACCAAACACTTCAACCAAGATTTGTAACACTACACCCACTAGGGTTCGACATGTCCCTCCTAAGCCTCAGATTTGAGGGAAGTAAATGTGTTTAACTAAGGAAATGTGTACTTTCAAAGAAGAAAGAAAACACCGTCTTGTTTATTGTTTTTTTCTCGAGTGTAGGTACCACCAAGTAGGTATCTATCAAATCTATCTTCCTCAAGTGATGATGAAGATATACTCGGAGAGGTTGAAAGTGAGACGAGTTGTACTAGATATACTAGTTCTATATCAACTAGATCTGAAAAGATAAGGAAAATATTTCATACACGCATAAAATATTTTATTACCAACAGTGGGTTGTGTAATTATGATGCTGAGAGCATATGAGACATTGATTTTCCATTGAGGTATAAACATCTAGTGCAACGATGGGTACCTAATATGCTACCTCAAGTGGACACAGATTTTCTCATCAATGGGAGGATGTATCTCATCGCTCCTTCGTCCTAACATGGATTGGGGCTATTTTCCATGGATGGAATAAAGGTCCGCTATGGCACTGTAACTGAATTGATGGAGTATGTAGGACCACTATACATATACTATAACTGGTTGATCTTGGTCCAATATACTCGAAGTATGCGGAGATACGGAGTTGCCGCAAATTATATTCAACTAGCAGAAAATAATAAAAACAGAGGGGCGGCTATGTATATTGATGGGAGACCAAAATCGACTGGAAACGTTGCTGGATTTATAAATAGTACATGACCAGTGACAACAAATAAGCAACCAAATTGTGAATTCGAGGCACGCAAACATCATCGTATATTTGTATGTGCAATAAAAACAATACTTGCAGGTGAAGAGTTGTTGATCAATTACAACTTAAATTGAATAGATGTGGCTTCCATGGTCCAGGGTATGCCTCACCAGGTAAATGCTAAATGTAGTAACTAAAGATGAGTAAAATAACTAAATGTTTCAGGTTTTTTTTTTTTTTTTTGTTAACATTTGATTTCCACTGTTGACATTCGCTTTTTTCGTGCTTATTATGAATATTTCCATGTGATTACATGGTGATTACACTACTATGAATATCTCATTTTTGTTTATGATGCAATTATTGACTCAACGCTTGCTTAGGGTGGTGGCATTGGAAAGGAACATGCTGCTTCCATGGTCCAGGGTGACCGTGGAAGGTCAGAATCTATGCCTCGTCAGGTAAATGTTAAATATAGCAAATAAATATGACTACAATAACAAGATGTTCCGATTTTCACTGTTAGCATTGGATTTTTCTGTGCTTATTGTTAATACTTCGATATGATAACATGCTTATTAAACTGTGGCAGGAGTTTGCACATCGACATGTAGCAGAACATGTATCTTCTACTTCTGAGGTAAAAATAAATATTGATGCAATATCTCATTTTTGTTTATGTTACAATTATTTAGTATGAGGTAAACATTTATTTATTGATTTTTTATGTCAGGGTGGCGCCATTGCAAAGGCACCTGCTGCTTCCATGGTCGAGGGAGACTGTGGAAGGTCACACTCTGTGACCCCTCAGGTAAGTGTTACATACAATAACTAAATGTTTCGATTTAGTATGTTAACATTCACATTTTTTCTGACCTTATGATGGATTACTAGTTCATTCAGGACCGTGGAAAGGCACCTGCTGCTTCCATGGTGCTGGTTGATCATGCACACTCACTGGCCATAACACCACGTCAGGTAAGTGTTAGTGCATAATAGTAACTTAATTTTCATTACAATATCAATATTTGAATGATGTTAAAATTATATTGCTAATTTAATTTATTGTTTGATGAATTTATTCACGTGCTATCGATCTGGGTGATGAGGGGTTTGAGGAAGACATTTTCTATTCCATTGACCCACTGAACACTTTTAGAGTAGCCTTGAAAAAGGAAAACATAGAAATGTAGACCTTGGCTCGAAAAAGGCCCTTGACATAGGAGAACAGGGCAAGGATTATAGAGCTGCAAGATCAAATACAATCTTATGGGGTAAGTGGCATCTTCACAAATTTTTTTAAGCTATGACATGATTTCATATTTGATATTATGTTTTTTATTTTTCCAAGTGATTTGATATAGTAAATTGTATTGTTTGTAGGATTTTTTAAAACCCATGACTAGATCAGAACCTACCGAGACATGTATAGGTAGCAGTGATGGTCCAATGCAACAAAAAAGAAGCAATGTACCAATGAGGCTTTTTTCCACTCCTGCGGTTGGCCTTGAATCCATTGATGACATGGGAACTGATGAGACGGGGCATGATGACATGTCGGAGCATCATGAGATGGAGCTTAGGACTCCACATGACTCTGGAGATGAACGTACTGTAGACGACAAGGAAACGTTTCTCGGAGCAGCACGAGTTAAAAGCACCAGATCACTAGATCTCACCTTTCTGGTGGATGACTCTTGTGTTCCTATCAAGGTTCAAAAGATTGCAGGTATTTATTAATTAATTTATTGATTTTAATCATGAAATTTAAATAGACATACGTTGAAATTATTATAAATTAATGGATTACATGTGTTTGCAGGAAATAATGTCTTCTACAGGAATTTGAATGACAAATCCTTGGAGCTGTTTGGACCCACCATTCACACACGGTAGAATAGACAAGATAGCAATAAGAGAGATGAATTGATGGACCAAATGATCAACTTGTTTGTCAATACTTTCAACAGGAAAGTTGCTGCAAAGTTAGCTGGTGAAAATTTGAAATATACCAGGGCCCAATATAGGGAAAGATTACAAGCTAACCTCAAGCATGAGTGCCCTCCCATGGTTCCGGAGAAAGAGTGGAAGGAAATCATAGATGATGCAAAGGAGAACCTGCAAAAAAAAAAGGAAGACAACCACGGCCTGGTAAAGCAAGGTACAACATATATCATCTTTTTACTAAAATAAGCTCAATTATTTTTTTCTTTTTTGTTTTAAGTAAGATTTTTTATATCTAAGGTTTTTCAAAATTTTCATATATAGGCTACCTGACACCTCCAAAGCAACCAAGGCTAGAATGAAAAATCATGGGCAACATAGACTGGGCCAGGGTGGCTATAGAAAACTAAGAGCAAGAATCGTAAGTATTAAATGATTAATTGTTGGGAATATTTATTTAACAGTACCGAACAAATATCTGATTTTGATACTGGAAATTTTAAAATGTGTTATCATGCATTGCAGGGAAATACGTTCCAAGCTGCTGCCACCAAGGATGACCTAAAGCTTGGTTTCAAGTTTGGTTTTAAAAGTGTGGTTGAATATCAGAAAAGCTTGGGGCAGACTCCAATCTCCCCAATGATGCAAATGCAGGTATATCACCAATTGTAGTATACTATTAAACTCTATTCAGTTCTGATTATATCACCCATAACTAAAAATTTATGTTTGTTTTTAAGCAACAATGCAACCACAGTAGTGAATCTAGCGGTACTCAGCAAGTACCAATTGATGTTGGGGTGAACATGTCCCATGATAGTGTAGAGCATAGTGTCCATTCTGGTATGTATGCCGTGGAAATAGAAATATCTACTGTGATTAGATATATATATTTCTTGATGTATACTTAAAAAATTTCTTCTTTCAATGGAAGACCATGCAGCTCAGTAGCATGAATTACAAGAGGAAGCAACTAGACCTCCAATGAACACCCCAGTTGTCACATCTACAAAGACTGGTAAAGAGAAATATTGTAATTTTAATCAAAATAATGAAATATTTATTTCAATAATAATTCAACGTCATATATATATGCTCATTTCCGTTGTTGCATTTCACACCCCTTTAGAACTGCCTCCACGCCCTGCTCAGCAACGTACAAGAAGTGGCATAAATGAGGGCATGGAAACATAAACAATAATAGGAGATATCGCAATAAATATTGCGCCAATTGATGATTGTGATACCGTACTCGAAAAAAATTTCAATCCAAAAAAACAGAATTCAACGAAAAAGTAGATGCAACATAAATTCATGACTTGTATTTTGATGGATATTGATGTTGTTAGTATGAAACATTGTTAGTATGTAACATAGATAAATTTTATTTGGTATAGTTACAAGGTACTTATCTTTTATGTGATTCTCTTAGGAATTGTACCATTTATATCTTTTTTTTCTTAGAATTTGAATTTTAAATTTATATGTCATCATAAGTCATTGTATGCTTGTTTATAGTTATTTTGTATTTTAATATTCAAATTTTGTGTTTTCTCACACATCATCACTCCTGTATGTGCTGCATGTAAATATATTAGTCTGAAACATTGATTCTCTTTATAGTAGATATATTAGATATGTTCATCATGACTTCGACCATCATCACTCTTTATAATTTTATTACTGCCCATTACATATTGAGGACCAATTTCAGCACAAGGACCACAGAGGAGTGCTGAAGTTGATAGAGATGAAATTTATGTTGTAAAATATTTTACTGTTGCTTTAGCACTATTCAGAAATAGTACCACACTTCAGATCTGATATTTGGTTAAATGTTGACGTGGAGACCTTCAACTATACCTCTCTTATTGTTATATGATCAATATGTTTATTTTATTACCTATTACTGAAAGAGATGAAATTTATGTTATAAAATGTTTTACTGTTGCTTTAGCACTATTCAGAAATAGTACCGTTTTATCACGCAACTGTAGAATTGTTATGTTACTGTACCTTTCTTTCATCTATGTGCTAAATTGTTGTAGTACATGTGGACTATGTTAACCTATTTGAGGTCTTTACTTAACTTTTCCTCTCTCTCGAGGTACTTTCATGTTCCCTTGGTGACTTGTCCCTTGAAAGGATAAGATCTGAACCAAAATGTTGTCTAAGTACAAGGAAGCCGAATCAATTTTTATTGTCTTTTTTCATTTCTTATTTACTGCTGCTGCATATGTTATAATTTGATTACTTCCCATTACATCTCGAGGACCAACTTCAGCACAGGGACCACAAAGGATTGCTGATGTTGATAGAGATCAAAATTATGTTATAAAATCTTTTACTGTTGCTTTAGCACTAGTCATAAATTTGGATGGTAATTGTGATGAAATTTTGCTTTTGTAGACCATATTCCTAAATTGAAAGGTAACACAGGTGGATTTTATTTTCTATAGTACAAGGTACTTATCTATTATGTGATGCCATCAGGATTGCATAGAGAGAAATGAGAGATATTTTTATTTGGCATCCCACCACCCTTCCTTATATTGTGATGATGAACTTTCAGGTTATATGGAACGGCTGTACATTTGAGAGAGATATGACCGGTTGTACTTTCCCCACCTTGATTGAGCTATGATTGGTCTTGTGGTACCTTATCTTTCACTTGTGTTTAATGGGGTCATTTACCCTCGTTGAGTAACTTTTTTAAAACAACCTTGTTGAATTTTTTCTCTTATAGTGTACTATGATTGTTTGGCCACATTTGGAGCATACCCTTGGTTCTAAGGGTCATGGGTCTTCTACTACCCACACCTATGTTATGACCATTGTTTATATTTTCTTATTTTATGACCATTGTTTATATTTTCTTATTTTATGACCATTGTTTATATTTGTACCCACACTTCAGATCTGATTTTTGGTTTAATCTTGACATGGAGATCTTCATCTATACCTCTCTTATTGTTATATGATCCATATGTTTATTTTATTACCTATTACTAATTGAGTTATTAAATACTTGTTGTACCTTCCCCACCTTGATTGAGTTATTATTGGAATTGTGGTACCTTGTATTTGACTTGTGGTTAATGCGGTCATTTACCCTCCGTCATTTTTTTATACCACCTTGTTGAATTTTTGGTCTTATAGAGTACTTGAATTTGATCACCTGCGATCATTTGTGGTGTGCTGATAGTCACTTCTCTTGTGCTGGGACTTGGTTGAAGTTTATAATTTTTGTGACTTTATTTATGTTGAGTTATGTACTGTGCTTGATTGTCATTAAACTAATCAACTCCAATCATTTCTCTCTCTCCAGTTTGTACACACCCTCTTGTAGGGTCATCTGGTTCCTAGAGAAGACTGGCCTCTCCGAGGCACAAACAGTCTTTTCTGAAAGTAACACTTCTGAGTATATTTTCAAGAATGGTTTCAAACCTAAGTTGGTATCGTCAACTATATATCTCTTTTTGTTATATGATATATATGTTTATTTTATTACATGTTACTAAATATTAATTTATCGTTTTAGTTTGCTTGTCAGTGTAACTCATTATAATCTGTTGATACGGCAGTTATGAATATACCAAAGAGTCCATGTTAAGAACTTATTGGTTGTACATTTGGAGTTCTTGGTTACAAGAGGTAAGTATGCTTGTGAAACTTAGTGATCAATATCTGTTAGGTAGACTTAGATCATCTTTGATTATTTGGAAAATGATAATGCATTCTTTTTCCAATTCTTAAGAGCTTGGTTTCAAATTTGCATGTAGGGATGAGAGTTGTCCATATTATCAGTCTAAACAACTTGGGTATCATTTGGGGTGTCGGGTGATTAACCATACATCCCTTGTTTGTTCATTTCCCGATCTTATAATTCCTGTGTAAACACAGGTATCAATTACCATATCACAGTGTTTAAGATGTTGATTCCTTAAGTTGTAAGAATCCGAGAAAGAAAATAAATATGATGGGTCAGCTTGGCATAGTCAATTATAGATTTTATAATTTCCTTCATTCCCTTACGCAAATGATTCCATGAATGAAATTTTCTTTGTTGCACAATACCATAAAATTGATTTCCTTAAGTAATCATTTCATGGGACAGAGTCTTCTTTTTTCAATTGTTGTATCGAAAAAAACATTATAAGTGGTATGCTAACCATAAACACCAGTAATCTTTCCTTTGGTTATTTTGGGTGCTGAGGGTAACTTGGGGAAGCAAGGAATGCAATATATTGGTTTATTTAGGTTGATTGAAGGAGACATTAGCAGTCACCTACATGACTTATTATACACTGTTGAGTATTCACTACTTCATTAATATCAAATTGTGGTCTTTTATGAACAATCTGGGCATTGTGGTCTTTTACAAATTGCAAGCTACATAAATACTGGTGGTTACTGAAAGTTGGAGTTTCGATGGCGATTGGGAAATTTCATTATACATGAAAACTATCGGAGTAGGGAATTCTAGAAACTACATTATACAGCTAGTAGTCCAGTATTTTTCATTTTTCTCCCAAATCCCAAATGATCTTTGTGCACTTTTTATTTGAAATGAAATCTTAATCAAATAAATAACTCAGCAAAAAGTGTCATGTTTGTACCTCCATGTCTTAATCATGTTCAACTGCTCCTTATGCTTTTGTTGCAAGATTTGAACCTTCAAACAACTGTTCTTCTTTTCCAATTTCTTGAGCTATTTGCATAGGTCTCTAGGATATTTGTCCCTGGTGAAAGTATGTTTTGCATAGTGTCCATTCTGGTATGTATGATTTTCCGCAAAATTGTGCATTGATAGTACCGTTGACTATTGCATCTGGAGTGATATTTTTTGGATGATTTTTGGTGCGTGATCCTTCCATAATAGTGAGAACTAATACCATTGAGTTATGTATTAGTCTTCTTGAAGAGAAGCATTGTGTTGTGCATTGCTGAACTGAGTTGAATACTAGTGAATGGACCTAAGTGGAGTGTTCCAAATGTGAACTGGAGAAAACCCAGTGGAGAACCCTAATATGTGTGTCCTTTTATCTATTACTCCATGAAAAACCTAGTACAAATATTTCTACAACTGTGTAGAGTTATTGATATTGCTGAAAATGCCCTCTATTGGTGTGAATTTTCCTATGAAGTTAACATTGTTTGATGCTGTGGGTGAAACCTCAGCTAGTGAAGACCTCTCTCCAAGCTGCGGTGATGACTGGAAATCTGGAACAAATTTCAACAATGAAGATGGCGAGAACCCTATACCATTCTACTTCTACATTTTTTGAGAGCTATGCGGACTTCCTCACTTCTTTTGAAGAGCTAAAATTTGGTTCTATTGGTTGTGCATTGGGTGAGTGGTAACTAGTGGAATTGGATTTATTTTTATATCACAATGATTGCATGGTGAAAATGTGTCCCAATTATAAGAGTCGAAGTGCGTGAGACTGGTGAACCATTAAGTGTTGGACAACTTGATATTGTGGTGACTCCATTATGAATACTAGTAATGCCACCTTGTGGAGTGAAAGCCTTAGAGAATTCCATATTTATCAACGTATCATAATCCCAATGGAAAGTATATGAAGGATCATTGGAGCCATGTGGAAACCCCAAACTACAATGCTACTAGGGTGACTGGTGAATGTGTTGATCCCACTCTTCCACATTTCGCTTAAATATTAATTTTTAAAGGGCTGCTTATACCTAGAGTGAAAACTATGGACTGATATTACCTTTGTGGAAGATTATATTAGGGCACTAGAAATTTTGGAGACTTGTAACATTCAAATAAAAGTGGCGTGAACCCTAGATTCATTCCATTTTGATGCATCCTTCAAAGTCGACTAGATTATTGAAGATTATGGATGCAGCTAGAGTATTGAAGATTATGGATGTTGGAGCTATTGTTACACCAAGATTGCGTGAGGAAGAATAATATCAAATATAATGCTCCATCACCCACAATGACGTTTGAATGTTGTCTTTTGATCCATATGTGAGTATCCTGTCAATGATATTCTTAATTGGATAGTCAAAAGATTGAAATATGCAATGGATAGCTTCAAGTAGGGATCACAATGTCTATAAGCTACTTCAATATTGTTAAGAATGCTGTCACTGGGCCACCTCAATATTGCTGAGAATGATGTTGTTTTGCATTGATGAAAATGATAGAAATAATTTCTTATTTATAGATAATTTTCTTAACCATTGTTTGACTATTTATTTATAGGAGGCATGTTGTATAGAATATATATATTGGCATTCATGTCCATAATCAAGAGTGTTGATAGATATGCAAGTGATGTGTTTGCTTACTTGAAGAATTTTCAAGATTGCATTGACTTTTTTTTCAACATGTCCATAACTGGGAAGAAGTTAATAAGTGATTGAAAGGCACGAACTTTGAAGTGTTTTGGCATGATTCATAGGTTGGAGGAAGACTTGATGTATAATAGAAATCCCTATAAGGGAATATATGAATGCTATACCACTCTGGTCTCCATGGAATGATAAATATCCAAGGTCCAATCGTTACTTTTTCTCTCGGTTATTTTCATTGTACTCGTGAAAAACAAAGAGTTTTGGTTGAGACTTGCATGTCTCAACCTCGGCATGGAAATATGCCTGTTATAGTGTCATTCAGCTCCATATTGATGCCCATTGAGTGGCAGTTTATATGGTTTTGAAAAAGGTTGAAATTTCATAAGAAGCAATTGGACAATGATATGTGTTGAAAAAAATATCAACATATGCAGGTCTTTGATGCCAGTTTACGTAGAAATAAAAATTGACGTCATTTCTATTCTCCTAATGGAAAATACACCACATTGAAAAACAAGGGGAGGAAAATTCTTGTTGGTAATGGTTTTGACCATGGTTGAACCTTCCATTTTTTTGACAAAGAATTTGCATATTTAATAAATTAAAGATGTTATTGTGTCGATAGGTTATTGTGTTATTACAGATCAACACTTTCAATTAGCAGATTTCACCCAATTTAACAAATCTTCAAAGAAATTGAACAAAATATTATCTCATTTCTCGTTAAGCAACTTTGACAGTGATTATGAGAGTGGCGAGTCATGTGGAATTCCACGTTGAAGGTCCTTTGAGAAACTTAATTCCATTATCCTTTAAATGGATGCTCCTTGATATATGGTTTCTCGAAAATGATTCTAGGATTGCCATTTAGTCTGCTTTATTTTTTTTAACACTTCTAGGTATCGTCAATATATCGACGAACATTCGGGTAGGCTATAGAAATTCTTTCCACGCTGATGCTGAACCTACCACGAAAGTTAGTGAATCAATGCATGGATACTGAGACGAACATTCGTGGAACTACAGAAAATCTTTCCATGCAGATGTTGAACCTGCCACGAAAGTTAGAGAATCTATGCATGGATATTGCGACGAACATTCGTGTAACTATAGAAAATGTTTCCACGTAGATGCTGAACCTTCCACGAAAGTTAGTGAATAGATGCGTGGATACTGAGACGAACATTCGTGGAACTATAGAAAATGTTTCCACACAGATGGTGAACCTACCACGAAAGTTAGTGAATCCATTGGTGTATACTGCGATGCACTTCTATGGCAAGTTTGGCATATGCGTGGAAACTTATAGAAGATGTGCGTCGCTATAGCGACGAAACTTTGTGGGCCGTTTCAAATTCTGAAGATATGAGAACTGTTGTATAGGTGACACGTGTCCACTAGGGAGCGTTGATATTGGCACGACTGTGAATCTTCATCCCTATATCCACGAAATGGTAGACACGAAAAAATGAAACTTGAATCGTTGCAATTACAACGAAAAATCGTGGCAATAACAATGAAAAAGCGTGGCAATTTTGACCATATGTGCTAATGTATAAGTACTCTTTGACATCGATTATATGGGAACCTAATCTTAACCTACCTTTCTCATATGGATTGAGGTGATATGGTATAAGTACTTCTTGATATCCAAGGACAAATATAGGGTGTTTTTGGAGCTTGTTAAACGAGAAAGCAACATAGAGCACCATTTGAGGAAGGACAAGTCTATGGAGAAAACAGTCATTTAATTTGTTTATGTAAACATTTGTGGACCAATGAACATGGTCTTGTTGTTAGACCCGGCATGGTTATTTATTAAGGGTTGGTTACTTTAATGATATGAAAGGTTTTATTTTAAAGATCCCGGTTCACCAGAATAAAGCCCTTCTTTACAATGAATGCAAGAAGTGTTTGCTTCTTCCCAATGAATGCGAGAAGTGGGAATCCTTAAAAAAGTATAGTACCAGCAGAAGAAGTACTTTCCTTTGTACCCAAAGCCCCTTAACCGAAGGAAGCAGGGTAAATCTAATCCCCATATGGATGGGTGTTGCTTGGAAGCACTTTCTTTTTTGACGGGGTAGTTAATAAATTACTGAATAAAACACTAGTGTTCGATATTTATTTCTTTTTATTGACGACTATAGTAGGAAAATATGCATGTATTTCCTTATTTTTGTTGAGGACTACAATAGGAAAATGTAGGTGTATTTTATGAAATTGAAAGATAAGTGTTTAATGAATTTCAAAAGTTTCAAGAAAAAAGAGTTAGGATGCCACTTTAGCACTCATGTCTGATGATAACAAAGAAATTTTTTCCAAATAACTCAATAACATTTGCAATAAGCATAAAAAAAAATACAGTTCACTACACCCTACACTCCATAATAGAATGGTGTGTTTGAGAGGTGGAACCATGCTATTAAATATATGACCATGAGTAATTTGGAGAACATGTCTATTCCAAATAGGTTTTGGGATGAGGAATTTCTTACAATATTATATCTATGAAATAGATCTCTAATGATGGTGGTGAATCAGAACACCGCAAAGGAAGCATGGTCTAGGAGGAATCCTAAAGTCATTCATCCTAGGGTATTTAGTTATATTTTCCATGCCTAGATTATATATGAGAAAAGAACAAAGTTAAACCCTAAGAGAGAGAAATTGATGATCATAGGGTACAATGACATATATAAATCTTATAGGATGGTTTATGTTAACACCAATTAGTTGATATTCAATAGATATGTCATAGTTGATGAAGAAGTTCAACCATTAAAAGATTCTTTAGATTTCAAAATTACCATGGATAAACCAGTTGTGGTGAAGGATACAAGTGTCAAGATTCAGGAAGATCCTCCCAAAATGGGGAAATATTTTGAGGATGTGAAGTCTATGATAATTTCTGATGCAGACAATTCAAATTAGCATTTGTATGAAACAGGTAGAGGTAAGACAAGTCATGGTGAAAATACTGATGTCGATGAGGAGGACCCCAAGAAGAGGCCATAGTAGTGGCTCAACAAGTCATTACATATATTCGAGTGGGAGAAATGATTAATGCAATATCATCAAGGGTCAAGAGAAAACATAAAAAAAAAAACATGGTAAAATTTGTTTTCATGGCCAATGTTCAAGGATTTAATGAGCCATAGGTGTTTGAGGAGGGAATAGGGAAAATTGAATGGAAGGCCATGGAAACCAAACATGGTATACAAATGAAAAAACAAACTTGAAATCTCATAGAGATTCCACTAGGGAAGAGACCCATTGGTTGCAATCATAAGGCACAATTGGTTGCAAAAGGTTTCTCTAAGTGAGGGGGAATCAACTATGAAGAGACCTTGAATAGTTGTAGGAGAAATAGGTGTATTCTACTCCACTATTGATTGACAACACTAATGTAATTAAGTTATCCAATAATCCTATATTTCATGATCGAACTAAGCACATCAACACAAATTACCATCTGGGTCAATATCATGTAGAGGCCAAGACAATTCATTTGAGATATTGTTCCACAAATGAGAAAATTGCATACATATTCACAAAACCACTTGGAATTTAAATCTTTTAATGTTCATAAGGATCCTTGGACTCATGAACACCCCTTTGGATAAAGGGGAGGATGTTGAATACCTAATCTGTAGGGTTAGTTTTTCTTGTGAATATTATAAATATAATTTTAGTTTTCAGTTATGAATGTGATAAGTAACATACCTTCGTATATGAAAGGTTAAAGGCCACCTCACATATTGTATAAATAAGTTATTATCCATCAATAGAGTTATTCCCTACATAATTTGACATGGTGTGATACCCCCAAGACATTATTATTTTAATTTTTTTAATATTTGTGACAATTATTTTTGTAAGAGTTATTTAAAAACTCAAAAACACTGAGTGACACTTTGCACAACAAACTATTGATTTTATTATTTAATAAAATAAAAGGTACTTGGAGAATTCAGCTAAATGAGGGGACACCACCATCGCACAAAGAACATGTGTAAAGCAAGCAAAGGATATTTTTCCCAATCTAAAATCTCAACTACCAGAAAAAATCCTAAATCAAAGGGATTGAAGGATTGATGTAAGATTTGATTCAGATGGCATAAGACCTAGGGAAAACTATATATATTGGTGCACTAAGATAGCATAGGATATCGTGTTGTGCATGGAGAAACTGTGTTGAGTGTTTTGTCTCTTTTCATAAGTCCATCATTGCTTGTTACAGAGTCTAAGAGAGAGAGTGCCGCATGGAAGTGTTTCTTGGCATTCTAGTACATGGTGGTGATCCAACTCAGAGGGGCAAAGCTAGGAAAACAGTCTAGTTTCTCTCTCCTATGGTTGGGAGGATTTGATTCTCCAGGTAGTTGGTTTCATTGTTACAAGTAAGTATAAATTTGTATTCTTTCTATAAATGTATGCGTTGTTCCAAGCGAGTATTAGCGTAGTATATTTTCTGATTTATGTGCACGTCATACCGATATAGCTTGGATTAGTTAACTCTATTATATTTATGGGTTTAATTTATAAAACACAAACTAGTTATACACCTCTACTTATTGTTCTGTCTATTGCATAAATATCATGATATTCTATTGCGGTTATGCAAAATGCAAGCATAGATTGAAGAATGAATCATCTGTTTATTAAAGGGAGTAGAACTGCTATATGCATATATATTGGAATCAATGGATGAATGCAATATGTGTACATTATGTTTTATGTCTTTTCTTAATTTTTTTTATCCTCTGAGTTGGGCTGAACTTCCTACTCTATTTTATATATATACATATCAATGCATAATATTTTAAAATACGGTTGGTTGATCAAACTTGTGTGATTTTAGAAAGATCAATTAAACTCCTCTATAGTGTATGCAATTTCCTACCCTATGGAATCCTCTTACCTTATAATTTGTTGAGATGGAATCTTTGTATTAAAGGTCAAGGGTTGTATAATCGATTTTTTTGAAAAAAAAAATTGCTTAGGACTGAAAACCCTGTTTAAAATTATTAACTTGAGAAGCTGTGAATAATCCAATGGTGGGAGAACACATCATAGCCCCCAGTGTTGGTTTTAGTGTAAATATACTTCCAGATCGATTCTCGGTCTGAAATCTTTGAGAATTTCTGGTTTCCTATTTTAATTTTCTAGTCCAAGTTTTTTTATTATTAAATTGATTTGGAGATCGCTATATAATTTTTTGATTCCAATCTTTTCTACGTATTTTCTAAGATCTTGGATCATATAATTAATGTGGATTGGATTTCCCATGAATCTCAAGACATGTACCTGTTTTATTTGTCCAATTTTGTTTTACCGACATTAAAATTGATTGAATTAGTTAGACTCTGAGTTTATGTTAAAAATCAAGGCATTTATTCTATGCCGATAGGATTTTTCCTTGAACTCGGTGATTACTCAGGTCTATCAAATCGAGTATTTTAAACAAAATTAGTTACTATATTTTTCCACTTGATTGAACTATGTTTGAACTTTCTTTGCAAGCCTTCAATAAGTTTTGGTGATTGATAGTTTGTTTGTTTTTTCTCTATCGGTTAAAAATACCTTCATTTTTAGCATTTATGTCCCTGAGTTTTATATCGTGTGGTTTTAAACCTTACATGAAAATCAGTCGATCCGATTGGTGACGGTTCTTTCTCTCCTGTAAAGAATCTTGGAAGCATCGTGTAACTCTTGTGAGGACGTGGATCTATTTTTACGAGATATTTACCTACTGATATATTTTATCTCTTTCGTGTTGGTATCAGTTATTATGATAGTTACTTCTGGTTCTTTTGACTTATTGTTGATCAAATCCTAGAGTGTGCTGCCATTGTTTACTTGTTGCAATGTTCCCATACTTCACAACCATTCTCTCTTTCTCTTAAATTTTGCTCGTGAAAATCGAAAGGGAAACCTTAGCATCATTTAATCCCAGAGTTGTTTTTACCTCTGCTTTTGCTAATTGAATGTCGAACTATAGATCGAAGGCACCCAACTTTGATCGCCTTTGTTCCGAGAACCAATCCTTCTCTTATGGTTTGAGTTATGCAGTAATGATTCTTTCTCTTGACTTTTGTAGAAGCTGATCGATAACTATGTCAGGCTCAATTGAGTCATAGTTTTGCATGTTATATTAATGCAGTCTTTTCTTTTAATTATTCTTTGTGTGGGTTTAGCAGGGTGTAGTATGCATCGGTTATGGTTCCACATCATATCGAACTTTTAACAAATAAAAATGGGTTCTAAAATTATATATATATATATATATATATATATCCAATATAATCTAAATGAGAACATATACAATGTAGTTTATGCGGAATAAACATAATATTCTAAGAAAAAGTCGACCATGGTTATATATTCTCTCATGAGTTGATCTAGATTTTGGGTAAAAAATATTTTATTCTCCCCAATAGGTATAAGGTTAGGGATTATAAAGTCCTAGTAAGAGAGTAAGCCCTTATAATGCGTGCTAGCATTATTTTGTTCATTAAGAAAGTTAAATATTGTGGTTTATGTTAGGGGTGAGGATATAATAGAGTTTCATTGTTTCAATTAAGTATAGCTAATATAATAGAGTTAACTAATCCAACAACCACCTCACACATGATACGAAAAGTTAATCGAGCATATTCTGAAATTAATTTTCAAACATTTTAATCTTGATGATGCAACACTATTTGTAAAGAAAGTTGGAAGATTTGTTGTTTTTTTTTATGGTGTATGTAGACAATCTTTTGATGACATCCAGACCACTGAAAGCTATAAAGAATCCATAAATAAAGAGTTGAAGAAAGGATTTGAGATGATAGATTTGTGACATCTTGAATTAATTCAAAATCCAAAGTACAAATTCATCTCCAAGAAGAACTACATTGGAGAGTTGTTGAACAGGTTTGGCATGAAAGACTGTAATCCTCTCTCCACTCCAATGGAACAGAACTTGAAACTCACATCAAAAGAAGGGAATGAATTTGAGGATGAAACCAATTAAAAACATACTGTGGGGAGTCTTATCTACATTACCACCACCAGACTAGATATCTCATTTTTTCATTCGGATCATTTGTAAGTTCAAGCAAAAATGTTGTGAAGGACATTGTCTATGGCTAAAAGAATTCTAAAATACTTGAAGGGGACTCAAGTATTCTAAGGTGGATGAATTCAAATTGATTGGGTATTCTGATTCAAACTTTGATGGTGACAAAGAGATTGGAGTGTCTACTTCAAGATACCTTATGAGTCTTCAATCAATAGATGTCTCATGGATATCACACAAATAGTTAGTTCCAGTAGATTCCACAACATAGGAAAAATGTGTGGCTCCTACAGAAGCAACAAAGGAGATTGTATGGATTAGGAAAATGCTTGAATATTTGTGGGAGAAATGGGTGTATTGTACTCCACTATTTATTGAAAACACTTTTGTAATCAAGATGGCCAATAATCCTAGATTTCATGATCGAACTAAGCACATCAACATGAATTACCATCTAAATCGATATCATGTAGAGGCCAAGACAATTCATTTGAGATATTGTTCCACAAATGAGAAAATTGCAGACATATTCACAAAATCACTTGGAAGATTAAAGCTTGAAAAGTTGATAAGGATGATTGGACTCACAAACACCCCTTTGGATAAAGGGGAGAATGTTAAAAACCTAATATGTAGGGTTAGTATTTTCTTGTGAATATTGCAAATATAATTTTATTTTTCAATTATGAATGTGAGAAGTAACATTCCTTGGTATATGAAAGGTTAAAGGCCACCTCACGTATTTTATAAATAAGTTATTCACCACCAATCAATTCATCCATCAATAGAGTTATTCCCTACATATTTTGACATGGTGTGATACCCCCAAGACAATTTTTTTTTATTTTTAATATTTGTGACAATTATTTTTTTAAGATTTATTTCAAAACTCAAAAACACTGAGTGACACTTTGCACAACAAACTATTGATTTTACTATTTAATAAACGAAAAGGAACTTGGAGAATTCAACTAAATGAGGGGACACCACCATGGCACATAGAACATGTGTAAAGCAAGAAAATGACATTTTTACCAATCAAATCCAATCTAAAATATCAACTACCAGAAAAAATCCTAAATCATAGGGATTGAAGGATTGGTTGAATATTTGATTGGGATGGCACAAGACCTAGGCAAAACTATATATATTACTGCATTGAGATAGCACAGAACGTCATGTTGTGCATGGAGAAATTGTGTTGAGTGTTTTCTCTCTTTTCATAAGTCCATCATTGCTTGTTACAGACTCTAAGAGAGAGAGTGCCGCGTGGAATTGTTTCTTGGCGTTCTAGTGCATGGTGGTGATCTAGCTTAGGGATGGAGTTGGGAAAACATTTGAGTTTCTCTCTCCTATGGTTGGGAGGAGCTAATTCTCCAAGTAGTTGGTTTCATTTTTTCAAGTAAGTATAACTTTGTATTCTTTCTATGAATGTATGAGTTGTTCCCGACAAGTATTAGCGTAGTATATTTTCTAATTTATGTGCACGTCATACCGGTATAGCTTGGATTAATTAAATCTACTATATTTGTGGGTTGAATTTATAAAACACAAACTAGTTATACACCTCTACTTATTGTTCTGTATATTGCATAAATCTCATGATTTTCTATTGCAATTACATAAAATGCAAGCATAGATCGAAGAATGAATCATCTATTTATTAAAGTGAGTTCTGCTATATGTGTATATATATTGGAATCGATGGATGAATGTGATACATGTACATTTTGTTTTGTCTTTTCTTGTTTTTTTGTTATCCTCTGAGTTGGGTGGAACTTCCTACTCTGTTTCGTATATATACATATCTATGCAAAATATTTTCAAATACGGTTGGTTGATCAAACCTATGTGATTTTAAAAAGATAAGTTAAAATCCTCTATGGTGTATTCAATTTGCTACCCTATGGAATCCTCTTACATTAGAATTTTTAAGATGAAATCTCTGTATTAAAGGTTGGGTTGTATAATCGAATTTTTTGAAAACAAAAAGAATCTCTTAGGATGGAAAACCCTGTTTAAAAGTATTAACTTGAGAAGCTGTGAATAATCCAATGGTGGGAGAACGCAGCATAGCACCCAGCATTGGTTTTAGTGTAAATCTCCTTCCAAATAGAGTCTGAGTCCAAAATATTCAAGAATTTTCGGTTTCCTATTTTAATTTTCTAGTGCAAGTTTTTTTTATTAAATCAATATGGAGATCACTATATAATTTTCCGATTCCAATCTTTTTTGCCTATTTTCTGAGATCTTAGATCATGTAATTAACATGGATCAAATTTCCCATTAATCTCAAGACTATTACATGTCGTATTTGTCCAATTTTGTTTCACCGACATTAAAATTCATTGAATCAGTTGGACTCTGAGTTGATCTTAAGAATCAAGGAATTTACTCTAAAATGAGACGATTTTTCCTTGAACTCGATGAGTACTCAAGTCTATCAAGTCGATTCTTTTAAACAAAAGTAGTTACTATATTTTTTCACCTGATTGAATTCTATTTGAACTTGCTTTTCAAGCCTCCAATAAGTTTCGGTTATTGATAGTTTGTTTATTTTTTTCTTTACCAGTAAAAAATACCTTCATTTTATGCATTTATTTCCCTGAGTTTTATATCATGTGTTTTTAAACCTTAGCTAAGAATTGGTCAATCCAATTGGTGACTGTTCTTTCTCTCCTATAAAGCATCTTGGAAGCATTGTGTTACTCTTATGAGGACATGGCTCTATTTTTCCGATATTTTTACCTACTGATATATTTTATCTCTTTCATGTTGGTATCATCTATTATGATAGTTACTTCTGGTTATTTTGATTGATTATTGATCAAATCCTAGAGTGCATCGACATTGTTTACTTGTTGCAATGTTTCCATACTTCACAGCCCTTCGCTCTCCCTCTTAAATTTCGCTTGTGAAAATTGAAAGGGAAACCGAAGCATCATTTAGTCTCGGATTTTTTTTACCTCTACTATTGCTAATTGAATGTCGAACTAGAGATCGAAAGCACCGAGCTTTGATCGCCTTTGTTAAGAGAACCAATCTTTCTCTTGCAGCTGGAGTTATGCGGTAACGATTCTATCTCTCGACTGCTATGGAAGATGATCGATAACTATGTCAGGCTCCGTTGAGTCATAGTTTTGCATGTTATAATGTCGTAGTCTTTTGTTTTAATTATGCTTTATGTTGGCTTAGCAGGGTGTAGTACATATCGGTTATGGTTCCATATCATATCAAACTTTTAGCAAATAACAATGGGTTGTAGAATAATAATATATATATATATATATATAAATATAAAATCTAAATGAGAACATATACGATGTAGTTTATGCGGAATAGACATAATCTAGGAAAAAGTCGACCATGGTTATATAGTCTCTCATGAGTTGATCTAGATTTTGGGTAAAAACTATTTTATTCTCCCCAATAGGGATAAGGTTAGGGATTACAAAGTCCTAGTAAGAGAGTAAGCCCTTATAATGTGTGTTAGCATTATTTTGTTCATTAACAAAGTTAAATATTGCGGTTTATGTTAGGGGTGAGGGTATATATATATATATATGTGTGTGTTATTTTTTCAGAAATTTCAGTCTGATCTAGGATCTTAACTGAGAGAATAACAAGTACAACATATCTACAACATATCAATCATGGACACAATAATGCAAGCACACAAGAGACACAGAGTTTCACCGGGGAAAACCAAGAAGGTGAAAAACCCTGCAACTTCCTCAGAGATAGATAGAGCAACGATACAATCTAAGTAAAAGAGATAGTCCTCCTACCAGCAGCTTCTCCTCCTCCACTAGTGTGCCACTCTCCAATGAGTGTGTGAGTGAAAAGTGAATGATGAAATAGAGTTCCTCCCGCACTCTATTTATACATGACTTGATTTGCTTAATAACCTTACTAGGTCGGCCTCAACTTAACCACTTAACATGATGTTGATAGGGACGACCCCCAATTGGGTGGTCTAATAACCCATCAAGTATAAGTTACGACACTTACAACATAAACGACAACACTTCCGTATAGAGGAATAATAACATCTCTATAGGAATACAATATACATATGTGAAATACGTTCTAAATTTACATATACATCAACACTCCCTTTGAACTAGGAAGGTATTTCTCGACACAGATCTACTAGCACAAGTATTCTTCTCTGGATCATCGTCACTGGATCATCATCATCAAATCATCATCATTGTCTCTGCTGCTGCTATCTCAATCAATCTCTAATCTGCTCGTCATAGGAAGTTCTATAGAGCCAACCCTTTTTCATGATGGATGTAAGACCACCACCTATAGGTCTTCATCATCACTGGCCATACTGGTGAATCCTCAGGACTTATTACGTGCGTTACAAAACCTCAAAAGAGCATCCCAGGGATGATTACGAGCACACATCTCAACCTATCGGATCTCCCAGGACCCTTTTACATGCCACTACACAACTTGTCCATGGCCATAAAGCATCATCCTAATACTCATGATCGTACTGATCATAGTAACGTTCACGAAGCACAACCTATATGTACATCACACAGCACTTACATTCACCACGGGGGATTCACTCAATAAACCGCTATCATAGCATGTTCGTTCATGGCATATGAAACAATACCCCTAATTTCACTAAATATTGGAAAATACCTTCCAAAATCGTTTTTTTAACCCCCTCCCAATAAGCCTTCCCAATTAAAAAAAACCCCTATTTTCACTAGATATTGTATGTATCAATTTTTTCATTAACATTTTTTATACCCCTTTATATTTCTACCTACTATATTAATATGATACCCCTTGTATGACCGCACATGCATTCTACAATGTACCTTGCTTCTTTCGATGTATATTGTGGATGCACATTACTTCACCTGCAATGCAATTACTCAACCACATATCATTATGATTTGCAACATCTAATGGTCTAATGAAGAGATAGGAGATCACTTCTTGTATGTCACTAGAGCCAATGCACATAGTACAACATTTAGATTGCATGTTGTAGTTTCCCAATCGATGACTAAGCCTATTGTGGGCTAGGTATCCAAGCCCCCAGGGCCTGTAAAAAGCTCTAGGATGTTGAATAAACCTCCCAAGGCCTATAATAGGTACAAATGGTTGGGTATTCAAGCCACCAAGGCCTATCGAGGGCCTATAACAGGCCCTGGAGGCTTAGAGCCTCCCAAGGCTATTGGTAACAACTAGCTGAGTGCTATTGGTAACAATTGGCTATCAATGACCACTGTCTCTTGACAATGATCGACTGGAAACCCACTTCATCATGAAACCCCTGTCCTCAAGCATACCTCAAGATGCGATTTCCCTGCGTACTGGTAATCCCAAGCCTTGCCTCAACCCGATTTATCATCCGGCCGTGATCCCCCCATCTCCATTTGGCGGATATTTGCCAGCCCGCTCATATAAAAAAGACCCCAAAGTATTTTTGTATTGTTATATTAAATAAAAAAACCCCTTTGCCCCTTAATATATAATCAATATAATTTCCAGGTTTTTATGAATATTTAATACCGCAATAGGAATGAACGTGATATTATATTGCCTTCTAGTGAATCCCCTGTGACATTCACCGGCATGGGAAGACACACTTCAACCATCCGTGAAACGCTCAGCACTTATATCTATGCCATAGGAAGACACACTTCAACCATGTGAGAATGGCATCGCAATTATATCCATAGCCATGGGAAGGCACACTTAAACCATCCTAGGAATGGCACAACACTTATATCGCAACCATAGGAAGACACACTTCAACCATGCTCGAATGGCACGACACTTATATCGCATCCATGGGAAGACACACTTCAACCATGCTCGAATGGCACAACACTTATATCACAGCCATGGGAAGACACACTTCAACCATGCTCGAATGGCACAGCTCTTACATCAACAACCATGAGAAGACACACTTCAACCATGTCAGAATGGCCCCAGCCCTTATATCTGCACCATGGGAGGACACACCTACCACCATGAGAGAATGGCTCATGTGCATCTGTGTCTTCGGAACTCAACACACATAATCCAACTGATTATGTAATGTATCCACCTGATACATATCAATGCATCCACCTGTTACATATACAAATAAATGATCCACTTGAGCATGTCAATGCATCCACCTGATACATATACAAATACATGATCCATCTGATCATATAAAGCACCCAACATGATGCATATACATATACATGATCCAACTGATCATACAAAGCATCCAACATGATGCATATACATATACATGATCCAACTGATCATATCAAGCATCCAACATGATGCATCTACAAAGCAGTAACTGGAGAATCGTCTTGATGCTCATCATCCAGTGCTTACATCCACATCCATGGGAAGGATCCTCCTCTCACCATTCTTGGAATGGATCCTGCAAATGTGTCCATCACTTCTTCCTTGAAGTGTCGTCAATATGAAGAACACCAAGCCTCTCTCTGAAGTATTCAAACTTCACTCTGGCTAGTGGTTTCATCAACACATCTGCAACCTGCTCATCCGTCGCAACATACAGGAGCTTCACTGCTCCTCTCTGCACCATATCCCTGATATAGTGATATTTGATCTCAATGTGCTTCGACCTATTGTGGATTATTGAGTTCTCAGACAGATTTACACAAATCTACTTGTCACAATAGATACTAGTAGCATCCAATGGGAGATAAAAAAACTCAAACAGCAGCTTCCTCAACCATACTACCTCACAACTAGCCGAACAAGCTGCAACATGCTCTACTTCGGCTGTACTCAGTGCTACGTAGGACTGCTTCCTGCTAAACCAAGAGATCACACCTGATCCCATACTGAAGAAGCATCCAGAAGTGCTCTTCCTATCTACAGTACTGCTTGCCCAATCTGAATCAACATAACCCTGTAGGTTAAACTTTTGATTCACATCATACTTGAGCCCATAATAAATTGTACCCTTCAAGTACCTCAGAGTATGCTTTACAACAACCAGGTGAACACCTATGGGATCCGTCAGGAACTGGCTTAATGTGTTCATTGCAAAGCAAATATCTGGTCTTGTGTTTGTCAGGTACATCAAGTACCCAATCATCTGTTGATACACTGTGACATCAATCGGATCAGATGAAGCATCACACAGAAGCTTCAGGTTCGATGCCATAGGTGTTTCCATGGCCTTGCAGTCCATCATCCCGAACCTCTTCAGGATTTCTACTGCATACTTCCCTTATCCAAGGAAGATTCCATCTGCACTCTGCCACACCTCCATGCTTAGGAAATAGTGCATCATCCCCAAGTCTTTCATCTTGAACTCGGAAGGAAGCTTCCTCTTCGTGTCGACAATCAAACTATCATCACCTGTAACAAACAGGCCATCCACATACAAGAGTAGTATCACTGGATTGTCTTCCTCAACCTTGTAGTAAAGGTTGGAATCTTCTTTAATCTTGGTAATGCCCAAACTGGATAGAAAGCTGTCTATCCTACACCATACCAAGTCCTAGGATCTTGCTTCAATCCATACAAGGATTTCTTCAACCTGCACACATATGACTTCCTGTCATGTGTCTCAAAACCAAGTGGTTGCTCCACATACACTTCCCCCTCGACTACACCATTCAAGAAGGCTGTCTTGACATCCATCTGGTTGATCTTCCACTTCATCACTGCAGCCAGAGAAAGTACTGATCTGATGGAAGTGTATCTGGATACAGGAGCAAAAGTCTCTTCATAGTCTATTCCCTCCTTCTGGGAGAAGCCACGAGCTACAAACCTCGCTTTGTATTTCTCTATGCTACCATCTGCAGCATGCTGGATCTTATAGATCCACTTGGAAGTCACAATAGAATTCCCTTCAGGTCTTGGGACCACATCCCAAACATCATTCTTGATGATCAACTCGTATTCCTTGATCATGGCATTCTTCCATTATTGCATCCCGAATCTTGAGAACTTCAGATTCTTCAATATCTTCAATAGATAGTTTTCTTTGAATCTCATTTGCTGGAACAAATGCTATACTTCCTTATTTTGTAGGTGATTATACACAATCTTTCCTACAAGTCAAATTTAATTGCTTGATTAGAAACTTCTCATAGTTTACAGAACAAAGTCTTGTACATACAGGCATATGTCATACAGTCATGCAATTATCTTAGCCAATGCTTCAATATGACATTTATCCATATCCCGTAACTTTCTAGATGCCTTCCAATCTCTACCGGAACATTGTTAAGAGTGTGCACAACTCCCAACATGTCGGCAAAGAGGTTTCATTCTAGATAAGTAGCAATGGAATGTTGTACAGTGCCATAGGCCACTTACCCATCACATGCATATTAGTAGTATAATGTTCATTAATGCAATTATTCTAATATGCATAATACACACCCTAAGTCTAGGAACATAAGCATATACATCATTGAGCAATATTATTTAAACAAACAAGCATACAAGAAATGACAATTCAAATGCTTATCTTTGTTTGGTTGTAGGTTGGACTCCCTCTCAATATTTGCTTCCTTGTAAGAACTACTAGAGTGTGCTCCCTCTTGATCTTTGCTTCCTGGATTACCTGTCTTTGAACATATATCCATCCTCAATCACTATGTATACTTACTAGTATCATCATTGTGTTATCCTCGAGATCTCATACATAATCATACATTCATTAGTATAATCTTAATACTATCAAAACACAATAATCTTAAACATGTATGGTCAAGATCATTTCATACACAAATAATTTATCACAATTCTTTTACTTATGCATATTCCTATTTGACCATAGGATTTTTCTGGTTAGTCATATCATCAATCAAAGTAAGAAGCATAATATGCCTAAACCCATGATTACGATTATCAATCATGCCTTGCATACTTATATAAGAGATCCTAACACAAGGTAGGATTCTAACTTGATATAGGAAAAACATACCTGGTTATCAGATTTGCTAGTTATGTCTAGCAATGTCTTCTTGTTCTCTTCAATGACTTGTGCTAGTAACCAACATATCTCATAGGTTAAGCATTGCAGAACCAAATTATACATACCTCGTAAGTAGAGCTTCTATGTGATCCATGACAATGGATGAATCTTTGTCTTCATGTCACCATGGTCATATGTTCTTGAACTAGAACATGATTTGTCTTTCTTGATGTACCTTTCATGTTAGCGGACAACATCAACCTCATACAACACCACAACGCATTAGTACAATCATAAGTGTCAAAACCCTCATCAATGAATATCTGCATTCATAATTTTATTAAGGTGATATGACAAGTCTAAAGTTAATCAATATTGTACTAACCTTAATGAAGACAAACATACCATAAACTTAGTCATGAACATATCTCGAAACATACCTAGATAAGTCATACCTGTCGAGATTGCTTGTAAGCTTCTTATGTAAGGCCTTAGCCTCAGCTCCCTCTGAAACAGGAACTTCTTCACTTATGTAGGTGACCAATCCATTCTCTTCTAGGATTAACGCAATCCACTTTGATTTGCTGAAACTGGATCTCGAGTTGGATTAGGGTTTGCCAGAGAAACCCTAAAACTCAAACTTTGAATTTCAAATTTCTGAAAGGATAGAAAGATGCGCCTTGATGAGCTAATCAACCTGGTATACTCATAATTTGAAAACTGCAAGGTTTCACCCCTCAAACTTGTTTTTCAATCCTCTGGATTCACTAGGGAGGACCCTGAATTAGGGTTTGAGTTTCCCGGAGCTTCACCCAACTAAATAGTTTGATCCAAATCTCTAAACTTTGATTTTTCCAAGGAGCTTCCAGCTATGGTCACAGATTTCAAAAATTCCCATTTTTGCAGAAGCCCTAATTTTTCACCTTTCCAATCAAAGTCTCGAACTAGGGTTTGATCATGCCCGACCTTTTGCCCAACCAAAAAATTTGATATTGGTCTCTAAATTTCGATTTTGATGAGGATCATCCAGCCATGTTCTCCGATTAAAAAAATTCCAACTTTCTCTGAAACCCTAAATTCCTGTAGCCATGAATGAAGGTGCTCAAAATCCAATTCTGTTTTGACAGAAATATGCACCAGATTGTTTCTGGTGTAACTCAAAATTTTCTGATCTACAGGGTCTGAAACTTCTTCCTGTGGTAGCCTGACCTGTTAAGTTTCCAACCCCACAGTTCTGACCTCAAATGGATTCTCTGAGAGAGTTATACCAAGTGTCGAAGCGTGACCTGTTTATGGGATAAAAAAAGAGAGAGAACTTGTACGGAGTGCCATGTATCACTAGTTCAATTTTGACCTCTAAAAATTAGACCTATGAAAGTACATGCCGTGCCCTACCTTCCACTTTTTATGAAATTTCATTTGGAGCTTCCTATCCCAAGTTGTGACCTTTTTTCCTAGGTCACCTGTTTATGACTAAGATCTGGAAGAGGAAAAAACCCTATATTATATAGATCATAAATATGAAAGTACAACGAATTAGAGGCTCTCCTTTGGATACAAGGTACATGGGGATCTTATCTTCAACCTATAAGATTTTCAGATCTTGAAACTTTGCCAAAATGAATTTATAGTGAAAGTTCTACAATGACTAGTTTTCGCTATATCAAGCCCTAGCTTCGCAAGTGCAACAAGTGTCATAAATGCCATACCATGCCTTCTTTCAGGCTAGCTATGATACCATGTTAGTTTTTCAGAAATTTCAATCTGATCTAGGATCTTAACTGAGAGAATAACATGTACAACATATCTACAACATATCAATGATGGACACAATAATGCAAGCACACAAGAGACATAGAGTTTCACTGGGGAAAACCAAGAAGTTGAAAAACCCCGCAACTTCCTCAGAGATAGATAGAGCAATGATACAACCCAAGTATAAGAGATAGTCCTCCTAGCAACAACTTTTCCTCCTCCACTAGTGCACCACTCTCCAATGAGTGTGTGAGTGATAAGTGAATGAGGAAATAGAGTGCCTCCCGCACTCTATTTATACATGACTTGACTTGCTTAATAACCTTACTAGGTCAGCCTCAACTTAACCAGTTAACATAATGCTGACAGGGCTGACCCCCAATAGGGTAGTCTAATAACCCTTTAACCCACATGACTTATACAGGGCCGACCCCATCAAGGTGGTCTAATAACCCATCAAGTATAAGTTACGACACTTACAATATAAGTGATGACACTTCCATATAGAGGAATAATAGTTCATCTCTATAGGAATAGAATATACATATGTGAAATACATTCCGAAGTTACATATACATCAACAATATATATATGTGTGTGTGTGTGTGAGAGAGAGAGAGAGAGAGAATTACAAATATAAGTATATGTGGTCATATGTAGTAGAAATTCCCTATAGATTGTTCCTTTACGTTGGAATTGTTGTTACAAGTATATGTCTGGTATTTTTTTAAGATGCATTAAAAGTTAATTTATGCCTACACATGCATGGAAGAAAGAAATATACGCTCAATAAACATGTGGAAAAAGATTATGCATCTTAGTGTAGTGATTTCATTTGTGTGTATATATATATGAGCATGGTGGGAGTACAAGCATTAAAGTTATGTCTTATCGGGAATTATGTACTCCAATAATTACACATCCTAGTTTATAGAAATTAAGGGATATGTATTATACTGGAAAAAGTTATGTAGAGTCCTAGATGCATTAAACATGATAAAATATTTTAAGATTTTCAAAAATTTCAGTATATTTTAAAGTTGTTATACATGGCTTACAAAATTTACAAAAAGATGAACATCAACAAACACCCCAAGCAAAAATGCACTTATTTTACTATATTATGTGATATTGTTCTACTATCTTATGTGATATTGTTCTAGTTGGGAAATTCCAAAATTAAAGTCTTTAAACACTACCTACATATACTAGGACCCTACAACCCCGATGATAAGACACTACGTAGTGGCTCCAAATCCTTATAGGAGAAAATGTGTATAAGTTTGCTATCACACCAAAAAATGGACAAATTAAAAGCGTTTAGTCATTTGATTACTCAATTATTTTGGAACATATTGAACAAAGATGTCTAATAATTTTTTGTTGTGGGGGAGACCTCTTGGAAACGAGTTGTGCTCAAATTTTAAAAAGTAGAAATTAAGTATTGCTTTATGTGGCTACAAGAAGAAGAGTTGGAGCTCGAGTTCTATTCAAATTTTAAAAAGTAGGAATTAAGTATCCTTAGATACAATGCTCTATTTACAAAGATGATTTTGCTTTACTTACAAAGCTGATTTTTAAATTGCACCATCGATTATGGGTCTCCTCTGTATTATGATTTTGAAAAGGTAAATGAGGGTTAAAGCCTATAAAAGAGATTTTAACTCTTTGCACTTGTCATTGGTGTTTCTCTTCAAAAGAAGATTTAAGATATGACAAAGAATAATAATTTCATAATATCAATCTTGTAGCCATCCCATAATTAGAGACAAAATTAACCCATGGCAATGTCGTTTGAATCCATACTTTTATAATATGATCCATATGACACTTCCTTGTTATAATAAACAATCATAGTCAATGGAAAGATCACTCCTAGTTGGTAACAATTACTATAGGGTCATCAAAACAATATTTATAGTATAATATAGTTAGACCATGCAACAGTTAGTTTAGAACATCTTGATTAATCTGGTTGATACTTTTTGTTTGAATTATTTACACTAGTTTAATTCTCTATGTCACCATGGAAGATAAAAGGATTTAACTTTTTGGAAATGAAAAAGATAATAAATATTTTTTCTCTTTTTTTAAATCAAAATACGTCTTAGACTTTGTATTATTTGTCCATGTGCTCCTTTGCAAGGATTCTTAGCAATGAATTTGCATTGATTTGCATGTTTTCATAATTAATTCATAATTAGATATTCAAATTTATTTACTTTTCCAAAGTTTGATTTTCTAAATAATGTTGATTTTTAACACGTCATGGCATGTGACATAGAGCCATCGACATAGTAAACCGATGACGTTTCATCTTATTTCGTGGTTTTGTCTGTCTACCTTTTCGATGAGTGTACTATGTGAAAGGCAGTCCATAAGAGGTAGGGATGGCTCGAATTCAAGGATAAAGATAGTTTCTACTATAAGTACGTAAGGTTGAGAAAACGATTGCTAAGATTTTGTGCATTTATTTTTTTCTTATCATTTGATATTATTATTGCATTAAAGAGGTATATTCTACAGTCCATTAGGTGTACAAATCTTTCCGTGCTCACTCTGGAGCTGACATATGTTCGTCTTAAATTAGATTTAAAATATTTAAGACGACATATAAGTAAACCTACATAAATTACATGAATTAAAACCATAAACATTGCATTACACATTTAAATAATGCTGAGAGTGCAAATGTTGAAGAAAGTTTTGCACCTAGAAAGATTCGATCCCTCTCGGTACTTGGTAGATCCCCTTTTAAGACGGATCTATACTGGTATAGAAAACTATATTAACCCTACCATTACAATAATCCCATTCCCATTAATATTAATGGCTCTAACTCTATATATTGAACAATAACTAATTAAGAAAAAAAAGTTATCATCATCGTCTCATTATGTTTTGGATCTCCTCATCTATTTCATATTTATAAAATCCCCTAAATAATAAAAATGAAGCAATGTTTCCAGATTTATTCTATCTGTCTATGTTTCTAACCCCTCGAGAAATCTCTTTATAATAGTAGGGGGAGAACCGGTCGCCCTTGACATCTCCAGCACAAGTTAGATACATGACAAGTTTTCCCGATATTGTCATAATTGATTAAAAAAAATCATTGCTATTGAGGAATGTACCAGGGTATTCCAACAATTTTCTCAATTCATATAGATTGTGATCCAGATTTTATGGATATTTCCAATGGTGAAGTTTCTTATATTTCACTTTTTAAAATACATATATTTTATGGATCATCCCAAGCTACTTGACATAGAGGAGAAATGGAAATGGTTAGACATTTTTTCATCATTCATTCTCATAATTCTCAGCGATCTGGTATAAAGTGCAGTTTCGAAAAATTTAAGATCAAAGCACGGATTATTTTTATGTCATTCTTCCTTGTTTATATAAAAAAGAGAAAAATGAAAATATTATTTTTATGCTATTCTTCCTTGTTTATATAAAAAAAGAAAAAGAAAAATATATTTTAAAAATATTTTTAACACATTAAACGATATTTCATCTTATATTATTTTACTTGTTTTTATATTATTTCATTATTGTGAAAGCAAAATGAAAAATAGACTAAGTACACATTCATCTCATGAATCATTTTCGATATTTCTCCATCCCTCCCTTTCTAAGCTATCGCCACTTGTTTTTATATTATTTCATTATTGTGAAAAAAAAATGAAAAAAATAATTAGATACACATTCATCTCATGGTTCATTTTCGATATTTCTCCATACCTCCCTTCCTAAGCTATCGCCACGAATTTGGCTTATAGGAGAAACTTCAAACTAAGTCATATTTATTATTTTCATTTTAAACAACTTTGTTATATCTCATTAGTTAAAAATAAGTTACTTAAATTTTTATTCGAACAAATACTTCTTAAATTATTAAAACTATTATAAAAAATTAAGTGACTCTTAAATTATTATTATAGCAAGAGCCACGTGGTGGCAATGTCCTGACATTGCCATTGCCATGTGATGTTGGGAGATAGGAAATGTTGTAGGAGGAGTAAGAATATCTTGTCATGTTCCATTACTGACATGATAATGGTATTATCTTTCAAAAAAATGTAATTGCAATATCGCTAGATAAGTTTACAATGTGTTTGTTAAGATGGTGGCCAGAAAAAATATGGAAAAAAAAAAAAAATGCTAAACAGATTGTCAATTAAGCATCTATATGACCTAATCTTACTATTATGTAGCATCATTGTTATTGTTAAAATTGGAAATATGATTTACAGTAATTAACGTGTTTGCTTCTTCGACATGGATACCATACTGATATGAATTAGACTCATTAACATTTGCTTCTTCAACATGGATACCATATGCACCTTACAACATGCTTATATAATATGGCTACCATGTATATACAACCTGATATACTTGAATTGAAGAAGGGTGCATGTAGATATATGGCATGGTGCTTAGATATATCATAAATCAACTTGAAACAAAATAATGCTCAACCAAGTGAGTTGATGCAACTTTTTGAAATATGAGAAAAGGTTAAAAAGTCACATTTCTACGTTTTCTTATGATTTATGTTTGAGCGATCCACATCATAAATATGTAGCCTTTAAACTATTGGGAACATGTTTAACCATGGTACCAATTGAATGCAATCACATATAATATGAAGAAAATTATTTCTAACATCAACTATCAAAGTGAGGAAAGAATGTTCTCCTTTGGTGACAACATGGAGACTATTGCTCGGATAAAGTGTATACTTTGTGGGATGCCTACCGATTCCAATTCCAAAATAGATTTGCGTTGAACCCATTCCAAAACAATATAGTTATTGATCATATTACTCAGAGCTATATTTATAGATAAACTACTTATTTTCTACTTCTAAAAATATATATATCACACCCATCAAAATGTAAACCACATATTCTTAAAATTTTAAAACCATTCAAAACCTTTTTTTAACCCCATTTTAAGACACATGCTACCTGTCTAAACCGAAAGATCTACTTTTATGTTCCATATGAAGAATAAGAATTTATTAATGATAATTTTCAATTGTTGCTCATATAAAGAAAATGGTCTCCATTAATGGCCAAACTATAATGTCACATGCTGTGGAAGCCATCTACTTTGATGTCCTACATATGCATATAATTTTTTAGTAAGGATTTAGTATGGATTCAACTTCAACTTAGATCAAGTAATTTTATAGAGACTTAAAAGAAAGTAAACTTTCTTTCAATTTATTAGTTTTTAATATCAATCTCGAAAATTTAGTTACATTTTTTAATGTGGTTAATATTATTCATTTTGTTAATATTTTAGACAACGAAAAAAACAGTGAAAATTCATAACACTTTAACTGGTATTATATCATCCTTTCTAATTAACAAGTGCTAAGTAGTAGTTAGTCTCTACCACTTTTAGTTTAAAGATAATTAAATTACATTTCATAACAATAAAAACAATCTAACATTTGATAGCTTAATTACATATAATAACTTTTAATAAAATATCCACTATGGATTATTACATTATGTTATTAAATTAAAATTGTATTTCTAAATATAATTACAAATATAAGAAACATTACAAACACCTATCATCAAATTATAAATAAGTCAAATTGTAATGAAGATGTAAAATATGTAAGACACTATAATGTCATTAAAAACATTGTGTTGTAATGGAAGCCACAACAATAAAACACTGCAATTTGTATTTGAGTGGAATGGTTAATTTATTGTAAAACCAAAAGAATTATAAAGTAAGAGTAATTATTTTTTAAAGTGTACTGCTCATTTTTCTAATATACATTTAAAAATTGTTAATATATTAATTTATTTTATATATTATTATATAAAAATTGATAACTACTAAATAATTTTGTTTTTTAAATAATTTATAATAAATAAACTAATTTATTAAAATTCATAAAAATAATATATTAAATTAATTTTTTTTTTTGTAAGCTACATGGAAGATTTATATTATAGTATAAAAAATATTACAGTCCTCAGGAAGATCCAGAAATATCGAATTGGCCCTGTACAAGGTGTCAATTTTACAAAAGAGAGCATTGGAGCCAAACTTATGGAGATAAACTAGATAACTATCGAGCAGGAAAGACAGTAAAAAACTATAACTCTATGCAAGCCAGAGTATACAAAAAGACAAAGTAATAAAACCAGAAATGCAGAGCTCAAGAGCTAGCTTCTGTGCCTTTCGAGTCATGCATGTCCTCGGAGATGGGGCAAGGTTTGAAGAGATCATCTGTCCACTGCTGCTCTGGGAGCTTGAATGGCAGCGGCTCTGTTTTGCGCTGGAGAATAGCTGTTGCTTTATCTTTTCGAAGGTGCTTGCTGTGGACATTATCAATTGTAGAAGGAACTGGGAAAGAAGTCTTAGGAGGGGAGGCACCTTACACCACAATGGAAGCTGGAGAATTAGGACAAGAGATGCAGCGAGGAGCAGAAACAGGAGCTAGAGCAGCGTCCGTAGAGGTAGCGAGGTCCACAGAATTGTGAAGATAACTACCGGCAGCTTGCTTGCCTACATGAGGCTCCATGCCTTTGTTGACCCCGACCATTCCATCGCCAGTACCAGCCACTGGACCTTCAAGACCAACACCCAGGGATGGAGACAGATGGGGGAAAAGAGCATATCTGTTGCCCGAGAGACAAGCTTCAAGAGCTACAAGGATGCCATCCAAATGAGCCATATTGGACCTGGTGTCCATTATGGTCATCTTGGCAACGTTCCAGTTAGTGAGCATATCTTCAACCAGAGTGCCTAGCAAATTTTTAAGCAACCAGTAATGGTTCACCTGAGTGCCTGGTCTACTAAAGGAGAGAATCTCAATGACACTCCTGGACTCCCAATCATCCACCAGACGACGAACCAGCATTGAAACATTTTCTTTGTAACTGATGTTGGCTAGTATTTCCTTCTCCACCGACGTAGATTTTCCTGTGCTTTGACTGGAGCCGCGCCGAGAAATACCTCTGGTGCGCTTCATGATCGACTTGGGCAGCAAAAGAACCGAACTCTCCGCAGGAGTCAAACTCTCCGCTGTGGATGCAGATATAGCATAACCAAGATGCGTAATGACCGCAGTGGTGCGAGCCTGGTTCTTCATAACTCAATAGGAGCTGTGGGGAGTGTAGGAGATCACACGTGAGAGAATTAATGTGAGTTGATACCAGCTCGGGCGAGAGGACCAGGAAAGATAAGTCCGCATAAATGTCATCCCCCTGGCCATGTGGGCAATGTGATCCTTTGCGTGCAGGGAGGCCAGCTGTATAGGCGTCAGATGCTCCATTAATGCAGGGTCTAGGAATTGGTGCCTGGAGGAGGAGAAGTGTCTCCCCTGGCTGTCCTGTTGACAGTGGCAGTGGCACCCGGATCCGGGAAGGTGTAATCCTTGATAGCTTGCTGGTGGCATAAGTGGTGTAGATGTGAGGAAGAATTACAAGGATTATCATTCCAGAAAGTGTGGTTACTGACGACCCCTTCATTTGCAATACCATCAGCAAAGGAATTAGCTTGGCGCCTAACATGCTAAAAAGTGATGTTCTTGTGGTTGCTTAGAATGTTAGATAGCCTATGTAATTTTCTTTCCAGTCTCAAACTTGAAGAGAGTTTGACAACTTGCGAGCCGTTTTGGAGCTTGGTAGCCAAGTTAAGAATGAGTTGGGAATCCCCTTCAGCAATGAGAGGATGAAAGTTGTGCTCATTAGCCACCCTGAGGACATACAGAAGACCTTCTAGTTCAACAGCATTGTTGCTATCATGTCCAATATTACCATGGTAGATACTACAAATAGTTCCCTCATGGTCCCAGAGAACTCCACCAAAGCCAGCAGGTCCAGGATTGCCTTTGGAGGCTCCATCGAAATTAAGCTTGAAGAGACTAGGAGGAGGGGGGGACCAATGTGAGGGGCTGGAGAAATGGAGAGGGGGGCACCGCAGGACAAGGGGAGCATGAGGTTGTTCAAAGTTCCGACTGAGAAGAATGGAATGTTCTAGAGACGTGGTGGGGAGATTAGCAGTGTTCCAAGACGTAAGGAATAAAGTTTCATGGAGGTTAGATTTAAAAATGTTCCAGAGGTTGTCTAATGAGTTAGAATTGCCTTCGAAGATTCTGTGATTCCTTTCCTCCCAAATGTTCCAAAACAGAAGACCTGGGGTGATATTCCACAGCCTGTTAAGTTGTTTTCTCTGAAAAGGCTCTTGGTCCCATTGAAGAAGGGTGCTAATGATATCCCCTATAACTCTGTTGGTTTGTCGAAAGGTTTCAGCCACTTTGTCCTAGAGCATGGAGGCAACGCCATAGAGATCGAGCAGGTGATCCATATTTTCAATGTTGTAGTTACACATCAAACAAATGGGGGTTCCATGAAGCCTTTTTTTTGTAACATATCCCAGGTAAGAATACTCCTGTGAGCCAACAACCAAAGAAAAGTTGAAACTTTTGGCCAATGTGAGAGTTGCCAAATCTTTTTCTAGAGGGGGAAGGGGTTGTTGATGTCATTGTGTGCTAGGATGGAGTAGGCTTCTTTGACCATGAAGGAGCCCTTTGGAAGGTGACCCCAGCGAATGATGTCATCCCCATGAGAAATGTTGATTTGTCTCGTTTGAAGAACGGTCCATACCTCTTCATAATCATGTGCTAAAAATCTAGGATGCCACATCCTAGGATTCTTCCAACATCTGAAGGGGTGGGTCTCGACAGGTTCCCATAAATCACGTACCACTGCTTCAGAGTTTTTCTGCCATAACCCGGAAAAGTGCTGCAAGTGGGAAGACTGCTGAGCTTGGGTAGTTGCTACCACGAGTCTTGCTGGAAGAGCGCTAAGGTGCCATCCTTAATTTCCCAAAAGCTATGTTGCTGGATGAGGGCCCTTTGAGAATTAGTAGCGCACCAAATAAGAGAACCCGGCGGGTCAGAGTCATACCTGATCAAATGCATGGGATCTAGGTGAGAGGCATATTTGCGGTTCCAAAGCTGTGCCCAAGGAGAGTCATTTTTTGTGATCCACCACCACCATATTTTAGTAGAGAGTGCTTCATTATTAATATCAGGGTCTCTTAAGCCAAGGCCACCTGCCCGCTTGGGTAGACAAAAAGTCTGCCATTTTACCAAGGCCCATTTGTTGGTATGATTGCCTTTGCCCCATAAGAATGACCTTTGGATCTTTCAGAGAGGTTTAAGAACCCATTTCGGAGCCGCTGGGATGGAGAAGAGATAGAGGGGCAAGGATTGCAGAACCGACTTGAGGAGAGTGAGGCGACAGGGGAGATTAAGGGAGTGGAAGGTCCAGGATGAGATGCGGGTTTCAATTTTATCAAGGAGTTCTTTCCAAGAGGAGTGCTTGATGACGGAATGAAAGAGGGGGGATCCAAGATACTTGGTAGGAAGAGTGGAGATAGCGAAGCCCATGATACGAGTAATATTGCGCTTGGTGGTAACATCCGTATTGAAGAAGAAAATATGAGATTTGTCCAGGTTGATGGTGGTGCCTGAAGCCGCTGAGAAAATGGATAAGATCTTGCGGAAAGTGTGCTCTTCTTGCACAGAGGGGTGACCAAAGAGTAGGTTATCATCAACAAATTGTTGAGAGGCAGTAGGGGTACCTCCATGAGGTGAGAGACCACGAATAGTGCCAAAAGCCACAGCTGCTTGGATCATTTTACCCAGGCCTTCAGCCAAGAGGATGAAGAGGAAAGGGGAAAGGGAATCTCCTTGACAGATGCCACAAGATGGGGTAAAAGTGGGGGACGGAGAGCTATTGACTAGGATGGAGTAAAAAGCAGTGGAAACAAGGGAAGAGATCCAGTTGATCCAGGCTGGACTGAAACCATATGCACGTAACATTTCCCTTATGAAAGCCTAACTGAGTTTGTCAAAAGATTTGGAAAGATCGAGCTTTAGTATCATGCTAAGAGTTTGAAGAGTTTTGAGGGAATGGGTGATCTCATGAGCTAGAATGATGCCATCAAGGATCTGTCGGCCTTCAACATACCCTGTTTGCTCGGGTGAGATGAGCAGGGGGAGGAGCGACTTGAGACGGTTGGCAATCCCTTTGGAAATGAGTTTGTAAATAACATTGCAGAGTGAAATGGGATGGTACTTACCAGGATGTGAAGCTTCCTTTTATTTGGGTATGAGGGAAAGGTGCATGGCATTAAGGGCCGGGAGGATCCAGCGCTTTTTCCTTGACTCTTCTACCACTTCCCAAATTTCAATCTTAAGCAGATCGCAGCAATGATGAAAAAAGTTGGCCATGAAGCCATTCAGACCAGAAGCTTTATCATCAGTTGTTTGATTCATCGTCATTTCTACTTCCTAAAGAGAGATGGGCTGCAGCAAGGAAATGTTATGCTCTTCCGTGATGGTAGATGGAATATGGCAAGTTACCTGCGCAATGGCCTCACTTCTAGAGTCAGGAGGTTCAGTAAGTAAATCCTAAAAATATATTTTCAGCTCTTGCTCAATGTCATTTTGCTCCTCTAGCACCTCTCTGGAATCCCCTTTTAGCTTATTGATGTGATTGTGCATTCTATGCTGAAGTGTGGAGTGGTGAAAGAAGGAGGTGTTACAATATCCTTCTTTTAGCCAGTGGAATCGGGATTTTTGTTTCCACAGGATTTCTTCTTGCTGACATCTTGCATTGAGCTTATCCAGAAGGTCCTTTTCTTTGAATTTGTGGCCCTGAGTGAGACCGTCTGCCATGATGCTGCATTGAAGCGACTCAAGTTTGTCCTCGATTATTTGTTTTCCTTGGAAGATATTGCCAAAGGTGGAGTGATTCCAATCTCTGAGCTTGGTCCGCAGAAGTTTGAGTTTTTTTCGGAGAAGAGCCATTTTGGATTTTCCCACCACATGCATCTCCCTCCACCAATTGCTGATAGTATCTAGGAAATATAGATGAGAGAGCCAGAATTTCTCGAAACTGAAAGGCTTGTGTTATTGAGCCCCCTGACTTTGCCATGTTAAGTCAATGGGCCAATGATCGGAACCTGCAGCCGGTAAAACAGAGGTTGATAGGATACCTCTTCTCAAGGTGAGGTTATCGGAAACCAAAAATCTATCGAGGTGCTTTGCAGTTTGATGCGCACCTCCCCTTCTATTATTCCAGGTGAAAAAACCAGAGCAAGAGGTGAGATCCACCAAGTGATTATCGACTATGAAAGCTTTGAATATAAGATCTTTGTGGGAGAGAGCGCGGAGACCTCCTTTTTTCTCCTCAAGAGCAGTGATCATGTTGAAATCACCTCCCATGATGAGAGGTAGGTTGGAGTGTTGCACTAGAAACCAGCTGAGGTGATTAAGGAGTAGGGTTTTAGGATTGGGGGGTTGGGGGCTGTACACATTAAGGAGAAGACCGTGGAGGCCGGTACCCAGAAGGTGGAAGGAGGCGAAAATGGAATGAGGGGTGGTTGTATAGTTATCAAGGGTGAGCACATTGGGATTCCAGACAATAGCAATACCCCCAGCTGCACCATTGGCATCGGTGGCAATACTCTGGCAGCCTTTCCACAGCTTGGTCATAATGAGTCCGAGGGTGTCAAAAGAGCACTTGGTTTCTTGAAGGAATAAAACAGAGGGGGAATCATTAAGGAGCTTTCTTTTCAACATACAGCGTTTGGATAGACCGTTGATGCCTCTGATATTCCAGGAGATAATCTTCATTGGGGGGGGTGAGGGAGGGAAAGAACTCAGTAAGCTGGGCATATTTCCCTGATTCTACCAGTCTTGTTCCCAACAGATTGATACGTTGTAGATCGGATTTTCTTCCTCTTTTCTTGAGCTCCCTTAGCATTTTCTGTCTATCTTTTTGAGGGAGGTTTTGAATACCCAGTTTGTCATGTGCCTTGAATTTAGCTAAAGCATCCCTAAGGAGTTGTATTTGGTTTGGAGGAATTGAGCCAAATGCCTTTCGCGTGCATGCATCTTCCAAACCCAAAAGGTCTAAATCTCCTAGATATAGTTCCGTCATTTCTTCATCCATGGTGCTTTCCAGGGGTATGTCCATCGAAATAGAGGGTGCAAGATTAGAGGGGTTAGAAGAAGTACCTTGAAGATCAGATTCGATGACATTTTTACTAGATTGATTATTTCCCTCTTTATCAAGAATTTGATCCTTTTTCTCGGGCTTGGAAGAGCCATTCTCCTCGGTGATCGGAATTTCCTGATTGGGTTCCATTTCTGAGTCAGTGGTTTGCTCCACCAAGGCATCAAAGCTATTATTGGTAGGAGAGATTTCAACTTTGTTTTTCCCTATGGGTTTTTGATTATGTCGCCTGATCTTGTCTGCTCTTTGAAAACCTTCAGAATCTGGAATGTCTTTTTGCTTTTCATCAGACCGGTGTTTTCTAAGAGGGCAGTCGCGGAAGAGGTGTCCATGTTCATGGAATTTGCGACATCGAAAAGGAATGTGCTTGTAGTCCAAGGGTTGAATCCATTCCGAATCCTCGAGAGAGATATTGATAGCGTTCGAGAGGGCTTTGGCGATGTGCATGTAGACGCAGATGTGAGCATAGGAGGTGTAGCGCTGGAGCCTGGTTTGATCTGCAGTTCTGACATATGTGCCTAGGGTATTCCCTATTTCTTTGAGGGTTTCTTCATCCCAATATTCCTGGGGAAGAGAATACATCCTAATCCAGACCGATGCCTAAGTGAAGTCTTCCTGTTCTGGGCTGAAATTATCAATCCAATTTTTCATGTAAAGACCTGCGGAATTAAAGAAGTAGGGGCCGTCACTTTCAACTCTAGCCTTGTCTTCCAAATGGTGGAAAATAACTGTAAAAAAGCCTTTGGAGCCAAGCTGCAGATCGTGATGAGCTTTTGGTTTCCATTTGCTAGCTATCCAATGTTTGAGGGCCTGCTCTGTAGGCCAGATCCCCATGAATTTGCAGATTATCGCATGATCCTTCAGAAATTGTGACCTAGCATTTATTCTCTCGGGAGGAAGTATTAGGCTGGGGTGCATTGCAGAGAGAGCAATGCAGGTATGAGTTCCAGGTGAGCCATCGACAGGAGGTGGGGTGGTCGAAGAGGAGGGTTTCAAAGAATCAGGTAAGGGGATATCTTCAGTACCGATGCGCAGGGAGGAAGCTGGTGCATTCAAATCTGGAGGTGTCGGAATCGCATTACGGGAGGAGCCCTTGGCCCCTCCCCCTGTTGAAGTCATTGCTGGTCACAGGGCAAAGATCCCAGAAGGTAACACGGGGGCAACAGAGTGAGGGAATGTGGCAGAAGGCTGCCAGAAACCCTAAGCGAAGATCAAGGCGTCGCAGGGCTGAGCAGCAGTGAGCCAGAGCAAAGCATTTTTGCTCTTGAGTCTCTTCCCATATTAAATTAAATATTACAAATATTAGAAAAATAATAATTATTTCTTACTTTTTAATTGGAATAACTAGATGTTATAATTGTTATATATATATATTTTCTAAATGTAGTTTATACTTTATATTATTTATCATAAAAAAAATAAAAAGCACTAACACCTAGGTATCAATGTGGTATCCTTATAGCTTGTGTTCTCTTTATATCATTAATTGAAGCCAAGTGTCTCCAACATTGCGTTGCTTTGTGGTTAATCATATCTTGAATAGTACGTAGGTGGAGGCTTCTGATTAATGTTTGGAATTAACGTAGGTAATATGGCATTATTTGGTGAAATTGATAGAAGCCAACAACCACTTTCACCTCTTTCACCTGTTAATGGGTTTGGAAAAGGCAATAGTAAAATTTAATGATGTACACCTGTAATAATTTCAGCCACAACTCGAATCAATCAATCATATATAAGAAAACATTATGACAAAATAAGATCCTTTAACTACAATGAGATAAAATATTTAATTAAAATTAAAATATATTTCAAAAAATATAAATATATATTTATAATATTAACTTTAGAATAAAAGTTTAATTTTTTAATCAATTGTATAAATGTCAAAGCTATATATACCTTCCATTGCAGGTATAATAATAAACTTAATTTCACTCACTTTGTTAAATATGCACTTAAGTATACATTCAATCAAAGTACCCTACTCATGTATAAATATAATTAGAATAAAAACAACCACCCATTATTGGAATGAGATATACATTCAGTTAAATATGCATTCAATTAAAGTATATTCATGTATAAATGTAGTTAGCATAAAACAACCACCCATTACCCACTTGATATGTGTGCTTACACAAATGATAAAATATTACAACAATTATGTTGTACAAGTTTTTGAAACGTGACGGTGTTATGGTACATGGAAACAAGAAGCAAGCTGGAAGAAATTATATATTAGAATATGTTAAAATAAAAGATTTAATAAATAAAAAATAGAAAGATAAACCTTAAAAACAAATGATTTGGAACATAATAAATTAAAATTTAAACATAATAATAAATTCAATTATCCGAGCTTTCTTCCAAAAGAAAACCTGTACAAACATAAACCTAAACATACCATCTCTTATAAAACCCTAATTTCTTAAGAATGCAACATATATAGTCAGGGCTCGTGACAAAAAAGTCTCAATCTCCAGGTGCAAAGTTATGCCTCACAGCCAGATCGAGCTACAGTAGGTATTTGCTCAAAATTTTAACAGAAATGCTATGTTGTATACAAGAGTGATGAATCCGGACTAACCATATTTGAAGAATACATAGAATCCAAAATCAATGGCCTTAAGAGGAGAATTCTCCTTTTTGTTCACAAATAGGAAATTCTCTGGCTTAAGGTCCCTATGGATCACCCCATGTTTGTGGAAGAGCTGCACCAGAAGAATAAAATTACTAGCAAATGATAACATAACATAAACAAACAAGATCTCTGGAAATGATTTCTGAAGCAATATTGACAAAGAATGCCAAAGAACAAAGTAAAATCGCCATTACTGTCCCAAAACTAGAGGACGCTTATGAGCTCTCTCTATTAATGCTCCAGCTATTGCTTTAGGTAATATATCGCCAAGTGTATAGATATAAAAGGTAATATATAACCAAGGGCACATAAAGAAACTTATCAAAATGAGGAGAAATATACGCAAGAATAAATTTGGATCTGAAAAACTCAAACAACCTTAAAAATAAAAAAGAAAAAATTGGGAGAAAAAAGAGATATGTGCAACACTACATTATTCCTAATCTACAGAGACATGAGGATCTCTACGATTGCATTCATGCTCAAGTAGACCTATTTGATTTTTGTGTGGATGTGCACTTACTACTATAAATATAAAATATCATAAATATTGTCCATAATTACATGTAGAGCATACTCACCTGATCGAATTCCACAATTGTCCATGTAACAACAACGACCACATGTTCAGTATAATGGTCCTACGCAACGATTCAAACAAAAATATCCCCACCTTGGCAGAGTTCCATCAACAAATGAATGGCATTGTCGTCACATGTTTCCTTCAGGCTCACGATGTTATCATTCTTGGGAAAATGCTTCATAATAGCCATTTCTCGCCGCACATCTTCGATGTAATGAATTGACTGTGCTTATTGATTTCTTTAATATTGGAATTAAGGATAACAACTCTCACTAAATATGGCTTAAATGCATATTTTTGGATCACCACTCTAAAGCTTATGGTGGATCGCTTCGCTTTCAAGTCGCCCTTTCTAGAGTACTTTCTTTCATCTAATACAACAAGAGGGGAGGAAGTTGTTGCACTTGCTTTTCTAAAGTTATAGCTTACGTTTATTTCTCTAACTAGACTCTCTTCTCAGCTGCTACTCTTATATATGTCTTATATGTACACTCTATTGAAGTTAGATTGATTTCTTCCATAAAGGAGCTTATTCATTAGCTTCTTAAAGAGCATATTCAAGAGCAATTACTAGTCTCCCTAGCTCACTTTGTGTTTTATTTACTACTATCAATATTGCTTAGACCTAGACTTTAATTACATCTATCATATCAATCATTCGATTAGTATAATCCTTGCTTCATTTAAGTAGGTATTTTCTTTATATTAATGCCTACCACAACTTATTACCCTTTCTTCATTCCATGCATGCAACATAAGCTCCCCTTGCGGAATGAGCCTACACAGGCGGTTGAAAGTAATTCCAAACTCCACTCTTCCAAGCTCTCTGTCCAACAAATATCTCTGCTCTTGTGATAAAGAGAAAGAGTTGTTTACATTGTCGGCATCCATGTCCATAGAAGAGACATGGACACAGGGTTAAGATAGTATTTGTTATTAAGTTGGTAAAGTTATTTCTATACACTACTTATGTAAAGTTCTGATTTGGTCCTTGTGTCTCCTGGTATGAGAGCATATGCAAAAAATAAAACAGTTTCCACTCTGTTTCTAATTTTCTAAGTTTGCACAAAAACTCATGACAAAAAAAATACTGAGACTGGAATGGAAGTAAAGTAGGAATATAAAGAAAAAAAACTAAAATCAAAACATCCCAATATGAAAATTATTTTTAAAAAATCTATAATCAAAACAATATACCTTCACATATGATAAAGGTCATTATCTTGTGAAAACATAAACCTTTTCGGGTAAACCAAAACATGTTGTCAACTAAAAGAAGTGTTATGAATGTAATGGAAGAACTCATTGAACAAATAAATGAAAAAAATTCTAGAAGAATCTAGAAATCCTTTAATGTATGCAGATACACAGGTTGAATATCTTGGTCAACAATTAGAGCAAGTATTCATAACACTCTAATAATATGTTTGACTAAAATAATCTATTTCCAGGTAGTTTGAACACCTTAAGAAACCACTCATAAAAATAGATCACACATCAACACGATAATGTGTTACGTTGTTAAAACCCTTGGAGAGGGAAATAGTCGACTAACCTAACCAACACCACTACTTATGGCACTATATTAATGCAAGATGAAAATATTTTATATATGAGCTTCTCACAATGGCTCATGATAAATTACGTGCGTTCTCTTTAAATAGAGATCATGGACCAGTCGAGCATTAAGACATGGATCAATATAGTCATTAAGATCAAGGAGAGTATGGACCACTAGGTCACTTAAAGTCTAGGACATATCATGACCATGAGATTACATAAGTAGAAATGCATGCTAATTCATACTGAATATACACATTATTACTAAAAATTTAATAGACCAATTTTATCTAAACTAATTCAGGTAAGTGTCTAAATATTCTAACATCCCCCTTAAGAACAACTTGGGATAATATTAAAGGATTTACAAAGGTGACACAATAGGAGAAGGAAGGAGACATTAGAACCTATTAGGTTTTAGATTCAAGTGGAAGGTTAGGGACTATGAACTTCACAAAGTAAATTGTCTAATAGATTTTGATACAACTATGGATGTTCCCATCAGTTGAATCCTTGGTTGATCCATAATCTTAATCATAAATGAAAATTTCCTTGACTTGTAGATTTCCCACTTTTTCATGGTCTTAGTAGGTTAGTGTTATGTTAACTCGAGTTTTTTTCCATAGATACCTTTTAATTGATCGCAAAGAACATTTATATAGGTATAAGTGGTTAGTATGTAGGTATTCCTTGAATTAATCCCCAATGAAAGTGTTGGTATGTATCCCCAATGTAGAGAGTAAAATTTTTCATCTCATCCAATTTGAGGCCCATCTTCTATTTTCAAATGGAATGCAATTTTGTCACTTGCATAGGATGGGCTAGTGCTCCTATCTCAACGTTGACTCCTTCCTCTTCTATTGAAGTACAATGTTTAACTTTCTATGCTCAAACTCACTTTCTCTTGGTCTAGTTTTACTAAATTTAGAATTATCATTTTTAAAATATGGACTCTGTCCTTCAAATTAATCCTCATCTTTCACTCACTTTTAATAATACTTTGAAATACCCCTTGTCATCTATTATGTTTCATCTATTATCATGTATATCTTGTTAAGACCTAGCTTGAAAGTAAGTAAGTTGATGGTATGAAATGTATAAACCATTTAATCTTGTGAATAAATTTTCTATATACTCTTATTACTAAATTTTATATCCATTTATTGATAAGAATAACATAAAAAACCAAATGAAAAATCTTAATGTGCATGCATATATCAAAGCTTAAGAATCATGGTGAGACTTCAAGATAGATTAAACCCACAAAACCAATGACTAATAAAATATTATTCCATGAGTCATTTAGTTATACTCTATTTTTTCTTTTATTAAAATAGATTAGGTCATAATGAATAAGACGAGGTTTTTATTTAGAAAAAATGGTTATAAGATTTTATTATCTTTAATATAAAAAAAAAATTCACCGGTCATAGTGTAAACACTCAGATGAAACTCCACCATCATAATGAATAAAAATGATAAAGTTGAGATTCCAATATCATAACCCATAAAAAGGCATTGTGCTATAAAGATAAGAAGATATGGATTAGAAAAAGACATGGTACGTTAAGACATGATTATTGGAAGTGTATGGCTAATATTTTTTTAAATTTTTTTAAATTTTTTTATGTAGACTTTATGGTTCTAAAACCCTTCACATTCGTTTATTGTGTCAAATCAGAATTTCTACATGGTTTCTCAACGGATGAATGAAAATTTTCCACATGGTTTCTAAATTTCCAGGTACTTTTCCAATTAGCGTCCACTGGATTGTACTGTCATCCGAACCCAAATCTTCAATAGGTATAATTTTAATAAAAACTAAAATTCAAGTTGCACATCATATCTCCACGACAATAATGCGTCTGAGCAACCTTGGTTTGTAATGTTCCTTTCTACCTACTCATATCCTACCAATGCAGCTGTCCAACATGAATTCGTGCCAAAGGCGAGATCAGATATTATCCAGAGCTATCAAAACAGTTTCAGCGCACCCCAAAACGTTCATTTTTGTCATATTTGTTTGATCGATTTTGTTTAACTATCTCCATGTGGCGAACTATTACTTTTATTGGATTGGCCTCCCCATCGCCACAGTTGGCATATTTTCAGTCGTTTATATATATATATATATATATAATTTGCCAATATTATAGCATTCTTGAAATCTGCTAGCTATGCAACGTCAACTTTTCATATGACTTTTTCATATAACCATAGCACTCTTGAAATCTGCTAACTATACAACATTAACTGTTCATATGATTGTAGGACTTTTTCATATAGCCATTAATCTTTTTACCTTGATAACAGATCATTGGTTATTAATAATAAGCTGATTAGGGTTCCTGTTAATCTGCATACTCCAAAACTCTGTTATTGTGAGTCTGTGTTCTAGGAAATTGTAGAATCTTCATCGAATATATTGGATTCATCAAAAATATATATTGCTCCATGATATCGGTGTAGTTTATCATATGCCATAAATATTTTAGTGCCTATGTCTGTGAATGTATGAATTCAAGGAAGTCTATTTCAAAAACTGAAGCAGCGCGCAATCTGACAAACACTATTTCATCAAATAGATATTGCAATTCAAGATTAATTTCATCAAATAATACTGCAATTCACGATAGGATTGGCAAGGTGATGGATTAATATAGACTGATCTCCCCACTAGTGTGCCGTCAATATCCAATATTGAGTACAGGCTCGGCCAAACAAAATTCGACACATAAGCTTTAAAAAAACAAAACAGCAACAACTTAACCTTTTTATCCACAAGTCAATTTAGTTAAATGCATATCTCTTTATATATAATTGTTTTAACAAAAATAATCCAAATTTCAATGAAATTTAAAGAAAATTGTAATGCAATCCATGGAAGGGATTCTGAATTTAATATTTGCAGATCAATATATTGAAGTTACTCTGCAAACAGTTAAGTTTGAACTTAAAAGAGGCAATGATTATAGATAGTCGTTTCAGTTGGGAAGCTTGATCTTTGTATATGTAAATGTAAGCCCACAACAAAAATCAAAGCCGGTCTTCAGTATTTTATTTAATTTCACAAGTAGTTTTCATTATTGTATTGGTCTGAAGCCACAACTTTTCATTCGATTAAAGATATAGCATGGCAGGATTGCAAAGCTTTAATTTAAATCTTAAACTTTGCAATTGAAAATACAAGTCCTTTAACCAACAATTAGTTTCATAGGAAAAGTTTTGAATACTCAGATATTACAAATACAAATACTTTTTCCCAATTTAAGAAGGACAACTCTTGAATATGCAGATATTACATATACATACAAACTTAAATTAGAGATTAACAAAACAATATCTAAATATTAAGCTTCCTCTGCAATTAAATCTAACTGGTTCTTGAATATGCAGATATTACATGCACTCTCCCACTAAGGTTTTCATCGTTTCGCATATATATCTTTTCTTTTCTATGATGATTTCCATGCCCTCTAGCTCCAAAATCTTTCTCAAAAAATGCTTGAATCTTCTCAAACTTTCAACAACCGCATTTAATTATCAACTACAGTCAAATTCATCTGCACATAACCCAAAAGAAAATCCATAAATTTAAGATCCGTTGTTCAAATTCTAACTGCAACTGCAAATTTTCTTTGAAAATTAGGTTGACCTTTTTTTCTTCGTAGTAAAGCATTTAGCACTCGTTAGATTTCAACCCATTGCAACCTATTGTCCTTAATTAGATCATGATGTATTGCTGATCAACACAGTCAAACATTTTTCATATATTTCATGAATGGAAAGAAAAGATTTAGAAGTCTCAGGAAGGTAAGGAAAAGAAGAATTCAATCTAATTGAAACGCCTAGCATCGAATATTGGAAATGCAGGTGGGAAATTGCAAAGCTCCTTCATTCCACCACACTCTATGAGATCAATAGATTCTTCTTCCCAGTATTTATAGTGTTATGCTCATTTAAGTGCGGAATTTATCTCGAGTAAAGATTATTCCTCCAAATAAATCCTCTTTCTTCGATTTAATTGTTAAAACCTCATCACCTAGGCTTTTCTTTCTGCAAAATAGTTAAATTCAACTGTGTTCGGCCAACAAATCTTTAAATTCTTTATCTAACACTCTTTTTTAATTTAATCTCTTCTTATAAAACAGCTTCCTCTTATTTAGCTTCCTATCTATGTTTGAAGTGCTTCCAGACTCCTTTGATTTCAACACTTCACTTCCCAGAGTTACTGTTGTTGAATAGTTACAAAGATCTTAAATCATAGATCTTACTGCTATTACAGTCTGGCATGCTCCGTTGGTCTTGGAAGATGTTAAAATACACCTTTAAGAACAACTACATACCTGTGAGGGGGATCACTTTCATGTAAGGAAAATGGCTTTGTTTTAGACACACGTACTATATGTTAGTCTCCACAAATTTAACGAGCATCTACAACTCCTGGTAGGGTAATAAGAACCCAAGACGGTAAAAAATATTGACTTACCATTACCCACTTGCAGGTAGGGTAACAACAACTCTAGGTGAGTGCACAGAAGAGGGCATTCTCTTTGTTGAAGCAACCACGGTCAACGGGTAGGACAGGAATATTGGAAACATCTCGTCCTACATTATCCCTCTTGCGGTGATTTGGACCTACAGGGATGGATTTAAAAAAATTGATTTCCCCTCTGCAAATCCGAAGCAGTTTCCCATGGATGCAGATATGCACTTATGCTCTTAGTTCACTGGATGCAGGTCCATAGGTCGAAGCTCACCTGTTCACGTCTATGAGTTCACTGGATGCAGGTCCATAGGTCGAAGCTCACCTGTTCACGTCTATGTGGACAACGTCAAAAGGGGAACATGTTCACTATAAGTGAGGTGTGACTTTCATAGGAAGATGGTTTAATACATGGTGTTGTGATTTATGAACCTGCTTATCCTTTGTGCAGGACGTGATGTCAGGCCATTCATCGACCATTACAATCATTCATTCACCCCAGCTGATGTCCACGAGAACGGCGAAAGCTAAGCATTGAGCTGCATAGCATTAAATGCTATGGCTCAATGCTTAGGGACCATTGGATCTGGAGATTCTCTAGATCCAATGGACCCTAAGCACTGAGCTGCGGCATTTAATGCTCTGCAGCTTAATGCTTAGCTTTCACCCACTAGAGTTGGTTAGCATTTAAAGCAGTGGCATACTAACATAGTTAGTTCGGCACCTCATGATTTTTGTAGGCCGCCCCCTCTTGGGAAGTGAAAATGAAGACTAACGTCATGCTGTTCTGCTCAATGAAATACAAAATAATTACAGTTTTGAAAATAGTTTTAATTAAACAAATTAAGAAACTAATATTTTAACTATAGTTTTAAACAAAATTGCATTTTACATATAAATTAATCCTACTTTATGGATCCATATATAATACCCTTCAGGAACATAAAAATTGAAATTGAAGAGTAGACTTTGCTTCCTAGAATAAGATAACATAACGAAAACTAATTGGAAATTTATATGTTATGTAAAATGGATAGTAAAAGTATTTGGCAATATTATGTTGTATTCTTAATAATAAAGTTTAATTGGATTTTTGCAATATAATCTTTATAACATTTTTTAATAACTTTTTATAATATCAAATTGAAATTTTATATACTTGTTCTTTTATGGTCCGATTTTACAAGACTACAAGGTATACCATTTTTCATTTAATGTTTACAAATATTCAAATGTATATGTATTACTATTTTTTTTTAAACATAAATGATTTATAATATTTGTTAAAGGGTGTTATAACATAGATAAATAGTTAATAGTTAGATAATACAAAATAGGAGTGATATCACTTCCAAAAATATTCTACTCCTATCAAATTTAGTGACTAATTTTACATAAAATTAAGGTTTTATTGGTAGTGTATGCCTTGACAAAGATTTCTACAAGCAACAAACATTTACATAGTATATAAAAACAAATTAAGAGAAGAAAAATATGCTTATCACATCATCACAGGCTTGGTCAGGTATGTCTACTTCCATCTTTTCCACTTAGATGTCATCTTAGAGCTGGTATGTCCTTTCCCCTTCATCTTGTGTCATTGAAAAGGATCCCACTTAGAGATGATTTGAAACAACAAAGGAGGAACTTTTGTTAAGCTCTTGAACCATTACTCTCACTAAGTTTTTTTGACCCAAAATCCGACGGCGAAAAAGTCGAATTTGCTACAACCTATGGTCGACTATCCGACAATTCCAGGCTTTTTTTTATCGTCGGTGGGATATCGGCTAAAATCTGACATAGTTGAAGACGTCAGATATTCGACTACCCTACCTCGTCGGTTAACCGACTTCCTCCAGCTTCACAGGTAGTCGGGTAAGCGATAGCGTTAACTTCTAATATTGGTCAGATACCATCCTTTCACCATCGATTATGCATCGGTTCAGGTGTCGGTTAAGCGACGTGTATGCCATACAAAAAAAGTCGGATCCGACATTCCGAGCCGTCGAAAGTATAGCACAAGCGTAGGATATCACCTCGCAAGCGTTGGATAGGTCGTCGGTTAAGCGACGTGGATTCCATACAAAAAAAATGGAATCCGACGTTCCGAGCCGTCAGAAGTATTGCACAACCGTTGGATATTACCCTATGGTCATCGTGATTAGGTCGTCGGTTAAGCGACTACCCAATACATTTTTTTTTTTTTAAATAAAATTTTTGAAATAAATTTGTTCATATTGAATACATGTTCTCTAATCCCTATGCTTATGTAACATTGTGGCATATTCATCACAAAGAGATCGTAGTGTGCTTCCATTATGTCAAGGTACTCTTACCTAACTTCTCTAATTTGGTATATTGAGGAGTTTGTATATTCATGTATGAGATCATATTCTTTGAATAAGGCTCATTAGATAGTTAATGGGTACTTACTTAATGTAAAAGGCTCATTTTTATTAAATAAGAACCAGTAGGTGGTTGGTAGTCATTAATTTTGAGATTGCATGTAGTTAGGGTTTTGGTAGTTATTAAGAAACTATTTATAGTGCTAGAAGGATGTATATTGTTTTGTCAAAGATTGGTATTGTATTGAAACTTTGCTCAAAGGAGATCATCCTCTCCACGAAGCCCATGAACATTACTCTCTCTTTTTGAATTTATTAATACAAGTGTTATATTTTGCAAGTTTAATCTCTTTCTTGCATTTTCTTTTGTTCACTTATATTTATTTGAGGTTAAGCTGGATATTGATTCCAAGGAAATTAAAGAGAAGGTTAAGGATATTGATTCCAGTGCATCATTTACTCAACCTTTGAATTTATGGAAACTCGAAATTGGTTATGAGGAGCAACCAAAAATCACAACAAGCTCCAAGAAATTGTCAAAATTTAAACGACACGCGAGTGGGTTGTAGAAAGCCAGCATCGTAGCCATTCATTGAGCTCCTCTCTGTTTCAATAATAATTTCATATTCTCTACTGAACAGGGCCAACCATGTGAAGGTGGAAGCTCTTATGGCCCCTCCCCCCCCTCACATCACTCTCAATTCCCCATACCCAATGCATGCACTCGAAAAAAACAAATATGTGCAAATTCATCCATAGTTTATGATGAAATTTCATCCATTATTCATTCAATAAATGCTAACATTCACTAAACCATTGTTTCTGTCGATCCACACATTCATTCAATAAAAGATAACATTCAATAAACCATTCATTAATCATTCAGTCAACACATTCATTCAATAAAAGCTGAAATTCAATAAAGGTAATAGTTTACTACACTGAATCATTAAAACATTAGAAAATTCATTAAACCATTCATTCATTAATTAGGCCAAAAATCATGGACGATATATTGTTATCAAAAATATTTAGACGAGATTTGAACCTGCTACCTATGTCTAGTCCCAAGGATACCACCTTCAAGCTTGACCTTATCAATCAATTCCCATCGCCATTTCCTCTCATATGACGTCCCAAAACCATTTCTCTCGAGACCCACTCTTCATTTATTCTACATGCATTTCACTATGCAACCGTCTCAAATTCCCATTGCGTTTTCCATCAATTAGTTTATCAATTCAGTATGAACCACATCCGTCATCCAATGAGTGTTTCCGCGGTCTTCAGTTTCAGCCTGGCAACGGTTGACGATTCATGGTATTACGTTTCCCTTCGGCTGCAAATGACAAACTCATAGTTCACTATTAAGGTTTGTCTGACAAAGTTGACAGTCAAAGAAATCTTGATAGTGAACTATGAGTTTGCCATATTGCAGCTTAAGGGAAACGTAAAATCGTCACCGTTGTCAAGCTGGAACTCAAGACCGCAGAAACACTCCTTGGATGGTGGGCGTGGGTCATACTGAATTGATAAACTAATAGAGGGAAAACTCAATGAGAATATGAGACGATTGCATAGTGAAATGCATACAGAATGAATCAAGGTTGAATGTGGTAGCCCGCCATCTCCCATTGTGAAATGCATGCAGAATGAATTGAGCTTGAAGGTGGTCGCCCTTGCCAGCTACACTTCAAGATTGAAGGTGGTAGCCTTGGGGCTAGACATAGGTCGCAGGTTCAAATCTCCTCAATTCAGTTCATACCCTGTTATTGTTTCGATGCAAACTATATGTTTTCTTTAATTTGCTGTTGACTTTAATTCCCTAGCGTAGGAGGAGCCATTATGGTCAAGTTGCATTCCTAAAAAAAAATGAACATTGACAACAAGCAGCATGTCTCTAAATGTTGTCGGTGTATGCTAGCTTAGTTGCAAATATCATGCTTCAGAAGAAGCCAACCTTGAATGGTAAATATACCAATTTGGAAGGGTTTAATGTGAGGTTAAGGATATTGATTCCAAGGAAATTAAAGAGAAGGTTAAGGATATTGATTCCAGTGCATCATTTACTCAACCTTTGATGTTGTGGAAACTGGAAATTGGTTATGAGGAGCAACCAAAAATCACAACAAGCTCCAAGAAATTGTCAAAATTTAGACAACACACGAGTGGGTTGTAGAAAGCCAGCATCGTATCCATTCATTGAGCTCCTCTCTGTTTCGAGAATAATTTCATATTCTCTACTAAACAGGGCCAACCACGTGAAGGTGGAAGCTCTTATGCCCCCCCCCTCACATCACTCTCAATTCCCCATACCCAATGCATGTACTTGAAAAAAACAAATATGTGAAAATTCATCAATATTTCATCATAACTTTCATCCATTATTCATTCAATAAATGCTAACATTCACTAAACCATTGTTTTAGTCGATCAACACATTCATTCAATAAAAGGTAACATTCAATACACCATTCATTAATCATTCAGTCAACACATTCATTCAATAAAAGTTATAATTCGGTAATAGTTTACTGCACTGAATCATTAAAACATTAGAACATTCATTAAACCATTCATTCATTCATTAGACCAAAAATAGTGGACGATATATTGTTATCAAAAATATTTAGACGTTGTTTTTCCCGTCCTTCTTTTTATAAGTTTTTCTTCTCTTCAGTGGTATATAATCTATAAGAGGACCATCTACATCATTTGGACTTTCTCTTCCAGTTATTGGTTCTTTAGCAGGCGCTTTTGGTGATGTTTGCAATATCCTAGTTGATTGTTGTTCTAGACATGGATTTTGCGGCAAGGGGTTCGGATTTGCTGCAACGATGTGAAAATGTTACATCGTTATATTTTGATATTGTAATGACAATTTTTTCATTTAAAAAAATTAATTACGAAGGTGTTCTTTTACCAAGTGTGACCAAATCATATTGTTGATGTTCTTGTCCAGTCTCAACCTGTACAGTTTCACCCTCTACATGCTCTGCAGTTGAAATACGGTGAACTACAATTAATGGTCACCATTTGCAATGCTATACATAAAATTGTAGCATATGAATAAATTCATTACCAGGATTTGAAGCTTGATCATCGATTTGTTGTTGTCCCTCCTTGACACTAATGGGATCATTACTTTCCTGTTAAAAACAGAGTCAATATTTTACATCAAGTATTTGGAACGAAAATATTCCACAAGCGACAAATCTTCATTAAACTATATAGATTCTATATACCTGTGCACCGGATGGATTGGTACCACAAGACTGCGTTTGCCCAGTTAAGCTTCTTCTACGTTCAACAACAGCTCCAAAGCCTTCCTGGAAGCCAAGCTTCATGTCTTCCTCTGTGGGTACTTCATTGAATTGATCGGCCTGCATATTTGCTTATAGTCGTTAATTAACATTTTACGGTGCAATAAAATGAAAAATAATTTTCAATTTATTATTTGTATTCATTGTTGGTTTCTCGAAACTTACAATCCAGGCCGCCAAATTCGAATAACCACCAGGGCCAAGCTTGTGCTAACCTATTTTTTCTAGTCTTGCCTTTGTGTCCTTTGATGTGTCTGGTAGCCTATGCAAGTGTTGAAATACGTTAGATGTTCCAAGTTCGATATATAAATCAAGGATAATAAGGTTTAGAATTACATTGCGGAAAGTATTACATACCTCCCTGTGCCTGGTGTTAGCTTGCCTTCTCTTCTTAGGGCCTTCTCCTTTCCATCTTCCACTAGAGCTCTCCACTCCATTGCTGGAATCATTGGTGGGCACTCATACCTATGGTTTTTTTTGAGGTGTGTCCTATATTGGTCTCGAACAACCTTCACATGTTGACAAGCCTTTTTCAAGACATTGGCATGACTAAAGGTTTTCTCCCCGAACAAGCCAACTAACCGATTAGTGAGTTCATCTTTTAAATGTTTCGGTTGTCTATCCCACCTTGTTCGGATGGTGGGCCCAAAGATCTCCAAGCAAAAGTCATTCATATGTTTATAGAAAACATTGTTTCCTGCACAACGATCATGCCATGATCATAATTAGTTGATAAAAAATGTTTTATCGGTATATTACAATGAAATTATAAACATTAATTAATCTGATCAACTATGATTAATTACCTGGGATCGTCAGTATCTTTATTGGGACGAGATCTTCGTCCACCAAAAATGTTGTCTCTAGTGTTCCCGTGCTTTTGACATGAGAAGATCCTAGAAATGTAGCTTCTTCGACATCAAAATTGATAGGGGACTCGGTGTCGACCCCTTCTTGTGGACGATCCATTGTGTGTTGGTCAGTAGCGGCTGTTGCGCTCACAGTGGGGGTCTGTGGTGTTTCAGAACGTGTTGCCGACTGTTCGGTTGACAACAATGGCGAAGGATTCGAACTACATGGAGTCGTTTGGTCGTGATGCAAAGTCTCTCCACGAGCCTCGCTGGGGCCAACACCACCTTGACCAATATTGTGTGGTCCCTTATAATTCTGTAAATACACACCACGTCTTATACGTTTAATACTATCATATCAAAGAGAACATTATAAATATTTAAACGAATTATTCTATGATTCAAGATTCCTCAACTTACTCGCAAGTTATTAGATTTATGTTCCAACAATGCAATCCTTTCTGTAATTGCGCTTGTCTACAGAACCTGGATTAGTAGACAAAGGATCTCCGCAGTATATCTATTCAACAATTTCTCTGCCATCTTTAGCAGGTGTGTGGCTTCACCAAATTTTTCACAATCGTGAAGCACCTCTGCCACTTTAGGTTCTAATGGAAAATCTTGCGATGCTGATTCATACTGCGATTCACTAGTGGGATCAAACGAACATATATAAAGCACTACTTAGTTCTCTATTGATAGATTCCAAATTTTATATTAACGTAACACATCTATCATGATAGATTCGTAAAATTACAACACAGTTTACATTATCATAACGAAACCAGTATATCACATGAAAATACATAACAAAATTAACATTATGCTACGTATTATATTGGTACAATTGAAATGAATTTTACCTCCAACCTCGAGTATCGCAATCCACTCATTGGATCAATGGTCATAGGTGACTTGCCCCGATCTGCTAATATCTAGGAGCTGCCCCTAACAACACCCTAATAAAAAAACATAGTGAAAGTCACCTAAACGATTCCAAACTATTCATGAGAAAACACATCAAAAAAATTATTATTCATATTATATTTTTAATATTACAAAGATGTATACCCGTTGCACGGACCCTGGTGTGGCCGACCTTACAGAACCGACCTGCATCAAAAACATAGACTAGAAAATTACGTAAACGAAACCAAAATATTCATTGAAACATTAATATAATTCTAAAACATTTTGACATATTTTAATTGTACAATTCAAATCAGGTCTACCTATTGCCCCGAGGGTGTTGTCGTCTGATCAACATTCGACAGGTGTATTTCCCGATCAACATTCTGCATCAAATATAAATTTCATTATATAAAACAAACCAAGTTATTAATAATGGAAAAACAAAGCAAATAAAAACTCTTTTTTCTTATTATATTTGTACTATTAGAAAGATGTATACCTGCTCCTTCGAGGAAGAAGTTCTCCTCCGACCATTTGTTGGCAGGGATTTATCCCAATCATTGGCCTACGAAGTAAATATGGGAAATTTAAAAGAAATAAACTAACAAAAAATCCTTATGATGTTTAATTTATTACTAAAAGGTTGTGTAAAACAATTGAAAGGGTAATTAATAAGCAACTCATCCCCTGCAGATATTGTTTTAATAGCAACTACAAAAACACAGTTTCCTTCACGCCCCTCAAATTCGTAGTTTGGTTGCTTAATTGTAGACCCTGGTTGTGTACTGTTTATAAACCACGCAATATTCCCTGTGGCCTTTGGACTTCCGTCCATGTACAACGTTCCTCCTTTATTTTGATTTTTGTCTTTCAGTTGTAAATAGTTTGTTGACAATCCATAGCTACGCATACTTTTTGTATATCGGACAAGGCGCATCCAATCGTTGTAGTTGTATATGGGTCCAACATACTCCATCAATTATGTACATGTCCCATAACCGACCAAGATTCAATCCATGGAAAACAACCCGAAACCATGTATCGACGACGGTGCAATTCGATATCTCCTCTCGTTCACACAAAAATCAGTGTTCGGTGGAGGAAGATCCTTTGGTACCCATTGTTTCACTAAATGTCTGGACCTCAAGGGAACCTCTTCGTCGTCTTTTGTCTCATCACCATAGGAACATGCCCCCCCTTGATCGTGAAAAAATTCATTGCGTCTATGGAATCTTCTTTTGGTTTTTTGACATCTAGTTGGTACAATTCTTCTAGACCTACTGGATGTCTCACTTTTCTCTAGCCTTCCTAAACTTCCCTCGCTCGAGGAAGACAGATTAGACAAATACCTGTTTGGTTCTACCTCCACCATTGGAAAATTTTTTAGATTCGACCGCAAGGCATAGCGCCTCTTAAAAGTTGACGTGTATCGCCTTTTATAATTTTACTTGATCCTCATTCCCTTTGTCAACATGTAGGCATTCAAGTGATGATTGGAAGACAACCAATTTATCTTTCTTAAGAGTAGAAAGTCATGCAATATTTATGAGTTGTTTTTTACTATTTGATTTAACGCTACATCACACATGTAACACACATGAAACACTACACATACACGTTACAGGATCTCCTCTAATGCTACAAGTCCTGGCTACTTAACGAAAACTATTTACCACATATTTGATTACCTTAGTGTAGACGTTTCCTGTAATATACTCAGAAGAGTTACTTTCATAAATGACTGTGCCTCTTAGAGGCCAGTCAACTCTAGGAACCAAGTGACCCTATGATAGGGCTAGTACAAACCAGAGAGAGAGAGATGACTAGGCTATGGTATGGTCAATCAAAGAAATTTAGTGACAGTAAAAAGGCTCAGTGCAAAGACCAACCAGTAAGGTACAAGTCAAAAAAAAAAGAATGGGCATAAAGACTCACAACCCTTGGGACTAAGGGGGTGTACACTACCTCAAATGTGGACAAACTACCATAGTTATAACCACAAGACCAAAAACATAAAAGGCGGTACAAATCAATATATGCAATATCTCCTTGTAACTACCTCATCTATGCAATATCTCCTTGTAACTACCTCATATATGTAACTACCTCATATATGCAATATCTCCTTGTAACTACCTCATATATGCAATAGCTCCTTGTACCTACCTCTTGTAACACAAATAGTACCACCAAAAGGTATGATAGCATGAAATCTTCCAAACTAAGGTCAGGAGAGTGGTACGAAGTGGGTATAAAGACACATAACAATTTGGAGAAAGTGGGTGTACCTCAAATGTGGACAAACTACCATAGTACCCACAAGACCTAAAACATAAAAGGTGGTACAAATCACAAGATATCCCAATATCAGTAAAACACCCAAAATGTAAAAGGAAAGGTACCAAAAAAATATTATCGAGAAAATGAAAGGACCATAAGACAATCGACCAAGGTGGGGTACAACCATTCATCTCTCTCTCAAATGTACCATTGTTCCATATAACTTGAAAGACCATCATCACAGTAAACGGAAAATTCCACACGGGTGATGTGATCACATGGTCCTCTAGACTACTCCTACGGTCAAGCGTTAGTGGATCCATGAAGGGGTGTTCAGTCCATTTAGAAGACCATCTAACTCAACCATCTCGAAGACCTAGGAGAAGAGGACATCACACATCATCAAATAAGTATTGGTAACTACCATGTATGAACTCAAAAACCCTAAAGCAACCGACCGTGCAGAAGGGGAGCTATGAAAAGAAAAGGCTTGTAGGCCAAAAAAACAAGCTCAAAAAACTGTACTGGGACCAATGTCACAGTAAGCGAGCTGAAACAAAAGTGGCCAGAATGCCAACAAGTAGCACTAAAAAGAAAAAGACCCTCTAAAAAGGTAAAAATGCAAGCAAACTTCCTAACTAGGAGCTGGAGACCTCGACAAATCGTATCCTTCGCAAGGTGATGAAATCCAAGTCGAACAATACGAAGTGAGAGACCGAATTTGAAGGATATCCCTCTACCGAAAGGGATCCCGGGTAAAAGAGCCCTAGTAGAAAAGTCACTAAGCTACCTCGTTCATGACACGTCGAAAAAGGTTTTCGACGCTTCTGCCTTATCACCCTTGTATCACCAGTATGGTGGCCAGAGAATACAAGGAAGACAATGATCGATGTTGCCTTAGGGATAAGTGGAGTGCGGCATTCCACATAGTCCGTCCGGTTCTCGATCTTGCAGCAGTTTAAACCCTGAAACAACAGGAGGCCCCTCCACAAACTAGTGTATGATAGTGTCAACAAATACTAGAGGATTTTGGTTCCCTAGAGGACAACAACTATGTCTCAGATGATAATGACAAGGGGGAATTATTTGGATGCCTATCCCCGGTGTCCTACCTAACTACCAAATTCTTTTGATTTCCTCAAGTGAGGTTATGGTGTGTTTAGTTAGGGGGTGTAAATTTTAGTGGTTGTATTACTCAATCAGGTGATGGAAGTGAAACTCGTGGTGTGATGACTGACTCAAACCATGCAAATGCATATGAATAAAATAAGCCTTTCCTTTCAATGAATGCTAGCTAATGTAAGGAGAGATTTCTTTCAAACTATAACTACTCTTTCAAATTAAATGAATCCATTAACAATAACTTTCTTCTACTTCTAATGACTAAAATGCATGACAATGTTTAAACCTAATTAGCAAGCATAAGCATGACATTGTGATATTGTGAATAATCGTGTATGGTAGGACACATTATTTCAATTTAAAACCCATTTAATGTACTCTAGGAGACTTAAATTATAGAATGATCTCATAAGTATAAGCCCAAGAATATTTGTCACAATCCAAAATCTATTCATCAAATTCAAATCACTTCTACTATAGCTCAAGTTATGTGGTGTAGTCATCATACTTGAACTCATTAAAAATTCATTCTTTTGCATTCATAGTTGACATATGTACAACAAAAGGGATCATGATTGCTAGGGTCCACAGTCAAACATGCATCTGCGAAACAGAAAATTCAAAGCTGGAAGGTAAGATAAGTTAATTACAAAATTAGGTCAATGGGACCCCTAAGTACAAAGGTTTTGATACAATGTGGGAGTGCAAAAGCGGCTCCTTTAAAAGGCATATTCTATTGAAAGAAAAGGCAACCAGCCTTTGCAAGATAAATGGATCTCCCAAGTCCCAGTACACATTCAAGCAACAATTTTTCCATCTACAATAGAAACTGGGGACAATTTCTTCTTAAGCAGGGAGGAAATGATGAGCACTATGGGGTTAAAGTGCTTATCATATGTTGCAAATTCAGAATTTCACTGGCAAGATATCCCACCAATCTATTTGGAAGTTCACTAGTTGTATCTCAAATTCTAGTTTTATCTTGGCTACACATTAGGCTTATAATTGTCAGCAACTACATGTATTGGATTAAAATTAAGATAAAGGGCTTCAAATCATCTCCTCAACTTGCAAACATTTGTAGGAATTGCATGTTTTTCCATCAGACCTAATGATTAAGGCATTGTGATAGAGGAAGGCCTTATGGATACTTCAAGCTCTTATCCTAGGATCACCTCTGTACTATGTTTTTTTATTGTGAAACAACAAATGCAACATTAGTCACTATTGCAAGAAACAAAAATGCTTACTTCTCACTCAGTTTTGTATGTCTTTGAGTGGTATGCATAAAAATAAGGACTTTTGGTCGTCTGGTACTTATGTAAAGTGTTTGGAGAGGCTTCGTGTTGCTTTTGTTGGTGATAGTGACATTGGGATGCAATGTGTTCTATCAAGTTGTATAAACATATGTAATCTTGAGATGAGGTATAGACCATTTAGTGATTTGGCTCTTTTATGAATCAAATTCATCCCTTTGTTTCCGAAATGGCCTATCATTTCCTATTCACTCATATGCACACCTAGAATCTGTCCACTTATTCTTTTGTCATTTTGCAAACTTCACACATTACAAACACACTCCTAACAAGAATGGTATTCAATTCCTTTCCCATTTATTGGCCTAGCTAATAACATGGAGAAACATACCATCCTTAGATAGTAAGGTTAGGATACATGGGATAAAAACTCAAAGTTGCACATATGGAAACAAACTAAGAACAATTCTCTGTAGTTTGGATACAAAGGACGTGATACTTCATCAAGGTTCAAGCCAACATGCACTAATATTGTTCCCTTGGAGAGAAAATACCTCTATACCAACCCGTATCTAGAGCATTAGTTAAACTGGATACAGAAATCGATGTGTGGAATATAGATTGTCCAGCATCAAACAAAAATTCAGGCTAGGGTAGTGATTGCAACAAGGAGCAATGTATCACTATGGAGGATAAGCCTTGCACTCCCCAGCCTTCATGGGAACCTACACAAAAAAGCATGGAATTGCAGCTACAGGAACAACACACAGAGAAAATATTATGTGCAGCAAGATCACATGGAGATGGAAGAAATGATACAAAATAAATATTGCTGCACTTTCCTTTAGTATGCACTAAGAATACACACTTACAATTTCAAAATAACTGAAACTTTCAGCTTCCCACCTTGACACATGTGGGGTGAACTACTTGAGTTAGTTACTTGGAGAAGCATGCTTGGCACAAGTTTTCATGTCACCACATACCTTATCCCATGTGAGGTGCATGAGTTGGTTATGTTAACCGTTAAAATGGACCTTGTCAAGGTGGAGTGATCCACTTGTGGACCCATTCTCTTTTGTGGACCTAGTATAATGTTTTTACCTGTAACTCCCCTCTCTGTTGTTCCATAAAAGAGAAGTAGGTGCACATGACTTCTAAGCATGAGAGCTAGAGTGAAGAGTGGTGTGATGTGATAGCTAGGGTATTCTATTTAAAGTGTATTGCTTTATGAGGTTGTGAGAAGGTGGTTGGTTTTGTACAGTAAGCTTGGGAGACTCTGATTTTGGATTATGTAATTCTCTTTTCTACTATAATAGAAAGACAAGTGATTGTTGGTGCATATTCAGTATTTTCTAGTGGTTCATCTATTTGAACTTTGACTTTCCACAACATCATTTTCTTGTTCACTCCATGACTTGTCCTCTAAAACTCTGACATCTCTATTAACCACAAACATCTTGCTAGTTATATTATACTATATGTAGGATTTAGACTAGTAACTATATCCAATGAAAATACATTTTTCACTTTTGTTGTCGAGTTTATTTCTAATATCCTCTCTAACACGTGCATATGATATGCAAAAATGTAGTAATGAACAAGTTAAACAGAACTTACAACTAGCATCAGTAATGTTGGTTTAGACCTTCCTTATAATCAAATATATTTTTCAATAAACCCTTTCTGCAATAGCTGACAGCCGCCAGGGATCAACAACGTATGCCCCAGCAAGGCCCATAGGCTCAGAGTAGAGAGCAAAGACAAATTGGATAGTCCTGTTCCTATGGATACTGATTCTGAAGATAAGCATAATGACGGGGTTGGAACTATTGGATTGTCTCTTGAAAATATGAGTAATGAACTCTTTCTAAAATTAAGCATTTCACATGCCATGGTGTTTGTGCATCTGGCAATGGAAAATCCTGAAACTTGTAGAATATTTGTTGAGAAAGAGGGCATTGAAGCCCTTATGAGGTTCTTGACTCTTCCAAGTATACCGATATCTTCAAAAGGGATGTCTGTAGCTGTGCACATGGTTGCAGTTTGCAAAGCATTCACACAACAACACTCAGTTACCCTTGCAAGGGTATTTTGTGCTCATCTGAAGGAACATCCCAAGACTACATTAAATGTTTTGGATCATGTTGTAGGGACTAATTTATTAGCTGCAAAAGATGGACTGAATCGAAAAGTATTTTGGTGCTTGTTTGTGGTACAATTTTTTGTCTTTCTTGCTGATGATACTAAAGAAAATCGATGGTTGCTAGCATTAATGGCAGAGTTTGGAAATGATAGCAAGGATGTGCTTCTTGATATTGGGATGATACATCAAGAAATACTATGGCAAGTTGCACTTACTGAGGATTCAAAGGCGCTGCTAAAGAAAGATGATGGCAATGTTTCCAGCAGTGTCACAACTGATTTGGATGCGCATGCAAATGAAATTGATGATCACTTGCCAACTTCTGTTGGACACTATGTGGATCTTATTTTGAATCAACATAGGCAATCATCTGTTTGGAATTTTGAACCTCAACTTTTTGATCTAATACATCTATTTCATGATATTGGTCACAGTGCCCGGCTTCAACGAAGGTTGAACATTGATTCCTCTGCCCAAGGACAACAAGCCTATGTTCGTCAACCACAGTATTCTCATTCTGATGAAGGCCCTTCCAAAATCAAAACGCAAGGCAATAAGCAAAAGTCACTACATTCTTTTTGCTATGAGATATTAAGGTCATTTTCAGTTCATATAAGTCATTTGTTTTCAAAACTAGGAAAAATGAATTGTCAGTCCTGCTTCCAAATTTGTAGCATCTACATTTTCAACCATCTTTCTGGATGATGAGAAGCATAATAGTTTCCATGGGAAATGAAAAAGAGGTGAGGGTGCCTAATCTTGTGAGCTCTTTGGACCTTTCTCAAAGGGTAAGTTCTGCATTCAATGGAGGAGATCATAATAGAAGGGTACGGCCACATAAGCGCCATCATGGGGGTTTTGCTTCACACACAAGAAATCCCTTGAGTGGCAATGTTTTAGGCAGTGGTGTTCAAGTTTACCACAAGTTAAACAAAATTACAATACCAAATTAGAGATTTATACTCTGGATTGGACCCCATAAAAATTAGGGCATCATACTCACCGATTTGGGAAGCGCCATTGCTTCTTCTTGGAGTTGCTCCACTCTGGCTCAGTCTCAAATGCACGGACGCAATCCCAATTTCCATGTATAGGCTCAATATCCTCTGCTAGCAGCTCAGTACCGAACTCAAATGCAGGGAACCAAAATCCAAATTTGCATGTGCAGGGTGAATATCCTCTTCTCACAGCTCAACAAAGGTCACAGAACGGTCTCGCGGGGAGGTAGCAGAAAGGGACTAGGGAAAAAACTGTCGCAGGAGGTATCGACAACACACATCGCGGGAGGTATCAAGCAGGTAAGTTTATAATTTGCTATGTATTTTTTATTTTTTTATATATATCTATTATATAGTGTTGTTTTGTTATATATTTATTATATTTTGTTTTTTAATTATGTATTTAATATAATGTTTGTTTTTTGTTATTTTATTTTATTATTTGATTTAGTTTTTGTAATTTTTTTATTCAATAGAATATATATATATATATATATATATTATTTTTTATATAATATTTATATATTAAATACAAAAAAATACAACAAATAATACAAAAAATACAACAAATAATACAAAAAATAACACAAATAATTATAAATTTAACCAGAAGAGGATCGAAATATAATCAATCTAGGTTATTTTTGTTTAGAGGTTAAAAGAAGATCTTATATCAAGCTATTTTACTTGTATAGAGATGTATTTTCTTAGACATACCAGGACTTGAAGGTGTATGACACAATAATTATTCAATAGGTGATACCATTGAAGAAAACAACTAATCCCTTTCAATAAAAGATGTGAAAGGTTCATCCATCATTAGAACCGTTGATGCAAAAGGAGTTGAAGAAGTTGCTAGATGCAAACATTATGTTTCCAATGCACCATTAGCCATGAATTGAAAACCTTGTACATGTTAAGGAACAAGAGTGGTGAAAATAGGCCTTGTGTCAATTTTAGAAACCTTAAGTAAGCATAAGAGAAATATAATTATCGAGTTCCACCTATGGAGTCAATTTTGAAACTTGTAATGAGATCTGAAATGCTCACTCTAGGATGTATTTTTGGGATCTAATAAATTTCTTGTCCCAAATGAAGATAGATCGAAATTGCTTTCAACACCAAATGGAGCAATTCATGTGTAATGGATATAGCTTTCATAGGCCTTATAAATCAAAATGTACTTGTCTATATGGACAATATTGAAATTAAAGCTATTTTTAATAGATGTAGAAAATATGGGATCACACTACATCCCAATAAAACCATTTTCATTATTGCATAAGGAAAATTACTCGGGCATATCATATCAAAATACATGATATTGGTATATTCAAAAAGAATAAAACCTATAACATTCTATCCCATTGCCACACAACAAGGCATTGATGTAATCATTCTTTGGGATGATCAATTTCATAAGGTGTTTTGGCTTTGACTTCATTGAAATCCTCAAACCCCTATAAAAGATGATTAAGAAGGATGCATGATTTTATAAACTAAGGTTGAGAAATCAAGACAACTATTGCTACCGCTCCATCCTTAAACAAATTAATCCAAACTTTGATTATTATTTTTACCTCTATGATAATAGGAGTGAATGCCCAATATCATTTATGAGCATGAGAATACAAAATGTTAAATTAAACTATATTTAATGATTAAAAAACAAATCTAAGTAAGTTATGCATTTGCAATATCTAATCACTCCCTTTGTTCACACTCACTGTAGGTGAAAGGAGTGATTTTCCAATTTCATTTATTAGCAGAAAGATTACACAATGTTGAATTAAACTATCTAGTGATTAAAAACACATGAATAAGTTATGCCACTCTCTTTTGTCACACTCACTCATAAAGAACTATCTAGTGATTAAAAACACATGAATAATTTATGCCACTCTCTTTCGTCACACTCACTCATAAAGATGAATTATGAAAGGAGTGACTTTCCAATATCATTTATCATTTATGAGCACATAATTACAAGGTGTTCAATCAAATTAGCAAGTGGGCATAAGTTGCACGATGACAATGATGAAGAAGATGATGATGAAGACGATGATGATGATGACGATGATGATGATGACGATGATGATGATGACGATGATCATGATCATGATGAATGTGATGATGATGATGATGATAACGATGATGAAGATGATGGTGATGATGATGATGATGACGATGATGTTGGTGGTGATGACAACGACAATGATGATGAAGACGAAGATGATTACAATGATCATGATGATGACGATGATGATGATCAAGATGGGGACGATGATGATGATGATGATGTTGGTGGTGATGACAACGACAATGATGAAGATGATGATGATCACAATCATGAAGATGATGATGATGACGATCATGAAGATGATGATGATGACGATGATGAAGAATATGATGATGAAGACGATGATGAAGAATGTCTATCTAAGATGATGAAGAATGTGTTTTTTGTCATTATGATGATGATGACGATGGTGATGACAACGAGAATGATGATGAAGATGAAGATGATTATGATGATCATGATGATGACGATGATGATGATCAAGATGGGGACGATGATGATGATGATGATTTTGGTGGTGATGACAATGACAATGATGAAGATGATGATGATCACAATCATGAAGATGATGATGATGACGATCATGAAGATGATGATGATGACGATGATGAAGAAGATGACGATGATGATGATGATGATGATCCTGGTGATCATGATGAAGATGATATTGATGATGAAGAAGACGATGATGATGATGATGATGATGATCCTAGTGATCATGATGAAGATGGTGATCATGATGAAGATGATATTGATGATCAAGCAATACGGCATTTGGGGTAGCATGATCAAGATGGGGACGATGATGATGATTATGATGTTGGTGGTGATGACAACGACAATTATGAAGATGATGATGATCACAATCATGAAGATGATGATGATGATGATCATGAAGATGATGATGATGACGATGATGAAGAAGATGATCATGATGAAGAATGTCTATCTAAGATGATGAAGAATGTGTTTTTTGTCATTATGATGATGATGACGATGGTAATGACAACGACAATGATGATGAAGACGAAGATGATTACGATGATCATGATGATGATGATGATGATGATCAAGATGGGGATGATGATGGTGATGATGATGATGATGATGTTGGTGGTGATGACAACGACAATGATGAAGATGATGATGATCACAATCATGAAGATGATGATGATGACGATCATGAAGACAATGATGATGACGATGATGAAGAAGAAGACGATGATGATGATGATGATGATCCTGGTGATCATGATGAAGATGGTGATCATGATGAAGATGATATTGATGATCAAGCAGTATGCCATTTGGGGTAGCATTATCAAGATGGGGACAATGATGATGATGATGATGTTGGTGGTGATGACAACGACAATGATGATCACAATCATGAAGATGATGATGATGATGATCATGAAGATGATGATGATGACGATGATGAAGAATATGATGATGAAGATGATGATGAAGAATGTCTATCTAAGATGACGAAGAATGTCTTTTTTGTCATTATGATGATGATGATGATGGTGATGACAACGAGAATGATGATGAAGACGAAGATGATTACGATGATCATGATGATGACAATGATGATGATCAAGATGGGGACGATGATGATGATGATGATGATGTTGGTGGTGATGACAATGACAATGATGAAGATGATGATGATCACGATCATGAAGATGATGATGATGACGATGATGAAGAAGACGATGATGATGATGATGATGATCCTGGTGATCATGATGAAGAAGACGATGATGATGATGATGATGATGATCCTGGTGATCATGATGAATATGGTGATCATGATGAAGATGATATTGATGATCAAGCAGTACGCCATTTGGGATAGCATGATAATTGTACTACATTTCCTTAATTATAAGCTTCTCTCTGTTTCGAGAATCATTTAATATTCTCTACTAAATAGGGCCAACCACGTGAAGGTGGAAGCTCTTATGCCCTCTCCCCCCCCTCTCATCACTCTCAATTCCCCAATATAACCCAAAAAAAATATCTATGTACAAAAAAATTAAATGTCTTTTCTCATTCATACTAAATAACAAGAAAGGTTTCTAATTTTCACATACAGGGAAATGGAAATTAACTAACAAACAGTTAATAATTTATTATTAGTAATGCATACCTGATCATAGACTTCAATTGTCTTCATCATCTTCTTCATCTGAGTACTGATCGTTTGTACTATCATTTGATGATCCAGATTCAACATTGTAAGGATTGGCCATATCATCATCATCATCGATGTCAGTTATGTCGATCATCATGTCATCGTCGATATCATCTTCATGGACATTGTCTGAATATACGTCATGATCTGATTCAAGAAGTTCTTCAACATCTTCTTATGGAACAGGAATATCATCTAACTCATGTTGATCATGATCATCTTCAACGACATCTTCTTCTTCGAGAACGTCTTCATTACCTTCATCTATGTTATACTTTACCAACCTTCCCCTTGGATCGTGTCTCACAGCAAATGACCAACCCGCTCTACCTGGAACCTCAGAGTAAAATACCTGTTCACATTGGGTTGGAAGAACATAGGGCTCCGTTCCTGGCTCAAACAACCTTGTATTTACCATGGTAAAACCATTATCATGTTCAATAATTGTTCTATCAGGATCACGTTGATTCAATCGACACCTGTACCATTTGACAACGAACAGAAATACCTTGAAGGAGTTAAAGTCACACTGAAGAATGTCTTCCAGATACCCATAGTATCAATTTTCAGATAGTTTTGGATGTCTGTCACTTCTAGAAGAAACATTGGTCACCTCAAAGACTGCAGATATCCCACAATCAGATGTTTTATTTGTTTCATCCAACTTTTTGATGTGATATCTACATCCATTGCACCACATAGCCTTATGGTGTTTTACCTAGTACAACAAGCCATACAGGAAAAGATTACATAATGACACCATATTTATGATAAAGTAGTGCATGTTTATTATAATGCCATAAAAGGAAAATTCCAAGCGTGACGTACAACGACAATATTTAAAAAAAAAAATAGTGCCGTTAATTAATATGATTACATGCTTATCTTTTAAACCTCTTGCTAAATCGATTTCCCTTTGTGTTAGATTGGTGTCTCCATTGCGATGTGTAGCTTTAACCAATGAAGCCACACCTTCCCATGATATTCCATGACCGGATTGTTCACATTTTTCGATCCATACCTTCATCCAGTCAAGATTGTTTGCGATGTATAAATGAATCGCATCCCACTTTCGACCAACTGTTTGATGACAATAAAATTAAAATTCAATGAAAATGCATATTAGTCACTTAAAAAAGTATATAATTACAATATAAAATGATGCAAAATACTAAATAAAAAAATAGAATATATATGTATGATATATAAACATAAAAATCACCAGTGAAATGTGTTATATTACCTTTCACCTTCCTCGATCTACCTTTCCCCTTCGGGTACTCCCCTTCAAAATCTTTTTTGGAGTCTGGATCACAAATGCGACGTAAATTGAGCTTTGACGCCAATATAGGAAGATATTTACTAATGTTAAACATGTTTTGGTATACCATATATCCCTCCATCATAGAACCCTCAACATATGCTCGTTGTCTGACCAAACCCTTCATAAATTTCAAGTGCCTCTCAACCATCCACATGGACCTTGAGTGCGCAGTTCCACACAGTTCAATCTCCTCAACTTGGTGTATGAGGTAGTGTTCATGTGCATTGAAAAATGATGAAGGTAGATGCTTCTGCATTTCACACATGAGACGAGGAATTTCTCTCCTCCAATACTTTACGTCTTCTTTATGGAATTCTTTAGATGACAACCATCTACAAGTGACATGACAACCCAATCAAGAGATTAAAGAAAAAAGTCATTATATTACGTAACATGAAGTAGATAATGAAAATCAAATTAAGAATAAGTTCTATGTTGAATTAAACAAACAGTAAGCACATGGAAAAATCACCACTTGCCTCATGTATTTCCCGAGACTATATATTATTTGCTTGACATTGTTGTCAAAGTTGTCCGGGATAGCGAGAGGTAGAACATACTGTAACAATAATATACAAATAGTTTCAGTATATCAAATAAGAGTACTAGAAAAAGAAGAAAAAAAATTATTAAATGCATACCATATTAATTATTACCTTCATGAAGACATGCCAATCATGCGTTTTCACCCCCGCGAAATCACCTTTCTTTGTTATGATATTCTTCATGTTCACACAAAATCCGGTGGGAAATTTAATTTTTCGAATGACTTCTTTTACAACATTACTTTGCTGGTCCGTTAACATCCATGGAAGTGAGTTTATATTAATTTTCTCTCCGTTGCTATGAAATTGAATGACGTCTTTCATTGCATGGTTGTTATCTTGAATGTCTTTTCAAATTTTGACAATTTTTTCTTTGTCACTCCTTCCATCCAATATTCGCCATAATGTTTCAGTCACATTCTTTCTGATATGCATTATATCAAATTGATGAACAATTTGTAGGTGCTCATAGTACGACAACCTACTAAATTGTCTAGGATAACTTTTCATTCCTCGTGGAAGCCCATTAATGCCTTCATGATGATCACATGAACAACAATGATGAAATTAAATATTAAATCAATGTCAATTACACTAAACAACACACATTATAATAAAATACAATATGATCATATATATACAATGATTTATTATACGTACCTTGACGATTTCTATTATATTGCAACTTCCATAGCTGAGGTGTCATTCTCTTTGGTTTTAATGCAGTCTCTTGCTTGCCATTGAAAAGATGTTTCTCGGTAGTTCAATACCTGTGATTCTTGGAGAGGAAGTGCCTATACTCATCAAACACCTCCTTTCCTAAGCTTTTTGAATGACAAGATTTTATCTTAGGACCACAAACTGAGCATGCAAATTTCCCCTTTGTCTGAAGACCTAAATAAAAAGATGAAATATCAATATTGTCTATTATAATTATATAAAAAATGACTGGATTATTTACAAAAACATGCATGCGTATTATATTAACTAGTAGTTCGTAAAATTAAATGCATCTAAAGTAGAACTTATAATTACATACCACAGAAATGGGTTAACCCTGGGGCATCATGTATTGTCCATACAAGCATTGCATGGAATTGGAATTTCCTTTGTCCTATTGGTCTAGATAAGTCATACATAGTGATGCCATTCCATAACTTCAGTAGCTCGTCAATAAGAGGTTCGATATATACATTCATATCTTTGACTTGGTACTTACCTAAATGATTTGAACATATAAAATAAATATTCTGATTATGAGACGTACCATTTAGATATATAAACCATATTTCACAATAGAAAAACTTTAAATATATATATATATAACATTATGAGACAAAAAACGACAAATGAGAATATACCACTGCAATAAAAAAAAACTGCAGTGTTCGTACCTGGAATAATCATCGACAACATTATGTGCTCCCTCTTTATTGTCAACCATGGAGGAATGTTGTTGTTGATAATAAAAATAGGCCACACTGAGTAAATAGATCTCACCTCTGCAAAAGGATTGACACCATCTGCTGCCAAAGAAATCCTAAGATTACGAGGTTCATCTTTAAAGTGAAGCCATTTTTCCTCCATATCTCTAAATGCAGACCCATCTGCGGGCATTCGAATAATGTCGTCTTGACTTATGTTCTGTGCATGGTAATCCATAAACTGCGCTATGTTTTTACACCTGAATAGTCGTTGCAAACGTGGAATAATGGGAATATAATGTAAAACCTTGCGAGGCACCTTTTTAGTTACTTGATCTGTGCGATATCTACTGATATGACATTCACGACATTTTGTTGCAAATTCATGCTGGTTGTAATAAAGAACATGATCATCGGGGCATGCATGAATCGCTTCATACTGCATTCCAATTTCTTTCATGATGGCAGATAAATCTCGATATGTGCGAGGTAAAATATTTGTTGGTGGTAACAAATATTCACCTATCATGCTACAACAAATTAAAATAAAAATCTAGTTAATATAATATAGAAATAATATTAATGAAACAAATTTCATCCATAGTAATTTGACTTATATATGAATTAACAATAACATACATGACAATCATATATATTTTGTGATGGAATATATTACATACCTTAACATCCGTGTGACTGATATGTTTGAAATACCATTCATAACCTTCAAGTTCATTACCAGCAATATAGCAGAGAGAAGATTTGTCTTGGAGCCATCATAAAGGGGTTCGTATGCCTTGTCAAGAAGAGGTGTATCATGAATATCATCAAAATGTTCATCATTTTCATGATCATCATCATCATCCATTCCAACATTAAATGAATCATGGATCAAAGTATTTGTAACATCATCTTCAACTATGTTATCAGTATCATCATCTTCTTCAATGTGATCATTAACTTGTTCTCCATTAATATTCATAGCTCCATGTTCCTTCGGTACTTGTTCTGGAAGCACTTGCTGATTCGGACGATATGCCATAGGATGTCTTTCCTTTATAAATACATGAAACAATCATAGATAAAAGTTAATATAAGAAATTCAAACGCAAAATGTAAAAAATTATGTGATACATTAAAAATTTAACAAATTTTGTACTGTTGGGATGAAAAGAACAACGACCAATTGTACTGTTGGTCAAAAATAAGAAATATTATAATGATAGATAAATTTACAAAAGCAATCAAAATAAAAACATATATAATGCAAAACTTACAAATGGATGGTATTCAAGTCCCCCCTCGGCGTGCCCATGCTCCCCACAATGTTTTGTGGCTGTTGTGATCAAAATTATTCTCCTCTTAAAGCCCCTGCATTGATTACATGGACAATAGCATTTACCATCACCCCTTCTTTCAACTCCTTCCCACAATCTAGCAAGCAATTGTCAATTTTGTTCGTCTGGATCAGGAATATTCGTAGTTGACATTTTCTCGTAAAGAGCTTAAATGAATATTATCGATCTTAGAAAATGAAGCTCCACAGTACTTTGCTCACTTGAATAACAAAAACAACGAAAAAAAGCCCACCGAACAAAAAAAGCATCCGCAAACCGTCGATGGTATAGCAAACATGTGAGAATGGTTACATATTTCTAAATTTTAAAAGTAAAAAAGTCAAACTTACGTCGGATATCTGATGACAATAATCTAGTTACCGTTGGGAAAAATCCGTCGGATATCCAACTTCCTTGGGTTCGAAATGAAGTCGGTTATCCGACATCCAAAGCATCGGATACCCGAATAGGCGTCGGATATTCGCAGAGCCGTAGGATATCCTACGAGCATCATCGGATATTCAAAATTACGTCGGATATCCGACGGACGCTTCTCGAAATTTATAAAAAAAAAACAAAAAAAAGTAATTTTGAAAGAAAAATCCGACGACACAGTCCATTTCGTCGGAGGTCGTCGGATTTTGGGTTCAAATCTACTAGTGTCTTAACCTAGCACATTCCTCTTCAATATTTTGAATTTAATTTTTAGATCCTCTCATGACTAAATATGAAAGGATGCAACCTTTTAGTCAATGTTTACAATTAATTTATTTAATTATTAAGTATTATGAATATTTATTGATATATTTATATATTATTTTATGTTTATAACAAATGCTCTATGTAGATGCTCATGTTCATAGATAATTGTTGTGACTAAAAAACCAGAGGCATTATTACCTTTGATAAGGCCTTCGTGCGTGAAGCTCTTTAACTCCTAAATGTCTTGGTGACAAGTAGGGTATTTATCATCCATACTGTAAACCCCCTCCCCCCGATTCGAGGAAAGAAATAATACTTATAATTGATGTTGATCAAGTTACCCCAATAGAAAAGGGCCCTAATAATTAAGCCAATAGGTATTTATATCCTAGAATTTGGGGGTAGACTATCATGCATGCTTTTCCTAGATTGAAGGAGGATGGGACAAGTGTAATGTCCAAATTGATTCTATGGGCGTCATTCAAAATTCGAAATAAACAATTGTAAAGAAAAACAAATATAAGAAATAACTCGTAGTTGATGCATGGATAGCTCTAGCATTTCATGGAAGATAAGTGAAAGAGGGTGGCTGATAACATGTAGTTATCCATGGATAACGTGTAGCCAAACAATTATATATATATAGATAGATAGATAGATAGATAGATAGATAGATAGATAGATAAGTAGTAGCTAATGCATGGATGCATGGATAACTGGGGCAGTTCATGGTAGATAATGAGAAGAAGATGATTGATAACATGTAGCTAGGCATGGATAACTAGGAGCTAACAATTATAAAAAAAATATAAAAAATAATTGGTCGTAATTGATAAATGGATGCAGGATAAGTTGGACAGTTCATGATAGATAACTAGAAAAAGGTGGATGATAACATGTAGCAAGGCATGAATAACTGGTAGCTGAACCAATTTAACTCCAAACATGTCTAATAAATATCAATTAGATTTTTACTATATTTAGAATCTATTTAAAAAAGGAATGGAACCCAGTTAAAGATTATGTGCCTGATTCAAACTCGATTCTATTGAGCTATGGTTGATTGATTGGTTTGGAACATTTCATAGAAAACCATTGGAAAAAGTCGATGCATAGGGTGTTAGGTGTTATTTGGCTCGTTCCATGCTCTAGCGAAAAACTTATACCTCTTGATATATACAAATGTTTTCTAACTTATCACGTGATTTTTCATCTATGAAATGTTTTCTCCTCTTCATTCTATTTTTTATTGTATTATTTATTAAACTAATAAGAAACCTATTCAATACAAAGTTTTTTCTTATTCCTTTCCGATCCTATATGTGAATAGAGTTTATCATCTACACAATTTAGTAAAGGACTTTTACATACCAATAAGTCGTTATAATATTTCGTCATGATTATTCTTTCAAGAATTGTAGTATTCAAATATTAATAGCCTTCAGTGCAAACAAATTAGTTTACGAACTCCTTGAACTTAGCTACAATGTATCATATTTAAGAGGAAAAATAAAAGCGTGTATTAAGTATCATTTGGGTACAAAGGGGTGCTAGTTGATAGGCACTACAACTCACTCACTTAATGAATGATTGGATAAAATATGTACTCTTATAATGTGCATATTTAAGAGGAAAAAATAAAAGCGTGTATTAAGTATCATTTGTGTACAAAGGGGTGCTAGTTGATAGACATTGCAACTCACTCACTTAATTGAATGATTGGATAAAATATGTACTCTTATAATGTGCATAGCCTAAAAATTAGACAACTTAGGTCAGAATAGGCATATTTTCCTGCACAAATTTGAAAAAACACCATTCGAATTTTTCAAAATCTAGGTGACAGTTGCCACGTTTTGGAATTTTGGGTTTCCCAAAAGCTTTGAAGGATGTTCATTCCATTTTTTGCAATTTTGGGTTCGCCATGGGTTTTGGAGGGTGTTCAATCCATTTTCTGGAATGTTGGGTTACCCAAGGGTTTTTGTAGGATGGTTAGAACACAGTTTAATTCAAATTTTAAAAAATAAAAGAAATATATTCCAAGAAAAAAATGACTATCTAACCAGATCTTCGAATTTTTAGACATCTCCCTTATAATAGAATAAATTAAAATAAATTAAATATATGTTATGCTTTGAAACAATTTTTTTAATTTAATGTTTTAAAACACGTTAATGTTTTGACAACTTCATTAATTAAAAAGATTGAACCTAAATCATTATGCATAATAAAAAAATTAAAAAGTTTTAAAAAATCAATATTAGTTATCCTAAATATATATAAGGACACGATTCGTATAATGTTTCTTAGATATAATAATAATTGGAATTTTTATATTTTTAAAATAAAATACAAAATATTTTTAAAATGATTTATTATTGTTAATTTTCTTTTAAAAAAGTTTATAAATCTCAAAATATTCTTATATTTATATTTATAAATATTAATAATAGATGGAATAAAATATTTATTTGAATGAGTATATAAATACATAACAATACAATATAATTGGATTTATAGTTTTGGATTTATAATCTAGATATAATGTTATTATTTGTGAATATTATTCATTTTATATTAAAAATTAAGAAATAAAAAAATATATTTATATTTATTTATTAACATTCATAAGTGTTTATATCTTAGAATTTAGGGTTAAAATTTATGTTTTTTTTTAGGTTGTATGAGGATGGGACAAATGTACTATGGAGATTGATTTTATGGCAATAATTTCAAATTCAAAATAAACAATTATAAAAAAAAAGAATATAAAAAATAACTAGTAGAAACTAGTAGTTGATTCATGGATATAACTTTTAACTAATTTGTGACACTTAACTTGTAGCATATTGGTGTTTACAAACCACAACTTAAGTGGTTGTGGTAGTTTAGGAAAGCCTCTAAGCCACTTGTATTATCAGAGGAAATCCAATTTTCACATTACCAACTATGAATGCTACAAAGGGAGATAACCTATAAGATGCCAAGGAAGTCAACTAGGGTTGACCCTTGAAAAACAACATTCATCAACCAATTCGTGTAAGGGTAGAAGCACAAAAATAAGGATCATTTGAACATGAAACCCACTAACTTCCAGAGATGAGAAAAATATTGAAACCATACAAGGTTAACCACTCGAAGTTGTACAAACACAAATTGTGGCATAAAATCCAAAATAACTTGTGCATGTAATGATAAAGCAAACAACTTTAACCATCAACAACCACAATCAGGCTTGATCTTGGGACGAAATCCCAATTGCATCCGAACTAATTGAACCCGTCATTTGATAATCTAAGTTGACTATAGCCAAGATCATGTGTGAAAGTTGGGCTATCCTAAATGCATCATCCCTCAGCATCTTATGATCATTAAAACATGATGCAATGTGGCTTTCCAATGGATTAATTCGTATGCATGAGGTTTAAATGAGAATCCATGAGATTTAATGAGAACTAGGAGATGGGCTTAAAGTTTAACACCCATTTATTTTTTAATAAACCTTCAGACAACTTAGTAACTAAGTTAGAAAGATGAATAAACCTTCATACAACTTCATAACTAAGTTAGAAAACTAATAACATTGGATTTGATGGAATGCAAAATTTGGTAAAAGTAAACATCTGTAATACCTTGGCAATTTGTGTTAGGGCTCTATCCTTGAGAGAAGAATCAAAATGCATATGTTGTATCGTCATAGCAAAGTCTCTAAACATCTTACTCTTGATGAACAGGAAACCTTGATTCTCTTTAGGAATCCATATTCCTTTGCTTGGTTATTGGAGATTTTTCCTAAGCCGAACGGATAACTACGTTGTTGAATTCCTCTTAGATCGATTAAGATCCCGCTTCCTCGCACATTGCATGTGTAGCATTATCTTTCCGAAATGGCTGCCATGAAGTGTCAATAGTTATCATTCTCATTAGCGAATCTTAATATTCTATGGCTTCTTTTGTACTCGTCCCAACCAATTAAAATAAAGTTATATATATATTTTTAGAATGTTGTCTTGCCACATCTACCATGTAATCTTGGTACCGATATCGTTGAAACCACAATATCAATCAATAAACGATTATTACTGTGGCAACGTTAGTAGCAGGTCGTGGAAGGCGGCGCAATGGAAAGTAAAAAAGGGCGCGTTAGTAGCCCAGTCCCGCGGCCCAGCCGCGTATTGACATGTTACAATTGTTTCAAAATTCAAAGTCTACTATAGTCTGCCGATCTCGATTATAGTATTGCCAAGTTTGTGTACCGCTACACACTCAAGTCTGTCGATCTGGATTATAGTATTGCCAAGTTGCCAACCCAAGGAAATAAAATGAGGAGCAGACCGGGTTGGGTTTCTGTATAAATAGTGCAAGCATCCCCTTCACTTACTTGAATCAACAAATAATATATTCAGAGTGAGGAGGGAGGCCTAAGAAATTATTGGCAATGGGGAGTACTGCTGGTGATAAATGGGTAATTGCGCTCGTGCTAGTGATGCTACTGGTGGGCGTTAGTGTTAACGCTCAAAACTGTGGCTGTGCCAGCGGGCTGTGTTGCAGCCAGTATGGATACTGCGGGACTACCTCTGATTACTGCGGCAATGGCTGCCAGAGCGGTCCCTGCTCCAATTCCGGCGGAGGTGGCGTGAGCACCATAATTTCCGAGAGTTTCTTCAATGGTCTTGCGGGCGGAGCTGGCAGCTCCTGCGAAGGCAACGGATTCTATACTTACAATGCTTTCATCGCAGCGGCCAATGCCTTTTCTGGATTTGGCACCACCGGATCCAGCGACGTCCAGAAGAGAGAACTCGCTGCCTTCTTCGCAAATGTAATGCACGAAACTGGAGGTATATATTTTGATCTTTCTGTTCAACCATAAGTTATCAATTGCTAGATATTCAGCTCTATTATTTGTTATTTACCTCATACTCTATTTATAATTATAACTTCTCGTTTAATTTGTTTGTCACGCCAGGCCTCTGCTACATCAACGAGATAAACCCTACAATAATATACTGTCAGAGTTCAAGCACGTGGCCATGTACGAGTGGGAAAAGCTATCATGGACGTGGGCCTCTCCAGTTGAGCTGGTAAGTATGATCGATTGATCGTGAAACCCTACACTTACTTACTATAAGAGATCTGATCTCCTGACTGATCTTTAATGGTTAAACACGCAAAGACTGACAGTTGGATTGTTGCAGGAATTACAACTATGGAGCAGCGGGGCAAAGCATTGGGTTCGACGGGCTGAACAACCCAGAGAACGTGGGGCAAGACGCCACCATCTCGTTCAAGACGGCCGTGTGGTTCTGGATGGAGAACAGCAACTGCCACTCAGCCATAACCGGAGGGCAGGGCTTCGGTGCGACCATCGAAGCCATCAACGGTGGGGAATGCAATGGTGGGAACAGTGGTGAAGTAAGTAGCAGAGTTAACTACTACAACAATATATGTAGCCAGTTGGGTGTCGATCCCGGAGCCAATGTATCCTGCTAAATCTCTCTTGCTGCCAAATATATCAATAAGATGTCAATGATATCCATGACTCTCCAGTAAATAAAAATTGCTGGAAACCTCTGGTGGCGTGCATATGGTTTCTCTCACAATAACATAAAATTTACTTGAACTGAACAGTTTCAAAATTATCATTCATATTCTTAAATACTTGCATCTTAGCACGATCTTTTTTCATTTGGATTTCGAAAACTTGAACGAGATTCGACTTGTTTCTCCAATTCTTTGAAGTCCATAAGCAAAATTATCCGTCTTGTTTCGGTCAATATTTTTTGGTCTCCACTTCGGTCAAGCTGTGAATGGCAACTTCCAATTCGAACCAATATAAAATAATGGTGTACACTACATATCAAAAGCGACAAACATACAACTTATACTAAACTTATTGTGAAGAATATGTATATCATTGTGAATTTTGAATGAAATGAAAAAATCAGCAAAGTGGCAACTCATAATATTAACGATTTATGTATATACCCTTTCATATAAGCCTCCAAGGTATAGGTAATCTTGTAATGTACGTAATTTAGTTTGTAAATCGTAATTGTTAATGAGATGCACAATAGGAAAGTTGCCACTCATAATATTAAAAATCAGAAAAGTTGCTACTCATAATATAAACAATTTTACCTCCAAGGCATACGTAAGCTTGTAGAGTTACATACATTTAATAAACTTATAATGTTGCATACACATAATTACAGGATTAAGAAGTAAAAAGAGGTTTGCCCATAGGGATCAAATTACAGGATTAAGAAGTAAAAAGAGGTTTGCCCATAGGGATCAAATTTCTTGTGCAATGGATTTGATCCCTAGTCTTGGTGCTCGATAGAGTTTTACGATGGATTTATCATGGTTTATTAATATGCAATTATTACAAAACTAATATTTAGCTCATTGTTATATTATCAACTTAAAAATACATTTAATCTAATATATTTTAGGTTATAATCATTCAAGCACCAACTATTCCAATTTGGATATCTTGCAAATATGATAACACATTAATCCTACAAATAGGCAAAATTGCATTCATTCATTGATTAGTAAGTAAAATAGTTATTTACCCAAATTTAATCCTCCAAGTGCCAACTATTCCATGTTGTAAATTATAACCATATAAATCCTAAAAATATACAAAATTTGCATTCATTAATTAATTGTCAAGTAGAATGCTTTCAATTTACCCAATTATTGGTTAATTGACAATTATCACAAAACTAATATCTTACTTATTGTTCTATTATTAACTTAAAAATACATAATCCAATATATTCATCCACGTGCCAAGTATTCCAATTTGATATCATAAACAATAACACATAAACACTACAAATATGCAAAAATTGCATTCATTCATTGATTATGAAGTAAAATAGTTATTCTTGTAACTATTTATGAAAAAAATTATTTAAAATGTGACGATGCATGAATGGAAATTGAAATTGAAATTCAATGTTATTTATTTAAATGTATTTTACAATCTATAGCCAATTTAAATTTGGAGCCGACATGTGACAGACGTGACACATCTCGTCCACTTTGGGCTCTAGAAAGACATGACACATATCATCCACTTTGGGCTGTAGAAAGGGCCTCTCAGCCCAAAGAAGGGCTTGCTTGTACTTGATTTGATATAATTGTTTATCTTCAATGTTGGTAATGACACAAAGTCACCAATGTAAAGTGATTTTTTTTAATTAAAAAAAAAGGATCATTGATATTGTCAATATGTTGATTTCACCATTACCCTTATCCTCTACTTGAATGGTTGCTCATGTTGTCTTAGAATGGTTGTATAATTGTGATTTACTTGTTTCAAAAAATAAAGCAATGGGATAGGATAAATCTCGGATTCTAGTGGTCACTACCTTGAGTGGAATTGAAAACTACTGTTTTAAATAGTTAGTTTAGATTAGGGTGTTCAATCAATGTCCTAACAACTTATGTTGGTCACCATGCTTCTAAACCAAACTTAATTGTGGGGGGCGCTCATGCACCTCCCCCCTCCTTCCTCTTGGACATGTGGCTTCATCCTTCGTCCTTGCCTTATTGACGATCCCTGTCCACTTCTCGGCATTAAATGAAGTAGGTGCAGCAGGATTTTGGATGCACGCAGAGTTATGACGAAGCCTCGAGGTTTCATCTCGCACATATATGCCCAGGAAGATGGCATTATGTTACAGCAGGTCATTACGGGCATAGACGAACTCACATGCAATGTTGTCCCTTTTGTCGGAGATCTATGCTCTGTTCCTAGGCTTATCTCTGTGTGCTTCAAGATGAACTTTGAGAGAATGGCTTCGGAGCTCAAGGAGATGAGAGGGGCACACAAGGATATCAAGAAACACGCCTGCAATGCGTTGAAGCCTCCAAGGATGCTCTGGATGAGAGTAAGATTATTGGACATGACATTATCAGGTTTGACATGTGCATGGAGGATGTCGAGTCCAATGCTCGGGTTCAGGTGGGAGAGATTGAGGAGCTGCAGAAAAAATTTAAGGGCATGAAAAAGTCTCAGGTTTTAAACTTCGAAGGGATTAAGCAATTTTTCTTCACTCTGAAATGCCAGTTGTTCGACACCCTGACGGATAACAATGACAGCCTGATTGAAGCTCGGCTATCTCAGTTGGAAGTGTCCATGCAAGAAATAAAGGATTAATGGGGGACGCTCACTGAGCTGGAGGACCCTCGGCACTGGCGTGAAGAGAGCTCTCTCATGCAGGACGACTCGCAGACCCATGAAATAATTCCTCCAAACTAGTTTGAGGAATGTTCCTTTGCTTCTCTTTCTTGTTGTTAATTTTTTTTTTCCTTCGCTTATGTAACCAGTTCGTCCGGATTTATCCCACAAATAATTGTAGTCATGAATAGAAAGGGTACTCCACTCTCAGGTCTGATAGACTATTTCAGAATTTCCCAGAACAACATACTAGTTTTTGGTCTGTTACCCTTCTCGAAAGGGAATTTTGTACCTGTACTTTTCTCCTTGTTTAATATATATATTACTTCTCGTTCTTGTTCAAAAAAAAAATTCATCGATCAAAGCAATTTTGATTTTGTATGGTTATCCTTGATAGTTGAATGCAAGTTAATACTAGATAAGATCAACACCATGAAAGGTTCATGGCTTCCATATTGTGGTATCAAGATGGATTGTTGTATTTCCTATTGAATTAAATCATTATCATTGCATTTGTCATTAAAAACATTATACAAAAACAAAAACAAAAAAACAAAGTGGTGATGGGCATTATGTGCTACATTTGAAAACGGTTTTGAGCGGTCCAACCAAGTCTCAACGAGATATGTCTATTGCTTTCCCATATAGTTAACATCTGGAATGAATGCCATTTGAGACATAATGTAGAGGCTCAAGGTGTCTTAGATTGAGTAGGATTTGCTAACTTGTAAATCAACCCGGAAAATGTGTGAGCATGCTTACCAGATATATATAAGCTTACCAAAGATATCCTCTTCCAGGATCCCTCTTCATCTTTAGTGCTAAAGTCAACAACAATAATTTGATTGATAGATGGATCAAGTTGGGTTGAGGGATTCATATTATATGTATAAAATCTACTACTTTGAGCTCAGAAAACAAAATTTAGAGTTCCAAAGCCTATGGTAACAAGCCTTTTAGTAGGGTAAGTATACAAACTGAAATTGAGGTATACAATACTAAAAATTTTAGATATTAATTTGGTACAATTATTTTTCCATCCTTCCAAGGTGAAAGAAAATAAATATTGTGCGTTAGTTCAATATATGGTCTTCTACGGAATCCATGTTTCTCTTACACTTACTATTGCAACCAACATCAGGTTAGTTGTTATCACCAGAACTTCCATGACATAATAACACTAAATGGAGCTGGCACTTATTGAGTAATATTGTATCTATAAGCTTGACTTTCTCTGCCCAACCCCAATTTTATGAATGTATAAAACTGTGTTCATATTTTTTATACATTCGTAGTTTAGATTTCATTTATTTCTAAAATGTTTCAATTTGATTTCAAATTTTACATTTCATGTATCTCAAAAACAAATCAAGCTGTAATGTAGACATTTTTTTTGTGTTTAAATCATTTTTAGTATAAGAACCACACAGGATGCCATGTGTGTATTCCCGCCATGTGTCTATTCCCTTGTCATTGATTCATCTAGACTTCCTTCAAACTTACTCATAAGATCCCCAAGGTTTCCAATTGGCATGAACTCCATGAACAAATTGTACTTTCTCATGTCATTCTTGATGTTGTAATTGTGCCCTGCAGGTAATGAACAATGTATGGAGAATTCAGACACTTCATAATATTGAATTCATTATCTAATTCCCAACTAAAACTTGATACATATTTGATTGTGAAGAGATTTCCACTAAATATGTTCATTGCAAGGATGACTATCCCACATCGAGAGCTAGAAAAATTGTACAAGGATGGTCACAGTCTATTTACCAGATTGATGTAATTTTGGGGATCCTTTGGCTTTTGATGGCATGCATTATCATGGTCCAGGTCAGGCAATATATGTGATTCCTATCCTTTTATTGTGAATTAAAATAGTCATGATTATAATATGTATTTTTATTGTCTGCTCATCTGCAAAATTTATGATTGTTTCCCACTTCTAAACAATATTCTTAATGTAGATTTATAGAATGTTATTGGTAGACGCATCAACCTCCAAAGGGGAAGGATTTTTCTAGTGCATTAAGCTGCGAGTACTGGTATTCCAAATGTATATGATGGCATACATATCACTTTATTTTTCACTATATTTCCTAAATCATTTTTAGGATGAAACTTCTTGCTCTTTAGGGATTGCCTTCGAAGATTCTGTAATTCCTTTCCTTCCAAATGTTCCAAACCAGAAGACCTGGGGTGATATTCCACAGCCTTTTAAGTTGTTTGCTCTGAAAAGGCTCTTGGTCCCATTTAAGAAGGGTGCCAATGATATCCCCTCTAACTCTGTTGGTTCGTCGAAAGGTTTCAGCCACTTTGTCCCAGAGCATGGAGGAAACGCCACAGAGATCGAGTAGGTGATCCATATTTTCAATGCTGCAGTTACACATCAAACAAATGGGGGGCCCCATGAATCTTTTTTTTTGTAACATATCCCAGGTAAGAATACTCCTGTGAGCCAGCAGCCAAAGAAAAGTTGAAACTTTTGGCCAAAGTGAGAGTTGCCAAATCTTTTTCCATATGGGGAAGGGGTTGTTGATGTCATTGTGTGCTAGGATGGAGTAGGCTTCTTTGACTTTGAAGGAGCCCTTTGGAAGGTGACCCCAGCGAATGATGTCATCCCCATGAGAAAGGTTGATTTGTCTCATTTGAAGAACGGTCCATACCCCTTCATAATCATGTGCTGAAAATCTAGGATGCCAGAGCCTAGGATTCTTCCAACGTCTGAAGGGGTGGGTCTCGATAGGTTCCCAGAAATCACGTACCACTGCTTCATAGTTTGTCTGCCATAAGCCCAGAAAAGTGCTGCAAGTGGGAAGACTGCTGAGCTTGGGTAGCTGCTGCCACGAGTCTTTCCAGAAGAGCACTGAGGCGCCATCCTTAATTTCCAAAAAGCTATGTTGCTGGATGAGGGCCCTTTGAGAATTAGCAGCGTGGCAAATAAGAGATCCCGGCGGGTCAGAGTCATACCTGATCAAATGCATGGGATCTAGGTGAGAGGCATATTTGTAGTTCCAAAGCTATGCCCAAGGAGAGTCATTTTTTGTGATCCACCGCCACCAGATTTTAGCAGAGAGTGCTTCATTATTAATATCAAGGTCTCTTAAGCGAAGGCCACCTGCCCGCTTCGGTAGACAAACAGTCTGCATTTTACCAGGGCCCATCTGTTGGTATGATTGCCTTTGCCCCATAAGAATGACCTTTGGATCTTTCTGAGAGTTTTAAGAACCCATTTTGAAGCCGCCGGGATGGACAAGAGATAGAGGGGCAAGGATTGCAGAACCGACTTGAGGAGAGTGAGGCAACAGGGGAGATTAAGGGAGTGGAAGGTCCAGGATGAGATGCGGGTTTCAATTTTATCAAGGAGTTTTTTCCAAGAGGAGTGCTTGATGATGGTGTAATGTCCCAAAACTAGCAAAAATTTAAAATTTTTCTTGCCTGCAATAATCATTAATTTAGAGGAGAAAGACTCATAAGTTAATCCTAACACAAATAAAAAAATCCATACTTGCACAAAAGAAATGTAAGCCTAAGACTTTTATTTAACATGATCTCTTCAATGTGTGAGTTTAGAACTGCAGAAGCGATGTGGAAACAAAATGATGGTATGTTTTAATTACAGTTATACATGCTAGTGTAAAGGCAGAAATAACACTCCTTAATATTTCAAGAATCATGTGACTGAATTGTGTATGTCTAATGACACCTTCAGGTGATGAGCTCCTTTGTTGATGGTATGTTGTTCTCATGGTGGGTGCTGTAATACTCCATGAAAGGTAATTACATACCTCGGCAGGGTTGCCGAGAGGTATGGGTAAGATTTGTGGTTGCTGGACTTACTTAGCAATTGCTAATGTTATTCCTTACTTCTGTGGTTGCAGGTATTTCTAACATGAGCGTGCTACCCCTAGATGTTGGCCCATACTTTACTAATGGCTTCATGTTACTAGGGTGAATGATAAACTATTAAATAACGGGTACCCCATGCCATGGGAGTTTACAATATAATTGTTCCCAAGGTCAGGTTCACAACTATGAGCCTTTTGTATATTTAAACAAGGATGGATTGAGTCCACGACTCCACTATAGTATTTAGTAAATTAAACAAGTGTGGGTTTGAGTCCATGACCCACTATAGCCTTTGTACAAAAATCAAACCTCCACTATGACAGGGTTAGTGTGGCAATAACTGCACCTTTAATGCAAAGTGGGAGATAGACTGTCATCGAGGGTTTGGTGGCATTTGGGGTTTTGTTTTCCTTAGTCTGGTTTGCGACTTGTTGTTAGTCTTGCTGGTTCTGCACTTCATTCATATGGTAGCTATGTTGGGTACTGACCCGAGATATGCTCATGGTCAACACACTTGCTATTCGTTGAGCTCGATTATGGCGTAGGAAAGTACAACTTCTCACAGGTAAGGAAAGAACTCCACTGTGTTGCAATCTTTACCTTTCTTCTTTTGATTCGAAAACGCAGGGTTGACTGACTGGTATTATGTCTTGAAATCGCAGGTGATACAGGCTTTGGTATGGGAGCTGTGATGGTTCATGGTGATGTAGGTGTGGCTATGGTATTGGTAAGTCTGGCTTACCCACTCGTTGCCCTACCTCTCGCACCTCTGGTAAGGTATGTATGCGTCTTGTCCTGTTTGAGAATGGAGACTCCCATAAGCCATTGGATTTACTGAATCACTTTGGGAAGTATGTTGGTCGCCTCTTGGCTGGACCAAGGAAATGTGGGGTTTCAATGTAATTTAAAGTTGAAGACGCAGCTGGGACTGTGATGTAAAATCGTTTATGAATCCTCGTCTATTTTATTGCTCGGAATTTCTAATTTCTGAACAATATAAGTGCTATTTTGTTTCTTGAACAGAGTACATGATTCCTATCTGGGGTGTATGGTTGTAATGGTTTTCAAATGGTAAAATTCCTATTCGTTTCCTGTGTGAGTACAAAACTCTAAGTCTGTACTGGTTCGATTATAAATGTCATGCAGGAGTATCTAATGAATGAGGGTCCTCGATACCTCTAATGTGGTTCGTGTGTTGGTTTCATTTTGCTTTCTACCTGAGTTAGATAGTGCTAAGATGTTGTTGTGTAATGGATGAATTGTTTTGTGAAAACATAGAAGATGTAATATATATGGGATTCTCTATACTGTTGTTTTGGTAACGAAGCTAGGGTTTGAATACGATGATCTCGATTGTATTTGCTGTCTGTGTTGATGGAATGAACCTTGCTTGATGAAGATTTAAAAATCATTGTGTACGAAGTCTCTTTGAAACATAAATCCTGTAGATTGTATCGATAAGTTTTTGGATGGGGAAGACTATGGGATTCAACCCCTTACCTGTGGTTTTGATAGGCTTTTGCGTTTTTACTTTTTATTGGCATTTTTACTCATCGTAGAAAATCTATATAGAGGTAGTTGGCATTAATTAATGCTCAGACAAAAGGCTAGGGTGTGGGTGTTTTGCAATGTTTATAAAAGAACAACAAGGGAAGACATAAGAATGTTGTAGAGATTTAGAATTAAATCGATCCTACTGGGATTTGGGAAGAAAAGAAAAACATAATTATACATGTATCTGCGACGAATGGTAATTTGGGCTAAGCCCTAGGGTTTTGTTTTACCAGATTTCTGTCACGACTATGTTCTATTATCAGTCTTGTTTTCTGGGTAACGTCATCATGGTCTAAGAGGAATATTTTTGCTTTGAACAGAAAATGTAAATAAAACAAAAGGGAGAAATGCCATGGTTAAATCCTACAAACTCGTTTCTATCAGATTTATGTAATGATTATGTTTGCTAACTTTGGGTATCTTGGTTTCTAACTCGTTTTAATAAAATGACTAACATCTCTGCTAAAAGAAAATTTGATTCCAGTAGTTAGATGGACATACTATAGTTTAACTCAAAATCTATGGATAGATAAGAAGGAAATGAAAACTTAGATTTATTAATTAAAACAATGCTTCACAATCCCCAAACTTTAGAAGTTTTAGAATTTCGTTTGACTAGCAAAGGCTATCTGGCTAGACCTGCTAAGCAATGCCTTGGGATTCTAGGCAGATCTTGAATTTAAAATCTGACATAGAGAACAATACTATTTAACATTGCATTTAGAAAAAGAGATATAAATTGTAGGAGGGTCTTATGAGAATTTCATACCTATTGATCCCTGTAGCTTGTTCCTGCTAGAAATGACCTGTTGATCCCTATAGCTTGTTCCTGCTGATAATGGCCTGCACACTCAGCCAACTAGTTAATGAAAAACTACTGAACTCTTAGCTGACCTGATAATTGATCTTGAAATGGATGAATTTGGGACTACCACGTTCCTCCCAACCATGATTCTACAACACTAGAGCCTCTGCTCAACACTAGATCTAGAATGTGGTTGTGAGGCACATCTAGGATATTTAAGTGGCCTCGGATCTGGTAATCATTTTCTTTCAAGCTTGGAGTGCTCCACGGCTCATGCCCAACACTCAACGTAGATCGGGGCTTAGGCCCAGTACGTAATAAGAATCCTCTAGATACATCAGGGCTTAGGCCCAATATATAGGTCATTCGTGTGTTTCTGAGTCCACGCTCAACACACTAAATAATCATCCATGTGAATCATACTCTGCACAGTATAAGGTAACATAATAATCTTAGTATATCATAATTGTAACTGAATCATAACATAAATTTATCCATTCGGGCTTCCCTGCCCAGTATATAATAAAAATGAAACAATCAAAGTACCTGCCCAATATATATCAACTCATGAGAACATAGATCAAAAAATGCTACGGCTTATTCCTAATAATAAATCACATGTGATGGGGCCGTAGCCCAACATAACATCATAACATAGTTAGTCAAAAAGTTGGGATATTACATCCCTCCTCGCTTAGAACAACACCGTCCCGGTGTTTCTACGGACTAGGAATGGAATCATGAAACAAGGCCGGGTATGCCTCTCTCATGGTAGCCTCATTCTCCCAGGTAGCCTCATCTGGTCCAAAGTGCCTCCATTGCACTTTTAGTTGAGTAATGGTCCTCCTCCTAAGCTGGACCTCTCTCTTGTCTAGAATGTGGAGTGGTTCTGGCGTGAACTCCCCTTCGGGCTCCACCTGTAATAAGGACCAATCAATAACATGTTTAGTATCATATACATATTTCTTTAATAAAGAAGCATGAAAAACATTATGAACTTTTATATCTGCTGGTAGGGCTAACTCGTACGCTACTGGGCCCTTCTTGCCCAATATTTCAAAAGGTCCACAAAACCTTGGGGCTAGTTTACCGTAATGCCCCAAGCTCAACGAGCTTCGTTTTTCCTTTATTCTTAGGAAGACATGTTCAGTGACTTGGTAGTCTTTGTCCTTTCTTTTCTTGTCCGCATAACTCTTTTGGCGGTCTTGTGCTTCTTTTAAATTCAGTTGCACCTTGGAGACTAGTTGTTCCAAATCTTTTAGTAAATCTGGCCCTAGCATAAGTCTGTCCACCGGGCTGTCCCAAGTGACGGGGGTTCGGCACTTTCAACCATAGAGTACTTCGAAAGGGCTCATTTTGGCTGAGGTTTGATAACTGTTGTTGTACGCAAACTCTGCAAGGTGTAAATAGTCTTCCCACTTAGTGGGATTGTTCATGACATACATTCTCAGCATATCCTCCAGAATTTGGTTTACTCATTCCGTCTGTCCGTCGGTTTGGGGGTGGTATGTGGTACTAAAATCTAGTTGTGTCTCTAACCCGAAGAAGAGTGCTCTCCAGAAGTTGCTAGTGAACTTCGTGTCTCGGTCAGAAATAATTGCTTTGGGTATCCCGTGTAACCAGAAAATCTCCTTTAGGAAGATTTCCACAATGTGAACTGCCTTGTAGGTAGATTTTACTGGTATGAAATGTGCTGCTTTTGACATCTTGTCTACTACTACGAAGATGGAGTGTTATGTTTCTTACTCTTGGGTAGGCCTGTAATGAAATCCATACTTATCACCTCCCACTTCCATTCTGGAATGGGTAATGGTTGAAGTAGTCCAGAGGGGTGTTGGTGTTCTGCGTTGACCAACTGGGATTCCTAACATTTCGTGATGAAAAATGCGATGTCAGCTTTCAGTTTAGGCCAAAAGTAGTGTTTCTTTACGGCTGAAATCATCTTTTGACACCCGGGGTGTCCTGAATAGGGGCTCCGATGGAACTCGGTGAGTATGTTAGGTCTAATGTCTCCACTCCCGGGAACGTAAAGTCTCTCCTTCGACCATAACAATCCTGATTCATCTATCTTGTATTCTTTTTTTTGTTGAAAAAGTCTATCTTCCTGGATCTTTTTAAGGATCTCAACATAGAACCGGTCATTTTGACATGGCGTTCTAATTCTATCATGTAAGTCGGAGTCAGTTCGGCTTTTGGTTTCCTCATAAAACATATGAGCTCATCGAATTAAGGCGTCGGCTATCTTGTTTTCTTTTCCTTTGATGTGTTTCAGTTCGAATTGGTATTCACTAAGGAAGGCTAACCACCTAGCCTATCTAGCGTTCAGGTCGAGTTGATCAAACAGGTACTTTAGACTCATGTTGTCCATCTTTAATAGAAATTTCTTTCCCATGAGGTAATGCCTCCACATCTTTAGGTCGTGGATAATGGAGACCAATTCGAGGTCATGAGTAGGATAGTATTTCTCATGTTCTTTTAACTTCCTTGATTTGTAGCAGATGGCAAAGTCATCCTGCATAAGGACTCCACTGAGTCCTTCCTTAATTGCATCTGTGCAAACTACGAAGTCCCCATTGGGGTTGGCAATTCGTAGTATTGGTGCGCTAATCAGAAGTTGTTTTAACTTCTGAAACTTTCCTCGCACTTGTCCGTCTAGATGAATTTATTGGTTTTCTTCTGTAAGGCGGTCATGGGACAAGCAATCTGAGAGAAGTTTTCAATGAACTTTCAATAATATCCAGCTAAACCTAGGAATGATCGTATGTCGAAAACACAAGTAGGTGTGGGCCATTCCTCGATAGCCTTGATATTTTCGGGATCAACTGCTATTCCATTTTCGGAAATGATGTGTCCTAAGTATTGTATCTGAGGTCTATAGAAATCACACTTACTAAACTTTGCGTAGAGTTGATGCTCTCGTAGTTTCCATGGGACTATTCGGAGGTGTTCCTCATGTTCTTCTTCATTCTTGGAATAGATCAGGATATTGTCTATGAAGACTAGAACAAACCTGTAGAGATGCTTACTGAAAATGTTGTTCATCATGCACATGAAGTTGGCGGATGCATTTGTCAAACCGAAAGGCATTACTATAAACTCGTAGTGGCCATATCGGGTGCGAAACACGGTCTTACTGATGTCCTAGTCACGGATTCTCACCTGGTGATATCCGGACTGAAGGTCGATCTTTGAGAAGATCTTTCCTCCTCCGAATTGGTCAAACAAGTCATCGATCCTAGGGAGTGGGTAGCAGTTCTTGATGGTTAACTTATTGAGTTGACGGTAATCGATGCACATACGCATCGTTCCGTCCTTCTTTTTAACAAAGAGTATTGGTGCTCCCCAAGTAGACACACTTTGTTGAATGTATCCCTTGTCTATTAGTTCTTGTAACTGTATCTTGAGCTCTACCAGCTCTTGTGTACTCATACGGTACGGGGTCCTAGAGACGGGTACCGATCCGGGTGTCAGCTCTATGGAAAAGTCTAGGTCCCATTTGGGTGGTAACCCTGGTATTTCCTCGGGAAACACGTCTCTAAATTCTACTAGTATTGGGAAATACTCGATCTTTTGTTCCCTATCGGCTTCTACTGTTTGAAGGTGGATTGCAAAGAGTTTAGAACCCTTTCTTAAGCATTTCTTTGCTTGTAATGCAGATATCTGTCATACTGATACTTCTTTAGGTATACCTTGAATCGTTCTTTGGCTTCCTTGACTATCTGTGCATAAGATGGATTTGTTTAAGCAATCCAGCAAGGCATGATGTCCTTCTAACCAATCCATGCCTATTATTATGTCATAAGACCCTAACGGTAAGAGGTTTAAATCTACTCTAGTAAGGAATCCGTTCAAATCTAACTCACAGCCCTTAATTAGTTCGAAAACCTTCTGCTTGGTACCCGTAGCTAGTTGTACCAGCCATGGTACCTTGTGACTTTCTCGGTTTAGCTTGCAAGTCTCTACTATCCTAGGAGCGATGTAGCTTCAGCAAGCACCGGGGTCTATCAGAATTGAAATGACAGTGTTAGATATCTTACCTTCAATTTCTACCATGGTGGCTTGATGATCTGCCTGCCGGCCATCAAGGGCGGCATAAATCCTAGGTGTCTTTTCCATTTCTCCCACGGTAGGATCCGTTTGGATGTTTTGTAAAGTCCCATCTATTTTGTTGGGACAGTCTCTGTAGTAATGTGGTCCCTAGAATTTCCAACAAGAAACAGTTGGTGGGATTTCCTTTGCCCCTTTGTTGAAGCCTGGCCTGTTGGCTGGTGGTGGGGGTGCACTTGGTCGAGCTTGGGGTCGGCTGAAACCTCTGTTGGGTGGGAAACTGTTGTTATGTTTCCGAAAAGGTGGGGGTCTAAAACCTGGTCTATGGTTGTCTGAGAAGGTCCTGAATCTGTCTCTATTTCTGTTAATGTTGTCATTCCTTGGCTTCCTGTGTTCAGAGCACAGCCTGGATTTATGTAAGGTTATATCAAGGGTTTTGGGCATGTCAAATTCTATCTTCTCTCTGAAGTTTGGTGGCAGCCCACCCAAGAACTGCTGAATTTTCACCTTCTCATCCTTAATATAAGGCACATAGTGCAGCAAGTCTAAGAACCAGTTAATGAAAGCCTCCATAGTCAGGGAGCCCATTTTTAACTCATGGAATTCTTTTATTTTCTTGTCAAAGAATCTTTCAGACATATACTTGTCCTGGAAAATTCTGCTGAAAGTATCCCAGGTTATGTCTCGCAGTTCTTGTCCCTTGGTGTGTTTCAAGTCCCGCCACCATCTGGCAGCTTTACCATTTAGGTTGTATATGGCTAATCGGGCTTGCATCTTACTGGAGTAATTATGAACTTTAAAGTATTTATTCATTCATAATAGCCATTCTTCCGCCTTTTCCCCTGAGTTGATTTCCCCATCATAAGTTGGGGCTCTTATCTTTCTGAACTCTCCTTGTAAACTATCATCACTCTTCCTCCTTCTCTTGGAAGGAGGTGGGGAGCCATTGTCATTGGAAGAGCTCTTACAGTCCTCTTCCAATGGTTCTGATTTATGTCCTTCTTGCTCTCCTATCTTGTAACTGGTTGCTTTCCTTGTGTTAAGAATATTGACGGAAAGAGTAGGCTGTTCATGGGGTTTTTCCTCTATTAGGATTTGGAGTAAGGCTTCATTTATAGCCCGTTGTTCTCTTCTTTCTTACATATTCTCGTCTCTGAAATTCTGGAATTTTGCTTGTAGTTGCTACATGGACTTTTCTAAATCTGAGTTGAGTTCCACCATGATTTCTTGCTCTCGTGGTGGGGAATTTAGATTTCCTTGTATACTGCTGCCCTGTTCTGCATTCATTTTTCTGATACTGCCTGTACCTAAAAGTTATATAAGTATCTACTGTACGGAAAAACAAAAACAAAAAAAATGTTAGTTAATCCTTTACATAAACATAATACAATATTTTAAACAAAGTTTTCTGTATCTGCAGCGGTGTTTGGTAGTGACCCCAATAGGTCACTTAGTGTTTGTAACTTGCTCTGATACCACTTGTAATGTCCCAAAACTAGCAAAAATTTAAAATTTTTCCTGCCTGCAATAATCGTTAATATAAAGGAGAAAGAGTCAGAAGTTAATCCTAACACAAATAAAAACATCCATACTTGCACAAAAGAAATGTAAGCCTCAGACTTTTATTTAACATGGTCTCTTCAATGTATGAGTTTAGAACTATGGAAGCGATGTGGAAACAAAATGATGGTATGTTTTAATTACAGTTATACATGCTAGTGCAAAGGCAAAAATAACACTCCTTAATATTTCAAGAATCATGTGACTGAATTGTGGATGTCTAATGACACCTTCAGGTGATGAGCTCCTTTGTTGATGGTATGATGTTCTCATGGTGGGTGCTGTAATACTCCAGGAAAGATAATTACATACCTCGGCAGGGTTTCCGAGAGGTATGGGTAAGATTTGTGGTTGCCAGACTTAGTTAGCATATTGCTAATGTTATTCCTTACTTCTTTGGTTGCAGGTATTTCTAACCTGAATGTGCTACCCCTAGATGTTGGCCCATACTTTACTAATGGATTCATGTTACTAGGGTGAATGATAAACTATTAAATAACGGGTACCCCATGCCATGGGAGTTCACAATATAATTGTTCCCAAGGTGAGGTTCACGACTATGAGCCTTTTGTATATTTAAACAAGGGTGGATTGAGTCCACGACTCGACTATAGTCTTTAGTAAATTAAACAAGTGTGGGTTTGAGTCCACGACCCACTATAGCCTTTGTACAAAAATCAAACCTCCACTATGACAGGGTTAGTGTGGCAATAACTGCACCTTTAATGCAAAGTGGGAGACAGATTGTCATCAAGGGTCTGGTAGCATTTGGGGTTTTGTTTGCCTTAGTCTGGTTTGTGACTTGTTGTTAGTCTTGCTGGTTCTGCACTTCATTCATATGGTAGCTATGTTGGGTACTGACCCGGGCTATGCTCGTGTTCAGCACACTTGGTAATTGTTGAGCTCGATTATGGCGTAGGAAAGTCACACTTCTCATAGGTAAGGAAAGAACTCCACTGTGTTGCAATCTTTACCTTTCTTCTTTTGATTCGAAAATGCAGGGTTGACTGAGTGGTATTATGTGTTGAAATGGAAGGTGATACAGGCTTTGGTATAGGAGCTGCGATGGTTCATGGTGCTGTAGGCGTGGCTAGGGTATTGGTAAGTCTTGCTTACCCACTCGTTTCCCTACCTCTCGCACCTCTGGTAATGTATGTATGCGTCTTGTCTTGTTTGAGAATGGAGACTCCCGTAAGCCATTGGCTTTACTGAATCACTTTGGGAAGTCTGTTGGTCACCTCTTGGCTGGACCAGGGAAATGTGGGTTTTCAATGTAATTTAAAGTTGAAGACGCAGCTGGGATTGTGATGTGAAATCGTTTATGAATACTAGCCTATTTTATTGCTCGGCATTTCTAATTTCTGAACAATGTAAATGCTATTTTGTTTCTTGAACAGAGGACATGACTCCTATCTGGGGTGTATGGTTGTAATGGTTTTCAAATGGTAAAATGCCTATTCATTTCCTATGTGAGTACAAAACTCTAAGTCTGTACTGGTTCGATTCTAAATGCCATGCAGGAGTGTCTAATGAATGAGGGTCCTCGATACCTCTAATGTGGTTCGTGTGTTGGTTTCATTTTGCTTGCTACCTGAGTTAGATAGTGCTAAGATGTTGCTGTGTAATGGATGAATTGTTTTGTGAAAACATAGAAGATGTAATATATATGGGATTCTCTATACTGTTGTTTTGGTAATGAAGCTAGGGTTTGAATACGATGATCTCGATTGTATTTGTTGTCTGTGTTGATGGAATGAACCTTGCTTGATGAAGATTTAAAAATCGTTGTGTACTAAGACTCTTTGAAACTTAAATCTTGTATATTGTATTGATAAGTTTTTGGTTGGGGCAGACTATGGGATTCGACCCCTTACCTGTGGTTTTGATAGGCTTTTGCGTTTGTACTTTTTATTGGTGTTTTTACTTATCGTAGCTAATCTGTACAGAGGTAGTTGGCATTAATTAATGCTCAGACAAAAGGCTAGGGTGTGGGTGTTTTGCAATGTTTATAAAAGAAGAACAAGGGAAGACGTAAGAATGTTGTAGAGATTTAGAATTAAATCGATCCTACTCGGATTTGGGAATAAAAGAAAAACATGTTTAGAAAAGAAGAACAAGGGAAGACGTAAGAATGTTGTAGAGATTTAGAATTAAATCGATCCTACTCGGATTTGGGAATAAAAGAAAAACATAATTATACATGTATCTGTGACGAATGGTAATTTCAGCTAAGCCCTAGGATTTTGTTTTACTAGATTTCTGTCACAACTATGTTCTATTATCAGTCTTGTTTTCTGGGTAACGTCATCGTGGTCTGAGAGGAATATTTTTGCTTTGAACAGAAAATGTAAATAAAACAAAAGGGAGAAATGCCAGGGTTAAATCCTACAAACTAATTTCTATCAGATTTATGTAATGATTATGTTTGCTAACTTTGGGTATCTTGGTTTCTAAATCGTTTTAATAAAACGACTAACATCTCTGCTAAAAGAAAATTCGATTTCAGTAGTTAGATGGACATACTACAGTTTAACTCACTATGGACAAATAAGAAGGAAATGAAAACTTAGATTTATTAATTAAAACAATGCTTCACAATCCCCAAACTTTAGAATTTTTAGAATTTCGTTTGACTAGCAAAGGTTAGCTCGCTAGACCTGCTAAGCAATGCCTTGGGATTCTGGGCAGATCTTGAATTTAAAATATGACATAGAGAACAATACTATTTAACATTGCATTTATAAAAAGAGATAAATCGTAGGAGGGTCTTATGAGAATTTCATACCTGCTGATCCCTGTAGCTTGTTCCTACTGGAAATGACCTGCTGATCCCTATAGCTTGTTCCTACTGATAATGGCCTGCACACTCAGCCAACTAGTTAATGAAAAACTATTGAACTCTTAGCTGACCTGATAATTGATCTTGAAATGGATGACTTTAAGACTACCACATTCCTCCCAACCATGATTCTACAACCATTCCTGGTTCAGTATGAATCCCCCCCGAGCTGGTTTTGACATGCAAACTGAGAGGTAGAGGCCTTAGATGTGTAGCTGGTTCAGATCTGAAAAATTGATGAGAAGAGTTCACTTCTTGGAACAGAGACTTCTTCTTTACATAATAATATCAAAAGAAAAAGATCCCCCCAAACTTTGGGGTCTGTCCTCCTTAAATAAGACAATCTTGAATTAGGACTGTTGGAATTTACTGGTTTCTTTAAAATAATTTAAATTATAAAAGACTATTTGTTTACTTAACTGCTAGTTACTTTTGGAACTAGGACTTCTCAACTTTGTTTGATTAAAGTGTTTTTAATCTTTTGATCTTTTCATAATAATAATAATATAAAAATTACAATACCATCTAAATATTAATAAATAATATTTAGTAAGTGGCAGCCCACTTATGCATAAATATATATTTATAAAAGTGTAAACATTTATAAAAGAATATATAATTAATAACAATATTATTATTGAAAGCTCCTAATAATAATATCTAGCTTTGTGGTCTTTAAACATTTGTTCACATGATGCTTCTTTTAATTCTTTTTAAGGAAAGGGTCCACTTCTTTGGATGGTTTTGGTTAGCTAGTAAAGGCACCTCTAGTCTCTCCCTTTGCATGTCAGATTCCCTCGTTTTAACATGGTAGCTCCCACAGTATTTGATGATAATAAGATTTATTTAATCAAGTCGAATAGTTGTGATAAAACACATAAGTGCTATTCGGAGTCCTCCTGACTCAACACTTGAGATCTAGTAACCCCAAGTGCTCTTCAGAGCCTTTTAACTCAACACTCTCACATGGGTGTTACGCTAGTGCAATTCCAGAGCCTCTGCTTAACACTAGAGCTAGAATGTGGTTGTGAGGCACATCTAGGATATTTAAGTGGCCTCGGATCCGGTAATCATTTTCTTTCAAGCTTGGAGTGCTTCAGGGCTCATGCCCAACACTCAATGTACATCCGGGCTTAGGCCCCGTATATAGGTCATTCGTGTGTTTCTGAGTCCACGCTCAACACACTAAATTATCATCCATGTGAATCATACTCTGCACAGTATAAGGTAACATAATAATCTCAGTATATCGTAATTTTAACTGAATCACAACATAAATTAATCCATTTGGGCTTCCCTGCCCAGTATATAATAAAAATGAAACAATCAAAGTATCTGCCTAATATATATAAACTCATGAGAACATAGATCGAAACATACTATGGCTTATGCCTAATAATAAATCACATGTGATGGGGCCATAGCCCAACATAACATCATAACATAGTTAGTCAAAAAGTTGGGATATTACATCCCTCCCCGCTTAGAACAACACCGTCCCGGTGTTTCTACGGACTAGGAATGGAATCATGAAACAAGGCGGGGTATGCCTCTCTCATGGTAGCCTCATTCTCCCAAGTAGCCTCCATTGCACTTTTAGTTGAGTAATGGTCCTCCTCCTAAGTTGGACCTCTCTCTAGTCCAGAATGTGGAGTGGTTCTGGCGTGAACTCCCCTTCGGGCTCCACCTGTAATAAGGACCAATCAATAACATGTTTAGTATCGTATACATATTTATTTAATAAAGAAGCATGAAAAACATTATGAACTTTTATATGTGCTAGTAGGGATAACTCGTACGCTAGTTATTTTTGGAACTAGGACTTCTCAACTTTGTTTGATGAAAGTGTTTTTAATCTTTTAATCTTTTCATAATAATAATAATACAAAAATTACAATACCATCTAAATATTAATAAATACTATTTAGTAAGTGGCAGCCCACTTATGCATAAATATATATTTATAAAAGTGTAAACATTTATAAAAGAATATATAATTAATAACAATATTATTATTGAAAGCTCCTAATAATAATATCTAGCTTTGTGGTCTTTAAACATTTGTTCACATGATGCTTCTTTTAATTCTTTTAAGGAAAGGGTCCACTTCTTTGGACGGTTTTGGTAAGCTAGTAAAGGCACCTCTAGTCTCTCCCTTTGCATGTCAGATTCCCTCATTTTAACATGGTAGCTCCTGCAGTATTTGATGATAATTAGATTTATTTAATCAAGTCGAATAGTTATGATAAAACACATAAGTGTTATTCGGAGTCCTCCTGACTCAACACTTGAGATCTAGTGACCCCGAGTGCTCTTATAATCCTTTTAACTCAACACTCTCACATGGGCATTACACTAGTGCAATTCCAGAGCCTCTGCTCAACACTAGAGCTAGAATGTGGTTGTGAGGCACATCTAGGATATTTAAGTGGCCTCGGATCCGGTAATCATTTTCTTTCAAGCTTGGAGTGCTCTAGGGCTCATGCCCAACACTCAATGTACATTGGGGCTTAGGCCCAGTATATAGGTCATTCATGTGTTTCTGAGTCCATGCTCAACACACTAAATAATCATCCATGTGAATCATACTCTGCACAGTATAAGGTAACATAATAATCTCAGTATATCATAATTGTAACTAAATCACAACATAAATTTATCCATTCGGGCTTCCCTGCCCAGTATACAATAAAAATGAAACAATCAAAGTACCTGCCCAATATATATCAACTCATGAGAACATAGATCAAAACATGCTATGGCTTATGCCTAATAATAAATCACATGTGCTGGGGCCGTAGCCCAATATAACATCCTAACATAGTTAGTCAAAAAGTTGGGATATTATAGACGGAATCAAAGAAGGGGGCTCTAAGATACTTGGTAGGAAGAGTGGAGGTAGCGAAGCCCATGATACGAGTAATATTGCGCTTGGTGGTAACATCCGTATTGAAGAAGAAAATATGAGATTTGTCCAGGTTGATGGTGGTGCCTGAAGCAGCTGAGAAAATGGATAATATATTGTGGAAACTGCGCGCTTCTTGCACAGAGGGGTGACCAAAGAGTAGGTTATCATCAAAAAAATTTTGATAGGTAGTAGGGGTACCTCCATGAGGTGAGAGACCACGAATAGTGCTGGAAGCCCCAGCTGCTTGGATCATTCTGTCGAGGCCTTCAGCCATGAGGATGAAGAGGAATGGGGAGAGGGGATCTCCTTGACGGATGACACGAGATGGGGTAAAAGTGGGGGACGGAGAGCCATTGACAAGGATGGAGTAAAAAGCAGTGGAAACAAGGGAAGAGATCCAGTTGATCCAGGCTGGACTGAAACCATAGGCGCGCAACATTTCCCTTATGAAAGCCCAACTGATTTTGTCAAAAGCTTTAGAAAGATCGAGCTTTAGTATCATGCCAAGGGTTCGAAGAGATTTGAGGGAATGGGTGATCTCATGAGCTAGAATGATGGCATCAAGGATCTGTCGGCCTTCCACATACCCTGTTTTCTCGGGTGGGATGAGCAGGGGGAGGAGCAGCTTGAGACGATTGGCAATCACTTTGAAAATTTGTTTGTAAATAACATTGCACAGTGAAATGGGATGGTACTTACCAAGATGTGAAGCTTCGTTTTCTTTGGGTATGTGGGAAAGGTGCGTGGTGTTAAGGGACGGGAGGATCCAACGCTTTTGCCTTGACTCTTCTATCACTTCCCAAATTTTAATATTAAGCAGATCCTAGCAATGATGAAAAAAGTTGGCCGTGAAGCCGTCCAGACCAGGAGCTTTATCATCAGTTGTTTGCTTCATCGTCGTTTCTATTTCCTGAAGAGAGATGGGTTGCAGCAAGAAAATGTTATGCTCTTCTGTGATGGTAGCTGGAATATGGCAAGTTACCTATGCAATGGCCTCACTTCTAGAGTCGGGAGGTTCAGTAAGTAAATCCTGAAAATATCTTTTCAGCTCTTGCTCAATGTCATTTTGTTCCTCTAGAACCTCTCCAGAATCCCCTTTTAGCTGATTGATGCGATTGTGCATTCAATGCTGAAGTGTGGAGCGGTGAAAGAAGGAGGTGTTACGATCTCGTTCTTTTAGCCAATGGACTCGGGATTTTTGTTTCCACAGGATTTCTTCTTGCTGACATCTTGCATTGAGCTTATCCAGAAGGTCCTTTTCTTTGAATTTGTGAGCCTGAGTGAGACTGTCTTCCATGATGCTGCATTGAAGTGACTCAAGTTCATCCTCGATTATTTGTTTTCCCTGGAATATATTGCCAAAGGTGGAGTGATTCCAATCTCTGAGCTTGGTCCGCAGAAGTTTGAGTTTTTTTTGGAGAAGAGCCATTTTGGATTTTCCCACCACACGGATCTCCCTCCAGCAATTGCTGATATCATCTAGGAAATCTAGATGAGAGAGCCATAATTTTTTGAATCTGAAAGGCTTGTGGTATTGAGCCCCCTAAATTTGCCACATTAGGTCAATGGGCCAATGATCGGAACCTGTAGCAAGTAAAACAGAGGTTGATAGAATACCTCCTCTCAAGGTGAGGTTATCAGAAACCAAAAGTCTATCGAGGCGCTTTGCAATTTGATGTGCACCTCCCCTTCTATTATTCCAGGTGAAAAAAACCGAGGAAGAGGTGAGATCCACCAAGTGATTATCAGCTATGAAAGCTTTGAATAGAAGACCTTCGTGGGAGAGAGCGCGGAGACCTCCTTTTTTCTCCTCAAGAGCAATGATCATGTTGAAATCGCCTCCCATGATGAGAGGTAGGTTGGAGTGTTGCACTACAAACCAATTGAGGTGATTAAGGAGTCGGGTTTTAAGATTGGGGGGTTGGGGGCTGTAAACATTGAGGAGAAGACCATGGAGGCCGGTACCTAGAAGGTGGAAGGAGGCGGAAATGGCATGAGGGGTGGTTGTATAGTTATCAAGGGTGAGCACATTGGGATTCCAGACAATAACAATACCCCCAGCTGCAGCAATGGCATCGGTGGCAATACTTTGGTAGCCTTTCCAGAGCTTGGTCATACTGAGTCTGAGGGTGTCATAAGAGCACTTGGTTTCTTGAAGGAAGAAAATAGAGGGGGAATCATTAAGGAGATTTCTTTTCAACATACAACATTTGGATAGACCGTTGATTCCTCTGATATTCCAGGAGATAATTTTCATTGGGGGGGGTGAGGGAGGGAAAGAACTCAGTAAGCTAGGCATATTGCCCTGATTCTACCAGTCTTGTTCCCAACAGATTGATACGTTGTAGATCGGATTTTCTTCCTCTTTTCTTGAGCTCCCTTAGCAATTTCTGTCTATCTTTTTTAGGGAGATTTTGAATACCCAGTTTGTCATGTGCCTTGACTTTGGCTAAAGCATCCCTGAGGAGTTGTATTTGGTTGGGAGGAATTGAGCCAAATGCCTTCCGCATGCATGCATCTTCCAAACCCAAAAGGTCTAAATATCCCAGATCTAGTTCTGTCATTTCTTCATCCATGGTGCTTTCCAGGGGTATGACCATCGGAATAGAGGGTGCAGGATTAGAGGGGGTAGAAGAAGTGTAGTGCTCTGGTTTTTTTTACAGCAGAGCACTGAGTAAAATTTTTGAGTTAATTTTCTACGTATTAAACTTTATCAAGTGTATGGAAGTCAATTTCTAACAATTACTATGTGCCTAAATGATATTTAGTGTACTGTCGTGTTTTCATCAACCTTACATTCGTAATTTAAAATAAACAAACATATCATTATTTTCTTTTCAACAATCATGTTCCAGCATAAGAATATGCTTCACAACTTAGTAAATCAGTAAATAGCAAGTTATGCATGTTTACAGTAAGATTTAGCATAATAATCAAATAACGTAAATAACAAGGAAATTACCTGATGCTGATGCTAACCGTAGGTTGTAGCAGGTTGTATAACCTCTTAGGCAGCCAAAATGAAGGGTCCACCCTACCGACCATCTATTATCTTGCTGGCCCTTGGAAATCAAAGGATTTCCAAGCCCCCGAGCCCACAATCTGATAATCCCGAGAGCAGTCCTCTCTTTGGTTCTCCAAACTTTCTGTTCTCCCAAACTTTTGTTCTCCAAAACCCTCTTTTCTTCCCTAAAAAAAAAACCCTCTTCTTTTACTCCAAGCTCTCCCCCTCTATATACTTTCCCTTACTCGAGAATATCTTGGGCTTACTCCACCGCCCCAAAATCCCCCTCTCGAGCCACCCAACATTTACTCCTATCACCAGTTCATTCATACACGGTTCTTTATAAAAAAATGTATAATTAATTACCCTCATGGAAAATTTATTTGGTTTTGGATTGACGGTCGTAAGTATTTATTACGGTGGGAATTATCACCCAAAGGTTATCCATTCGGGACAAGCTTCATTAATTACAAGTCTATTCGCCATCCCTGGTATTTAATGTTATTAATGTAATTAATAAAATATTATATAATTAGTTGACCCTTTTCAACTTGGACATGATGTGTCTTAATGGTCTACCTTATCCGTCGAGATCACTTATCTTGAGGTTTAAATTCCAAGATTAATATTGAATAATTAAATAACCATTTTCCATCACATCATGTTCATTCCAAAAATAGTTATCCTATTATGTCTAACTTAGAAATGTAAAATAATCACATTCTAATCATTCATTAATCAATATTTAAATTTCACCTATTTTGCAATTGTTACGACATGGGTAGTAGTATTATTAAAATAAATTTTAGGTAATAATATTAATTTAAATCCCCATAAGGTAATAATAATGGTGAATTTAATAAAGATGTCTTTTACATCATTTTTTTATCACATGAGTACCCTAACATCTACATAGTATCATCGTTCTTCTTAACAAAGAACCCTTAAGTGCTTAAACAACCTTACTAATTAACTAAACAGTACCCTTACCTTATTTACAACAATTCTCAGACGACAATGTTAACTGATGACACTTGTCTCAATTGTATATCACAATGTTTACCAACGGGTAATGCGTAGCTTAATTGACTTGTTTTACACATCTTAGATAACTTTATATTCATTATCTGAATTCGGTCAATGCATGATTAACCTAATTACTTATGAAAACTTACACATTTATTCAATATGTTAAGTGTTTGTATCTCGATACTAGTGTACATGTGCAAGGTGTGCATGCGTGGCCAGCATATGCACACATCATAAATGTACTATAGACAAACCCCATCCGGCCTATGCATATCTGCTAACTAATAGTAGTATTTACCCCCATGTAGAAGAAAAACATAATATATATAGTACAATTACTTCAACATTCTCAGTTATTTAACAGTTAATTCTTTACGATTTCACATCATTCTCTTTATCTTTACATTGGTTTAATCAATCATGTACAAGGAAGGGTGCCTACTACCACTAACTCGGAATCAAGGAATACTAAACCCCCCCACAGTACTAACTAACACATCCTCCCATCATAACCTACGTCCAGCATCCTCCCTATCCTTCCTCTGCTAGTACAACAGTGGATGTCGGACTCACCGATCTGACCACATAGAACTTGAGAGCGATAGCGTCGGCTGAACAACGGACCTATCCTCCCCTAGCAGGAATCCGACCATCGTCATCACAACAACATGGGGAGCGTGTCTCAGCACGGCCCTCCCACGACCTCGGGTTTCATGGAACATAGGGTGGGAAACACATCCATCCCTCTCAACATACTGGGCCTACGCCCTTATCAACTCATACTTTACTGCTATCGGGATTATCAGTTTGTGTTATCGTATCCTCATTTTGGCTGCTAAGGTTTGCTGTATGAACATGTTTTTCCTTTCCAATATATATCAGATCAAGTAACTGGCTATCCCATAGCCCTTGAGTCCTGTAGGTTAGTATTTTGCAAAATACAATTTATAGAAAGTATTTTCCATTGATCGCCAATTGATCCATGTTATCATTTTATTTCATGTAACCTTTTTAGCTCATCATAGATGCGTATGACATATAACATTTCAATAATTCATATAAGAAGATGGTATCCACGTACCGAATCATATATTTCACATTTCATTAATGAAAACATATAAACATATACTGCAATCGTAAAATAAGGAAATCATATGATAATCATGACATCATAACCGCATAACATAGTAACATCATAATCATGGTGAAATCATAGAATAGAGTAACATCATATAATGAGGTCCAATATAGTTTACTCAGTCGAGCTGAGTTCAACAGAATATATAAGAAATAAAGTATGGTGTATCTAACTAATAAATATGCCGAATCAAAATATGGGCGTTACATACACCCACCCTTCGGGAAACTTCGTCCCGAAGTTATGGTCAAAATAGTGAGGGAAAATATCGACGCATGGTCTCTGCATCCTCCCAGGTAGCAGACCCTGGGCTATACTTGTCCCATTGGACCTTAACTTGGTCCACATGGCGACTACGGAGCTGTCGAACCCTACGATCAAGTATACGTAATGGTTCGACCCTGAAGGTTCCCTCGTCCGAGACCTGCAATTCCTTCCAATGAATTTTGTGAGTCTCATCAGCTATGTAATGTCGTAATACAGAAACATGAAATACATTATGAGTTTTATGCAAGTGGGGTGGCAGCGCAAGACGATAAGCAACTGGTCCGATTTTCTCAAGAATCTCAAATGGACCTATAAAGCGAGGTGACAGCTTGGTACCCTTCCCAAACCGAATGGTACTTTTATTTGGTCTGATGCGAATGAATACACGATCCCCTACTTCATAAGTTCTATCTGATCTGTGTGCATCAACGTAACTCTTTTGCCTATCCTGTGCTTCCTTCAGCCGCTGCCTAATCTGTAACACTTGCTCCTCCATTTCCTGAATCAATTCAGGCCCAATTAAAACTCGATCCTCTAACCTATCCCAACTGAGTGGTGTCCTGCACGGCCTCCCATACAATGCCTGATATGGCGGCATACCAATGGAGTTGTGATGACTATTGTTGTATGCAAACTCCACTAAAGGAAGATATTTCTCCCACTGTGTCTGTTGATCCATAACATACATCCTAAGCATGTCCTCCATCACTTGATTCACCCTCTCTGTTTGTCCATCTGTCTCGGGGTGATAAGCTGAGCTTAAGTTCAAATGTGTCCCTAATGCTGACTGCATGCTTGTCCAAAATCTGGAGGTGAACTTAGGGTCTCTGTCAGAGATTATCTTTTTAGGAACTCCATGAAGACGTACAATCTCATTTATGAATACCCTTTCCACATCTGTCACATCATAGGTGTCCCTGACTGGAATGAAGTGAGCACTTTTGGTCAGTTTGTCGACTACCACCAAAATAGCATTATGTCTCAGAGATGTGAGTGGTAATCCTACAACGAAGCCCATGGAAATGACTTCCCATTTAGTCATAGGAATATCATGCGGTTGTAGGAGACCGGCCGGGTGACGATGATCTGCCTTAACTTGTTGACACTCAAGGCACTTCGAAACAAAATCCACTACATCCATCTTCATACCTGGCCAAAAGAAGAGTTGCTTCATGTCAGCATACATCTTCTTCACCCCTGGGTGCGCACAGTAATGTGATCTATGGGCCTCTCTAAGGATTGTTTTCCTGATATCACCTTCCTTAGGAACATACATCCTTCCCTGATACCGCAACAATCCGTCTTCCTCAAGATGGTACCCATCATACTTCAATTCCTGTTCCTTTCCATTCTGAATAGCTGAGGTTACTTTTAGATACCAACTATCGCCCAATAGTTGTCCTAGTACCCTTTCCCTCAAGTCAACCTTCAAGGGAATTAAGGAGAAAAGTCTCGGCCTTCGGCTTAGAGCGTCTGCCACCACATTCTCCTTTCCTTTGATGTAAGAGATACCAAAGTCATACTCACTCATGAACTCACTCCATCGCCTTTTCCTAGCATTCAAATCCCTTTGGGTAAAGATGTATTGCAAGCTCTGATGGTCTGTTTTAAGGGTGAAGCTTCTACCAACTAGGTAGTGCCTCCATAATTTTAGTGCCAACATTACTGCTGCCAATTCTAGATCATGCGTGGCATACTGCTCCTCATGAGGTTTCAACTTTCGAGATGCATAAGCTATTACCCCACCTTCCTGCATCAACACCGCTCCTAATCCTTGCTTCGAGGCATCGGTGCATACCATGAAATCTTTATCCATGTCTGGTACCCGCAAGATTGGTGCACTTGTCAACAATCTTTTTAACTTTGTAAAAGCGGCATCGCATTCATCGGTCCATTCATACCGGATTCCCTTGCGTTGCAAGGTGGTAATAGGTTTTGCAATTTTAGAAAATCCTTCCACAAACCTCCGGTAATAGCCTGCTAACCCCATGAAGCTGCGCACCTCATGAGCATTCCTTGGAACTGGCCAATCTGCAATGGCCTTTACCTTTTCTGGGTCTACAGAGATCCCTTCACCTGAGATGATGTGTCCCAAGTAGTGAATCTCTTTTTGGAAGAAGGAACACTTTGATAATTTACCATAAATTTTATGTTCCCTCAGGCATGTCAAGACTAACCGCAAGTGTTCCTCATGCTCCTTCTCATTTTTAGAATAGATAAGAATATCATCTAAGAAGACCTGAACAAAGTGGTCCAAGTATTTTCGGAAGACACCATTCATGAGGCTCATGAATACAGCTGGAGCATTGGTCAAACCAAATGGTACCACTACAAACTCGTAATGCCCAAATCGAGTTCGAAAGGCAGTCTTAGGAATGTCGCCTTCCTTGATCCTCAACTGGTGATACCCTGATCGTAAATCAATCTTTGAGAAGACTGACGCACCTTTCATTTGATCAAAGAGGTCATCAATTCTTGGTATGGGATACCTGTTCTTCACGGTGGCCTTGTTCAAATCTCTGTAATCTATGCACAGTCGCAGAGATCCATCCTTCTTCTTAACGAAGATCACTGGTGCTCCCCACGGTGAGATACTAGGTCTAATCAGTCCCAAATCTAGCAATTCTTTTAACTGGATCTGTAACTCACGGAGCTCTGGAGTTGTCATTCTATAAGGAGTTTTTGAGATAGGTTCTGCACCAGGTTTTAGTTCGATTGTGAAATCGAGCTCTCTTTCTGGAGGTAGTCCTGGCAATTCCTTCGGAAAGACATCCTTGAACTCGGGAAGTACTGGGTAAGAATTCAAGGAAGGTCCTTTACTATCGCTCACGGCCTCCACTACGAACAACTGGCATCCTTGTCTTAGGCACCGCTTAGCTTTCACCATAGAGATGAAACGGAGGGATACCTTCCTCTTCAAGCCTTGGATTTGAATTGTCCTTCCCTCGTCATCGAGGCACAACACCTTCTTCGCATAGCAGTCTAAGAAAGCTCTATGGCCTTCTAACCAATCCATGCCAATAATGAGGTCATAAGTCCCCAAATTGGTGACATAAGCATCCAACTTAGTGGTGCCAACTCCTAAGTCAACCTCACAACCTGTCACTTTAAGACCTACTGGTTGCTTTGCTCCTGAAGCCATTTCAACCAGTTTGAAATCATCGTGCTCGTAGGCTGCCAACCCACATTTATCTAATGCAAATGGTGAAATAAAACTATCAGTTGCTCCTGGATCAAACAAAATTTTAAGTTTGACATTGTTTACATTACCAGTGGATTCTACTACGGTAGACTGATGTTCTGCTTGGTGGTTATGAACCGCTGCATGAATCCGATGACTGTTACCCGAACTATCCATGGGTGCTTTTCCTTCCCTGTGCCTGCTGCTTGACTGACCCTTGGGACAATCTCGCTGGAAATGAGGACCTCCGCATCCCCAACAAGAGAGATTGGGAGGGGCTTGCCTGTTGCTCGAAGGAATCCTCTGAGATGAGTTCCTTCCCCTGGTTCCTCTAAAACCCCTTGCTCCTCTATAGGAACTTCCGTGTGTACGTCCCTAGCTTTGGTGGGTTGCGGACGATGCCTGCGAGATTGAGTTAACTGAAGTATTACCCCTCGGTGTGAACCTGTTACCGTAAGGAGGAGGTCTAGATTGTCCTCCCCTGAAGTAAGGGCGTGACGCCTTCCCTGTAACATACTGATTGGTTCCTGTCAACTTACTACCCCCTTTTCCATCGGACATATCAGCTGCATAACGAGCATACTCAACTGCCATGGCAACTGAAGTTGGATTCCACATCCGCACAGCAGCTCTAATCTTGTAGTTAAGTCCATACACAAAACGCTCTACCTGACAATCATCTGCATCCAGGTAAGGAACATATTTTACCAGTTCCATAAATCGAGATTCATACTCCTCCACCGTCTTGTCTCCCTGTACTAAGGCATGGAGTGCACCTGCCTGTTCTTCCTTGTAATAATTTGGCAAATACTTCATGTGGAACCTTTCCTCGAACAGTTCCCAAGAAGTTGTAAGAGGAGTAAGGTGCAACTGCTTCTCGAGGTCTGGCCACCAATTCAAAGCATCACCTTTAAGCTGAAAGACGGCCATCCTAGCCTTGGAACTAGATGTGTACTCATTCAATGCGAAGCATCTCTTCATGCCTTCCAGCCATTCCTCTGCATGCTTACCAGGTCGTCCTCCTGAAAACTCTGGAACCTTTATCTTTTGTAACTCCCTCGATATGTCCTGAAGCGGTTCCAGTCTTGGGCCATGTGCCCTTTCAGAGTTCTCTCGACTCACTTGAGTGGTTTCCACCTCGACGGCCCTTTCCGACTGCCTGTTCATCGTGGTCATAATAGCCTCCAAAGACCTCATTATGATCTGCATTTCAGGCATTGAGGTTGATCGTGGCGGTCATGACGGTGGCGGAGGTGGTGGTGACGGTGGTCGACCTTGACCCCGTCCTCGACTTCTGCGTGTTGTTACCATGATAGTTCCTGAGTTTTGAAATAAAATCATATCCTTAGTTGTTCAATCAAATATACGCGGAACTAAAATGTAGGTATTCATACACTTATACTTATGCATAAGAAATAACTTGCATCATGAGATAATAAATTGTCAAGATTAGCGCAGTAAAATCTATAGTCGTTTTTATTTAAACAATCTTGTCATGGTGTTCAGCTCGTCAGGCTGGTCTTAATGGTGTCTTGTTTTTGAGATTTCGGGTCTCTTTCATCCCTTCGACTAGGAGTTGAAATCTCGGCAAAATTTTTAATATCTCTATTTTAGTTAACTTTAAATGTTACCCTTTAATCTAAACAACTTAATTAACATTAATTGTTTAAACCTCAACCAATCATAGTAAAGTTTAATACTAAAAATTAAAATTCCTATAAAGCATATATTTTAACAACGTATGTTATAACAAAATTAAATTAATTAATTAATTAATTAATTTTTATAATACATATAATCTAACAAAATATAAATAATTTTAAATTTTATAAAACATACATTCTCTCAAAATATATAAAAATAAATTTAAATTTTAATACAACATATATTATATCCTCCTATATATATTTCACGAACATATATACATGCTTTTACAACTATATACAAATATATACGTAGATTTATAAACCGTAGATTTTTACCACGCGGCCTTTCACCGCCATGCAAAGAGCGAGTATGCATGAAGGACACGCGGTCTCTCCAAGCAACCCACCGCCCTCGGAAAGTGGGGGAAACCCTAAATAGGGTCAATCCCCAAGACGCGGCCATTTTCACCCTCTCTCCTGGAGTTTTAGCTCTGCAACTCCCATCTTCGAACTCGTTTGCAAGCTTGATGTCTGGACCAGCAGTTAAAACGTGGAAGATGCATTCCGAGATGAATATGTTGTGCAGGAAAGATTGTAATTTATCAGCGGCTGAAATAAGTGCTAAATTTGATTGATAATTGGTATGTCGAACGAGGTCTGTTTGCAAAGGTTGCAGATGTAGAAATGCAAAGGTTGCAGATGTAGAAATGCTATCCGGTGGGATAGTCGACTTCCAAGAAATAGACCGGGTTCGAATCTTGGCGGATGCAGTAACATCCAGGTTGGAACGTATCATATTTTGCATGTCTCGGAGGCAGGAGTTAATAATATCACTATTCGGTTTCTTGATAGGAAGACCGGTGAGCCAGCTGTAGGAAAGACTCGCCCAGAAACTCTTCTTCGTCAACTTACAACAAAAGGGTCAGGTTTACAGCTTGTAACAAGGTAGGAGGGATGTGATGCATTTCCAGGAATCGCGACCAGGCTGTAAGAGCCCAACGTTTTCCTTTTTGGTGAATAAACTATGTGTTCTGTTTGTTCCCATGCGTAAACATTATATACGTTTTCCATTCTTTGGAACGACGGTGCCACTCCAGTTTTGAAGGCCCGTAATCTCACTAGGTAAACTAAAACAGACCCTGATGTTTATATAAAGGATTTATTTCCATATTGTGCGTCCTTGTGTTCAAGGGCCTGTAGATACCCCTTTACGTTGAGTAAAATTGTGCCGGCAACTTATGTTGTTGGTTACCTATTCGCCGCCGCTTTTCTTGTAGGTGTCTATCATGGAAGCATGAACCAAAAGTATTTGCGGAATTCATCAGAGGCGGTTGAGCTAAAAATTTGAGTGCATTCGTAAGGCCCTGATGTTGAGCTCGGTCTGGGGTATGATCTTCGGAGCCCAGCAAGTTCTGAAAAAATGTGTTTAGGACAGGCGCTGCTCTTGTGTGAGGATAGCGTTTGGAATTCGATGGTGGGCGTGGGCAGCTGTGGTTGATTGCTAGAGGATGATACTCAGGGCCCTGGTCAAATTTTTTTTTTTGTTGCAAAAATGCCTTTACTGCCATGCGTATCTGCTTTGTCAGCCACCAGTAGCAGAGGCCGTGGCTGAGCGACTACTTGCATATCTAGGGAGTTTTGGCGTTGGGCGCTCCCTATACATGGCTACGGGTCACACATATATGCTGGGAAGAGCATATATGCTCCCTTAATCCTCAAACTCTGTACTGCAAATCGTGACAGTCTAATTTTCCAGCTCAAAAAGGTCTCGATGGAGTTCGCTCACACTGCCGCCCTGGGTTTTTATTATTATTTTTGTTTTTTTTTGTTTGTTTGTTTTTTTTTGTTTTTTGTAAATGAAATCTATGGTTTTAATTTGAGAATGCAGCCCTCTGGCAGGTGCGCGTCCTTGATGGCCTGCCTGTGCAGTGTCTAGACGCGTTGGGCTTGGTGTTTGGGGAAAGATGGCGTAGGGTGCCTTGAACCTGGCCTTCGATCACATGCAATGCTCCTGTGCTAGTCCTAGACGCGTTGGGCAAGCACCATACTCCGTGGCTGCTAGTTAAGGTACATTTAATCTTTTTAATCTTCAACTCGGCATTTCAATTTAAATTATGTCATTATAAACCCTAACTTAGGTGTATGGACACACACACATTCATTTTAAATTATCTTCAGACCGTAACTTTTGCTAGGCAGCTTTGGCTCTGCAAATGATCATGTACAGGGAAACATAAAGCTGACTAACTATTTGGAGATTGTTCTTTAACACATAAAATGTGCGACGTGTTAAACATTTCTTTCTGATGAAAAAAATGCATAATTTAGTATAAATTTGATTCTTCTAGCTCAAGCAAGTAAATAAGATTTAAACTTGAACAACGTAAAAATGACAAAAGAATATTGCTGGTTATTTCTTATATTTTTAGGCATTTTCTTAATAATGAACATCAACAATAAGGTTGCATAAAGGTAATAAACAACAGTAAATGTCGATGTAAAGAAACTAGCAGACTATATTTAAGGTCGAAAGACCAAGAAGTACAAGAAAGATATCTGCAGCTAAACTATAAAAGGAAAGAACAGATATTTATACTAACAGAAGCATAAAGATCAAGAGATCTCAACAAGATGACCAAGAAACTCGAGATTTTCATTTCATAGATAAAGATCCTTCAAATTACAATCTTAGATAAAGATGCTAGTAGTTTCTGCGAGCATCGAGCCTGTATACTAGGCTTATCTTGAAGTTTCAGTGAGGTGTTGATGACCGAGACTTCATTTAAAATCCCATAAATTTTATTAACTGTCCGAAATAAATGACAATGATCTCCTCATTTCCTCCAACAAATTTGCATTTGTTTTTCAATATAAACCTCTGATTCTTTTAAATTGAGCAAATTTGCTCAAAATAGCTCAATATTTTGTCGGCAACAACTATTAATTTCTATATAAAGCTCTTTTGTTTTTGTTGTAATTTCACTTTAATTTTCTTCTCTTATTTTTGTTCATGGATTCCCATCACTCACTTAGCCATCCGCTTCTATGGATTTGAATCAAGAGAAGCCTTTTGGCTTGTCAGGAGTAAAGGTAGGAAAATATTCCGCCAAGATTTTGGCAACAGTAGTAGGAAATAGAACGGAAGGGGATAAATTGTTGGAAGCCCTAAATAATTTAGATTTGTTTAGTGGTAGACTAACTATATAAAGAATGAAAATATAAATATATATATATATATTTTTAATGTAATTGTTGTCATCGTTGTGCAGGTACCTTGAAAGATGACTATGGCTGGAGGTCAAGTAGGTAAATTATCAAGTAATTTTCTAGGTGAAGCATGAATAGGCCTGTAGTTTCAAGAGTCTGAACAAAGGCTCTGATACCATATGTAGTGCTCTGGTTTTTTTTACAGCAGAGCACTGAGTAAAATTTTCGAGTTAATTTTCTACGTATTAAACTTTATCAAGTGTATGGAAGTCAATTTCTAACAATTACTATGTGCCTAAATGATATTTAGTGTACTGTCGTGTTTTCATCAACCTTACATTCGTAATTTAAAATAAACAAACATATCATTATTTTCTTTTCAACAATCATGTTCCAGCATAAGAATATGTTTCACAACTTAGTAAATCAGTAAATAGCAAGTTATGCATGTTTACAGTAAGATTTAGCATAATAATCAAATAACGTAAATAACAAGGAAATTACCGGATGCTGATGCTAACCGTAGGTTGTAGCAGGTTGTATAACCTCTTAGGCAGCCAAAATGAAGGGTCCACCCTACCGACCAGCTATTATCTTGCTGGCCCTTGGAAATCAAAGGATTTCCAAGCCCCCGAGCCCACAATCTGATAATCCCGAGAGCAGTCCTCTCTTCGGTTCTCCAAACTTTCTGTTCTCCAAACTTTCTGTTCTCCCAAACTTTTGTTCTCCAAAACCCTCTTTTCTTCCCTCAAAAAAAAACCCTCTTCTTTTACTCCAAGCTCTCCCCCTCTATATACTTTCCCTTACTCGAGAATATCTTGGGCTTACTCCACCGCCCCAAAATCCCCCTCTCGAGCCCCCCAACATTTACTCCTATCACCAGTTCATTCATACACGGTTCTTTATAAAAAAATGTATAATTAATTACCCTCATGGAAAATTTATTTGGTTTTGGATTGACGGTCGTAAGTATTTATTATAGTGGGAATTATCACCCAAAGGTTATCCATTCGGGACAAGCTTCATTAATTACAAGTCTATTCGCCATCCCTGGTATTTAATGTTATTAATGTAATTAATAAAATATTATATAATTAGTTGACCCTTTTCAACTTGGACATGATGTGTCTTAATGGTCTACCTTATCCGTCGAGATCACTTATCTTGAGGTTTAAATTCCAAGATTAATATTGAATAATTAAATAACCATTTTCCATCACATCATGTTCATTCCAAAAATAGTTATCCTATTATGTCTAACTTAGAAATGTAAAATAATCACATTCTAATCATTCATTAATCAATATTTAAATTTCACCTATTTTGCAATTGTTACGACATGGGTAGTAGTATTATTAAAATAAATTTTAGGTAATAATATTAATTTAAATCCCCATAAGGTAATAATAATGGTGAATTTAATAAAGATGTCTTTTACATCATTTTTTTATCACATGAGTACCCTAACATCTACATAGTATCATCGTTCTTCTAAACAAAGAACCCTTAAGTGCTTAAACAACCTTACTAATTAACTAAACAGTACCCTTACCTTATTTACAACAATTCTCAGACGACAATGTTAACTGATGACACTTGTCTCAATTGTATATCACAATGTTTACCAACGGGTAATGCGTAGCTTAATTGACTTGTTTTACACATCTTAGATAACTTTATATTCATTATCTGAATTCGGTCAATGCATGATTAACCTAATTACTTATGACAACTTACACATTTATTCAATATGTTAAGTGTTTGTATCTCGATACTAGTGTACATGTGCAAGGTGTGCATGCGTGGCCAGCGTATGCACACATCATAAATGTACTATAGACAAACCCCATCCGGCCTATGCATATCTGCTAACTAATAGTAGTATTTACCCCCATGTAGAAGAAAAACATAATATATATAGTACAATTACTTCAACATTCTCAGTTATTTAACAGTTAATTCTTTACGATTTCACATCATTCTCTTTATCTTTACATTGGTTTAATCAATCATGTACAAGGAAGGGTGCCTACTACCACTAACTCGGAATCAAGGAATACTAAACCCCCCCACAGTACTAACTAACACATCCTCCCATCATAACCTACGTCCAGCATCCTCCCTATCCTTCCTCTGCTAGTACAACAGTGGATGTCGGACTTACCGATCTGACCACATAGAACTTGAGAGCGATAGCGTCGGCTGAACAGCGGACCTATCCTCCCCTAGCAGGCATCCGACCATCGTCATCACAACAACATGGGGAGCGTGTCTCAGCACGGCCCTCCCACGACCTCGGGTTTCATGGAACATAGGGTGGGAAACACATCCATCCCTCTCAACATACTGGGCCTACGCCCTTATCAACTCATACTTTACTGCTATCGGGATTATCAGTTTGTGTTATCGTATCCTCATTTTGGCTGCTAAGGTTTGCTGTATGAACATGTTTTTCCTTTCCAATATATATCAGATCAAGTAACTGGCTATCCCATAGCCCTTGAGTCCTGTAGGTTAGTATTTTGCAAAATACAATTTATAGAAAGCATTTTCCATTGATCGCCAATTGATCCATGTTATCATTTTATTTCATGTAACCTTTTTAGCTCATCATAGATGCGTATGACATATAACATTTCAATAATTCATATAAGAAGATGGTATCCACGTACAGAATCATATATTTCACATTTCATTAATGAAAACATATAAACATATACTGCAATCGTAAAATAAGGAAATCATATGATAATCATGACATCATAACCGCATAACATAGTAACATCATAATCATGGTGAAATCATAAAACAGAGTAACATCATATAATGAGGTCCAATATAGTTTACTCAGTCGAGCTGAGTTCAACAGAATATATAAGAAATAAAGTATGGTGTATCTAACTCATAAATATGCCGAATCAAAATATGGGCGTTACAAGAAGTACCTTGGAGATCAGATTCGATCACATTTTTACTGGATTGATTATTTTCCTCTTTATCAAGAATCTGATCCTTTTTCTCAGGCTTGGAAGAGCCATTCTCCTTGGTGATCGAAATTTCCTGATTGGGTTCCATTTATGAGTCAGTGGTTTGCTCTGCCAAGGCATCAAAGCTATTATTGGTAGGAGAGATTTCAACTTTGTTTTTTCCTATGGGTTTTTGGTTATGTCGCCTGATCTTGCCTGCTCTTTGAAAACCTTCAGAATTTGGAACGTCTTTTTGCTTTTCATCAGACCGGTGTTTGCCAAGAGGGCAGTTGCGGAACAGGTGCCCATGTTCATGGCATTTGCGACATTGAAAAGGAATGTGCTCATAGTCCAAGGGTTGAAGCCATTCTGAATCCTCGAGAGAGAGATTGATAGCGTCCAAGAGGGATTTGGCGAAGTGCATGTAGATGCAGATGCGAGCATAGGAGGTGTAGCGCCAGAGCCTGGCTTGATCTGCAATTCTGACATATGTGCCTGGGTATTCCCTATTTGTTTGACGGTTTCTTCATCCCAATATTCCTGGGGAACAGAATATATCCTAATCCAGACCGGTGCCCAAGTGAAGACTTCGCTTTCTGGGCTGAAATTCTCGATCCAATTTTTCATGTAAAGACCTGCAGAATTAAAGAAGTAGGGGCCGTCACTTTCAACTCTAGCATTGTCTTCCAAATGGTGGAAAATCACTGTAAAAAATCCTTTGGATCCAAGCTGCAGATCGTAATGAGATTTTGGTTTCCATTTGCTAGCTATCCATTGTTTGAGGGCCTCCTCCGTAGGCTAGATCCCCATGAATTTGTAGATTATCGAATGATCCTTCATAAATTGTGACCTAGCATTTATTCTCTCGGGAGGAAGTATTAGGCTGGGGTGCGTTGCAGAGCGAGCAATGCAAGTATGAGTTCCAGGTGAGCCATCGATAGTAGGTGGGGTGGTTGAAGAGGAGGGTTTCAAATAATTAGGTAAGGGGATATATTCAGTACCGATGCGCAGGGAGGAAGCCGATGCGTTCAAATCCGGAGGTGTCAGAATCGCAATACGGGAGGGGCACTTGGCCCCTCCCCCTGCTGAAGTCATGGCCGGTCACAAGGCAGAGAACCCAAAAGGTAACACGGGGGCAACAGAGTGAGGGAATGTGGCAGAAGGCCGTCAAAAACCCTAAGCGAAGATCAAGGCGTCGCAGCGCTGAGCACCAGCGAGCCAGAGCAAAGCTTTTTTTCTCTTGAGTCTCTTCCCATATTAAATTAAATATTACAAATATTAGAAAAAAAAAATATTTCTTACTTTTTAATTGGAATAACTAGATGTTATAATTGTTATATATATATTTTTTTAAATGTAGTTTATACTTTATATTATTTATCATAAAAAAAATAAAAAGCACTAACACCTAGGTATTAATGTGGTATCCTTATAGCTTGTGTTCTCTTTATATCATTAATTGAAGCCAAGTGTGTCCAACGTTGCGTTGCTTTGTGGTTAATCATATCTTGAATAGTACGTAGGTGGAGGATTCCCATTAATGTTTGGAATTAACGTAGGTAATATGGCATTATTTGGTGAAATTGAGAGAATCCAACAACCACTTTCACCTCTTTCACCTGTTAATGGGTTTGGCAAAAGCAATAGTAAAATTTAATGATGTACACCTATAATAATTTCAGCCACAACTCGAATCAATCAATCATATATAAGAAAACATTATGACAAAATAAGATCCTTTAACTACAATGAGATAAAATATTTAATTAAAATTAAAATATATTTCAAAAAATATAAATATATATTTATAATATTAACTTTAGAATAAAAGTTTTATTTTTTAATCAATTGTATAAATGTCAAACCTATATATACCTTCCATTGCAGGTATAATAATAAACTTAATTTCACTCACTTTGTTAAATATGCACTTAAGTATACATTCAATTAAATATGCATTCAATCAAAGTACCCTACTCATGTATAAATATAATTAGAATAAAAACAACCACCCATTATTGGAATGAGATATACATTCAGTTAAATATGCATTCAATTAAAGTATATCCATGTATAAATGTAGTTAGCATAAAACAACCACCCATTACCCACTTGATATGTGTGCTTACACAAATGATAAAATATTACAACAATTATGTTGTACAAGTTTTTGAAACGTGGCGGTGTTATGGTACATGGAAACAAGAAGCACGCTGGAAGAAATTATATATTAGAATATGTTAAAATAAAAGATTTAATAAATAAAAAATAGAAACATAAACCTTAAAAACAAATGATTTGGAACATAATAAATTAAAATTTAAACATAATAATAAATTCAATGATCCGAGCTTTCTTCCCACATGCTCCTGCTATTCTTCCAAATAAAAACCTCTACAAACATAAACCTAAACACACCATCTCTTATAAAACCCTAATTTCTTAAGAATGCAACATATATAGTCAGGGCTCGTGACAAAAAAGTCTCAATCTCCAAGTGCAAAGTTATGCCTCGCAGCTAGATCGAGCTATAGTAGGTATCTGCTCAAAATTTTAACATAAATGCTATGTTGTATACACGAGTGATGAATCCCGACTAACCATATTTGAAGAATACATAGAATCCAAAATCAATGGCCTTAAGAGGAGAATTCTCCTTTTTGTTCGCAAATAGGAAATTCTCTGGTTTAAGGTCCCTATGGATCACCCCATGTTTGTGGAAGAGGTGCACTAGAAGAATAAATCTACTAGCAAATGATAACATAACATAAACAAACAAGATCTCTAGAACTGATTTTTGAAGCAATATTGACAAAGAATGCCAAAGAACAAAGTAAAATCACCATTACTGGACCCCAAAACTAGAGGACGCTTATGAGATCTCTCTATTAATGCTCCAACTATTGCTTTAGGTAATATATCGCCAAGTGTATAGATATAAAAGGTAATATCTCACCAAGGGCACATAAAGAAACTTATCAAAATGAGGAGAAATATACGCAAGAATAAATTTGGATCTGAAAAACTCAAACAACCTTAAAAATAAAAAATAAAAAATTGGGAGAAAAAAGAGATATGTACAACACTAAGTTATTCCTAATCTACAGAGACATGAGGATCTCTACGATTGCATTCATGCTCAAGTAGACCTATTTGATTATTGTGTGGATGTGCACTTACTACTATAAATATAAAATATCATAAATATTGTCCATAATTACATGTAGAGCATACTCACCTGATCGAATTCCACAATTGTCCATGTAACAGCAGCAACCACAGGTTCAGTATAATGGCCCTACGCAACGTTTCGAATGAAAATATCCCCACCTTGGCAGAGTTCCATCAACAAATGAATGGCATTGTCGTCACAGGTTTCCTTCAGGCTCACGATGTTATCATTCTTGGGAAAATGCTTCATAATAGCCATTTCCTGCCGCACATCTTTGATGTAATGAATTGGCTGTGCTTATTGATTGCTTTAATACTGGAATTAAGGATAACAACTCTCACTAAATATGGCTTAAATGCATATTTTTTGATCACCACTCTGAAGCTTATGGTGGATCGCTTCGCTTTCAAGTCACCCTTTCTAGAGTACTTTCTTTCATCTAATACAACAAGAGGGGAGGAAGTTGTTGCACTTGCTTTGATAAAGTTATAGCTTATGTTTATTTCTCTAACTAGAATCTCTTCTTAGCTGCTACTCTATTGAAGTTAGATTGATTTCTTCCATAAAGGAGCTTATTCATTAGCTTCTTAAAGAGCATATTCAAGAGCAATTACTAGTCTCCCTGGCTCACTTTGTGTTTTATTTACTACTATCAATCTTGCTTAGACCTAGACTTTAATTACATCTATCATATCAATCATTCGATTCATATAATCCTTGCTTAATTTAAGCAGGTATTTTCTTTATATTAAAGCCTACCGCAACTCATTACCCTTTCTTCATTCCATGCATGCAACATAAGCTCCCCTTGCAGAATGAGCCTACACAGGTGGTCGAAAGTAATTCCAAACTCCACTCTTCCGAGCTCTCTGTCCAACAAATATCTCTTCTCTTGTGAGAAAGAGAAAGAGTTGTTTACATTGTCGGCCTCCATGTCCATAGAAGAGACATGGACACAGGGTTAAGATCGTATTTTTTATTAAGTTGGTAAAGTTATTTCTATACACTACTTATGTAAAGTTCTGATTTGGTCCTTGTGTCTCCTGGTATCAGAGCATATGCAAAAAATAAAACACTTTCCATTCCGTTTCTAATTTTCTAAGTTTGCACAAAAACTCATGACAAAAAAAATACTGAGACTCGAATGGAAGTAAACTAGGAATATAAAGAAAAAAAACTAAAATCAAAACATCCCAATATGAAAATTATTTTTAAAAAATCTATAATCAGAACAATATACCTTCACATCTGATAAAGGTCATTATCTTGTGAAAACATAAACCTTTTCGGGTAAACCAAAACATGTTGTCAACTAAAAGAAGTGTTATGAATGTAATGGAAGAACTCGCTGAACAAATAAATGAAAAAATTTCTAGAAGAATCTAGAAATCCTTTAATGTATGCAGATACATAGGTTGAAGATCTTGGTCAACAATTAGAGCAAGTATTCATAACACTCTAATAATATGTTTGACTAAAATAATGTATGTCCATGTAGTTTGAACACCTTAAGAAACCACTCATAAAAATAGATCACAGATCAACACGCTGATGTATTACATTGTTAAAACCCTTGGAGAGGGAAACGGTCCATGAACCTAACCAACACCAGTGCTTATGGCACTATATTAATGCAAAATGAAAATATTTTATATATGAGCTTCTCACAATGGCTCATGACAAATTACGTGCGTTCTCTTTAAATAGAGATCATGGACCAGTCGAGCATTAAGACATGGATCAATATAGTCATTAAGATCAAGGAGAGTATGGACCACTAGGTCACTTAAAGTCTAGGACATATCGTTACCATGAGATTACATAAGTACAAATGCATGCTAATTCATACTGAATAAACACACTATTACAAAAAATTTAATAGACCAATTTGATCTAAACTAATTCAGGTAAGTGTCTAAATATTCTAACATCCCCCTTAAGAACAACTTGGGATAATATTAAAGGATTTACAAAGGTGACACAATAGGAGAAGGAAGGAGACATTAGAACCTATTAGGTTTTAGATTCAAGTGGAAGGTTAGGGACTATGAACTTCACAAAGTAAATCGTCTAATAGATTTTGATACAACCATGGATGTTCCCATTAGTTGAATCCTTGGTTGATCCACAATCTTAATCATAAATGAAAATTTCCTTAACTTGTAGATTTCCCACTTTTTCATGGTCTTAGTAGGTTAGTGTTATGTTAACTCTTGAGCTTTTTTCCATAGATACCTTCTAATTGATCTCAAAGAACATTTATATAGGTATAAGTTGTTAGTATGTAGGTATTCATTGCATTAGTCCCCCAATGAAAGTGTTGGTATGTATCCCCAATGTAGAGAGTAAAATTTTTCATCTCATGTGAGATATGCCTCCAATTTGAGGCCCATCTTCTATTTTCAAATGGAATGCAATTTTGTCACTTGCATAGGACGGGCTAGTGCTCCTATCTCAACGTTGACTCCTTCCTCTTCTATTGAAGTACAATGTTTAACTTTCTATTCTCAAACTCACTTTCTCTTGGTCTAGTCTTACTAAATTTCTAGAATGATCATTTTTAAAATATGGAGTCTTTCCTTCAAATTAATCCTCATCTTTCACTCACTTTTAATAACACTTTGAAATACCCCTTGTCATCTATTATGTTTCATCTCTTATCATTTATATCTTGTTAAGACCTAGCTTGAAAGTAAGTAAGTTAATGGTATGAAATGTATAAACCATTTAATCTTGTGAATAAATTTTCTATATACTCTTATTACTAAATTTTATATCCATTTATCATAATTTTGATAAGAATAACATAGAAAACCAAATGAAAAATCTTAATGTACATGCATATATCAAAGCTTAAGAATCATGGTGAGACTTCAAGATAGATTAAACCCACAGAACCAATGACTAATAAAATATTCTTCCATGAGTTATTTAGTTATACTCTATTTTTTCTTTTATTAAAATAGATTAAGTCATAATGAATAAGAAGAGGTTTTTATTTAGAAAAAATGGTTATAAGATTTTATTATCTTTAATAAATAACAAAAAAATTGACTGTTCATAGTGTAAACACTGAGATGAAACTCCACCATCATAATGAATAAAAATGATAAATTTGAGATTCCAATATCATAACCCATAAAAAGGCATTGTGCTAGGAAGATAAGAAGATATGGATTAGAAAAAGACATGGTACGTTAAGACATGATTATTGAAAGTGTATGACTAATATTTTTTTAAATTTTTTTATGTAGACTTTATGATTATAAAACCCTTTACATTCGTTTATTGTGTCAAATCAGAATTTCTACATGGTTTCTCAACGGATGAATGAAAATTTTCCACATGGTTTCTAAATTTCCAGGTACTTTTCCAATTAGCGTCCAGTGGATTGTACTATCATCCAAACCCAAATCTTCAATAGGTATAATTTTAATAAAACATCACATCTCCACGACAATAATGCGTCTGGGCAACGCTGGTTTGTAATGTTCCTTTCTACCTACTCATATCCTAGCAATGCAGCTGTCCAGCATGAATTCGTGCCAAAGGCGAGATCAGATATTATCCAGAGCTATCAAAACAGTTTCAGCGCACCCCAAAACGTTCATTTTTGTCATATTTGTTCGATCGATTTTGTTTAACTATCTCCATGTGGCGAACTATTACTTTTATTGGATTGGCCTCCCCATCACCACAGTTGGCATATTTTCAGTCGTTTATATATATATGTATATAATTTGCCAATATTATAGCATTCTTGAAATCTGCTAGCTATGCAACATCAACTTTTCATATGACATTTTCATATAGCCATAGCACTCTTGAAATCTACTAACTATACTACATTAACTGTTCATATGATTGTAGGACTTTTTCATATAGCCATTAATCTTTTTACCTTGATAACGGATCATTGGTTATTAATAATAAGCTGATTAGGGTTCCTGTTAATCTGCATACCCCAAAACTCTGTTATTGTGAATCTGTGTTCTAGAAAATTGTAGAATCTTCATCGAATATATTGGATTCATCAAAAATATATATTGATCCGTGATATCGGAGTAGTTTATCATATGCCACAAATATTTTAGTGCCTATGTCTGTGAATGTATGAATTCAAGGAAGTCTATTTCAAAAACTGAAGCAGCGCGCAATCTGACAAACACTATTTCATCAAATAGATATTGCAGTTCAAGATTAATTTCATCAAATAATATTGCAATTCACGATAGGATTGGCAAGGTGATGGATTAATATAGACTGATCTCCCCACTAGTGTGCCGTCAATATCCAATATTGAGTACAGGCTCGGCCAAACAAAATTCGACACATAAGCTTTAAAAAAACAAAACATAAGCTTTAAAAAAACAAAATAGCAACAAGTTAACCTTTTTATCCACAAGTCAATTTAGTTAAATGCATATCTCTTTATATATAATTGTTTTAACCAAAATAATCCAAATTTCAATGAAATTTAAAGAAAAAAAACAAAGAAAATTGTAATGCAATCCATGGAAGGGATTCTGAATTTAATATTTGCACATCAATATATTGAGGTTACTCTGCAAGCAGTTAAGTTTGAACTTAAAAGAGGCAATGATTATAGATAGTTGTTTCAGTTGGGAAGCTTGATCTTTGTATATGTAAATTTAAGCCCACAACAAAAATCAAAGCCGGTCTTCAGTATTTTATTTAATTTCACAAGTAGTTTTCATTATTGTATTGGTCTGAAGCCACAACTTTTCATTTGATTAAAGATATAGCATGGCAGGATTGCAAAGCTTTAATTTAAATCTTAAACTTTGCAATTGAAAATACAAGTCCTTTAACTAACAATTAGTTTCATAGGAAAAGTTTTGAATACTCAAATATTACAAATACAAATACCTTTTCCCAATTTAAGAAGGACAACTCTTGAATATGCACATATTACATATACATACAAACTTAAATTAAAGATTGACAAAACAATATCTATCATATATATCTTTTCTTTTTTTATGATGATTTCCATGACCTCTAGCTCCAAAATCTGTCACAAAAAATGTTTGAATCTTCTCAAACTTTCAACAACCGCATTTAATTACTAACTACAGTCAAATTCATCTGCACAGAACCCGAAAGAAAATCCATAAATTTAAGATCCATTGTTCAAATTCTAACTGCAACTGCAAATTTTCTTTGAAAATTAGGTTAAAATTAGGTTAACCTTTAGCACTCGTTAGATTTCAACCCATTGCAACCTATTGTCCTTAATTAGATCATGATGTATTGCTGATCAGCACAGTCAAACATTTTTCATATTTTTCATGAATGGAAAGAAAAGATTTAGAAGTCTCAGGAAGGTAAGGAAAAGAAGAATTCAATCTAGTTGAAACGCCCAGCATCGAATATTGGAAATGCAGGTGCGAAATTGCAAAGCTCCTTCATTCCACCACACTTTGTGAGATCAATAGATTCTTCTTCCCAGTATTTCTAGTGTTATGCTCATTTAAGTGTGGAATTTATCTCTAGTAAAGATTATTCCTCCAAATAAATCCTCTTTCTTTGATTTAATTGTTAAAACCTTAATCACCTGGGCTTTTCTTTCTGCAAAATAGTTAAATTCAACTGTGTTTGGCCAACAAATCTTTAAATTCTTTATCTAACACTCTTTTTTAATTTAATCTCTTCTTATAAACTAGCTTCCTCCTATTTAGCTTCCTATCTACGTTTGAAGTGCTTCCAGACTCCTTTCATTTCAACACTTCACTTCCCAGAGTTACTGTTGTTGAATAGTTGCAGAGATCTTAAATCATAGATCTTACTGCTATTACAATCTGGCATGCTCTGTTGGTCTGGGAAGACGTTAACATACACCTTTAAGAACAACTACATACCTATTAGGGGGATCACTTTCATGTAAGGAAAATGGTTTTGTTTTAACACACGTACTATATGTTAGTCTCCACAAATTTAACGAGCATCTACAACTGCTGGTAGGGTAACAAGAACCCAAGACGGTAAAATATATTGACTTACCATTACCCACTTGCAGGTAGGGTAACAAGAACTCTAGGCGAGTGCATAGAAGAGGGCATTCTCTTTGTTGAAGCAACCACAGTCAAGGGGTAGGACATGAATCTTGGAAACATCTCCTCCTACATTATCCCTCTTGCGGTGATTTGGACCTGCAGGGCTGGATTTTAAAAAAATTGTTTTCCCCTCTGCAAATCGGAAGCAGTTTCCCATGAATGCAGAGATGCGCTTCTGCTCTTAGTTCACCGGATGCAGGTCCATAGGTCGAAGCTCACCTATTCACGTCTGTGTGGACAACGTCAAAAGGGGAACATGTTCACTATAACTGAGGTGTGGCTGTCACAGGAAGATTGTTTAATACATGGTGTTGTGATTTATGAACCTACTTATCCTCTGTGCAGGACGTGATGTCAGGCCATTCATCGACCATTACAATCATTCATTCACACCAGTTGATGTCCACTAGAGCGGCGAAAGCTAAGTATTGAGCTGCATAGCATTAAATGATGCGGCTCAATGCTTAGGGTCCATTGGATCTGGAGATTCTCTAGATTCAACTGACCCTAAGCACTGAGCTGCGACATTTAATGCTCTGCAGCTTAATGCTTAGCTTTCGCCCACTAGAGCTGGTTAGCAATTAAAGGAGTGGCATACTAACATAGTTAGTTTGGCACCTCATGATGTTTGTAGGATGCCCCTTTTGGGAAGTGAAAATAAAAACTAACGTCATACTGTTCTGCTCAATGAAATGCAAAATAATTACAGTTTTGAAAATAATTTTAATTAAATAAATTAAGAAACTAATATTTTAAATATAGTTTTAAACACAATTGTATTTTACAAATAAATTAATCCTACTTTATGGATCCATATATAATACACTTCGGGAACATAAAAATTAAAATTGAAGAGTAGACATTGCTTCCTAGAAAAAACATAACGAAAACTAATTGGAAATTTATATGTTATGTAAAATGGATAGTAAAAGTATTTGGCAATATTATGTTGTATTCTTAATTATAAAGTTTAATTGGATTTTTGCAATATAATATTTATAACATTTTTTAATAACTTTTATAATATCAAATTGAAATTTTATATACTTGTTCTTTTATGGTCCGATTTTACAAGATTATTTTACAAATATTCAAATTTATATGTATTACTATTTATTTTTTAAACATAAATGATTTATAATCTTTGTTAAAGGGTGTTATAATGTAGATAAATAGCTAATAGTTAGATAATATAAAATAGGAGTGATATCACTTCCAAAAATATTCTATTTCTATAAAATTTAGTGACTAATTTTACATAAAATTAAGGTTTTATTGGTAGTGTATGCCTCGACAAAGATTTCTACAAGCAATAAACATTTACATAACATAGAAAAACAAATTAAGAGAAGACAAATATGCTTATCACATCATCACGGCTTGGTCAGGTGTGTCTACTTCCATCTTTTCCACTTAGATGTCATCTTAGGGCTGGTATGTCCTTTCCCCTTCATCTTGTGTCATTGAAAAGGATCCCACTTAGAGATGATTTGAAACAACAAAGGAGGAACTTTTGTTAAGCTCTTGAACCATTACTCTTAACCTAGCACATTCCTCTTCAAGATTTTGAATTTAATTTTTAGATCCTCTTGTGACTAAATATGAAAGGACGCAACCTTTTAGTCAATGTTTATAATTAATTTATTTAATTATTAAGTATTATGAATATTTATTGATATATTTATATATTATTTTATGTTTATAACAAATGCTCTATGTAGATGCTCATGTTCATAGATAATTGTTGTGACTAAAAAACTGGAGGCATTATTACCTTTGATAAGGCCTTCGTGCGTGAAGCTCTTGAACTCCTAAATGTCTTGGTGACAAGTAGGGTAGTTATCATCCATATTGTAAACCCCTTCCCCCTGATTCGAGGAAAGCAATAATACTTATAATTGATGTTGATGAAGTGACCCCAATAGAAAAGGGCCCTAATAATTAAGCCAATAGGTATTTATATCCTAGAATTTGGTGGTGAACTATCATCCATGCTTTTCCTAGATTGAAGGAGGATGGGACAAGTGTAATGTCCAAATTGATTCTATGAGCATCATTCAAAATTCGAAATAAACAATTATAAAGAAAAACAAATATAAGAAATAACTCGTAGTTGATGCATGGATAGCTCTAGCATTTCATGGCAGATAAGTGAAAGAGGGTAGCTGATAACATGTAGTTATCCATGGATAATGGGTAGCCGAACAATTATATATATATATATATATATATATATATATATATATATATATATATATATATATATATATAAGTAGTAGCTAATGCATGGATGCATGGATAACTGGGGCAGTTCATGGTAGATAATGAGAAGAAGATGATTGATAACATGTAGCTAGGCATGGATAACTAGGAGCTAACAATTATAAAAAAAATATAAAAAATAATTGGTCGTAATTGATATATGGATGTAGGATAAGTTGGACAGTTCATGATAGATAACTAGAAGAAGGTGGATGATAACATGTAGCAAGGCATGAATAACTGGTAGTTGAACCAATTTAACTCCAAACATGTCTAATAAATATCAATTAAATTTTTTACTATGTTTGGAATCTATTTAAAAAAAAAATCGAACCCAGTTAAAGATTATGTGCATGATTCAAACTCGATTCTATTGATTTATGGTTGATTGATTGGTTCGGAACATTTCATAGAAAACCATTGGAAAAAGTCGATGCGTAGGGTGTTAGGTGTTATTTGGCTCGTTCCATGCTCTAGGAAAAAACTTATACATCTTGATATATACACATGTTTTCTAGCTTATCACGCGATTTTTCATCTATGAAATGTTTTTTCCTCTTCATTCTATTTTTTATTGTATTATTTATTAAACTAATAAGAAACCTATTCAATACAATTTTTTTCCTTATTCCTTTCCTATCCTATATGTGAATAGTGTTTATCATCTACACAATTTAGTAAAGGACTTTTACATACCAGTAAGTCGTTATAATATTTCTTCATGATTATTCTTTCAAGAATCGTAGTATTCAAATATTAACAACCTTCAGTGCAAACAAATTAGTTTACGAACTCCTGAAACTTAGCTACAATGTATCATATTTAAGAGGAAAAAATAAAAGCGTGTATTAAGTATCATTTGGGTACAAAGGGGGGTTAGTTGATAGACACTACAACTCACTCACTTAATTGAATGATTGGATAAAATATGTACTCTTATAATGTGAATAGCCTAAAAATTAGACAACTTAGGTTAGAATAGGCAGATTTTCCGGCACGAATTTGAAAAAACACAATTCAAATTCTTCAAAATCTAGGTGACAGTTGCCACGTTCTGGAATTTTGGGTTTCCCAAGGGGTTTGGAGGATGTTCATTCCATTTTTTGCAATTTTGGGTTTGCCATGGGTTTTGGAAGGTGTTCAATCCATTTTTTGGAATTTTAGGTCACCCAGGGGTTTTTGCAGGGTGATTAGAACATAGTTTAATTCAAAGTTTACAAAATAAAAAAAATATATTCCAAGAAAAAAATGACTATCCATGCCGATCTTTGAATTTTTAGACATCTCCCTTGTAATAGAATAAATTAAATATATGTTATGCTTTGAAACAATTTTTTTTTTTTTTTTTTTAAATTTAATGTTTTAAAAACTTCATTAATTAAAAAGATTGAACCTAAATCATTATGCATAATAAAAAGATTAAAAAGTTTTAAAAATCAATATTAGTTATCCTAAATATATATAAGGACACGATTCGTATAAAGTTTCTAAGGTTTCCAAGGAAAAATAAAGTTTCTAAGGTATAATAATAATTGGAATTTTTATATTTTTAGAATAAAATACAAAATATTTTTAAAATGATTTATTATTGTTAATTTTCTTTTAAAAAAGCTTATAAATCTCAAAATATTCTTTTATTTATATTTATAGATATTAATAATAAATGGAATAAAATATTTATTTGAATGAGTATATAAATACATAACAATACATTATAATTGGATTTATAGTTTTGGATTTATAATCTAAATATAATGTTATTATTTGTGAATATTATTCATTTTATATTAAAAATTAAGAAATAAAAATTATAAAAAATATATTTATATTTATTTAATAACATTCATAAGTGTTTATATCATAGAATTTGGTGTTAAAATTTATGTTTTTTTTTAGGTTGTATGAGGATGGGACAAATATGCTATGGAGATTGATTTTATGGCAATAATTTTAAATTCAAAATAAACAATTATAATAAAAAGGAATATAAAAAATAACTAGTAGTAACTAGTAGTTGATTCATGGATATAATTTTTAACTTATTTGTGACACTTAACTTGTAGCATATTGGTGTTTACAGACCACAACTTAAGTGGTTGTGGTAGTTTAGGAAAGCCTCTAAGCCACTTGTATTATGAGAGGAAATCCAATTTCACATTACCAACTATGAATGCTACAAAGGGAGATAACCTATAAGATGCCAAGGAAGTCAACTAGGGCTGACCCTTGAAAAACAACATTCATCAACCAATTCGTGTAAGGGTAGAAGCACAAAAATAAGGATCATTTGAACATGAAACCCACTAACTTCCAAAGATGAGAAAAATATTGAAACCATGCAAGATTAACCACTCAAGTTGTACAACCACAAATTGTGGCATAAAATCCAAAATAACTTGTGCATGTAATGATAAAGCAAACAACTTTAACCATCAACAACCACACCCAAGCTTGATCTTGGGATGAAATCCCAATTGCATCCGAACTAATTGAACCCATCACTTCATAATCTAAGTTAACTATAACCAAGATCATGTGTGAAGGTTGGGCTATCCTAAATGCATCATCCCTCAGCATCTTATGATCATTAAAACATGATGCAATGTGGCTTTCCAATGGAGTAATTCATATGCATGAGCTTTAAATGAGAATCCATGAGATTTATTGAGAACTAGGAGATGGGCTTAAAGTTTAACACCTATTTATCTTTTAATAAACCTTCATACAACTTAGTAGCTAAGTTAGAAAGATGATCAATATCGGATTTGATGGAATGCAAAATTTGATAACACCCACTTATTTTTTAATAAACCTTCATACAACTTCGTAACTAAGTTAGAAAGCTGATAACATTGGATTTGATGGAATTCAAAATTTGGTAAAAGTAAACATCTGTAATACCTTGGCAATTTGTGTTAGGCCTCTCTCGTTGAGAGAAGAATCAAAGTGCATATGTTGTATCGTAATAAATGGTGATAAATGGGTAACTGCGCTCGTGCTAGTGATGCTACTGGTGGGCGTTAGTGTTAACGCTCAAAACTGTGGCTGTGCCAGCGGGCTGTGTTGCAGCCAGTATGGATACTGCGGGACTACCTCTGATTACTGCGGCAATGGCTGCCAGAGCGGTCCCTGCTCCAATTCCGGCGGAGGTGGCGTGAGCACCATAGTTTCCCAGAGTTTCTTCAGTGGTCTTGCGGGCGGAGCTGGCAGCTCCTGCGAAGGCAACGGATCCTATACTTACAATGCTTTCATCGCAGCGGCCAATGCCTTTTCTGGATTTGGCACCACCGGATCCAGCGACGTCCAGAAGAGAGAACTCGCTGCCTTCTTCGCAAATGTAATGCACGAAACTGGAGGTATATATTTTGTTCTTTCTGTTCAACCATAAGTTATCAATTGCTAGATATTCACCTCTATTATTTGTTATTTACCTCATACTCTATTTATAATTATAACTTCTCGTTTAATTTGTTTGTCACGTCAGGTCTCTGCTACATCAACGAGATAAACCCTACAATAATATACTGTCAGAGTTCAAGCACGTGGACATGTACGAGTAGGAAAAGCTATCATGGACGTGGGCCTCTCCAGTTGAGCTGGTAAGTATGATCAATTGATCGTGAAACCCTACACTTACTATAAGAGATCTCCTGACTGATCTTTAATGGCGAAACGCGCAAAGACTGACAGTTGGATTGTTGCAGGAATTACAACTATGGGGCAGCGGGGCAAAGCATTGGGTTCGACGGGCTGAACAACCCAGAGAACGTGGGGCAAGACGCCACCATCTCGTTCAAGACGGCCGTGTGGTTCTGGATGGAGAACAGCAACTGCCACTCAGCCATAACCGGAGGGCAGGGCTTCGGTGCGACGATCGAAGCCATCAACGGTGGGGAACGCAATGGTGGGAACAGTGGTGAAGTAAGTAGCAGAGTTAACTACTACAACAATATCTGTAGCCAGTTGGGTGTCGATCCCGGAGCCAATGTATCCTGCTAAATCTCTCTTGCTGCCCAATATATCAATAAGATGTCAATGATATCCATGGCTCTCCAGTAAATAAAAATTGCTGGAAACCTCTGGTGGCGTGCACAATAAAATAAAATTTACTTGAAGTGAACACTTTCAAAATTATCATTCATATTCTTAAATACTTGCATCTTAGCACGATCTTTTTTCTTTTGGATTTCGAAAACTTGGACGAGATTCGATCTAGTTTCTCCAATTCTTTGAAATCCATAAGCAAAATTATCCGTCTTGTTTCGGTCAATATTTTTTGGTCTCCACTTTGGTCAAGCTGTGAATTCGAACCAATATAAAATAATGGCCGTCTACACTACATATCAAAAGCTACAAACATATAACTTATACTAAACTTATTGTGAAGAATATGTATATCATTGTGAATTTTGAATGAAATGCAAAATCAGCAAAGTGGCGTTTATGTATATACCCTTTCATATATAAGCCTCCATTAATCTTGTAATGTACATAATTTAATTTTTAATGTAAAGAATCTGTATATCATTGTTAATGAGATGGAAAATAGGAAAGTTGCCACTAATAATATTAAAAATCAGAAAAGTTGCTACTCATCATGTATTAACAATTTTAGTAGATACCTTTTCATATAAGGGTCCAAGGCATACGTAAGCGTGCAGAGTTGTATACATTTAATAAGCTTATAAAGTTGCATATACATAATGATTAGTTTAAGAAGTAAAAAGATGTTTAAGGGAGTAAAATGAGGTTTATTATAACTACACAACAAAAAAAATCATTTTTTAGCATCACTTATATTTTGTGGTGTAAATGTGGTGGTATTGGCATCACTTACATTTATGTGGTGTTAAAATGGTTTTATTAACACCATTTATATTTTTGGTGTTAAAGTGGTGGCATTAGCACCACTTATATTTTGTGGTGTTAATATGGTATTATATTTGTTAATAATATTGGAAATTGAGTTATATCTTTATGTGAAATGCCATGTTGGCAAGTACCATAAAGTGGCGCTAAGCTATTATTTCCACATGGACATGTACAAATAGGATTTAATTATGTGAATTTGCACCATAAACAAATTCACAAATAATTATTTTGAAAATAACTCAATTCAATATTTTTTTTTTTCATCAATTAAAATAAATGATCAAAGATTAATTTATGAGTTTTTGCATCACACTTACACTTACAAGAAGTTCAAATATTTATATTTAGAATATTTAAGCAAATAAATTCGGGTAGAATATTTAACAAAATAAATTCATGTGATTCATTTATCACACTTTACACCAAAAGCACAAGAAGTTCAATTTTTTTTTTTTGGAAAATAGCTCAATTTATTTATTCGTTTTTTATATTATTTAAATACAATTGACAAATAAATAAATAAAACTATTTTTTATTTATTACTATTATAAAGTAGAAATAAAATTATTTGAATTTAAATTTGATTATTCATATGAGATATTTTTATCTTCTTAATTTTTTTTATCGAAATTAGTATTATTATTAGGTTTGTAACACAAGACATAGGTCTTAGATCCATCTATATGATCAATGGAGAAAACCTGTACCTAAGGCCCTAAAATAAGCTTTTAGGAATCTACGACCAAGAAAGACACCACAGAGGTCCCCACACATATTCCTAGGAGTATTCTTAGCCTCTAAGTATGGGCATTCACACTATTATAAGTTTTTAATCACTAGGGATAGATCCAATGACCCTCAACATTGTTAAGGCAACAATCATAGGCCTTAGCCTAAAGGAATCCTAAGCATAAAGAAATGACATGTTGTCAAGTACCATATAGTGGTGCTAATCTCATATTTGTCACATGGATATGTACAAAAAGGATTTAATTATGATGATTTGCACCATAAACACAACAACATCATAAATAATTATTTTGTAATAACTTAATTCAATTTTTTTTATTCAAATAAATGCCCATGATTAATTTATGAGGTTTTAAACCACAATCACAACAAATTCAATTATTTGTTTTTATCACTATTAAAACCAATAATCTCACATGATTCATTTATGAGGTGTTGCACCACAAACACAAGAAGTTCACAAATAATTATTTCTAAAAACCCTTAAATTTGACAAATAATTAAAGAAAACCATTTTTAATTTATTGTACTATTATAAAATATTAATAAAAATGATTTGAATTGAGATTTCATTATTTGATAGGGTATATTTTTATTGATATTATTAAATTTTCTAATGGATATTAATATCATTACTATGCTTTGTGCACAAGGCATGGGTCTCAAATCCTTGGAGATGTTTGAGGGAGGAAACCTCTTCATTGGGCCCTAAACGAATCTTTTAGGAATATAGGACTGAGAAATATGGTCAACACACATATATTACTAAGAATATTCTTAACATCTATGTGTGGATATTGATTGCATTATAAGGTTTTGATCACTAGTGGTAGATCTATTGGCCCTCGACCTAGTTAAGAGAAGAAACCTAGGCCTTAGCCTAAATTAAACTTCTAGGCATGTAGGGATAATAATGATTTGTCACACCAACACAAATGACTTTTTGAGAAGATCTAAGGCCTTATAATAGGGATAATGGGGGGAGTTGAAGGAACTAAAACTAGGTATAAGTCTTTAGGGAATAGAAATGATTAAGGAAGGAACCCCATCATGCCTTAGACCTTAGAGGAAACCTCTAGGCATATAAGATTAACAAGTATACCTTGAAACACCACATAAGACCTCCTAAGGGTATCCTTCGCGTGATATTGGGGGTATTAATGTACGTAAGAGGTTGTTTTTAAGCACTATATATGGTTGTTTAGGCCCTTAACATGTTTGAGAGAGGAAACCTAGGCCTTATTCCCTAGTAAAATATTTTTTGCATCTAAGGAAAAATACAACAACTCAAAGAACTACACATGACATATTGGGGTTATTATTTACCTCTAAGTAAGGAAATCAACACCATTATGATTTTTTTGCTAGTATGCATGGGTATTAGGTTTTTGTATAATGTCATAGGAGGAAATTTGGGCCTTAAACCCTAAGGGAAGCTTTAAAACGCACCCATGAACTCCAAACATTATCCTTGGCATCTGAGCATTCATATAAGTGACACTAGGTATGTAAACCTTAGACATAGTCATGAGAGGAATTATAGGAAGTAGGCCCTAAAGGATGGTTTTAGGCATATCGGCTAATAACAATGACTCAAACTATCACCTAGAAGATCATGCAATGTATAGGATATCATTATTCTCAAAGTGGGATATGGGTGGAAATATGTGGTTTTGAGTACTAGCAATGGGTTTGAGTAAATAGTTGGGGAAGAAATTGAAAGAATTATACCCTAACATAATATTATTGAGGTAATGGGCAATGATCAAGACAAAGAACCATAACATGCACCATTTAAAGTTGATATTTGACATAATAGTTGGATGTGAGCATAATCAAGAGTTTTTGCATAGAGGTATGGATCTCAAGTCCTTTATTGGAGACATAAACGTAAAGCAAGAGCCTTATGTAGGTGTCCCAAGGCCTTCTTAATTATATTACATAAAAGATGACCATGACTTTATCCCTAAAGAAACCATTAAGGAATCCATATCGATTGAGACACTATGTATCTAGTTGTTATGGCCTTTTAGCCTTAGATAAGATCAATGGAGGAGACCTAAATATCGACCACTAAAGGAATCTTCTAGCCATCCAGGACTAAGAAGGTTTGCTCCACCAACAACACATGGCCTCTTGAGAGTATCATTAGCATATGATTGAGGATGTTGGTGACATTATGTGGTTTTGAGCAGTATGTACATGTCTTGAGGCCTTGAGAGTGGTGTTCTAAGGAAGAAGACCATGCCTCTATCCCTAAAGAAATCGTTCAGGCATCCAAATCCATGTCTCAGGGACTTGGGAATGATTTTATAGGGAAAACAACTATGCCTTTGTCCTTAAAGAAACAATTGGGGAATCTAAAGTGATGAACAATGCCTAAAGCATGATGCATGACCTTGCATGGATATCCATGCGACTATGTATCCATTTCTTGGTGCCTTGCGGACTTGGATATGGTCAAGGGAGGAGACTTGAACCTCTAGCCATAAATGAATCTTCTAGCCATCCAAGGATAAGAAGATTGCCTCAACCAACCACACATGACCTCTTGAGGGTATCATTGTCATATGATTGAGGATATTAACACCATTATGTGATTTTGAGAAGAATGTAGGTGTCTTAGGACCTCGGGAATGATTTTATAGAGAAGAATACCATTCCTTTGGCCCTAAATAGACCACTAAGGAATCTACATCCCTGAACAATGCCTCAAAGCAGCATGCATGAATTTTCAAGGGTATCCATTGAGCTTTGTATCTAGGTCTTAGGGACTCGAGGTCTTGGACATGGTCAGTAGAAGAAATTTGAACCTTGGGCCTTAAATAAATCTTTTTGTCCATCAAAGGTTAAGCAGGTTTCCTCCACCAACCAAACATGGCCTCCTGAGGGTATCATTGGCCTATGATTAAGGATGACAATTCCAGTAGGTGGGTTTGAAAATATGTATGTGTCTCAATGCCTTTGGAATGACATTCTAGGGGAAAGGCCATTCATTTGGCCCTAAAGAAACCATGAACAATGCCTTAAATAACCATGCACGACTTTACAAGGGTATCCATGGCACTATGTATCCAAGTCTTGGGGACTTGGGGGATTGGAAATGGTCATGGGAGGAGGCATGAAGCTCAAGCTCTAATGGAATCTTCTAGCCATATAGAGATAAGAATGTTCTATCTACCAACAACACATCACCTTTCAAGGGTCATTGGCCTATGATTGAGGATGTTAGTGACAATAGGGTGTTTTGACGAGTATGCACATGTCTCAAGTTGTTGGGAATGAAGTTCTAGGGAGGAATACCATGCTTTTATCCCTAAATAAATCATTGAGGATTCCACAGCCACGAACAATGCCTCGAAGAACCACACATGACTTTATAGGGATATCCATGGCATTATGTATCTAGGTCTTGTGGCCTTAGGACATTCGACATGGTCAATGAAAGAGACTTAAAAATAGGGCCCTAAAGGAAGCTTCTAGCCATCTATGTCAAACAAGGATGTCTTCACAAACCACATATGGCCTCTTGAGGGTATCATTGGTCTAAGATTAGTGATTTTAATGCCAATAGTTGGTTTTGAACATTATACACATGTCTTGGGGCCTTAGGAACGGCACTCTATAGAAGAGGACCATTCCTTTCACCCTAAAAAAACCATTTAGGAATACAAAGCCATAAATAATTCCAGAAAGCACCACACATGGCTTCAAAAGGTATCCATGGCACCATGCATCCAGGTCATTAGGACTTGGGGCATTGGACATGGTCAAGGGAGGGGACCTGAACCTCAGGCTCTAAAGGAATCTTCTATCCATCCAAGGATAAGAATGATACCTCAACCAACCACACATATCTTCTTAAAGGTAGCATTGGATTATGATTGAGGATCTTAGTACAATTAGATATTTTGATTAATATCTACTTGTTTCAAGGCCTTGGGAATGATATTCTAAGGAAGAAGACTATGTGTTTGGCCCTAAATGAATTCTTATGGCATTTAGAGCCATGAAAAATGTGTCAAGGCATCATGCATAACTTCGTAGGGGTATCCATCGCACTATGTATCAAGGTTCTTTTCCTTTACGCATTGGACATGGTCAGTAGAGGACACTTGATCCTTAATCCCTAAAGGAATATTTTAGCCATCTAAGGTTAAGGAGTTGGTCTCCTCCAACCACACATGGCCACTTGAGTGTATTATTAGCCTATGATTTATGATGTTGGTGACAACAAGTTTTTTTTAGTAGTATATAGTGTGTTAGGGCCTTGGGAATGATGTTCTAGGGAACAAGACCATGCCTTTCGCCCTAAATAAAATTTTGAGGCATTCAAAGCCATGAACATTGCCTCAAACCACCATGCGCAACTTTGGAGTCATATCTATAGTGCTATGTATTTGGATCTTGTGGCCTTAGGGCCTTAGACATAGTTAGTGGAGGAGACCTAAACCTTAGGCTCTAAAGGATTTTTCTACGAATCTAGAACTAAGTGGGTTTCCTCCACCGAACACACATGGCTTATTTAAGGTATCATTGGCCTATGATTTAGGATTTTGGTGCCATTAGGTGGTTTAAGAATTATGAAGGTGTCCTAGATCCTTTGAAATGGAATTATAGGGATGAAAACTATACCTTTGGCTCTAAAGAAACCATTGAGGCATATAAAGCCATGCACAATGCCTCAAATAACTACACATGACTTTGCATGTGTATTCATTGTGCTATGTATCTAGGTCTTGTGGTCGTGGGACCCTGGACATGGTAATGGAGGAGACTTGCAACTCAAGCCCCAAAGGAATCTTCTAACCATCTAGGGCTAAGAAGGTTTCCCCCACCAATAACAAGTTGTCTCCTGAGATCTTTTATCCATGGACCAATTCCTCTAAGCACCATGCATGAATTCATAGAGATATTTGTGGCACAATGTAAATCCATGCCGTGGGGCCTTGGACATGCTAGGGGGAGGAGACTTGAACTTTTGGCCCAGAAATAATGTTTTAGCCATCCAAGGCTAGGAATATTGCCTCGACCAACCACACATGGCCTCTTGAGGTATCATTGGCCCATGATTGAGGATATTAATGATTTTAGGTGGTTTTGAGCATAATGTATGTGTCTCATGGCTTTGGGAATGATTCTCTAGGAAATAAGACAACAAATTTTTCCGGAAAAAAACCATTGAGGCATCTAGATCCACGAAGAATGTCTCAAATCACCATGCATAACTTTGCAAACATATCTATGGTGCTATGTATATAGGTCCTCAGGTGTTGGTGTCTTGGACATGGTCAATGGAAGAGACCTAAACCTTGGGCCCTAAAGAAATTTTCTATCCATCCAAGGCTAAGAATGTTTCCTACACCTACCACACATGGCCTCCTTAGGGTTTCCGTTGGCATATGAATGATTATATTGGTTCCATCAGATGGTTTTCAAAAATGTGTATGTGTCTCAAGGCCTTGGGAATGACATTATAGGGAAAAATACCATGCCTTGGGCCCTAAAGAAACCATTGAGGCATTAAGAGCCATGAAAAAATATTCAAATCACCACGCATGAATTTGTAGGGGTAACCACGACACTATGTGTCCAACTATTGGGGACATTGGACCATCAACATGGTCATGGGATGAGACCTAAATATCAGGCCCATAAATAATGTTTCAATGTATAATACCTTCGGATGGCATGTTTTCCCTCAAATTGAGGCCTAAATAATGTCTCAATGTATAATACCTTTAGATGGTATGTTTTCTATCAAATTGAGATTTGTGTGCGTGTTGGTATAATTTATGTCTATTAAATTTGCCCATATTAATTATCAACCAGGGTTTGTACACTTAGAGTTGTCACAAAATATATGTTGAGGTAGAAGGTAACCCAAGATGTTTACTATGCAGATCCTAGAGATGTTTAATAATGAAAAGATTTAAATATCTTTCAAAATGAAAAACCGAGTCAAACTAAGAAATAAGATTACCAAACTATGAACTATCAAACAGATCAGACCTAACCTAACAACTTAGAGAGATTGCAATAATTTCGAATATAGAACTAACCTAACTATCAATCTATACTATCCCACTCTATGGACAAGAATTGAAATTGCAACATACAAGGAAAGTACTATTCTAGGAAGCAAGACTTGATAAAAAACAAGCTATACTAAAAAATCAAAGATTATCAACAATCATTCAAACCCTATTCTAAGAATTGAAAAGACTATCTTATTGCATAGAAAAAAAGATCTAACTATGAAACAAATTTGGAAACCTAACTACAAAACAATTCAATTTGCAAACTAACTATTAGAAACTAGAAGCTATGCTACCTTGAGAAAGATGATTGACTAATTAACCTAAGAAATTCAAATTAATAGTTAACTACAAATTCAAAAGAATGAGATGTTATTATAGAGTTTAAGTATGCATTAACAACAATGAATGATTCAGAAGCAAATTTACCTAAGTCATCTAATTCCACTCGTCTTGAGAGATTGTGTCAAGATGGCTTGCAAATGCTATGGAAATACAAAAAGGAAGCAACTCTACTTTAACTTCTATGAAGATATGAAAACTATAAATAGACAAATTATAAGTGAATTTGAACATTGTAACTACTACTCATCCATAAGAAAATGACAATTGAAAACCTAATTATAATACTTAGAATGAAATACTACTTAACAATCCTATTCTACTGAAAAGCACAAATTGTGAGTTGTAACCCTAATGACTATTTCAAAATTGGAACATGCAACACCTATTTAATTCATGCAATGCTATCAAACTCTAATTGTATCCTATCAATACTTCAAGCTAAAAACATCAAATACAAAAAAAAATTTGAACTCAAAGCAGACCTACAACTAAGCATGAAACAATAATTCAAATGACTGAAAACAATTTCAATTCATAAGAAAACCTATAGCAGAAAACACAGTGCTGCTATTCTAATTCTACAGTAAATCAAATCATAAAACAAATGGAAACTACCGCATCTTTGAAATCCAAATAAGACTACTAATTTTTAATTGGAAAATGATTTCTATTCTCCTACACCTATAGAAATGAAACGACTAAACTAAAAATGGAACTAGCAAGATCTAGCTATGTAAACAGAGATGAAATGCTAACTATAAATTCAAATGTGAAATTGAAATGAAATGTTGAACCTGTTTGTAACTACAGAAATGAGATGAACTGAAAATTGATAAGATCTATGATAACATGTTATGCAAATATAGGTTCTAAGAATGAAAACCAATGAAACTAAATTATAAGCTACTCAATTCATAAACCAAAAAACAACTACACTATTCTGCATTTAACCTAGAAACTATTTCCTACTACATAGTAAAATGGAATTTAAGTGTAAGTGAATTTCATCATACTACAATAGAAATAATTGATCTATGTATTAATGTAAATTTAAGTATGAAATGTTGAAGATGGATTTGAATCCTGACTAGTTACAGAGCACGATAAAATACTGAAAAACTAATTCAAACCCTAGCTAACTACAAAGCATAACGAAATACTGAGAATGTTGGAAATGAATTAAAATTCTTTCTAATTACGAATGAGATGCTGAAAGACAGTCTGAAAGAAAGTGTGAATGACCGGTCGTATGAATTCTATAGATGCAAATTACATGTAAGCAAAAGAATATTGCATTTTATAAACAACTGAACAACACCTACATGAAAACATTTTTAATTACATAAACATTACAAACTGAAATCACTTGTATGTAAAAACAAAGAGAAATAATGATATATGCATAGATGTAACCACTGCTGTTGAGGGGCCCTTCTCAAGTAAAAGAGGCCGTTCCTAATCTACTCAGTCACCAACCATGAAGCAAAAGATGAAATAACACCAACAGCTGAACATAATTTCTATTAAAAATCGGAAGCAAAGTTTTACAAAACGTTTTTCATCCCTTCCTCATAACCTAGGGCATCTTTATATAACGTTTTACAATGGAGAGCAGGTCGACCCTTTCAGTGGTCAACCTCTCTAAAAATAGAGTTCCTTCAATGCTGGAGAAATGACTCATTAACACATAGGCCGTTCTTCCCCCGATTCGTGCGTGGTGGTTTCCTGGACGTCGACAGTGGATGCGCTGGAGGCTTGGGCCAGTTATGACATGAACCTTCTCAGGAAAAATCTCATGATCCATAAGTGCAAGGTGGGAAACAAAACCCACGTCTTCATTTGTGTCTTCAATGCTCCCAAGTATGCTAACAAATGATTTCCGTAGTGTGAACGGGGGGTTGAGTGGATGTCCGAATGCGAATGAGCATCTGAATGAACGTTCGCATGAAAACCACACCCTGGAAAATCAAAACTATATTCCCAACAGGTCTAGGAGTGTTAAATTAATTTTAGTTAGTCATAAAAGATGATAATCAATTGAAATTCATAAGAGATTTAAATGTGTTTATGCCTGAGTCCGTATGGAGGTCTGAATGACGAGAAATAAGACTTGATGCATCAAAAATGGAAAAATGATGTAACCATAGCACGATCAATGATTCAAAATGATGACAAAATTGGGCATCAACACTCCGCCAAACCGAGGAGATGCCATGTCCCACTGAGAAAAGAGAAAAAAAAATCAAGAAGAAGGCTGAGCTATGGCAGCAGCTGCCTTCGAATTTGAAGAGGAAGAAGTGGATTTGAGTCTAGACTTCTTGACTTGGGCCTTCAAGGTATCATGCCTCTTCTGGAGAGAGTCATGAGAAGATGTAATGGATTTATTGAGGTCTTCGACACTTTTCACTTGAAGACGCAATTCCATATTCTCTTGATGAAGCTCAGAAATCATATTGACATACTTTTGATTTTGATTTGTTAATCGTACCACATTTTGTGTTAATTTATCCACTATTTGGTGGCTTGGAGTGGACAACTCTGCAGGGTGCTTGAAATTCTTGTGAGGGATCAACCCACTTGGAATTGTTTCGGGGTCAGCAGAGGTGGTTGATTTTGCATAATCCTTGCATAGAGTGAGAGTGGGGACGAGTTCAGGGATGAAAATATCAGGCAGGTCAGCAGGAGCATCGGTCATTGCAAGAGAGGACGTGTTAGGAACAGGTTCATTTGGTTGGGCGTCGAGGCTATATGAACGAGATGTTTGAATGAAGGGGTGAACATAGTTCATCCCTCTATGTTTAGTGGGTATGTGCGAGAAGAGTAGGGGTTTAATTATCATGTCCTTATGGGCAAGCTTAGAAGAGGAAGATGATCGACTAGGTTTCCTTGCTCCTGAGATGGTCTCATCAAATTGCACAGACTTAGTATCTCTATTCACTCGGACAGAGGTCTGGCTAGGTTCACCATCACGAGCCTGAGACTGAAAGAATTTTTGGGAAGAAGAGGCAGAGGCTTTAGTGAGGGAATTCTTGTCCAAATGTGGATTCAAGACTTCAAACACGAAATTTTACCATGTTTGCCCTGTTTCCCTTAATTGATGAATAATCAAAATTTTGATGAGGCAGTGGTGGTACAGACTACCAAAGGGGTTAACTGTATTCTTCCTCACTTGGTTTGACATCTTCTCAAGACTCCGCATGAAATAGAATTGAAAATTAAGAGCTTGATTGTTGACAAAATATGCTGACAACTTGAGATGGCAAGCTTTAAAAATTGAAAACTTACCCTCGCAGGTTATAAGGCAAATGATGATGGCTAAGGGCTCTAGATACTCCGGCCTGATCCAATCCCAATGGAACCCCTTCATACCTACAATGTGCTGATAACCATCCTTGAGAGCGAAGTCGTGAGCTGACTGAGGGAGAAAGAGGTGCTTGTGCTATCAATCACCCATTCGTGGGAGCTTCGTAGCCACCGCGATGGATTCCTAAGTCACTCGAAATATAAGGTGGCCAACCCTAGCTACCTTTCCATCGAATCCCTTGGCAAACAACAGTGAAATTTCATCGTCGTGGCCCTGGAGGAAATGAAGAAACGGGCCTGTTACACCTAAAATATTCCCATCATGAGATTCAGTGTATACACCTCTGGATTTACCTTGATTGAGTGATTGAACTGGAAGGATTTGTTGCTATTTTATACTACGTTTTGAGAGGTCGTCGCAGGTTGCACTCCTGCAACATGCGACGTTGCACCTTGCTCCACTACAGGGTGCGACGAAGTCAGTTAGAAGGAAAAAATAGCTTCTTCGAGCTCCTTCTCGAAGCTTGCTGACTTGGGACCTTATCCCTGACCTCTTGTAAGAGTTGGCATTCAATTCCTATCATTTTGGAAGGATCCCTTAAGCCTCTCCTATCATATCTCAACCTATCCTATCTATAGCCTATCCATTTAGTCATATTTAAATGAAGCTCATTCCCATCCTAAGGGGAGGAAGTCTATGGTATTCTTATGCTGGTGAAATCAAGCCCAATAGATCTAACATTCTAGCTTGGGGAACCTCCACTTCTCTCAAAGAGCTTTGGCATGGCTTGTTGGAAGGAGCTTGCAGCGTTAAGGCAATGGTTGTAACCTTCTTCTCTATTGTACTTTTCCACTTTTCAATACAGTTAATATAATTGATTTCCATAAATGTTGCCTCTTCGATAATGTTTAGAGTTTTCCTCCTTAACTATTAACTTAGATCTGTCATATGAGATATATGCTTTCACTTCTCGTGGTCTATTATATGTTCAGTAGGGTTAAGCTACTTGCAATCTGGCAATGTTGGGGCATTGGATTCACGAAGGAGAAAGGGATCTATAAATCTAAGGTAAGCAATCTACTTTTATGTTTGTACTTCTACATGATCTAGCAAAGTAATCTATGTTCTGTCCTATTTGTTCTAGACTTACGTTAAGCTAGGGAGACAAGGCCTTGAGTCCACTCTTGGTAGATTGTCCGCGAAACAAATCTGGCGACCATATTGGGGAAAATAGTTCATTTTTTCTTAATAGTTGTCAATCTGGGAGTCATTTTCAGTTTATTGCTTGACACAAGCCTTTCATTTTCCATTTTCTTCTTGAGTCGATATTCACCATCAGATCTTCACATTGAAGACTCTGATCTACTTCCTCTGAGTTTATACTATTCATTCCCAAACAATTTCATGGTTCATTGCTTGGAGATTTGATCCATTTCAGAACATAGATCTTGCCTGTCGCACCTGGTTAGTGAAAACAGAGGGACACTGTGTCTTTCCTGGTCTCTGTTCTTTGCCTGTTGCTCACTCGTCGCAGTCCTTTCATTGGTAGACTACGACACCGTCGCACTTCCCACACTAGTGAACTGTGACGTCGCACTATGTAGAAACATAGGGTGCGCCGATTTGTTGAAATTGACATGCAGGAATCTCCTCTCCATCTTTTGATCTGAGCCTTGGTTTGTTGTATGAACTCCCTCTGTGCTGCAAGATCCAGCTAGAGATCCCATCTTTAGTTTGTGTGTTGAGTGTTTGGCTTGGTTTGGATCGGTTGCGGGTTCCGTCTTGGACAAGTCTAAGAACTGGTAGTGGTGGATACTTCCATCTCCTCTAGATTCATCCACTCACCCTTGCATTCCCTCCTCTCCACTAAATGACCTGGTTACCAAATTAGATTAGCTCCCATACCTCATTTACATTATTATTTTTGAGCTTGGCTTGCTTGGTTTTCTTGCTACTGTCTGATTTTGAGTCTTGTGTGTCTGTCAGTCCAACTGAGTGCTTGTCTTTTCTTGAGTTTTCTGAGTGTACTGAGTACTACAAGTAGTGTTTTCTTTTTAGTCATTTACATCTAAAAGCACAGTTGGTATCAAACTAATCTTTTGATACATCCATTGAAGAGTTAAAAGTCTTTCTTTCCCATCATTTCTAGAGCATTGTTGAAGAAAATTTATGCATTGGAATGTTTTGCTCATGCGTTTTTCCAAAAAATTGAACAATGTGTGATCAGTTGCATTTTTCTTGAATTATGAATCATTCATCTTCTTGAAAGACTTGAAGCATGTTTCAGTTGTTGACAAGTTGATTCCATGCTAAGGAAAGATAGATGCATTTTTAATGCTCATCGCTTTTAGATAATTTAAGGTGAAATTGAAAAGCTTGCATACTCCATCTTAGAATCCTCTCTTTTCATTGCCTAGTGTCATTTTGCTTTGAAAAGAAAAAGAAAAGGAAAAATTGTTGTGAATTAGATTAGTAGTGTTGTGATTTTTATGTTTCGTTGAAAAGGGAAAAGAATGTTTCAGTATCATTTTTCGTAGAGTTGGGATTGTGTTGCATTGCATTGCTTTGGCAAAGTTATTGGAAAGAAAAAGAAGATCTCTCCTTCCCATAGGTAGCATTCATTGAAATAAAAGCATACTTTTCGTATGTAGCTAGGGCTTGCATTATGTTTTCGATTATGTACTCACCTCATGCATTCACCTAACCGTCCAAGATAAAATTAACGGTAGAACTAGGGTAAAATATTTAGAAACTTGTGTGTAAGTTAGAGACATGTTTCGACGTCATTAAGTGTGGCAGTTGTCGTTATTTTCCATCACTGTATCCCAGGGGTATTGTAGTTCTCCGTGTACTTATCAGTATATCGAGCTCCTTCACATACCCACCAAGTACCATAATCCGTACTTGGCATATATCGAAGGGTGTATCACGTACTCGGTAGTATATCGGAAGGTCTCTTGCCAAACAGTTGTGCATTAGACAACACAACTACGGATTTGAGCTCCCACATACCTTGCATATATCGAGAGACACCACTAGGATTCCTGAAACCAACTGAGTTAACCATTCAACCATCTTGGAAAAGCAATACACCGAGAACAACACTCGGGGAGATTAGCATGCATGTACTGTCCAGGTAATCGGGTATGCAGGAAAGGGTACGGTCCCAATCCTCCTTGTCGCACCATATTGTTGGACCCTGCAGTATATAGTGGTTTGCGATGCCTTGATAATCCCATGAGGTTCCAGACTTTGAGTCCACTCTATCACATAATTTTGCTTGTTGCCTTAGTTTGAGTAGGTTTTTTGGACTGCTTTTCTTTTGTAGATTACCCTTAGGAGAAACGTTTTGTTTCAGTCACTCTGGATGACTTTCCTTGGAGAAGGTCTCGCAGAATCCAAAACTTAGCACCTGAATATCCCCTTAACTAGGAGGTAATTTTGAGGGTGAGGATGGATCCTCATGCCAGGGTCGGGTCACAAGAAGTGGAAAACCCCACTTTGAATATTGGAGGACATTTGTTTCCACATACTCCTCTGGATTCCCCTGCCTTTCATCCCCTGTAGGATGAAGAAGCACAAATTCCCACTTCACAAGACCTCTCTCTTGTTATGCCGGGAGAACCTGGATCATTGGAATGGGTAAATCAACCCCAGGATGACCCCGTAGCAGCTGTTGGTCCTTCAGTAGCTTATTGGACATCTTCTACCGGTCACCCAGCGGCCCATTTTTCCATTGCACCCCCACCTAATGAGACTTCTCCGGATGACCCTTTAGCCTATTTCCACAACCAATTGGCTCAATTTTGGTCTATGGCTGAAAGGTGTCGGAACTCAAGTCTCCAACGAAGGGTTGAAGACCCATAGTTACCCCCTTTCGACCAATACCAGGTCTCTCTTTATCTTTCGAGTCCCCAGAATCATCCGCACAACACATGACCACCACTGAAACTAGTCAACCATCCATCCCTGCACAGGTATCTCCTAGGAAGGAGACCAGTTTGGTACTTCCTACTACCCAACCGGTTAACCAACAATAGTCCAAGACACCCGTTACTATTGCAGTTACTTTACCAGCTCCTCCCCCACCTCAAAATTCGAGGGGAGGATACTCCATTCCCTTGGACTATCTCATTGGTAACGTTGTTACTATGGTAGCTAATCAACAACCTATGATGGTTCAATCTTTGAATAGTGGTTAGCCTATTGTGGTTGGGGGGGAACCCTCGTTTCAAAACTAGAACATAGGAGGTAGAATCCCCAACGGACCTCCCGTTGGACCTCCCCAACCCGCTAAACCATCCACCATGGGATTATCTCATGTTGGGGGGCCATCTAATGTAACTCAACCCTCATGGAGTCAAGCGTATCCAGGTGTAACATACCCTTTAAGCTGGAAAACATTTTGTGTTAAGAAACATTATAATAACTTTTATTGTAAAGTTTATATTGGATAGGTGTCCAAGGATGACTGTAATTTGCACAATATATTATTATTTAATAAATAAAATAGGAGACAAACACCTAAGAGGACTGTTGAAAGAGTGGTTACTGATCCACTAGGTGGAATGGAATCTAGGGTAGATGGCAATGGACAAGTGGCAGCATCATGATGCAACTAACTAGCTGTTGGTATGGGACAACTCCCTTGAAATGTGGTCATAGTGCCCTGAAAGATGGGACTGGAGCTTGAGGCTCATTTATTCCAAACTGACCACTAAAAGACCTAGGAAGTCTATATAATAACCATCAAATATTGAACTGAGGTTCATCACTTTTCCTGATGAGAAAATTTACCTTAGGGTTTTGCTGTGTTTGCACCTAAGAGACTTGATGAGGGGATATGTTGTTCTTGATCATGTTGTGAGTCTTCCAAACTCTTATTGAGTTCAGGAGGTTGATGCTGAGTGGAGAAGGCATTTTTCAAGAGGTTGATGCTGAGTGGAGAAGGCATTTTTCAGGAGGTTGATACCGAGTGGAGAAGGTATTTTTGAGTGCCTTGCTTCTACATAGATTCCACCCACTTACTGGATCAATAATTAGGCTCGGGGGTTCATTAGAAGTCAGTAGTTGAGCTACTTCTTCTAGAGCAATTTGGGAGGAATAGGCCTCCTTGGGTGTTTGTCGGCCTATCGTCTTTTACAGGTTCTATTGTCTTATCTGTTTTTATTTACAAGTTCTGTCATTTATTTCTGTGTATTTAAAGTTCTGCCATCTACTAAGTTTTTACTGTTTATTTCGTAAAGTTCATTTCAGTTATTCTGAATATTTTAATGATTATGTATAAATCGAAATGATTGAATAAAGGATCTCTGCATTTTTCCCCATGCATAAAGGAACAACATCGTACTCTAGTATAGAGATAGATTAAAATAGATAAGTCTGATAGGCAATAGCCAAGTGAATGAGAAGATTAAATTATTATAAATTTCTCAAGTTTCTACTTCTGTTTAATTCCTACATTTACATTACAGTACCCTTATTATTAACTATTTTAGCTAGCTGTATTCATAATTTATATACAATATTTATGTTTATAAATATCTCTGTTTTTCAAAATAATTATGTTTCTGTTCTAAATAGTATAGGATTTATTTTATCCATACTCGAACGCTAAAATGTTCTTATTTATACTAGGATAAATAAAGATTTACTTTCAAATATAGAAAAATGATATTCTTCTATAGACATCAAGTATTTCCATTTATTACATGTATAATTCATACATTGTTTTATACTATAACTACACATTGAAAATCAGGGCATTTGTTATTCCTACGAAAACCCTAACAGAGTTATCATTTAGCAGCCTATAGTAAACATTTCAATTTCAACATCAAGTTTAACTTTATTTTTCTTTACATATAATAGCATGCCAATGTAAATAGGATCAAATTATAATCTCAATAGTTCACAGTAGGAGACTTGTTTATTATTATCAATTAGGACAACATTCTAGTACTCATTTCTTTTAACAATAGACAAATCTATTTCAAACAGAAGTATCAAGACATGCAAGCTCGAATTTCATTTCATAACAAGATCAAAGAAAAAAACCGAACACTTACACCTTAAACATGCTTGTAGATTGAGTAGTTAAGATTTAACTTTCAAAACGACTGTAGGAGATTTCCAAACAATTTAGTGAACACAAGTTTATGTCGAGACCTTATCTAAGAGCTTAGTTAAGCTTTTTTTTCCAAAATAAAGGCTAAACCCTAGCACTAGAAACACTTCCCTATTATTTTAAGACGCAGCAACATGTTTATATTTAAACGAAGTGCTTACACATCGTAAGCCTCATCAACAAATTCATCTATTCATTGTTCCTATAAAAAAAACAGTCGTATCTTTCACCCATCGATTTATAGCCAAGATAAACATAGAGGTTACCAAAAGAATTCCATTACATTTCTCACAACTATAACTTCTATTTCATTAAACCCTAAACACAGGATCAGGCTTACAAAATAAACGAAACTTCACAGAGGCTGTAAGCCATACATAGATATAAATTATCTAGCCCGTAGCAAACAGACACATTGTTCTTTTCACAGACTTCAAACACTTACATTTTAACTTTAGCCATATACAAAGGAAAAACGATAACAGTAGTCGTGAAACACCATGTATTACTTTATTCAAGTTTGAGGGTAAAATCCTTGGTTATAAAACTATTGCATTCAAAACCAAAAATGGCAGTTTCCTTATGGGTCGAGGCATATCCTCCCCATACTTCTAAAAAAGTTTACAACCCTATCGAAACTCTCTAATTTCAAAACACAAGACATGGGGTATCACACAGTCGGCCATTATCTAATCTACACAGAGTCTCAAGACAATGCCGAGGCTTACCGGTTGGTATAGCTATAGCCAACCTACGACACCAAACAAGAGAATATCAACGAATCGTTGCCCTGTAACAACCACATCAAGGTTGTGGTCAAACAATCAATTAACTACTGTGTTAAAAATCAAATGTGAAAGCTACAGGAGGAGTTCGAACACATCACCTTTTTATTTGAAAGCCATAGCAGTATTAAATGCCAAGCCTAGTGTAGCTGCAATCAAACCCTTGTATCGATGAATGCTAGTGAAGCTTGAGCCAACACTAAACCATAAATTATTTCGATACAGTGGAATAGCGCCGAGAAAGGTAGCGAGGTCCTCTGGCCATTCATTACAAAACCAGTATCAAACTAAACAAAGCCTCAACAGGTCTAGTATCGAATCCACCCAAAGACAAATTCTAAGACCGATAACCAAAACATTCAACACTGTACAAACTAGAGAGAGAGATCGACTCTATTAAAATACAGAGGTTACGATTTCAAGACTCAGGGATTATGCCTCCACAAGAAAAACAACCAAGCTATAACCAATCAGCCTGTCGGCCATGCAGAGCTTCCACTACCAAGAACAAAAGACACAATAACTCATCAAATGCATCGAGGGTAGGGTTTAACCAATGCATTGAAACCCTCACAAGATTGACGGTGGAGATCACTGGTGAGGTTTACAAAATTACAAACTGTCTATCACATTAATTGAAACATCATTGCCAGAGCCACGAAGGAGCCAGCTTGGCAACAAAAAACCCTTGTCAATTCTACAGCTCATCATTCGGTGGTTACACCTTGGAAACTATCACATGACCCAAGATTATGTGCCAACCATGACAGACTTCCACTATTCTTGTTAGTTGTGTGCATTCAATTCACATGATACATTTACCTCCACCAACCTGTAATGCACAATAACGTTCACATCAAAGAGTTTTTTCAATATGGTTATGATTATGGTAAGGTCGGGACATATCACCCTTGTAACATTTAGTTAAGGGTTGGAAGTATTACATAGGTTACGTAAAATGCACATAACCCACTATAGTTTCTCACCAATACTATAATTAAGGCCACGAAGTTACACACACACAAATATTATAAAGTCATTACATATATAATACTAGGTTAGTATTTCAAACACCTTGTATTTAATCCATAACGCTTGCATATAGTATCACATATGTACCACATAGGGTATTGCAAGGCACAAAACTCACATTACATAAATGTGATAGTGGTTAAAATGACAACAAACTCTATTTTGCAAGGATTAGATAGTAATCCTGTAAACACTTTAAATAGACCATAGAGTCATACATTATGAACGAATTTAGACATACACTTACACACCTTATAATGTATGATGAAAGAGGAACATTTCAGACTAACACTATCATCGCAGGTCATAAAACAAGTTAACAAACAGTTGTACTTAGAGTCTCCACGATTTACTACGGAGGTAGAAGGTAGGCTGTTACATACAGAAAACATGACGGAAACCAAATAGATCTGGGTACAACACTGCGATACGAACATTATAGATCTTATTTGTTAAACTATTGATTACTTGTCACAACTTTAATCTCTTACCTGTAAATCTGTCACAAGTACGAATTCACATGCTTTAGCATGAATGCTAAGTAAGCCTTGGGGCATGCAAAGGACCCCTTCATCAATCAAACAAAAGTACATTAGTCAAACAGATGTTTCATTATCCATAAACAACAACAGTAGAATTTGTAGTAGCACAACCAAATTTGGATAACATTAAGACCTAAGCTGAAATCTGTCAGTCGCAAAATCATATTTAATAAACCAACTTGGCATTTAGTAAAATAACATTTCATGCATTGATTCTATTTCCGCATTCATTAAATAAGCAATAAATGTCACGTAGAAAAATTTTAAATTTTTGTGATTTTTCGGGATGTTACATGTGGTATCAGAGTGCAAGTTCAAACTCTAGGCCTGAATGAGGCTCATGCGCGCAAATAGAAAAATAAATCAGAAAGTTTATGTTACTAACTTCTGTAATTTAAATTTCATTTTTGCGCTGAATATATTGACTTTTAATTGTAGGTATGGAAATACCAGAGGAATCAACAGAGGACATATCTCCTCGTAATGAACGTTTTAATCCTAATAATCCTGAAGGAATCTATGTTGAATTAAATCACCAATCTTCTGAAATTTTACGCACTGTATAGGATTTAAAATCTGAGTTAAAAGCTGTTAAAGAAGAAAATGAATGGATCCTAAAGGCACAGGAAGAGTTACAACAGAATTTAAAAGGGAATTGTCACAGTGATGAAAGAGGCAGAAAATCAGAATTAAGGGTTGATTCTGAAATAATGTCCCACCAACATAAGCATAAGAAAACAAGAAATGATAAAAAGAACAGTTACTCATCCTCTAAATCTTATTCAAGTAATGAAGACATAAATTATGACAGCAGTAATAGTGAATGCTGCTCTAAAAAGAGGAAACATAAGCATCATGAACAGATTACCGGTGAATTTAAAACGATTAAGCTACCTACTTTTAATGGCGAAAGTGAGAAGGGTGAGACAGCAGAAGCTTGGTTGTCTAGAATGAAAAATTACTTTAATATTTATGACTACTCTTCTCAACTGAAAGCCAAGATGGCTATTTACAATATGACTGGGAAGGCAAATATCTGGTGGCAGGATCTTAAAAGAATCAAGAGCATAATAAAAAAGAAGTAACTTGGACTATGTTTAAAAGTTTGTTTAAAAAGAAGTTCTTGTCTGAACAGTATTTTTAGGATAAATCGAAGGAGTTTTACAATTTAAAGCTGGGAACAATGAACATGAAAGAACTGTGCAACAAGTTCCTTAGCTTACTAAGGTACGTACCCTACATGGTTGAGGAAAATCCTAAAGTACAAAGGTTTCTCAGTTGTTTACCGTTTAATATAAAATATCGTATTGAGTATGATAATCCTTCCACTTTGGAAGAGGCCATGAGAAAGACAATTTTTTGTTTTAACCAAAACAGGAAAAGAGAAGGAACAACTGGCTAGAAGAATAGTAAGACTAATCAGTATGATTATAAAAAGAAGAATTTTAATTATAATGCTGGAGGTTTTAAGAAAAATTTTAATAACAGAAATTTTCCTAATAATTATCAAAATAATACATCTGAGAACTCTACTGCTGCAAGAAATGTACCTAATAATCACAGCAATAATAATAATAACAATAACAACATGTACGTTGAGCAGAAAGGACCCATAAAGTGCTATGAATGTGGCATACCACATAAGAGAGCAGATTGCCCACGCAACAAGAGGATAGACAACAACATACATACTATGCAAGTAGAACCTATAGTTGGAGATATCACAAAAGAAATGCCCAGGATAAATGCAGCATTGGAGAACCGTCAAGTGGACCATCAAACATCCATGGTCGAAATTGAAGGTATGATACAAAACAAGTCTATTTCTATTTTAATAGATCCAGGTGAAAATCTAAGTTATATTTCACCTACTTTAGTAAACCATTGCAAGCTAAAAATAGATAAATTTGATAATGCATGGTTAGTTCAGCTTGCAACTGGAACTAAAAGAAAGGTTACAGATTATGTTCAGAATTGTGAAGTATTTTTAAGTCAGCTAAAAACGCAAATTAATCTGAATGTTTTACCCTTAAGTTCATATGATTTGTTGATTGGCATGGATTGGCTTGAACAGCATAGAGTTATATTGAATTGTTATGATAAATCTTTTACTTGTATAAATACTGAAGGTAATTCAGAAACAGTAAAATGAATTCATAGGCAGATTTCAGTAAGGCAGATTTCTGCCTTACAAGTAAAGAGAGCTACCAGAAAAGGTTGTAAATTGTTTGTTTCTAATGTTTTTAATGATGAGCATACATCTAAAGAAGACAAGTTAAAGCTAGAGGATATTCCCATCCTTAGGGACTTTTCTGATGTATTCCCAGAAGAAATTCCAAGATTACCTCCGAAAAGAGAACTTGATTTCACCATTGAGTTAGTACCCGGTGTGGTACCAAACTCAAAGGCCCCCTATAGGATGAATATTCTGGAGTTAAATGAGTTAAAGTCTCAGCTGAAAGAATTAATAGATAAAAACTACATAAGGCCTAGTGTATCCCCTTGGGGAGCACCAGTAATATTTGTTAAAAAGAAGGATGATACCATGCGTTTGTGCATTGACTATCGTCAGCTTAATAAAATGACAATTAAGAATCGATATCCCTTACCCCGCATAGATGATCTATTTGATCAAGTACGCAGAGCAGAGATATTCACTAAAATTGATCTAAGGTCGGGTTATCATCAAGTCCAGATAAAAGACGAGGACATATTCAAAACTGCATTCAAAATGCGTTATGGACACTACGAGTTCGTAGTTATGCCTTTTGGGCTAACCAACGCACCGACAGTGTTCATGTGTTTAATGAACAACGTTCTGCATAAATATTTGGATAAGTTCGTAGTGGTATTCATTGATGATATCCTGATTTACTCAAAAACTAAAGAAGAGCATGACGAACATCAAAAAATCATTTTACAAGTACTTGGAGATCACCATCTTTACGCAAAGTTCAGTAAGTGTGATTTCTATAAAGATAAAATTCAGTATTTGGGTCATATAATTTCAAAAGATGGTATTTCTGTTGATCTTGATAAGATAAAAGCAATAAATGAATGGCCTGTCCCTTAAGATGTAACTGATGTACGATCATTCATGGGAATAACGGGGTATTATAGAAATTTTATTGAAGGGTTCTCTAGAATTGCTAATCCCATCACTTCTTTGCAAAAGAAAGGGAAGAAATTCATATGGGATAAAAAGTGTCAAGACAACTTAAATAAGTTAAAAGAATTGTTAACCACTGCACTCATCTTAAAAATTGCAAATCCTAATAAGGATTTCGTCGTATGCACTGATGCATGCAACGAAGGACTTGGAGGGGTCTTAAGTCAAGAAGGTCGTGCAATTTCTTTTGAGTCAAGGAAGTTAAAAATACATGAAAATAATTATGCAACATATGATCTTGAGTTGGCAGTCGTGATACATGCTTTAAAAATGTGGCGCCATCACTTGATCGGAAGAAAATTCATTTTAATGACTGATAATAAGGGCTTAAAGTATCTTTTGGATCAAACAAATCTTAACGCAAGGCAAGCTAGGTGGTTAGCTTTCCTTAGCGAGTACGATTTTGAGATCCATCACATTAATGGAAAGGAAAATAAGGTTGCTGATGCATTGAGCAGAAATGCTAGATTGAGTTTTGTGGCAGCAATTAGTACTTTTAAAACTGATCTGGAAAATCAGATCGAGGAAGGAATTAAGCAAGATGAAAATTACCAAAAATTACATGATAAAGAGGATGAAAATTCATCTGTAAATGTTATAACAAATTACAGTATTAATGAAAAAGACTTTTTAACTTACAAAAAACAAAATTTATGTGCCTAATCTCTCGAAGGTTAAGTTGCTGATTTTAGATGAAGTTCACAAGAGTCCTTATTTAGGACATCCTGGTTATCAGAAAATGATAACTATGTTAAGAAAGGAGTACTTTTGGCCTAGCATGAAGAGTGAAGTTGCTGAATATATAGCTAGATGCTTTGACTGTCAGACTATTAAAGCTAAACATCAACATCTAGCTGGGCTATTGCAGCCCTTACCAATTCCAGAATGGAAATAGAAAATCATAAGCATTGACTTTATTACAGGTTTGCCTAAAATTCAGAAGCAGAATGACTCAATTATGGTTGTTGTTGATAAACTTAGCAAGGCTGCTCATTTTATTCCTGTTAAAACTACTTTCAAGGCTTCTAACATTGCAGATATTTTCATTAAGCAAATTTTTCGCTTGCATGGAATGCCAAAGGTAATTATTTCAGACTGAGACTCTAAGTTCACTGGTAACTTTTGGACAGTACTGTTTAAAGGATTAACTACTAAGTTAAATTTCAGCACTTCTTTCCACCCACAAACTGATGGTCAAACAGAAAGAGTAAATCAGATTTTGAAAAATATGTTAAGATTATATGTTAAATATCAACCATCTAAATGGGAGGATTACTTGCACTTAGTAGAATTTGCCTACAATAATAATTATCAAGCATCTGCTAAGTTAAGTCCATTTGAAATTTTGTATGGAAGAAAATGTTGTACTCCAATTTCGTGGGATAATCCTGTAGATAAATTGATGTTAGGACCAGATCTATTGAAAGAACTGGAGCTAACCATGAAACAGGTTCAAGGTAACTTAAATGTGGCCCAAGATCGGCAGAAAAGTTATGCTGATTTGAAACGCATATAAAGAGAATTTCAGGTAGGAGACCATGTTTTCATAAAGGTAAAGCCCAAGAAAAGTTCTTTGAAGCTTGGGAGTAGTGCTGAATTAGCACCAAGGTATTGTGGACCATTCGAAATCCTATCAAGGATAGGAGCTGTTGCATACCAATTCGCATTGCCATATAGTTTAAAAATCTGCAATGTTTTTCACGTTTTTGTTTTAAAGAAGTATGTGCACGATGCTACTCATGTGCTAAATTGGAATGACATATAGGTGGAACTCGAAGGAGATTTTCAGGTGGAATCGGACTGTATTCTAGATCGGAGGGAAATTATGCTTCGGAATCGCACCATAAGGCAGGTAAAGGTGCAATGGAAGCACCTTAGCCCTGATGACGCTACTTGGGAGCTGGAAAGTAATATGCGGGTAGCATATCCAGTTTTGTTCCATGACGAACTTAATGATGAATAAGCAACATCGAGGACGATGTTGAGATTAAGAGGGGGTGTTTGTAACATACCCTTTAAGCTGGAAAACATTTTGTGTTAAGAAACATTATAATAAATTTTATTGTAAAGTTTATATTGGACAGGTGTCCAAGGATGACTGTAATTTGCACAATATATTATTATTTAATAAATAAAATAGGAGACAAACACCTAAGAGGACTGTTGAAAGAGTGGTTACTGATCCACTACGTGGAATGGAATCAGGGGTAGAAGGCAATGGACAAGTGGCAGCATCATGATGCAACTAATTAACTGTTGGTATGGGACAACTCCCTTGAAATGTGGTCATAGTGCCCTGAAAGATGGGACTGGAGCTTGAGGCTCATTTATTCCAAACTGACCACTAAAAGACCTAAGCAGTCTATATAATAGCCATCAAATATTGAACTAGGGTTCATCACTTTTCCTGACGAGGAAATTTACCTTGGGGTTTTGCTATGTTTGCACCCAAGAGATTTGATGAGGGGATATGCTGTTGTTGATCATGTTGTGAGTCTGCCAAACTCTTATTGAGTTTAGGTGGTTGATGCTGAGTGGATAAGGCATTTTTTAGGAGGTTGATACCGAGCGGAGAAGGTATTTTTGAGTGCCTTGGTTCAACACAGATTCCACCCACTTACTGGATCAGTAATCAGGCTCGGGGGTTCATTAGAAGTCAGCAGTTGAGCTGCTTCTTCTGGAGCAGGTTAGGAGGAACAAGCCTCCTTGGGTGTTTGTTGGCCTATCAACTTTTACAGGTTCTATTGTCTTATATGTTTTTATTTACAAGTTCTATCATTTATTTATGTGTATTTAAGGTTCTGCCATCTACTAAGTTTTTACTGTTTATTTCATAAAGTTCGTTTAAGTTATTCTGAATATTTTAATAATTCTGTATAAATCGAAATGATTGAATAAATGATCTTTGCATTTTTCCCCATGCAAAAACGAATAACATTGTACTCTAGTACAAAGATAGATTAAAATAGATAAGTTTGATAGGCAATAGCCAAGTGAATGAGAAGATTAAATTATTATAAATTTCTCAAGTTTCTACTTTTGTTTAATTCCTGCATTTACATTATAGTACCCTTATTATTAACTATTTTAGCTAGTTGTATTCATAATTTATATACAATATGTATGTTTATAAATATCTCTGTTTTTAAAAATAATTAGGTTTCTGTTCTAAACAGTATAGGATTTATTTTATCGATACTCAGCAGTTAAAATGTTCTTATTGATACTAGGATAAATAAAGATTTACTTTCAAATATAGCAGAATGATATTCTTCTACAGACATCAAGTATTTCCATTTATTACATGTATAATTCATACATTGTTTTATATTATAACTACACATTGAAAATCAGGGCATTTGTTATTCCAGCCAAAACCCTAACAAAGTTATCATTCACTAGCCTATAGTAAACATTTCAATTTCAACATCAAGTTTAACTTTATTTCCCTTTACATATAAAAGCATCCCAATGTAAACAAGATCAAATTATAATCTCAACAGTTCACAGTAGGAGACCTGTTATTATTATCGATTAGGACAACATTCTGGTACTCATTTCTTTTAACAATAGACAAATCTATTTCAAACAGAAGTATCAAGACAGGAAAGCTCGAATTTCATTTCATAACAAGATGAAAGACAAAAACCAAATGCTTACACCTTAAACATGCCTGTAGATCGAGTAGTTAAAATTTAACTTTCAAAACGAGTGTAGGAGATTTCCAAACAATTTAGAGAACACAGGTTTATGCCGAGACCTCATCTAATAGCTTAGTTAAGCTTTTTATTTCCAAAATAAAGGCTAAACCCTAGCACTGGAAACACTTCCCTATTATTTTAAGACGCAGCAACATTTTTATATTTAAATGAAGTGCTTACAGGTCGTAAGCCTCATCAACAAATTCATCTATTCATTGTTCCTATTAAAAAAACAGTCGTATCTTTCACCCATCGATTTATAGCCAAGATAAACACAGAGGTTACCAAAAGACTTCCATTACATTTCTCACAACTATAACTTCTATTTCATTAAACCCTAAACGCGGGATCAGGCTTACAAAATAAACAAAACTTCACACAGGCCATATGCCATACACAGATATAAATTATCTAGCCTGTAGCAAACAGACACATTGTTTTTTTTTACAGACTTCAAACACTTACATTTTAACTTTATCCTATGCAAAGGAAAAACGATAAGAGTAGTCATGAAACACCATGTATTACTTTATTCAAGTCTGAGGGTAAAATCCTTGGTTATAAAACTGTTGCATTCAAAACCAAAAATGGCAGTTTCCTTATGGGTCGAGGCATATCCTCCCCATACTTCTAAAAAAGTTTTAAACCCTATCAAAACTCTCTGATTTCAAAACAAAACACACGGGGCATCACACAGTCGGCCATTATCGCATCGACACAGAGTCTCAAGACAATGTCAAGGCTTACTAGTTGATATAGATGTAGCCAACGTACGGCGCAAAACAAGAGCATATCAACGAATCGTTTTCCTTTAACAACCACATCAAGGTTGTGGTCAAACAATCAATTAACTACTGGGTTAAAAATCGACTGTGAAAGCTACAGGAGGAGTTCGAACACATTACCTTTTTATTTGAAATCCATAGCAGTATTAAACGCCAAGCCTGGTGTAGCTGCAATCAAACCCTTGTATCAACGAATGCCAGTGAAGCTTGAGCCAACACTAAACCATAAATTATTTCGATACAGTGGAATAGCGCCGAGAGAGGTAGCGATGTCCTCTGGCCATTCATTACAAAACCAGTATCAAACTAAACAAACCCTCAACAAGTCTGGTATTGAATCCACCCAAAGACAAATTCTAAGACTGATAACCGAAACATTCAACACTGTACAAACTAGAGAGAGAGCTTGGCTCTATTAAAATACAGAGGTTACAATTTCAAGACTTAGGGACTATGCCTCCACAGGAAAAACAACCAAGCTATAATCCCTCAGCCTGTCGGCCATGCAGAGCTTCCACTACCAAGAACAAAAAACACAATAACTCATCGAATGCAGTGAGGTTAGGGTTTAACCAATGCATTGAAACCCTCACAAGATCGAAGGTGGAGATCACTGGTGAGGTTTATGAAATTACAAACTGTCTATCACATTAATTGAAACAACATTGCCGCAGCCACGAAGGAGCCAGCTTGGCAACACAAAACCCTTGTCAATTCTACAGCTCATCATTCGGTGGTTACACCTTGAAAACTATCAGGTGACCCAAGCTTATGTGCTATCCATGATGCACTTCCACTATTCTTGTTAGTTGTGTGCATTCATTGCACAGGATACATTTACCTCTGCCAACCTGTAATGCACAATAACGTTCACATCAAAGAGTTATTTCAATATGGTTATGATTATGGTAAGGTTGGGACATATCACCCTTGTAACATTTAGTTAAGGGTTGGAAGTATTACATAGGTTACGCAAAATGCACATAACCCACTATAGTTTCTCACCAAGACTATAATTAAGGCCACGAAGTGACACACACACAAATATTATAAAGTCATTACATATATAATACTTGGTTAGTATTTCAAACACCTTGTATTTAATCCATAATGCTTGCATATAGTATCACATATGTAACACATAGGGTATTAAAAGGCGCAAAACTCACATTACATAAATGTGATCGTGGTTAAAATGACAACAAACTCTATTTTGCAAGGATTAGCTAGTAATCCTGTAAACACTTTAAACATCCCATAGAGTCATACATTATGAACGAATTTAGACATACACTTACACACCTTATAATGTATGATGAAAGAGAAACATTTCAGACTAACACTATCATTGCAGGTCATAAAACAAGTTAACAAACAGTTGTACTTAGAGTCTCCACAATTTACTACGGAGGTAGAAGGTAGGCTGTTACATACAAAAAACATGACGGAAACCAAATAAATCTAGGTACAACACTATGATATGAACATTATAGATCTTCTTTGTTAAACTGTTGATTACTTGTCGCAACTTTAATCTCTTACCTGTAAATCTGTCACAAGTATGAATTCACATGCTTTAGCACAAATGCTAAGTAATCCTCGGGGTGTCCGAAGGACCCCTTCATCAATCAAACAAAAGTACATTAATCAAACAGATGTTTCATTATCCATAAACAACAATAGTAGAATTTGTAGTAGCACAACCAAATTTGGATAACATTAAGACATAAGCTGAAATCTTTCGGTCACAAAATCATATTTAATAAACCAGCTTGGCATTTAGTAAGACAAGATAACATTTCATGTATTGATTCTATTTCCGCATTCATTAAATAAGTAGTAAATGTCACGTAGAAAAATTTTAAATTTTGTGATTTTTCGGGATGTTACACCAGGTTCCTTTAACCCTGTGTCGGGCCAATCGAATCTCGGAAATGCACCATATGGGATAACCTATCCGGGAAATCCCTACACTCTATGGCGGCAACATCCTGTCTTATAACATGGACCCCAACCAACTCTCCCTCAAGCGCCACCACCCCCGATCGGTCCCCCCCCACCTCCTGCTAAAGGCGCCGACCCCCCACCTAACTTAGGAGGGGGTGGACCTCTCCCTTCTAGTGGAAACCCAACTCATTTTACCAACAATGGCCCCCACCCATCCGATAGTGGCGGGAATGGTCCACCAACCCCCCTAGGAGGAGGCGGCGGAGGACCACCCTATTATGGTGGAGGAGAACATTTCCCTTCTGGCGGTGGAGGTGGTCCGCCACCCCCTCCAGGCAGAGGTAGTGGCAGATCTAATTATCATGTCAGCGGTGGTGGTGGTGGAGACCCTCATCCTTCCGGTGGCGGAGGTGGTGGGGTCCCGCATCCTTCTGGCTGTGGAGGTGGTCCACCACCCCCTCTAGGAAGAGGCGGTGGTGGACCATCGTATTATGGTTATGGACCCCCACCTCCTCCCGACGGTGGAGTAGGACCTCCACCTCCTCCTGGTGGTGCAGGTGGACCCCCACCATATTGGAATGGACCACCTTATGGTGGCGGACCCCCTTACGGTCCGGGCGACACACCCCCCTACAACCAGTTTCCCTCTGGTACACCCTATGGTCATACTAGTCCTTACACGCCTTATCCATACTATCAATACGCGCAACCTAACCCACAACTTCCCTTTTTGGCTACCTTGGATCTACCCGACCTATCTCGTTTAACCAATGATCCCATTTACCATGGGACTAATTGGCCACCTATTCCGGTGAAACATCCATCTGATATCCCGAAATTTGATGGTAAGCCCGGTGAAGATCCTAAAAACGACATGATGACATACCATTTATGGTGTTCATCTAATTACTTAATAGACGACTCGATCTGTCTTAGATTGTTTCAAAGGACTCTCACCAGTTTGACTGCCAAATGGTATATCGAGCTACCACCCCACTCTTTTCTTGATTTTGGTTCTCTTGCCATGAACTTTTTGACTCATTTCCAGCTGCCTATACGGTATGAAACTGGTATTGAGATTTTAACCTCACTCCGTCAGAATACCGCCACTCACATTTCTAATCATATTCATGAGTGGTGAAGGAGATGTCATCTCATTAAAGCTCCTATTCCAGACCAACTTCTAGCGGACTGGTTTATGAAATCCCTCATTCCTATCATAGCATGAGATGTTGCCATGGGAGGTGCTGTCACTAAAGAATAGGTCATCGCATTAGTTTATACTCAATCTGGCACATTGTTTGATATTCTTCCCGATGCACCCCATGACGCTAATGACCTTGCGAAACTGCTCAAGGGACCCCAAGCCGATGGCATCATTGGATCCCTCTACACCCAGCCTCGTCATCAAATTGTTGGTTCTTCGCACCCCTAGGGTTCATCCACATCACCAATGCAGGCTGGTCTCAACACCACTAAGTCATCTGCTCCTTTCGCTACTGAAGAAGTGAATTCTGTCTCATCAGCTTCACCTCAGAAGTCCGGTAATAAGAAGAAAAACAAGGGAAAACCTAAGAAATCTTCTAACCAGCAGGAAGAAAAGAGCACTCCTAAAGACACCAAACAAAAGCAGAAGCGAAAGTATCCTTGTTTACTGTGTGGAGATGATCACTTCTCCAAAGAGTGTCCCCATAGAGACGAAGTCCAAAAGTTTCTTAGGGGTAAACCTACTCTCGCAGTCCTCAATGACCCATTTCCCGCTCAAAACCAGCAGATGATTGCTCAAACTCCCTCAGCCCAGGGAGAACCATCCAATACCGCGCATGTTCTCATGGTACATAATGAGACAATCAATGTGAACACTCACTCGCGATCGTATGACCCGGTCTCTTCGAAAGAAACTGTTGAAAGTAATACTGAAAAAGCTTCCAACTCTATGCCTGATGTCACTATACCATCAACTTCTCTCACCATTGAGAAGCCTCCCTTAGATTCGATATTGCGACCGCCCAAGAGCATGATTAGAAAAGCTATTTTCAATCCTAATGCTCGGGCAGCACAGAACTACAATATCGTAGAAGACTTGGCACAAGCCCCTTGCGCCATGTCCACGTTGGAAGTTTTGCATAATTGTCCTAATCAATGCAAAAATCTCCTTGCAGCAATAGGTGCGGTTGACCCTGATTCTTCGAATACCATCATGTTCCGACTTGACTACTTTAAGCTGAGGCTTTCACATCAATTTGCATTTCAAGTAGCTGCAAACATTGTTGGGAAAATTGTCCATTGTACCCTCTTAGACGAAGGCGCCTCTAGTTCTGTAATGTCGAACGCCTGTTGGAGAGCCATCGGCTCTCCCAAATTGAATCATTCTCCTACCATGTTGAAAGCATTCGACGACTGTGGATTTCAACCTCATGGGCTCTTACAAGCTCTCGCAGTCGAGTTAGGTGGAAATACCGTGACCGTCAATGTGGAAGTAGTATCCACCCTAATAGATTATAATCTCTTGCTTGGTCGCAACTGGTTTTATGCCATGCAAGTGGTAGCCTCTTCAGTCTTCCATGTAGTACAATTCCCCCATCAAGGACGAATTGTTACAATTGACCAGTTAGATTTTTGCACACCAGACACTAATACTCATCCTGGTGACCATGTTCCTTCCATTGGACAAATGTCAAAACATTATGAGAGTATAGGGCTTGTCCTTTTGAAATATTCATCTCTCATGGGCGTTTTTCCCACTTCGGACGCCACTAATCATGTTTCCTCGGTGAACATGATCTCCGCAGAGATTTCATCTCACTACTCTGATACTTGCCTTATACAAGATGACACCACAACACACCTGATTGGAGATGTGATGCCTATTTCACCCACTGAACGTATTTATGAGACTATCCAATCAACACCGGAGGAGCACCTAATTTTGGCCTCCCCACCATGTTCTCTACAACGGGCATCATCTCTCCCTGATCTCTTACTTCAGACCTTTTATTCAGACGAGTCCATCATGGAAGTTATGAATGTTGATGATGGTCCATGGGATGACCTCCACCATAGGTCATCTTTTCTTTCACCTTAAGAGTACATAGAGGACAACATTACCACCATCTTTTCCCTGGATATCTAGCCATTCCCTCATTCTCCCATACTTACATGTCTTTTAGACTCTGAGGGCAACTTGGCCAACACTGAGCCTACCACCTCGGTAGACATTTCAGTAAAACCTGGTGTAGTGGAACACATTCGCATAGTCCAGAAGTGTTCCCTTGAAGAAAAGCTAGCGGTACGTCCTTATTTAAGCAATTTTGAGACATGTTCACTTGGTCCTATGAGGAGATTCCTAGGATAGACCCCACAATTTTTTCTCACGAAATAAAAACCTATCCCGACATCAAACCTGTACGTCAAAAATTTCAACCAGTACACCACTAGAAGACTGCAGCAATCAAGGAAGAGATTGAAAAGCTCTTAAAGGCTGGCTTCATTTATCCTATCCCGTTGACGGATTGTGTCTCAAACGTCATCCCTCTAAGCAAAAAGCAGGGTACCATTCGCGTCTGTGTCGATTATCGGGACCTTAACAAGGCTTGTCCAAAGGACAACTACTCGACCCCATTCATCGACCAGATCATCGAAAATTGTGCCAGGAGTGTCATCTTTTCATTCATGGATGGCTTTTCTGATTACAACTAGATTGAGATCAACCGAGCTGACCAAAATAAGACGGCTTTCATCTGTCCTTGGGGAACATTTGCATATCGCAAACTCCCGTTTGGCGTTAAAAACGCTGGCACCACGTTCCAGCGGGCCATGTTGTATGCCTTCCATGACATTAAGGACTTTGTGGAACCTTACTTGGACGATCTCCCTACTCATTCAAAGCAGCGTGAGTTCCAAATGGATCATCTAATGGCCATTTTCCTCAGATGTAGACAATAAAATATCCATCTGAATCCTCATAAGTGTATCTTCTGCATAGAGTTTGGATGCCTCTTCAAGTTTATTGTCTCGAAGGATGGGATCCGTATTGATCCCTTAAAGATGGAGGCCATTGTCAACCTACCACCTCCAACAAACGTGACGAAACTTCAAAGTCTCCAAGGGAAGGTGACTTATTTAAGGCGTTTTGTTTGTAATTTTGTGGAGAAGACTCAAGGGTATATGAAGCTTCTTAAAAAAGATGCTCAAAAATATTTTGACAGCATCAAACATGCCATCATGCATGCCCCCGTCATCCAACTGCCAAACTATTTCTGAGATTACATCTTATATCTCGCTGCTTCTATTACCACTATCGCCATGGTTTTGGTACAGGAGGATCAAAACACCCAGGAATATGTAATATACTATGCAAGTAAGGGTCTCACTAACACTGAAACTAGATATTCACGTGTCGAAAAACTTGCTTTTGCGACGGTCATCGCCATCCAAAAGTTTCGACGCTATATCTTGCTCCGCACCACCACCATCATCACAGACTCGAACCCCGTGTACCACATACTGACATGTCAGTTGGTTGGGGGCAAGTATTCACGCTGGATTGTGATACTACAAGAATTCAACCTTCTTTTCAAGAAAGCCAAGTCTAAAAAGTCTTTGGTGTTTGATGAGCTTATCTGTGACCTTCCCCATCCTGATGTAGAAGTTGAGCACAATGATTCTTTTCTGGATGAATCATTGTTTCTCATCAGTACGACTGATACGTGGTATGGAGATATTTCATTATATCTTCAAACCCAACGCTTCAATCCTTAACTGTCTCACGAGGACCGTTGTAGAATACATCACCATACGAAGTATTATCTGATCATAAGCGATACTTTGTATCATCGTGGCGTCGATTCAATTCTTTGATGTTGTCTAACTCACGCTGAGGCTGAACACGTTCTGAATGACTGTCATGCTGGGGCATGTGGCGATCACCTCTCTAGGATGGCTACAGCCTAGAAGATTTTGTGCGCAGGATATTATTGGCATACTATCTTCAAAGATTGTATTGAGGCCGTAAAAATATGTCCTCCATGCCAACACTTCCATACAAAGAAGCACACCCATCTTGCCTTTCTACACCCGGTTATTGCTGTGAGCCCCTTCGCAAAATGGGGCATCGATTTTATGCACCGCAAACCTACCTCGGTCGGGGGGCATAGTTACATCATAGTAGCTATGGATTACTTTACAAAGTGGGCCGAGGCAATTCCTACATACCAAAATGATGGCAAAACCACAGCACTCTTCATGTTCAATCATGTAATATCATGGTTTGGAGTTCCGCAGGCGATAGTGACTGACCATGGTTCTCACTTTCAGAACCATATGGTTGATGAACTGAGTGATAGATTGGGTTTTTGCCATGAAAAATCAACACCCTACTACCCGCAGTCTAGTGGACAGGTCGAGGCCATTAACAAGGTCTTGAAAACTATGGTCCAAAGGATGGTAGGTATGCATAAGTCCAACTGGCATAACATGCTCTTTTCAGCATTATGGGCCTACAGAACTTCCGTCAAAACCGCCACAGGTTTTACTCCTTTCCAATTGGTGTCTGGATTGGAGGTTGTTCTCCCTATAGAGTGCTAAATTCCATCTCTACAACTTGATGCCGAACTTCTTCCTAACACTATTGCCTAGGAACAACGTTTGCTATACTTAGAAAAACTTGACGAGTCCCGTCGAGATTCTGCCATTGCTAACAAAGCACACAAGAAACACATCAAAGCTCAATATAACAAGTCTGTTGAACCTCGTGTCTTCAACGAGGGTGACCTAATCCTCACATACAACCAAAAGCATGATAAACTAGGAGCAGGAAAGTTCGAGTCCATGTGGCATGGACCTTCTGTTGTCAAACGTGTTTTGGAAAAGGGAGCTTACGAGCTTGAAGACTATGACAGAATCTCTTTGGGTGAACCCTGTAATGGACTTTACCTGAAAAGGTACTATGCCTGAACCTGTCATGCATAGATTTTCTTGTATATACTGTACATGGCGCATTTTTGTGTTTTTGCGTGGTGTGACACGTTTTTGTGTTTTTTGCGTGGTGTGATGCGTTTATTTTTTAGTGTCTTTAGATCTTGTTTCCGCTTCTTATACCATGTTCTGTCTGCGTGTGCAGACGGCAATGTGCTATGGATTCGTAGATGGCACCAGCCGACATACCCATAACCTTGCCTCGGTAGCCTGGGTACTATATTCCCCAACAGGTGAGCTCATCAGCTCAAGAGGAAGTTGCCTCGGATTTGCAACCAACAATGCCGCAGAATATCAGGCGGTAATTGGAACCCTGATTGATACTACTTCCTTGGGTATGAACCACATTGTAATCCACATGGATTCTCAATTAGTGGTTTCCCACCTCAACCGGGTCTACGCTATACGTGATCCTACCTTGCTCTGTCTCTTCATACGAGTACGTCCCCTAGAAAGGTCATTTGAATCCATTCAATACCTACACATTCCACGAGAGTTAAACACAGTTGCTAACTCGATGGCCAACTTCATTCTGGATTGGTACATCACACACACATAATACTCATAATATGTAAAAGCATTCACGACATGTAAATAATGTATTGTATAAAAGCAAAGCATATGAACAAGATCACATCATTCATCATTTTAAAAACACATAATGTCTAAATTGTTGAGAATGTCTATATATATATATCATCAAAAGTAGTGCTAGTACAAAAATCTGAAGCATGAAGGCTTTCAGTGAGTCTCTACAAAAATATGAAGCCTCGTAGCTTTCAGTAGTACAAAATCTGAGGCCTCTAAGCTCTCAGTACAAGTATAATGAAATCATTAGTCCCGACACCTGGCCCATACACCCCCATGATGGACAGCTCTCTGTCGCTGAGTGAGGAAGCTATCCACAGTCCTCGCTACCTTTCGGAGTAAGGCATTGAAGCGTACCGATGCTCCAACCCCAAACCTCTGCATAGGTCTCAGTAAGTCATCCACTGCTGGTTCAGGAACATCCATTGTCAGCTGGGACAAGTTCCTCTACACCTCCTCCATCTCCACGATGGCAGCATGAACACCTAGGGCCATGACTGCTTCCCCACCTCTATCTCTCCTCGACAGAAGAGAGGCTCCCACAGGCTGTATGGGGCCCACATCTGCACACACGTGCCATATACTTGTTAGCATTGTATCAAAAAAATCATAAATATACAAAATTGAAAAATACAAAGGTTTTTGTTCTTACCCATGTCTCCCCATGCTGCACCCTCAGGCAGCACCAAGTCAAGATCATATCTATAATCCCTACCGCTTTACCGGTAGTCCTCAACCATGAGTAACTGACCTTCCACCTAGCTGAAGAACTCACTACCAAAGCTGATGATATGACCCCCGCCATGGCGGGCCATCACCTCTTCCCATCTAAGTATGTGGAGATCTCTAGGCTCCCTGTCATCTAGCCGTACCTGTGGGTGCAAGAGGGGGATCTCCTCCAAAAGGAACTATACCACGATCGATCCATATCCAAACTGCTTGAGCTCTCCCCGCCGACACTTGGTCAGCTGAGCTCAGACCTTTGCAAGGAGACCCTTGAACTAGTTGAAGATCTTGGGGGACATACAGTCCTCTGCATAAAGCATCTAAGACTGAGTGGCCATGTGTGGGGCTTGTCTCCGAGCCACTCTAGTTATCATGAAAAATATGGTATGCTATCGGTGATCCACAACATCCCTAATAGGAATATTCCCACTGGAAGATCGAGCAAGAGTAGTACAATGTTGTGACACCATGTCATCAACACTGCGGTCACTACCCCGTGTTCGGGTGAGAGCTACATGGTCCCCTCTCCAAGAAAAAATAGTAAGAAAATAGATGTCCTCAATATCTATAATGAGGATGTGCTCACCAATCACAAAGTACTGTTGGGCCGCATCCCAACACCGGAGCATGTGTGACAATAGAGGGATTTGGGACCTCATCCCCTAAATCTCAAAGAACTTGAGCAAACCACAGTTTCTCAAAGCATTCATGCACCTAGATCATTAGCAGCTTGTACATCTTCCACCTCATGTTCTCTTTCCCACCACTCTAGAACCATGTTTTCTTGCTAGGAACCTGCCAAAATGGGCATTTAAACACTGTTAGATCCTACTTCAACCACAGCAAGTTCTCTTTTTGGGTTTAATTTGATGTTTGGGAAATGTGTTAGAAAAACAAGATCACAGAGCAATAACAATAAACAGAAATGCAAATATAATCACAGACACATTACAAGAGAGACACAGATATATCGTGGTTCACCCCAACTTGGGCTACGTCCACACTGAATTTTCCAGTCCTTACTATTATTATCGTCGAGCAAGGTGAAGGGATACAACCTGCAGCACATCCGTTGCACTTCCTCTTCACTATCTCACAGTCTCTCTCCTGATCTTAGAGATCTTTACAATGCATGAAACCTAATACATTAACCCTAGTCGTATTACAATGTCTTTCTTTTATAGGGAAAATACAATGGGAAAAATACCACGGGATACCCAAAACCAGGCACCCGGAAAAAAGCCCCAAAAAAATTACTTGGGGGCATTTCCCCCAAACCCCCTTTTTAGGGGCGTTTCCCATAACCCCTAAAAATGTAGAATGGGTGTACAGTCCTCTAGGGTGCACGACTAAGACAATATCATCTATGAGACTGGAAGATCTAGCTCCACAACCAACAAAATACATCTCTGTCGTCGCACTGTGATTTTGCACACACTACGACGGCGTCGCACCCCACAAATTCGGGATTTGCGCCGAGTCATTCTCATCGCAGTTTTCCCTTTCGGGAACTGGGACAAGCCAAAGGCGCAATATCCCTCCATGAATTCATAAGAAAACCTAAAAATTGAACCTTAAATCAAAATCTAATCCACTAGAAAGTTGCTGGATGAAGTTTAGGCTTACCTACTCTAGACGGTGGGTGAAATGGTGGCTCGTAGCTCCCGGAATCGACAAAGGAAGTTTTGGCTCCAAATTGGCAAATGAAACAATGGTGACTATTTTTGGCCCATTTTTCTATTTATAAATGAAAAAGAATATTCATTTTTCAAATTTTGATGCTTTAGGGTCATTTGCCATAGTTTTAATCATTTTTATTGTATTTGGGATATTATTTGTCTATTTGACATAATTTATGAGTATGCAAGAGTTGTAGGCGGTCTTTTATGCTGTTCCTCACATCACAATGGTAATGTCAGGTATGAACACTCCTTTGAATCTTTTGTCATTGTTTTTACAACAGTTAGATTGTAATTATTGCGTGACGATGAGCTCACTCTTTGTTTGTTCTCGTGCTCTCGAAACTATGAGAATAAATACCGAGTTGCGATTTATCACTTTTCCGGGCTTGTTAAACACCTACAGAAAAGGACACCCCCCAGAGTCTATCATTAAGCTCTTTTCAGGCTCTTGAAAAACGAAAAGATTTCCAAGTGAACTTGTCACGTTCACACTTGTTAAAGAATTTGAATGGTCATCTCCCTGGTGATAATTTACCCCTTTTTCGGACCAGGGAGCACTAATTACGAAAAAGGTATACTCCAGTTGATCATGACTAGAAGAGTCCTCTCCCGCATCGTTTTACCCTTTTTTCGGGCGATGAGGCTAACTTTACAAAAAAGGACCATTGGATTCTTCTTTAGTTCTTTTCAGACTCTCTAAACATGAAATGATGACCGAGTTTACCTTCTATGGACTCGTTAAACTTTTGCATTGAAGGGCCCTCCATGGGACGAACCCCTCCTATCCCAGGTTCAGAAAATATTTGGGATTGGACTCATCTATGAGATGAGCTATACCGAGCATCTGGTTACCCTGATCAAGATTGTAAAAAACACATGAGGCACTCATCATTCATGATGGGGAAAAAGGAAATCTTTTATTTTACACACTTTGTTAGTGGCAGTACGTAGTCGTTCTTGAACATGGCACTCATCTACATTTTCATACAGCACTTGGATCATCTGTTTGTCCTCGAGTTCCACTTACTTCCTGAGTCTTGTTGCTCCTTTGAGTCATTCAAAGAAGGCTTCTATCATCAGTCATGAATTTGTGTCATACTCGTCATGTCATTACTGCCAAGTCATACCATGCCCATCTTCAAGAATATGTCCATCATTTGTCATCTACAGTCAGTACGCCCACCACGATGGCAGTCTACTTTGAGTTCGTCCTGCATGTTACTGTACCATCCGACTTACTCTACACATCTTTTGTTGTGTTTTGTGTCGATTGATGGGGGATTCATCATGGCCCTCCTTCGACGGATTCATCCTTGTCGACATCAACTCATCATCCGAGGATTCAATCTAGAAACCAACCAAGTACCTTGGCCTTGTATGCCTCAATGGTAGGTTACCTCGCTTTCAACATGAGTTTACATCATTGACTCTTGATTGAAATATTTCATCTTGCGTTTGACTTCAACTCGCTTATTCATGCTTGATGAGATGTACTGTGATACCTTGGGAATCATTGACATCAATGGTGATCTCCCTCGTGCTTGTTAACGGTTTACATCAACGACTGGTAATCAAGTGGTTTCTACAATGTTCGACGTCAAGACATTTGTAATCACATGGATATATTCGTATCATTGCGGGTTCGGCTTGAAGACCCTGGGGAGTCATGTTCTACCCAGGTTGTGATGGAGTTTGTATTGAGTTATATTACATGGATCCACATTTGTATTGGTTGTGGTTGTGTTATCATCTCATCATGGATATACGCTTGTTTCCAGTAGCCATGATTGTGTTCAGTCGGTCATTACTACCATGGATCTACATTGTATTGGTCGGTAGCCATGTTATGACTCATTTGAGACTATGTACTCAGAGTCAGTTGTACTACAACAGCATCCTTCGTTCGACAAGTCCATTTCCATTCCTTATATCAAAGAATTTCACATGTCTATCTTTTAACAGCTTCATGCTTTGGGGGGCATTCAATTACACCTAAAATCTTCCCATCATGAGATTCAGTGTATAAACCTCTGGAGTTACCTTGATTAAGTGATTGAATTGGAAGGATTTGTTGCTATTTTATACTAGGTTTTGAGAGTTCATCGCAGGTTGCACTCCTGCAACATGCGATGTCGCACCTTGCTCCATTACAAGGTGTGACGAAGTTAGTTAGAAGGCAAAAATAGCTCCTTCGAGCTCCTTCTCGAAGCTTGCTGACTTGGGACCTTACCCCTCACCTCTTGGAAGAGCTGGCATTCAATTCCTATCATTTTGGAAGGATCCCTTAAGCCTCTCCTATCATATATCAACCTATCCTATCCATACCCTATCCATTTAGTCCTATTTAAATGAATCTCACTCCCATCCCAATGGGAGGAAGTCTATGGTATTCTTAAGCTTGTGAAATCAAGCCCAATAGATCTAACATTCTAGCTTAGGGAACCTCCACTTCTCTCAAAGAGCTTTGGCATGGCTTGTCGGAAGGAGCTTGTAGCATTAAGGAAATGGTTGTAACCTTCTTCTCTATTGTACTTCTCCACTTTTCAATGCAGTTAATATAATTGCTTTCCATAAATGTTGTTTGTTCGATAATGTTTAGAGTTTTCCTCCTTAACTTTTAACTTAGATCTATCATATGAGATATATGCTTTCACTTCTCGTGGTCTATTATATGTTCAACAGGGTTTAGCTACTTGCAATCTGGCAGTGCTGGGGCATTGGATTCACAAAGGAGAAAGGGATCTACAAATCTAAGGTCACTGACATAAAATATATGGAAGGCTTATTAGAAGAGCTGCAAGAATCATAACAGATAAGTGGAAAACGATGATACAAAGAACACTTTAATTTTCAATATAAAGTTTCAAATCTTAAAAAAATCAAAAGAGAAGGAATTGAGATGTGTTATGAGTTTTTTTAGAGCACTTCCCTTTTTTGAATAATGATCTTTATGAGCTTGTTGTAGAGATAAAGTCCTTGTAATCATATTGCAAACCACTTGTCAATGATGATTCAGATTTATTCAAAGCAAAAACATATGTACAAAGAAAAATGATATGAATATTTATTAAGAACTAGGAAAGGCAGAAGAGTCTTCCTCTTTTTATTTGATGAAGTCTTATGAGCTGATCATAAAAAAAAATATGTGTAAATAAAAACCAACTATCAGAAATGACTCATATTTATTTAAAAAGAAGAAATATATTTACATATACACAAATGAAGATAACACAAAAAATAAATCAAGAACTAGGAGAAGGAGGGACTTCCCCTTCAGCTAGCTCCATCTCCTTCTGCTGTGAGACATTTTGCACAAAATCTTGTTTAGAGATTGGTTTATGATAGTCTCAATCTATGTCCATTTATAACAAAATAAATTTGTGAATCATCAATTGTTTTAATTTCTACAGATCCATTGTCAAAAGCTGTAACTATTTCATATGGACCCATCCAATGGGTAGTCAAGTTCCCTTTAAAATTCTTATACCTTGAATCAAATAGGAATTCCCAGTCTCCAGTCTTGAACTGCTTCTGCTTGATATATTTTTCATGCCACTTCTTACGTTTGCTATGTACTAAAATTGTTCGTTGAATTGCATTTTGTCTTATTTCATCTAATCCATTGATTTGTAAAATTCGTTATTTTTGTGCTTATTCTAGATCCATCCCTAATTGTGCAGCTAGACAAAAGGTTCTTACTTGAAATTCAATGGGTAGAAGAACTTGTTTACCACAAACAAGTTCATAAGGTGTGTGGCCAGTAGTATTCCTCCATGTTATTCGATAATCCCACAATGCATCTAGAAGCCTATTTGCATAGTCTTTGTGATGCAGCTAGATAGTCTTGGTTAGGATGGCCTCTAATACCTTGTTTGTAGATTCTATCTGACCATTGGCTTGCAGGTGATATGGTGAAGATTTACAATGTCTGATGCCATATTTTTCAGTAAGTTCCTTCATTAACTTGGAGGTGAATTGAGATCTCTGATCAGCGACAATTTCCCTAGGTACACCAAATCGGGTAAATATCTCTTCATATATAAACTCCACAACATATTTTTTTGTGGCTCGGAATAAAGCTTTAGTTTCCACCCATTTAGTGATGTAATCTGTACAAACTAGGATATACTTCTTTTTGCGAGACATAGGGGAAATTGGCCCTACAAAATCCAAAGCCCATTTTTCAAAAGGCTCAATCATAACCTGAGGTTGTAAGGGCATCTCATCAGATTGCATAGGTCTACCCATTCTTTGACAACTATCACAACCCTTGAAATACTTGGCTTCATCTTTGAAGATGTTTGGCCAGTAATATCCAGAGTGCAACACTTTGTATGTTGTTCATTTGTCAGAAAAGTGTCGACCACATGGTCCACCATGGCATGCATGGAGGATCTCTACCATCTCATCCTCTCGTACACATCGTCTAATAATAAGAACATGGCCAGTATGAAAAAGGTCATTGTCAACTCAAGAGTAATTAAAATTCTGGACTATGATTCAACGTTTCTTAGGTGGGGAGAGATGGTTTCGTAACTTCCCTGTTGCTAAATAATTGGCTATGTCTGCAAACCAAGGGGTTTGAAAAGACACAATGAACAGATGCTCATCAGGAAAGCTATCATCGACAAGACTAGCATCATCATCAAGTTGAATACGAGAGATAAAATCTGCTACCAAATTTTCTCCACCGGGACGATCAACAATAGTGATGTTGAACTTTTGTAGTAAAAGAAGCCACTGGGTCACCCTACCATTGGTGATTGGTTTTTTCATTAGGAATCTAATGGTAGATTGGTGTGTGTGTACAAAAATTTCGTATCCTTATATGTAGTGACGAAATTTATTGATAGAATATACTACTTCCAGAAATTCTTTCTCAATAATTGTGTATTTTGATTATGCAAGAGTGAAGTTCTTGCTAGCAAAGTAAATGGAATATGATGCTTGGGATTCCTTTTGACCTAGGACCCCTCCTATGGCCATGTTGGAAGCATCATTCAATATGTGAAAAGTAAGGGTCCAATTAGGACCCCTAAGTATTGGTGCTACTGATAGCTTTGCTTTTAAGGTCTCAAAAGCATGCTAACAAGGCTCAATCCACTGAATATCTATATCTTTCATAAGCAATTTGAACATAGGTGTGCCTATTTTGGTAAATTTTTCAATAAAACGTCGGTAGTAGCCTGCATGGCCAAGAAAGCTTCTCACTTCCTTCTGAGTTTTTGGAGGACGGAGATTGACAATTACTTCTATCTTGGCAAGATCCGCCTTTATCCCCTGAAAAGAGACATGATGGCCCAAACCTATACCCTCTATTAGTAACATCTTGCATTTCTTGTGACTAAGGGCTAGGTTTGTTTCTTGGAATCGGATAAGAATTGTTTCAAGGTTATCAAGGGCTTCTTGAAAGGTATTATTGTATACTGTGAAATCGTCCATGTAAACTTCTACACAGTCATGTATAAGTTTAACAAAGATTCCTAAGACTGCACGTTGGAAACTGGAAGGCGCATTACATAGGCCAAATGGAAAAAATATATAGGCATATGTCCCCCAAGAACAAGTAAAAGTGGTCTTGTCTTGATCCTCAGGTGATATCAATATTTAGTTCTATCCATTATACCCATCAAGGAAGCAAAAATATTGTTTCCCAGATAGGGTGTGTTAGCACCTGATTTTTACAGTATGAATGTGGAGGTCGAATAAAGGGATAGCCCATAATTTTTTATGAAAACTAGGGATTACCCTTGTTTTCCATGGCTAGGTTCTAAAGGTACAAGAAAAATGAAAGGGGGATGTTAAATATGCAAGGAAAAGGGGACATATTGGGGAAGGAAGCATTGAAATGGGACCAAAATATCCCAAAGGAGCCTAAGTCTATAGTCCGATGGAAATAAATGGGAAGGGTAATCGCTGCACTCATCTCCATTGTCAGATGCGTACAAGGGAGAGATCAATGGCGAGCACGGATCATTGCATGGCCGAGTTGCGCGGGGAATAGAGGCATAGGCGGTTGCATGGGAAAAGCCGCCTGCCAGGTGTCAGCCCAAGGGAATGTTGCATGGGTGATAAGTGGTAAGCAGTACTAGCTCAAGGGTATGCGATGCCCGTTAAGCAGGAAGGGAAGGTGGCTAGCCATGTGGATGGCCAAAATGGGCCACGTTGGGCCACAAAGATAAAGGATAAGGGTCCCACAGTAATAGGTATGTGACAAAGTAAACGGAGTAGATTACCCCAGGAGGATATACGGTCCTTGACGATCATCTCATCGGAAAGTTGCATGCTGGATAGAGGAAGGTGTGGTTGTGACAAATGGGACCCATTCGACAGATGTTGACACCAGGTCCTATCGCACGATGGAAAGGTGGTATTGGAAACCACTTAGGTGTATGCGACATTGTTTTCATAGACATGGGGTCCAATCAACGGTGCTGATCACAGCAGGAAGAATGATCTGACGGTCGACAGATAAGGGTTGTCACATCAGTGGTTAAAGCTAAGACTGGATCTTACGGAGGATATCAGCACATGAGAGATCAATGGCCGAGATCGATAGGCAGCTAACAAATGAGCCTGGAGGATAAGTGAACAAGGTTTATATGTATAGCCTTCGATGGGAAAAGGAGACATTTTTATTTTCCTGGGTCTTGTTTGCTCCAGGCAGTTTCAGGTCGTAGTTAGGTCAAAGAAGGAAACGCATTTTGTCTTTTGGAAGGCCGACGAGGGGCCAGTCTCCAACAGGATTCAAGGTTAAGGGTTGTTCTATGAGATAGGGCTTTCACCCTGGTGCAGCAGTTCGGCTTCTTATTGCCAAAATTAGCAGAATCCCCAAGGTCCTACCGACGTAGACATGCACGGAAGGTTCCAGTGGTCCTGTATTTTGTTCAGCCCTGACCAGAACGGTTTGTTCTGTATTTGTCTCTCGAAGCCCTAGATATTTGAGTATGGAGGTCTCCCCGAAGATGCGGGGCATTGCCCTATTTCGTCAAAGTCCACCTGAGAGTTAGCGGACCCCCTTAATCGCCCATTTTGGGGTTGGCCTCAACATTGAGGATAGCTTCCCTGCTTTGCTGATCATTCAAAATGAATGCTGGTCCGCCCGAAGTCTAATGTGGGTCAATACCAAGCCCTAGTTTGGGATAGTTTCTGACCAAAGGTATCCACCCATAAGAGACAGGTTTCTATGGTACTAGTCACTTCAGGCCTCAGCCCCAAATGGAGGAAGAGGACCGAGGCAAGTAAGCAGGGGAGACATCGCTCCCAGCCATACAGGTGCGAAGGTAAGGTTCCCAAGGAATTATAAACATACTAATGAAGGGATCAAAAGTTAGTGGAGGCAGCCGGCTAGGAGAGCATCTCTGGAGATCAATTTCGGTTTTTCTATCTAGCAGCCGGCTAGGGGAGTTACCATGCTACCTTTTGTATTCTTGTATGAGTCCAGCGCCCTTCAGTAAAAATGTTGGTAAATGTAAAGGGGCCATAGCAATAGGTGATAAAGGTGCTAGCTGGTGGAACGTCACTTGTGCAAACTGTTGGGTGGCCTAAGTGGCTATGAGGATGATGTGACCCACATCTTTCGGCATATGGGGGAGAAGTGAGGTGAAATGTTGTGACGTAGACAAGGCCAAAAGGATGGGCGACTAAAAAGCATATTTTCCACTGCCACAATGATTGTCGATGCAACGGAGGCCACCTCAGTGTCGTCTTCTACTCCGCCGTCTATCTAGAGATCGTTACCAAGCATGTTTTAGGTCATCTTAGACCTTGGGCATCATTGTTACTTTATTAAGAGGTCCGATTAAGTTATCATGGTGATTACGGCCACACGTAGCCATTATCATCATCAAAGCATTTATGGATATGGATTTTCCATTCACTCTGCGAGATCGGTATATAGAGAGGATGGTACACCTGGCAGCATGGGGCATCTTTCAGTTGGAATTGGATCATGGAGAAAGAGCAGGAATTCTGAGTGGTTTTCATGCCTAAACAGGAGTGGTTTGAGGTGGAGGAAGAGCCTATTCCTTCATCTCCTATGATGTTCAACCACATGGAATCTAGCTCTACTAGTGAGGATGAGGATCTCGAGAAGCGACAAGTGCCCAAAGAGTTCAGTGTCCGAGAAAAGAGGAGATTCCCAAAGAAGAGGGGGATGTCCAGCAAGACAAGGAGAGCATCCATGATCTCATACTCCCTAGGGAGGAGGTGACAACTCCTCCTCTTGCTAAAGAATCACAGGTTGGGAGCTCTCTGAAGATAGAGGATTTCTTTGATTCGCAAGGCCGATTGAAGACTTCGAAGTAAGGTGGCGCCCTATTCATAATATTTTGTTTCCCATCTTAGTTAGTCTGTTTTGAACTTAACACGTATGTGATATTCAAAATTTGGGGCTATCAAGGTGGCAGCGTAATTTTGTTTGTTTCCAAAGGACCAATTCAAGGCCAAAAGCCTATAAAAGCTTTGTAATAGAATAATTAAGGGTTGGAAAATCATTCAGCTAAGGCCTGAGGGGCGAGCCTAGTTTTGAGACTTTCATATTAATACAATGTGCAGTGCCTATGGTAGACTGTTTTGCAGAGATTCCTATGTCATTCTTACTTGTAGTTAGTTTTTTCTTCTTCCCAATGTGCATGTGCTTCCTGTTATGCCTTTACATTATGCTTTTCATTTCATATCTGAGATCAGTGTATAATAGTTTCGAATTCTTGGAAACACGTTTCGGCTATTATCTAAGGTGTTCACAAAATATTGCTACTAAATTTAATATTGAATTCATCTTTGCTGGATGCTCATATCAATGGTCTGTTCTTATTTTCTTCTCTTTCCACTAGAAAATATCTTTACGACGGCAAGTGAGTGGCTACCTTGCCTCTGTTAGAGTAGTTCACACTATGGCACTATTATCTGATTTTTGTGTAATACCTTGACTCCATCGCCCAATTGTTTTCCTTGTGACTATCCCTCCAACATTTTCATATAATTCGACCCATAAAAAATCTGACCTTCTGTGTATGTTTTAATTCATTATTTTTTAGTAAGGAAGGATGGTTTGTTTGTTCATCATTGACGCCTTTGAATATTTTGAGTCTTTCATAGATTTGTAGAGAGAGCCCTCTCAGACCATGCTGGGTCAATAGAATTAGTCCAAAGTCAGTTGGTGGTTACCCCGACTTTCCCTCTCTCGCAATCCAGGGGGTATGATTTGGGTGCTAACAAATTGGTGCTGCTACCGAGGAAGCAATTGTCTCGTCATTCCTCGTAAAACGCCAATGTTTCAGATGCGATTGTTGATGGTGGATAGCAATCAGACACCACAAGGGTTGCATATCATCCACCTAACGACTCCACTCATTTATTCAAGGTTCAATCTGCAAACTCCACTGGAGAACAATCCCAGCTACCTTAGACATGGAAGAATTAAGTTCTAGGTATCAAAATATCAATCTCTTAAAATAATCCCTATTCTTCTGTGTTGGCGTCCTTTTACCTTTATGTATATATATCAAAAAATTCTTGTCTCGCCGGAGAGCTGTAGGTCATGAGAGAGCCTCCTTTGTATATCCTTCACTTGAATTCGAAAATGTACATTCTCCTTTTAATCCCAAATTTGATCTCGTCCTCTCATTTGAACCCTATATAAACCATAATCGGCCTCATGAATTCTCCGAGAGTAACGATAGTGACACCCTCCCTGTAGCTACTCCTTTGTCTACCAGAGCCCAACTAAGATATCGCCCTCTAAGGCTACCCCCTATCCTTCATGATTTCCCTCTAAACTACCATAAACACGTCCCTGTTTTCGACGGAGAATCTGAGATGCTTACTGTAGAGAAACATGTCCAAGGCTTTGAGCATTTTCTGGATCTCTTTGAAATAGAACATGACAATGTCTGTATGGGGGATTTTTAAAAATACCTCCAAGGAAATGTGAAGAGATGGTTTAGGCATTTGCAGCCTGAGTCTATTGATACATGGGGAGCATTGTCTGAGGTTTTTCTAGGGTTTTGGGGAAAAAGAAGGTCGTGGGATCTGGTTCTTTCAGAGTTTCATTCCATAAGAAGATGAAAGGAAGAGACCCTGTCTTGCTTCAACATAAGGTTTTCCAGTTTCTATTATAATATGCCAAGGGAAATTTAGCCCTCAGAGAATGCTGCAAAATTACACTATGTAGCTGTTTTTCCTCCTGATTTAGCTCTTCATCTTTTGGAGAGGAGTTCTTATGACCTACAACATATGTTCGTTGATGCAATAGAGGTGGAAGAAAATATGAGGATGTATGGGAAGCTGTCTAACCAGGATCACAATGAAAGGGTTAAAGGAGAACTAAGATTTGAAGAAGGGCATGAGCAAGGGGAATTTCCCTTATGGCCTAATTTTTCCCAGAATGAGCAGAGAATTGATCGACTCGGTGATGTACCCAAAGAAGGTTTAAGTCCTCCTAAGTATCATGAATATGGAGAAGACCGTTTGGAGAAATTCATCAGCTTCTTTGAAGCTGAGGATAAAGATGAATCTTTGAGCAGATAGTTTCACTAGTTAAAGGGGCTAACCACAAGGGAAAACCCAGTGGTGGGTCCTGGGCCCACCATTGAGATTCAACAGAATAGCGATTCTCAGTAGGCAGAGACATCGTTTCAGATCAGAGCTGAAAGGGAGTACAGAGTCCTTGAATAAGAATATAAGATCCTCGAGGAAGAATATGTGATCCTTGAGGAAAGATATGGAGTTCTCGAAGAAAGTCTTAGGTGTGGCGAATACCTTAGACAAGTCGACCAGATAGCTGAGAGGCTGGAGGGTGACTAGGGTAGCTCGCATGATTCTTATACAAAATCCATCTCCTAGACTGAAGATGATTATAGACTACTTGAATAAGTATTCGGGCTTGGCCAATATCTTTGGCCAGCCGACCAGATGATCGAGGCATTTGAAGGAAACCAAGCAGAGTGGCCAAATTTTTGTGCAGGTCTTTCAATCTCGGAGTCTAGTCTTCGGGAAGAATGGCCCTTCCCAGATCCTTTCAAGGGGCAGGGCAGACTTTCTCTTGAGGTCCCAGAGAAGAATCGGGTTTTCAATCTAGGAATCATGAGTAGCCCAAAGAGAAAGTTGTCCGGAGTTGGTTTTTTCGGCCTTACAAAGTCATGCGGGGGTTTCGTCACACATGAGTATCGGGTTTTGATGGAGGTTTGTCAAAAGTATGCTACCCTAGGAACTGAACCAAGCACCAAGGAAACAAAATGGCATTTGTACGGTCTGAAAGAAAGTCTACTGTGGTGCAAAGGGCATGTAGAGTGTACCATATTTTTTATGATCCAGTAGCAGAATATATGGAAGATTTCTGCAGCAGGAGTAAGGGTTCTGGTTTCACTTGAAGGGTCCTTGTCCATCTTTGTCACCTTGGGCCATGGACCTTCGTTGTTCTACAGTCGGTCGAGCAGGATGAGAAGACCCACCCGGGAGGTTGGTTGCTGGACTAGTTACACTGGCACTTTTGCTTTACTTAGAGCCGTAGAATTGCAAGTAGAGTAGTCTGTATATAAATAAGCCTCAAGTTTTTTGGCATTTCAAACTTTAGTAGTAACTTCTAGTTTGTAGCAATTTCCAGTCTATTTTCAGAATGTACAGCTTCATTTTTGTTCTTGATTTTAAGGAGTTTCCAGTCTGTAGTAGGATAGAGCATTTGGCTTGGATTCAGGTCGCCACACAATACACCGCACAGCCAAATACCCATAGGTTTTTCCATGAATATTTTCAAGAAAACCATCCCAAGCGGTCTACCGGGAAAATTTTCTTACAAGATCCACCCAATGGATCAGACACCCAATCTACAAGGTTCTTTGCTACCTCACAGGGAGGATAGCATCCCCAGTTGGAGCCCATTGTTAGCTCCTGATTTTTACAGCATGAATGTTGATGTGGTATAAAGGGATAGCCCATAATTTTTTATGAAAACCAGGGATTACCCTTGTTTTCCATGGCTAGGTGCTAAAGGTACAAGAAAAATGAAAGGGGGGAGTTAAATATGCAATGAAAAGGGAAAATATTGGGGAAGGAAGCATTGAAATGTGACCAAAATAGCCCAAAGGAGCCTCAGTGTATAGTCCGATGGAAATAAATGGGAAGGGTAATCGCCACGTTGATCTCCACTATCGGATGCGCGTAAGGGAGAGATCAACGACGAGCACAGATCATCGCATGGCCAAGTTGCATGGGGAATAGAGGCATAGGCAGTCACAATGGGAAAATCGGCCTGCCAGGTGTTAGCTTGAGGGAATGTCGCATGGGTGATAAGTGGTAAGCGCTACTGGCTCAAGGGTATGCGATGCCCCTTATGCGTGAAGGACAAGTGGCTAGCCATGTGGATGGCCAAGATGGGCCAAGGTGGGCCACGTAGATAAAGGATAAGGGTCCCATGGTAATAGGTGCAATGTGACAAAATAAACAGAGTAGATTACCCCAGGAGGATCTACAGTCCTTGATGATCATCGCATCAGGAATTTGCATGCTGGATAGAGGAAGGAGTGGTTGCGACAAATGGGACCCATTCGACAGATGTCGACATAGGGGCCTGTCACATGATGGAAAGGTGGTATTGGAAACCACTTAGGTGTATGCAACATTGTTTTCATAGACATGGGGTCGAATGGGCAGTGCTGATCGGCGCGGGAAGAATGATCCGACGGTCGATAGATAAGGGTTGTCACATTAATGGTTAAAGCGGAGGTTAGATCTGACAGAGGAAATCCGCACATGAGAGATCAATGACCAGGATCGATAGGCAGCTAACAAATGAGCCCGGAGGATAAGTGAAAAAGGTTTATATATATAGCTTTCGATGAGTAGAGACGACATTTTTATTTTCTCAGGGCTTGTCTGCTCTTGGCGGTTTTAGGTCACAGTTCGGTCAAAGAAGGAAACGCATTTTGTCACTTGGAAGGCTAACGAGGGGCCAGTCTCTGGCATGATTCAGGGTTAAGGGTTGTTTTGTGAGATAGGGCTTTCGCCCTGGTGTAACAGTTGGGCTTCTTGTCGCCAAAATTAGTAGAAGCTTGAAGGTCCTACCGACGTAGCCAGGCACGAAAGGTTTCGGTGGTCCTATATTTTGTTTGGCCTTGACCAGACCATTCTGTTCTATATTTGTCTCTTGAAGACCCATATATTTGAGTATGGAGGTCTCCCCAAAGATGTCGATCATTGCCTTGTTTCGTCAAAGTCTGCCTGAGAGTTAGAGGATCTCCTTAACTGTCTGTTTTGGGCTTGGACTCAACATTGAGGATAGCTCCCCTTCTTTGCTGATCGTTCAAAATGAATGCTGGTCCACCTGAAGTCGACTGTGGGTCAATACCAAGCCCCAGTTTGGGATAGTTTCTGACCAAAGGTATCCACCCACAAGAGACAGGTTTCTCCATTACTTGTGACTTCAGGCCTTGACCCCAGATGGAGGAAGAGGACTGAAGGCAAGTAAGCGGGGGATACATCGCTCCTAGCCATACGGGTGTGAAGGTAAGGTTCCCAAGGAATTATAAACATACTAATGAAGGGATCGAAAGTTAGTGGAGGCAACCGGCTAGGAGAGCATCTCTGGAGATCAATTTCGGTTTTTCTGTCTAGCGACCAACTAGAGAAGTTACAATGCTGCCTTCTGCATTCTTGTATGAGTCAAGCGCCCTTCGGTAAAAATGTTGGTAAATGTAAAGGGGCCAGAGCAATAGGTGATAGAGGTGCTGGCTAGAGGAAGGTCACTTGTGCAGACTGTTGGGTGGCCTAAGTGGCTGCGAGGATGATGTGACCCCCATCTTTGAGCATATGGCGGAGAAGTGAGGTGAAATGTTGTGATGTAGAAAAGGCCAAAAGGATGGGCAACTTAAAAGCATCTTTTTTGCTGCCACAATGATTGTCGATGCGACGGAGGTCACCTCAGCGTCGTCTTTTGCTCCACCGTCTATCTGGAGATCGTTACCAAGCGTGTTTCAGGTTGGCTCGGACCTTGGGCATCATTGTTACCTGATTAAGGGGTCTGATTAAGTTATCATGGAGATTATGTCCACATGTAGCCGCTGTCATCATCACAGTAGTTATTTATATGGCTTTTTCGTCCGCTGTGTGAGATCAGTATATAGAGAGGATGGTACACTTGGCAGCATGGGGAATCTTTCAGTTGGAATTGGATCATGGAGAAAGAGCAGGAATTCAGAGTGGTTTTCATGCCCGAACAGGAGTGTTCTGAGGTGGAGAAGGAGCCTATTCCTTCATCTCCTATGATGTTCAACCACGTGGAATCCAACTCTGCTAGTGAGGATGAGGAGCCCGAGAGGCGACAAGTGCCTAAAAGAGTTCGGCGTCCGAGAAAAGAGGAGATTCCCAAAGAAGAGGGGGACATCCAGCAAGACATGGAGAGAATCCATGATCTCATTCTCTCTACTGAGGAGGTGACACCTCCTCCTCCTGCTGAAGAATTGTAGGCTGGCAGCTCTCTGAAGATAGAGGATTTCTTTGATTCGCAAAGCCGATTGAAGACTTCAGAGTAAGGTGGTGCCTTGTTCATAATATTTTGTTTCCCATCTTAGTCAGTCTGTTTTGAAACTGACATGTATGTGATATTCCAAATTTGGGGATGTCAAGGTGGCAGCGTAATTTTTTTCATTTCCAAAGGACCAATTCAAGGCCAAGAGCCTATAAAAGCTTTGTAATAGAATAATTAAGGGTTGGAAAATCATTCGGCTAAGGCCTGAGGGGTGAGCTTGGTTTTGAGACTTTCATATTAATATAATGTGCAGTGCCTATGGTAGACTGTTTTGTAGAGATTCCTGTGTCATTCTAACTTGTAGTCAGTTTTTTCTTCTTCCCAATGTACACGTGCTTCCTGTTATGCCTTTACATTATGTTTTTCATTCCATGCCTAAGATCAATGTATAATAGTTTCGAATTCTTGGAAACACACTCCGGCTATTATCTCAGGTGTTCACAAAATATTGCTACTAAAGTTGATGTTGAATTCATCTTTGCTTGATGCTCATATCAATGGTCTATTCTTATTTTCTTCTCTTTCCACCAGAAAATATCTTTACGATGGCAAGCGAGTGGCTACCTTGCCTCTGTTAGAGTAGTTCACACTATGGCACTGTTATCTGATTTATGTGTAATACCTTAACTCCATTGCTGAATTGTTTTTCCTTGTGATTATCCCTCCAACATTTTCGCATAATTCGACCCATCAGAAATCTGACCTTCTGTGTATGTTTTAATTGGATATTTTTGAGTAAGGAAGGCTGGTTTGTTTGTTCATTGTTGATGCCTTTGAATATCTCCAGTATTTCAAATATTTGTAGAGAGATCCCTCTCAGACTGTGCTAGGTTAGTAGCATTAGTCCAAAGTCGGTTAGTGGTTACACCAACTTGCCCTCTCCCGCAATCCAGGGGGTACGATTTGGGTGTTAACAGGGTCTCTAACAGTTGGTCTATGAAAGGTAAAGGGAAATAATCCTTAATAGTGGCCTTGTTTAACTCTAGAAAGTCAACACAGATACACCATTTCCCTATAACTTTCTTTGGAACTACCACCAAAGTAGATACCCACTTACTGTTAGAAATTGGGTTGATGAAACCAGCATTGAGGAGTTTTTGCAATTTTTATTTAACTATATCCTTCAAGGTTGGATTCATCCTTCTCTAAGGCTGCCTTACAGGTGGTATGTTTGTATCTATGTAAATATGGTAAATACAAGTATCTAGTTGTATACCTTTCATATCGGTTTATTCCCATGCGAATGCTCCAGTTTGACTTTTAAGATGTTTCAGTAATTGCTCTTGTTGATTTTCATTTAAAGCTTTGTTTATATGTAGAAACTTTCCAGGACTGACTTCACAAGGTATGGTATAGGAACCTATATGTTCTTCAATTGCAAAGACACAAGGTGTATTTGTAAATGTGGAGAGGCTCATGTTCTCTTGAAATTGTTCTCCAAAAATTTGATCAAATTGGGAAAAGGACTGGCGAAAGTATACACATGTTGTTGAGCAGACAAATTGATTCGACACATTTTCAGTAGTTTGTTCTAGAAGCGCCCACGAGCAGTCACTAATAAGTGAAAGTTCCTCCAAATTTCATCCCCAAAAGGACATTCTATCCACCAAAGGTTTTCAGCCACTGTTGTGCTGGTGGATATAAAACGATTTTTCGTGTAGATAACCCATCAGAGATGGTCATCTCTCCATCCCTGTAGCCTATAAATGCATTAACAATGGCTAGCCATGGTATTCCCAAAATAATAGGATTCCGTTTGGAAGGATCCTTTGATTGTATGACCATAAAGTCCACGGGATATTCCCATGAAACTACTGATACAATAATATCATCTAGGATTCTAGCAGGCTGTACTGTAGTGCGGTCTACTAATTCCAGCATTGTTGGGGTAGGATAGAGAAACTGTCCTAACTGCAGGGTTTCCAACAGGATAGAGAAACTGTCCTAATAGAAACCCCTATATCGATAAGTGTGTTTCCTATGGAAGTGTTACTGATGATAACAGTTACCACAGGATTTCTTAGATTTGTATATTTTTCAATTCTAGGTTGATCTTCTATGTAATCAGACATTTCACCTATGACATGAATTGTCAGAGGGTCTTTCTGTTTCTTACCTGGTCTTTTGATACAAAGTTCCTTTATCACTTTAATATAAATAGGTATGCCTTTAATGGCTTGTAACAAAGGAATTTTGATACAAATATTTTTCAGTTCATTGATAATGTCGTATTCTGGATAAATTGCAGGTTTCTATATTGCTAGACGCTCCGGATATGGGGGTACTTTATCTCCTTGTGTTACTTCTTTCTGAGGATGGTTATGCATTGAAACTTTTGGAATGACCACATATTTGAGAATGTCATCATTCAAGGTTTCACTAGGTTTGTCTTATTCTTCATTCTCTTCACGAATGACAACTGATGATTTGGGTTGATCTTGTAGAACTCTTCCAGATCACAATTGAATTTCATGCACTGGTGCAGTTGAAATGACATAAGATGGAAGAGGTTGTGACCCAATGCTGTTAAGAGCTTGAGTTGGTTTATTGTTAGGTATTGGTATCTGTTGTGCAGGTAGTAGTGTGGGTCTTGGGGGATTCACATTCTGGAAATGGTGGGGTTGATGTGTGATAGGAGGTAGTGAAGAGGCACAAATCCATGCAAGAGTTGTTGGATATTAGGTGGGTAAGCATATTTAGGCACAGGAGTAGGTGGTGACTGAGCATATGCTTGTCCCCTCCATCCCTATGACCATTGCTGATGCTGAGCATTTTGAGGAGGATACTGAGGTGGCCAGTGTTTCCAATTCAAGGTGTTCCATTATTGAGGTGGTTGGTAAAGGTGATAATAGGGCTGGAATTGTAATGATGGATTTTGATATGATGGTTGGTCTCTAGGTGGCCAAGGCCTCCTAGATGTCTCACCAAAATTTCCAACCTTATATATGGCTTGTAACCTAGGCAATTATGGACAATTTTCAATTAGATGATATTTTGTGCAAAGGTGACATAGGTGACATACTGAAACATTATTCAATGGGAATTCTCATTGGGGATGTTTAGTCCTGCATCTAGGACAGAAAATACTGATTGCTGCACGTTCTTACTCTCGTCTCTTCTTAGCTTGTAATGCATCTAATTGAGAACCCATTGCTCCTAAAATATATGTTTTGAAGTTTTCTAATAGGTTTCCCAATTCTATCCTTCTGACTCCACCAAAACTAGGGTTATTTCCTTTATATTTCTATTATAAGATTCCCGAAAGTACTTCCCACTTTTTCCTTTACTTATAGAGTAGTTCCTACACATCTCACAAATCTCTGCAAATGTTTTCTGAGAGACATCCCCATATGCCATGAGGATAAGGTTTTCTAAAAAGTCTTTTGAAATTCCCTTAAGGAAGAGAGTCCTTACAGCATCTTCTCGAAGGTCACTATATTTTGATTTATGTAATACATAGTCTAATATTTCGAGATAATCTTGTAGAATCTCATCTTCAAGTTATATCTTGAAAACGTCATTTCGAGAGTCTTTAGGTTTGCAATAATCTTGATATTTCTGTAGAAATGTAGTCTTCATATCTTCCCAAGTTCTAATGCTAGATTCTCCTAACCCCATGAACCATCTTAGAGCAGAATCTTTCAGTGTGGCAGGGAAAAGTTTTAACTTTTTAACTTTTGGGCATATTGCAAGTAATTATAGCTTCTACACAAAATGTCGAATTCAAATAAAAATGTATCCGGGTCCTCACTACTTTTTCCATAAAAGGTAGGTAGTGAGGAGGGAGGAATGTTTTTCATGGTCACATTCTGTGCAGTATCTAAAATAGGAAATTCAAAAGTACCTTCAGTTCAATTTTCCGTTTCCCCCTCTTCCTCATCTTGTCAAACGTTATCTTCGTTTTCATTCTCCATGTAGACTCAATTTCCAAAGAGAGAAAACCTAGGTGGTTCCTTTTTTGGTGAATATGGAATGTCCCAAAGTTCTTTTTTGGGGAAAATATTCCTCTGATGAGAAGAGTTGTCACCTACATGAGAGTCCAGTTCTACAGGGATTGTAGGTCATGTAGTTGATGTTTCAATCATGCAGAGTTTTCAAAAAGAGCATCTATCTGTGTAGGCTCAACAAAATCTACTAAATTTGGACCCCCTACTAGTGAGAAGGTTGTGTCATTGGGTTTTGGAACTAATGAAGGATTAAGGGGTTCTGATGGTCGAACTTCTTCTTTCCTAAGTTCAGTCTCAATGTAGTCCTGAGGTTCTCCTAATGGGGCTTGATGTAAATTCAAATGTGAAATGGAAATGAAATGGAAATGAAATGCTGAACCTATTTGTAACTATAGAAATGAGATGGACTGAAAATTGATAAGATATATGATAACATGTTAAGTAAATCTAGCTTCTAAGCATGAAAACCAATGAAAGTAAATTATAAGCTACTCAATTCAGGAACCAAAAAACAACAACACTATTTTCCATTTAACCCGAAAACTATTTCCTATTACACATTAAAATGAAATTTAAGTGTAAGTGAATTTCATCATACTACAATAGAAATAATTGATCTATTTATTAATTTAAATTTAAGTATGAAATGTTGAAGATGGATTCGAATCCTGACTAGTTACAGAGCACGATAAAATACTGAAAAACTAATTCAAATCCTAGCTAACTACAAAGCATAACAAAATACTGAGAATGTTGGAAATGAATTAAATTTTTTTCTAATTACAAATGAGATGATGAAAGACAGTGTGAAAGAAAGTGCGAATGACCGGTCGTATGAATTCTACAGATGCAAATTACATGTAAGCAAAAGAAGATTTCATTTTATAAACAGTTGAACAACACCTACAGGAAAACGTTTTTAATCACATAAACATTACAAACTAAAATCATTTATCTGCAAAAACGAAAAGAAATCATGATATATGCACAAATGGAACCACTGTTATTGAGGGGGCCTTCTCAAGTAATATAGGTCATTCCTAATCTACTTAGTCACCAACCATGAAGCAAAAGATGAAATAACACCAACAGCTGAACATAATTTCTATTAAAAATCGGAAGCAAAGTTTTACAAAACGTTTTTCATCCCTTCTTCATAACCCAGGGCATCTTTATATAACGTTTTACAATGGAGAGTAGGTCGACCTCTCTAAAAATAAAGTGCCTTCAATGCTAGAGAAATGACTCATGAACACATAGGCTGTTCTTCCCCCAATTCATGCATGGTGGTTTCCTGGACGTGGATAGTGGATGCGCTGGAGGCTTGGGCCAGTTATGACGCGAACCTTCTCAAGCAGAAGCTCATGATCCATAAGTGCCAGGTGGGAAACAAAACCCATGTCTTCATTTGTGTCTTCAATGCTCCCAGGTATGCTAACAAATGATTTATGCGGTGTGAACGAGGGGTTGAATGGACGTCCGAATGTGAATGAGCATTCAAATGTGAATGAGCATCCGAATGAACGTCCACATGAAAACCACATCCTGGAAAATCAAAACTATATGCCCAACAGGTCTAGAAGTGTGAAATTAATATTAGTTAGCCATAAAAGATGGTAATCAATTGAAATTCATAAGAGATTTAAATGTGTTTATACCTGAGTCCATATGGAGGTCTAAACCACGAGAAATATGACTTGATGCATCAAAAATGGAAAAATGATGTAACCATAGCATGATTAATGATTCAAAATGATGACTAAATTGGGCATCAAGAGTGCCATTAGAAGTTTTCTATTACTAGGTATGGGTACTAGGGCCTTGGACATGGAAATGGTTATAGTCGATGAATTATAATTCCTCAAAGCACCATGCGTGAATTCGTAGGGGTATCCATTGTACAATGTATCCAAGTCTTGTGTTCTTGGGGCCTTCGACATGGTTAGTGGAGGATACCTGAACCTTTCCCCCTAAGGAATCTTGCAACCATCCAGGGGTAAGAAGTTTTCCTCCACCAACCACACACAACCTCCTAATTTGTATAGTTGGCCTATGATTGAGGATGTTGTTACTGTTGTGTGGTGTGAAGTAGTATGTACATTTCTTGTTTGGGTGCACAAAAACATTATAATGATTAGTTACTAATAATAAATTGTTGTAAGTAGTCCGGGCTATAATAGAGTTAACTACATTATGTAGCGTGTAAGCATAATTCTACTTTTATCTTTCTATCCAAATGAAAAATGATAGAATGCAACAAATATGCATCGCGATTATAATTTTTTTGGTTTAATGCCGCATTAGTGAAATTAAATTATTGATATTACGAATCATGAATAGTGTATTGGAAATTATTTGCACCTCATAAATCCTATTTCCTATAATAATTTGATGGGACCCTTGCTTTGGTGTCGAAAAAAATATGACCAGGAAATGAAATTGGGCATTGCCCCACATGCACAACATATTGGCCATGAGTCCCATGTATACAACACCCTAGCCATGAATGCATTAATGGGGATGATAGCTTTGGGATTTTCATGTGCAACTATCAAACTTATCTACTACTTGTGGTGAGAGGTTGTGAATAGTGTTTATTCTTATTCCTTTCCGATCCTATATGTGAATAGTGTTTATCCTCTACATAATTTACTAAAGGACTTTTACATACCAATAATTCGTCATGATTATTCTTTCAATAATCGTAGTATTCAAATATTAACAGCAAAAACATTAGTTTACGAACTCCTCGAACTTAGCTACAATATTGTATCATATTTAAGAGGAAAAAATAAAACTGTGTATTAAGTATCATTTAGTAAAGAGGACTATGATCTAGCACGCAGCAGTTGAGTATTACCTCACGTCCAATGGCCATTTAGTTTTTTTATTTATTCGTAGTTGTCATTTATCAACACTTTGAGAATGGATCCATCTCAAAGACATGACTGCATTGCCATTCACTTACAAAATAGAAGATATTAAATATGTTAAACTTGGGTATAGAGGGACACTAGTTAATAGACACTTGTAACCTACCTAGAACTTGAAATATTTTATGTTTGTGGAAAAACATTATTTTAAAACTTATTGTAAAGTTTTATGACTAAGGAGGGTCAAGGATGACTGCAATTGAATATTATTATTATTTAATAAATTAAAATAGGAGACACTCATCCAAAGAGGATTGTTGAAAGAGTGTTCACTAGCCCACTAGGAGGAATGAAATTGTTGTAGAAGGCAATTGACAAGTGGAAGCATCTGCACTCACTTACTAGCTGTTGCAGGGGGAAACTTCCATAAAAATGTGGTCATGTTCCCCAAGGATGGTGGAACTTAGCAGATGGCTCATTAATTTTAAAATGACCCTTAAGAATTAGGAAATATTATATATAACCATCGAATTTGAGCAGGTGGCTCACACATTCTTACAAGAGACATAACTTCTTCCTTGTGCTGTTGGAAACTATTTTGTTGAGCACACAAGAGATTCGATGAGGGGATAAGATAACTAATGAGTTGCAGTGTAAGACTGTCCTATGCTGCTGAGTGCAGAGAGTGATTTGTGCAAGTCTTCATGATTGCTGAGTTTAAAGAAGACTGTCACATACTTCTACACAGAATCTTCGTCCTAGTGGTTCACTGAATAGGCTCGGGGGTCCTAAAGAATGTAGACTTGGCTTATTTAAGGAGACGGTTGGGAGGTACGGTCTTCTTTGGGTGTTTGTCCACCTCTATAGTTAACATGTTTTACTTTGTTTTAGTTATTTACTTTTGGACTGCTAATCTATTTTTAAAAGTTGTATTTTACTTAACTGTTAGATTAGAAATACTTAACTGATAGTTTATTTTTGTATAAATGGATGAATGATTTAATCTGAAAATTTAACAGAATGAATAAATTTCTCTCTGTATTTTTCCACTCTCCTAAGAGACATACTCTAGTAAAGAGAGATTTGCTTAAGTAAATAGATTTCAATGATATCATTTGGTAGATTGAGTGATTCCAATTCAAATGTTGATATTCCATTTTGCAATAAGTTATAGACATAAATATAAAAGGTATACTGGTCTAATACTCATAAATACTTAGAGTTACAACTTATTTCTTCTACAGTTCATAATGAATACAATAGCTAGTTTTAATAATAATCAGTTATACACCATGACAGAAATCCCATTTGTTACACAGTCAATATTAATGCTAAGTATATAGAAACAATTATTGTACAAAGAACGAATATATTATAAAATAAAATGTGGCACATATATTACTTCTATTAGAAATTATCTAATAGTATAATCATCGACAACATAACTCTGTACATCTACATAAGTCGATATCTTTACCCTACAAGAAAGCATTATAAGATTATTACTATTTAAAATAGAAGTAGCTTAAACCTAAGGAACATTTAATCATACATGTATAATAACTAAATGAACTTTCAATAATGCTAAACCAAAGAATATAAATAATTAAGATCGCAGTTAGGGTTATCTCAGATAATCATTGTTGAGCATATAGAGGCTCGACCCATGTCCAAATATTATTTTATAAACAAGATACTTTATTTCAAAACAAATTATGGTATAAATTTACTGATAACAAATTAATACAAAATCGAAAAAGAGATCCGAAGTTCTGAAAAACGCATTTACATAAGCAATATCATATCTTATGATTTACATTATGAAATTATTCTAATACTATAAAGGATCAACATATAATAGCACATTCAATTATACAGTGTAAAACTTTCCTTCACAATCAAATAACAAGTTGAGATAAAAGGATAGTTCGGGTTGAACCCTGTAACTAGATAATAATATACAACACTATTTTTTAACATCATCGAACATATCAAGGGTCAAACCCTGTAGACATCTTACCATATCAATTACCATAGAATCATAAAGCCATATTAAAAACACATTTATATATACTAGGAGATAAACACGATTATCATAATATCAACCAACATAGTACGTTTAGGGTTTTAACCATGCTACCATCATTTTAGCATAACTTTTACTCATGCCGACAATACAACTAGTCCCGGCATTTACATGCTTAAACTATAAAATAAAAACTTAACTAATACAGTCAAAACAAGTATAACTTTCCTACTTTCAAGTTACGACTACGGTTTTCACCCAGCTCAAAGCATCAATACCTTAGAGTCATAAGATTAGGGCTTATGCCCAAACTTTTGTTTAAAAATCAATACATTCTTTTTTTAAAACATAGAGTTTCCTATGTGGGTTCGCTTTACACTCATAATCAAAATATAAACACATACACCAGTTGCAAGATTAAACCATAAACACAACCAGTTCATACATTGATAAATATAAGCGAACATTTATAAGTTGTATTTCTTTTATAACCAAAACAGATATTACAAGAGCCATGCCTCTGGGGTTATAAACCCTCTGTAATTTTACAAGTTTTCCACACTGCTTACACTTTTAAATAATTGACACACTGAAATCAAAGGCATGTTGGTATTCTCCATTTCGAAATTACAAAACCGGCATCAATGCCAAAAACACCACCACAAACACACAGGAAGAAAAACGTTTCGTTGAAGGAAGTTCCAGGGACTTCCTGAGGCTTACCAGTTACTAGGGCTATAAGTTCAACATTCAAAAGAGCAGGCGCCCACCTTCCACGTCCATCAGTGTTGTCGAAGGGCTACCCTGGCACATAGCATAAACACAAAACAACAAACAACAGGTTAGAACATAGTGCAAATAATATTAATGCTAAAAACAATTTGAACTATTACAACATGTTAATTTAATGAAAAGTTCTTGTAAATGAGTATGTGTCGTCACCATGACGATAGTCAAAACAGGTATTAAAGAGTTAAACTGTCATTAATATATATTCCGCATAATAAATAATAGCAATTATACTATTCAGAAAAAATTTAAATTTTTGTCAATTTTTGGGGATGTTACAACACTGCATCTCACTCACCTAATTGAATGATGGATCAAATATGTACTCTTATAATGAGCGTAAAAATTCAATAATTTTGGTCAAAATAGGCAGATGTTTCAGCACGAATTTGAGGAAACACAATCCGAATTTTTCAAAATCGAGGTGAGAGTTTTCAAGTTTTGGAATTTTGGGTTTTCTAGGGTTTTGGGGGTGTTCAATCCAATTTTTGGAATTTTGGGTTCCCCCCGGTTTTTGGAGGGTGTTCAATTCATTTTTATTATTAAAATGATGATTAGAAAAAACTAACTATCCAACTCGATCGTCGAATTTTAAGAGATCCCCTTATAATCTGGAATAATTGAAAATGAAGTTAAGTATATATTATGTTTTGAAACAAATTTTTTAATTTCTTTTTTCAATTGAATTTAATGTTTTCAAATTATTTGAAAACTTTCATTAAAAAGATTGACCCTATATTATTATGCATAGTAAAAAAATTAAAAAGCTTTTAAAAATCAATTTTAATTATCCTAAATATACAAAAGGACATGATTCTATAAGGACACGATTCGCATAAAGTTTCTAAGTATAATAATGATTGGTATTTTCATATTTTTAAAATAAAAACCAAATGATTTTATAATGATTTATTAAATATATAAATGGACACGATTAGCCTAAAGTTTCTAAGTATAATAATGATTGGTATTTTTATATTTTTAAAATAAAAAACAAAATATTTTTAGAATGATTTACTAGTGTTAATAACAGAATAATAATAAATTGAATAAAATATTTATTTGAATGAATATATAAATACATATAATTTAACAATAAAATTGGATTTATAGTTTTGAATTTATAATCTAAATTTGATGTTATTATGTGTATGATTCATTTTATATTAAAAATTAAGAAATAAAAATTATATTTATATTTATTTAATTATAGTAATAGGTGTTTATATTTTAGAACTTGAGGTTAAAATCTATGTTTTTTTCTAGGTTACATGAAGATGGAACAAATGTACTCTTGACATTGATTTTATGGCGATAGTTCCAAATTCAAAATAAACAATTATAAAAAAAGAATATTTAAAAAATAACTAGTAGTTGATTCATTGATATAACTCTTAACTTATTTGTGAGACTTAACTTGTAGCGTATTTGTGTTTACCGACCGCAAATTAGTAGCATATTTTTGTTTACTGACCACAAATTAAGTGGCTGTGCTAGTTTAGAGGCTTTTTAGGAAACCCTCTACACAACTTGGATTATTAGAGGAAATCCAATTTTCACATTACCAACTATGAATGCTACAAAGAGAGATAGCCTATAAGAGGCCAAGGAAGTCAACTAGGGTTGACCCTTGAAACACAGCTTTCACCAACCAATACTTGTAAGGGTAGAAGCACAAAAACAAGGATCATTCAAACATGAAACCCTTTGACATGGAGAGAGGAGAAAAAGATTGAAACCATGCAATATTAACCCCTAGAAGCTACACAAAACCCAAAATGTGGTGTAAAATCCAAAATAACTTGTGCATGTAATGATAAAGCCACCAAAATGAGGAGCAATGGGTTTTGAAACCCATTAACATGGAGAGGTGAGGAACTTGAAACCAAGCAAGTTTAACCACCAACAACCCCACTGAGGCTTGATCTTGGGTTCAAATTCCAATTGCATCCGAACTAATTGAACCAATCACTTGATAATCTAATTTTACTATAGCCAAGATCATGTGTGAAGGTTGGGCTATCCTAAATGCATCATCCCTCAACATCTTATGAGCATTAAAACATGATGCAATGTGGCTCTCCCATGGATTAATTCATATGCATGAGGTTTAAATGAGAATCCATGAGATTTAATGAGAACTAGGGGATGGGCTTAAAGTTTAACACCCATTTATTTTTAAATAAACCTCGATACAACTTAGTAGCTAAGTTAGAAAGTTGATCAACATTGGATTTGATGGAATGCAAAATTTGGTAACCCCCATTTATTTTTTAATAAACCTTCATACAACTTCGTAACTAAGTTAGAAAGATGATCAACATTGGGTTTGATGGAATGCAAAATTTGGTAAAAGTAAACATATGTAATACCTTGACAATTTGTGTTAGGACTCTATTCTTGAGAGAAGAATCAAAGTGCATATGTTGTATCATCATAGCAAAGTGTCTAGCACCATTAGTCTCCTTACTCTTGATGAACAAGAAACCTTGATTCTCTTTAGGAATCCATATTCCTTTGCTTTGTTATTGGAGATTTTTCCTAAGCCGAACGGATAACTACGTTAAGCTGAACGGATAACTACGTTGTTAAATTCCTCTTAGATCAATTAAAATCCCCTTCCCCGCACATTGCATGCGTCGCATTCAGCGTTCAAATTTGAACCCTTCCAAAGGGTTCTAGCTCTTCCTAGAAGTGTAAATTTAAAATTGCCCTTCAAATAAAATTTAAAATCTGAATTTTACCCTTCCAATTAAAAAGGATAAAATTATATCCACATTTCAAAAGAAGGGTAACATTTTAAATTACCCATCCATATAAATTTCAATTTCTATGTTGAAATTCCTATGCTATTAAATTCGACTCGTCATTCAAAATATTTGAAATATCATAAATTATAATTTATAATCACTCACTCACTCACGTCATGCACTCACTGCTCAGTTATGCAAGATGATGAGTGATGATTGACGATTATGAGGCACTGGCCACTGGGATTTGACTCTGACTCCGAAGTCACTTCGAGCTAAGATAACAACAAAGAACCACTACTAGACTACTACTAGGCCCAAAACGAGCCTGAAACTTTGTGCCTACTACATATGTGAACCTAGCTACCAATGTCCACTCGTTTTTCATCAAAATGAAATTCAAATGGCCTATTTGATGAGTCCTCCTCTACAAGACTTCATTTCTTGCATGAATTTCATGGACTCACAACAACTCTAAACAACACTCAATGGCATGCAAGTACAAATAATGACATGCAGCTAGGACCAGAAACAATGCAGAGGTCGATTTATGCATTGATATAGAGAGGTGACAATGGGCACATGATATGGAGAAACAATGAGTTTGAAAAAACATTTGGACCAAAGCACCACAATGGTTATTAATAAAAAAATTTAAAAATAGTTTTCGGCTGAAGAATAATCTTCAATTTGATGGGTGGCATGATCATGATGTAATCTCCCTTCGTCCTTCCAAACATATGTGGTTTCTCACCACATTTGTCTTTGGCACTCACCACCAAAATACATATAAAAATTCCCTATCTTTACATCATCTTCTCTTTAAATCCTCATCTCATATTCATAACAAAAGATTACTATGCATGCACATCATCACCTTATAATATCAATTGGGTCAAGGCACAAATACAACCATAAAATATCAAATGTGTCAAGATGCAAAGAGTACTTGAGACAACTATAAGTAAGTCTTATATTAAATTTACCATATCAGTATTTAATTGACACTATCAACTAACATTTGACATGTTGGATTACTGAGATTTTACAGGTTGGATTGTTGTGATCTTCTTATCACTCCTTACCAATGTGATTGTAAGGCACTCTTTGAAGGTGAAGTCCATAATTTTAATTCTTCTTCCTCATGCTCATGCCTTTTGGTAAGACAATAGGAAGGGTAGTGGCACGCAACAACATTTAAAACGGTTTCGACATAGAGGTAGATACATTAATTCTTTTCATTAAATAGCTTAAATTTCATGCTAGTGAGTGTGAATTTGCTAGATTGTGGATTGGTACAAAACACAACAAATTTTAGAGCTCCGAGCTCTTAATTACACATCTAGAATTTTCTCAAGTTGAGCCATTAAAAAACTTCTTTTGGTGTTTTGGTTCAATTCAAAAGGAATATTTTTGAGACTCAAACATGCAACGAGTTGCAAGGCTCCAACTGACTTAGGCTTGATTCCATTTTCCCTCCATCCCATACATGTATGCTATCGCAACAAGTGTTGAACAACAAAATTTGATGCTCGATCCCCTGTGATGCTAGCGCTTCTAACTTGCTTGGTATGGAGGATTTTTTTCAATGTTTTCTAATCTATGCTCTAAAGGCGTCCAATGCCCGTGATTCTTACATCTCTCAAGCTTGAATGGATGCCCTCTCTCGGGTTTGAATTGAGTTTTTGGTTGGTTTTATATTTTTTTTTGGTTGTAGATTTATTATATAGCCTGGGTTTGCTTAGTGGCTTCCTTTTGTACATAGTTAACAGTAAGTAATTTTCTCATGGTTCTATTTTTATTTTAAGACTATCTCTAGTTACAACGTCCTACACTATGCATATGATAATGTGGATGCCCCAATATGGTTATTGCATAGTCTAAGTATCTTTTTTGTATAATGAAGTATGCTCCGACCTGGAAAAATACAATAGAATACTTGTTAATTTAATGAACTGTAAAAATAATGTTACATGTAAAATTAATGTGTTTAAATTAAGTGTTATTGAAAATATACCATTTTTCATATAGATAATAAGGAGCACTCAATTACTTAAGATTGTAAAAATTTGGATGGGCAAAATTTGTTTTTTTTGCATTTTTTAGGGAGAAGGGTCTAATTAATTTATACTTATCAATTGAAGTATAATTATTTATATTTCCCTTCATCTTTGAAGTACTTCAAAAACAAATACCCTTCCAATTGAAATTAAGACCCACCATTCAAATTTGATCACTTAAATGGCTGCCATGAAGTGTCAATAGTTTATCATTCTCATTTTAATGATGAAAAATTTAATATGGCTGAAAGATCCACAAATTAGTGAATTTTAATATTCTATGGATTCTTTTGTACTCGTCCCATCCATACCATATAATCTAATTAAAACAATGTTAAATATCTTTTGAAGTTTACACTCATTCCAAAACAAGTAAGAATTTATTGTACATCCAATAACAAAACAAACCCAAAAATAGTGAGAATCTTGGTACCGATATCAGAGTCTGATCTTCATGTCATTGGTCTTATCCCATTATCGTTGAAACCACAATATCAATGAATAAACTATTATTACTGTGGCAGCGTTAGTAGCAGGTCGTCGAAGGCGGCGTAATGGAAAGTAGAAAAGGGCGAGTTAGTAGCCTAGTCCCGCGGCCCCGCCGCGTATTGACATGTTTGACATGTTACAATTGTTTCAAAATTCAAAGTCTACTATAGTCTGCCAATCTCGATTATAGTATTGCCAAGTTGCCAACCCAAAGAAATAAAATGAGTTGTTTACCGGGTTGGGTTTGTGTATAAATAGAGCAAGCATCCCCTTCACTTACTTGAATCAACAAATCAGATATTCAGAGTGAGGAGGGAGGCCTAAGAAATTATTGGCAATGGGGAGTACTACTGGTGATAAATGGGTAATTGCACTCGTGCTAGTGATGTTACTGGTGGGCGTTAGTGTTAACACTCAAAACTGTGGCTGTGCCAGCGGGTTGTGTTGCAGCCAGTATGGATACTGCAGGACAACCTCTGATTACTGCAGCAATGGCTGCCAGAGCGGTCCTTGCTCCAATTCCAGCCAAGGTGGAATGAGAAACTATTTCATGTTGTAAATTATAACATATAAATCCTAAAAATATACAAAAGTTGCATTCATTAATTAATTGTCAAGTAAAATGCTTTCAATTTACCCAATTATTGGTTAATTGGCAATTATCACAAAACTAATATCTTACTTATTGTTCTATTATTAACTTAAAAATACATAATCCAATATATTCATCCACGTGCCAACTATTCCAATTTGATATTATAAACAATAACACATAAACACTACAAATATGGAAAAATTCCATTCATTCATTGATTATGAAGTAAAATAGTTATTCTTGTAACTATTTATGAAAAAATAATTTAAAATGTGAGGATGCATGAGTAGAAATTGAAATCGAAATTCAATGTATATTTATTTAAATGTACAATCTATAGCCAATTTAAATTTGGATCCGACAGTGACACATCTCATCCACTTTCGGCTGTAAAAAGACATGACACATCTCATCCACTTTGGGCTGTAGAAAGGGCCTCTCTGCCCAAAGAAGGGCTTTCTTGTACTTGATTTGATATAATTGTTTCTCTTCAATGTTGATAACGATAGAGAGTCACCAATGTAAAGTGATTTTTTTAATTAAAAAAAGGTATCATTGATATTGTTGATTTCACCATTACCCTTATCCTCTACTTCAATGGTTGCTTATGTTGTCTTAGAATGGTTGTACAGTTGTGAGTTACTTGTTTCAAACAATAAAGCAAGGGGGTAGGATAAATATCTGATTCTAGTGGTCAGTGGTCACTACCTCAAGTGGAATTGAAAACTATGTTTTTAAATAGTTAGTCTAGATAAGCCTTTATCTCAAATTCATTGATTGATATCTTGGTTCCTAGTTGTTTTGTTTATTTTTTCCTCTGTAAATTTTGTTATTGGCTTCATTAATTGCAATCTTTGTTCTTGATTGACCAACACATTTGCATACCTATTGCATGTCATCTTCTCCTACATATATTATTATGTTTCTTTCTTCATAATACCGATCTTGAGCTTGGACTTACTCTAGAAATAACAAGATGGGCACACAACTTCATGAGAAAGCATCTAAGTCCATAGGTAATATTTTTTCTTTATGTTTAGCATAGCTAGATCTTCATTTCTGGAGACGGATAATCATAAGTATCATTGATAGGCTAGGATAGGTGTCGTTATTATGTGTGATCTAGTTTGCAAGCCCCTACTTCTAAGGAACTAAGTGCAAAATTTTGAACATGATTGTTGAGGATGTGAAAAAAGATCTTCATGAACACAATTATTCCCACAAAAAGACATATTTCATAATTGTGTATGCTGGATGGATTTATAGAAAGAATAAAACCATCATAATTTTTTTTTTTCTTATTCAAAGACATGATATATCTTAAATATGATACTGATACCCATATTAAAAACACCTCATCATTCTATGATCTACGTGAGATGGTTGTGTTAGAGGTGAGGGTGGAGAACATTGCTTAAATATTCACAAACAATGCTTATAATTATGTGATAACTAGTATATTAGTCATGGGCAATTGCCGCACCTTTTTCTAGACCCATGTGTAGCCCATTGTTTGGAACTAATACAAAAGGACATGATAAAATTCAATTGGTTAAATATATCACAGACAAGTTAATGTACATAGCATAATACATGTTAAATTGCTTCCAAGAGTGGATTGGCACGAGATGAGAAGGAGTCAAGAACTAAACAACATTACCAATAGGATATCAAACCAAGAAATAAAAAATGAGATCCAAAACACTAGCATGGATAATGTTTCTGGTGTGAGATAAGGGTTTAGATGAGACCCATGTGCACGCACTCCTTGTGAGTGTAATCTCTCATCTAAAATCATTTTTCTATGAAAACCATTGTATGAATGTAATATCATACCTCTACAGATGTATCAGTTATGGAAAGGCCTACAACATCATATGCAATGTTTTTTGTAATGTCAAATTTCTAGGGGGCTCACAAGAAGTTGCTTCCTCTTTTTATTTCAACAAGATCACACACTCATTGCTAAACTAAAAGAATGTGTGCAGTTATAAGAATATCCATGCATTCTTTTTCAAATGTAGGGGATCATATAGAGTCCCTATCTATTTAAATCATTTAAGGAAGATTTAAACAAAGTTCTATCTTTTTTTTTCTCTATAATAACATCTAGTATTAAGCAAATTGAACATTGGTATCATTTTATTGTCCTATGCATGAAAACATACATTTCAGATTCAATAATAATAAATTTAACTAAATTTTAAATTTTTGTAACTTAAATAAATTAATAAGAGAAATACATGTTTTCCCGTTCAAGAAGTCTTGAGTTTGATATCATCTTGATAACAACCTCAAAAACCTTAGTAGTAGCCCCCAAACTGGTTTAACCTTCCAACGTCCATACCATAAACAATCTATTAGACTCCATAGTACAAATAACTCTGAGAGTTTCTCTGCCCCCCGTGCCCAAAGCTCTTAGACAAAACAGTAACACTCTTTTCCAAAAATTCACTCCAATTTCTTCCTCATGTAAAATTATTTTACATTCCTTCCAAAAGAATATTTCCAGACCTTCAACAATCTAGGATTCCTCCTCTTATCCCATCCTCCATCGACTCCTTGCACATATTCCCACCATCATTTAATTTCCACCAGCCCCCACCACATGGCTCCCCATAGAAAAAATTTCAATTTAAATATCTTATCAACACTCATCAATTTAAGTCAAGAAATCACATTCCTCCATAAATACATGAATCAATTATTGAAGTAAGTCTTATCAATATTTGTGTCTAACCTACCATTATTTTAATATTCATTATCACTTTAACCACATTATTAACTTAACATAAATTTCCTACTTAATTATAAATATACGATCAATCATCCACGTAAGATTTGGTAGATATATTAACGTCTCTCCATATATTAACATATTATCAACATATATTTTTAAACTTAACATTCTAATTTGACATGTATTCAAATCATGTGCAACATATAATGGAATCATAGCATGGGGCATTGCATACACCCCTCCTTCAAGAAACCCCATCCCAAAGTTAGAGTCAAAAGGAAGTATATGAACCATTGTGATTAAAAACAATCATTTCATAATTACATTATTCATTCAAAATTTGAAAATTCAACACTTCTGAATAAGGAAGAAAAAAAAGTAGTATCAAGAGATTCATTTATTCATTTATATAACAAACACTAGCCACTAGGAAAACGAAGAATCATTTCTTCCCAATTGGGCTCACAACTAGCCTATATTCACTCATCCTCCCTAACCTACTTCTGATCCTTTCCTATCCTTCCTATGCCAGTATATACCATGGCATCATGTATACCGACCTAACCATCTATAAAACTCTAAAGGAGGAAGCGTCGACTACATCTACCTAACTTCCTCAGCAGGAAATTGGTAGTCATCATCGCACATATAGGGGATCGTGTCAACCACATCCCTCCCATGGCTCCAAGTCTAGAGGATACATGGTGGGAAGCTCCTCCACCTCTCCTAATAGATCCATGGATTCCTATTGTGCCACTACTCTATCTAAGAGTTTTTTCAATGAATAAACAATTTGGGTAACTGCATTACCTGTTACACTCAACACTTGCATATATATCATAAAATATGTACCCATATATATCCAATAATCCATTTTCATAAAATGTTTCCAAACATATCACTTATCTTTGATTCCCATGGCATTGAACTAGCCTCATAGCATATGTAATAAAAGGAATAAAACACTTGGCTAAAACTATCCCATATACATACAAGTTAGCTTATAGGATCAATAATCAAGTATAATTATCATCGTACACTTGTGCCATCACCAACTTGTTACCATAATTTTCAACATAACCATGCATGCTTGTTAATTAAACCAACCATAATCACATGAAATAATGAAATTTTTGTGAGACTCAACATAAGTATAAGTATGTCCAAAATACTAGTTCCATCAATATAGTCGACTCTAATGCATAAGTAAAGATGTGCAAGATAAAGTTTAATTGTTCTCAATATCAAAATAGTTTGGGATAATCACGATGGATGGTTTCTACATCCTTACAGGTAGCAAATCTTAGGTTGTATTTATCCCAGTATACCTTCACTTAATTATATATATTGAGGTCTACTTTAATTTACTCATTTTATTGCATGGGATATGTCCTTATATTTTGTTTGACATTTGTATAGATTTTTTATCTGACCTTTTCAAGGTTCATTACAAGAGCTAATCCACATAATAATTAACATTGTTAAATTACATGGTATTTCCCTATAAATTGATTCATAAGAAGACCTTGTCTTCTATATAAAAAAATTAATTTGGTTCTAAGGCATTGTCATAAATTTTCATTGATTCTCATCTCTAGTTAGCTTCATTTTAACTTATGATATTTTCCTATTAATGAATTACATATTACCACTCAATACCTTAAGAAGAACTTCGACTCAGGAGTCTTGCAATATACCATTTTGTTGACGGCTTACATTTTGACATAAGGTCACTCCCTTCTAGAATATCACCAGCTCATGCCCATCATAAATTTCAACTTACCATGTCCACATATGTTCCACACAAAATTTGTGATTAGAAAAACTCATGTATTGTTGATCAACTCTTAATTTCTCCTTACAAGGTGAAGAACATGTCTTCATTTGACGTACTAAAATTTATTTACTGTACTCCCACAACTAGACATCAAGTGCACATATTCATTATATTATGATCTACTCTTTATTATTATCGTTACTTGTTTTATTTGGCACATTCATTCACATATAACTTACTAATATAACTTACTAAGGTAGTCATGTTTGATTGGCTACCAGAATGTTCCTTTGGGAGGATAGAGTTGCATGAATGGAAATGATTGCGTAATCATGGGTATTGGAAAAAAAATTTAATTACATAGATAATGTGACTATATCTTGCAATTTTATTGTGATAATGATGCATATAAAGTAAATGTATTTCATTGTCTTTGAGATATTAACCACTGACAGTGTTTGAATTATTGAGTATTATAATTCTGAGATCACTTCAGTGACTATTGTGAATGCTACAATGAAAATATTATATGCGTGGATACTCACAAATTGTTGGCTGATTGGGAATTTCAAATTGTAGCTAGAATTGTCTTGGACATGGAAATGTATGTATGTCCATAATAAAGACTTGAAGCTACCATGTGCAAAAGCCAAAAATTATGAGAAGGATCTCATGGTTGTGAAATTGAATTCATGTAGGGAACATATTGTAAATTTTCATATTTGAAATTTTGCTAATAATTACTAATGATTGTTTGGATTATCAAGAATTATGTTAAGAGAAAATTTTGTACGTCGATGTTTATGTTATGGAAGCATGAGTAAAACCATAATGGATAGAGTGCTCCCACTTACAAGAGACAAACAATATGAGGATGGCCTTATTGATTTTATTGATTGGTTGGCTATTTGTGAATTGTGTTAGGAGGACAAATTGTAGGAAGACCATGTGATATGGCCTGCAAGAGCTAAACATCATGTGAAGGATCTCATTCTTGGGAAATCTAGTTTCTATATAAAAAATATTCGAAAATTTATGATTGAAATTATTATGATGATATCTCATGTGAACTACATGCTTGTAGGTAATTTAGGTAAGATGCTAAAAATATGCTAGTTGAGCAGATGTTGGCTGTTGAAGCTAAAAATGAAAAAGAAAAAGCCAAGAGTGGCTTGGGTTTGAGAAACCTTGCAAAATTCCTTGCATGTGCTTGTCTCTCCGCAGTGCCATTAAACCCAGTAAGAGCATGGGTACTCATGAGGCTTGCATGGGTATTGGTAACCTTTCTATGCTCACATTGAAGAGCACTGGAAGGGATGGGTATGCCCAAGGGACTATGTAACAGAGAAGGGGTACCATTCCTTGTGTTCTGTGAGTGGGTATTGTGGGGCTGTACTAGCCTACAATCAAGTGAGTCACCTATGGAGTTCCTAGAGGGAACCACTGGTTTGCATAGGAGGAGGGGCCATGAAATTGTATTTCTTTGTATTTCCTAATAAACCTAGTAGGGGTGCTTGCTTGGAAATGGTTATTGTATGCTTGATAAACCCATTCAGAGAGTTGGTTTAGCATACTGGTTCATGGAATGCCTGACAAACCCAGTCGATGTACTAGATTGGCATTGTTACTAGAATGTTGTGACATAGCCAGTGTGCTGGCCTAAAATTTGATTTATATGTATACACAGGTGATCTGAGGCTTGCAAAAAATTGGATACCTTTTGATGCACAACCTAAAGAGGTACCATCCTTGTGTTGGGTGGGGCAAGTCTTGTGGGTTCCATAATTGTCTGAAGTCAAAGTGGGATGCCTATGGAGCCAAAGAAAGATGCTTTTGTAGATAAGTATTTGGTCTATTTTACACCTTCTTGCTAATTTAATGTGAATATACATGTGTATATGCTTCAACTATGGTTATGAAAATCCTGTTAAGGAATGAATCCGATGAGAACAAATTTGACATGTGAATTTACTTATTGTTTGACAATAGGTATTGTTGGATGCAAGGACCTTGAAGGCATCTTAAGGATGCAGTTGGACATGTGGCTATCCTAAAAAGTTCAATATCAACAACTAAGGATTGAGAAGAGATCAAATGGAGGTTGTTGAATAGAGAGAAAGGCATTGTGATTGCAACTGAAAAGAAGGACAAGGAACTTTGTGAAAAATAAAGAGAACACCGAGGACGGTGTTATTCCAAGGGGGAGGGGATTTGAATACCCCCTATTTAACTCTGGTAATATATTAAATTAAATAATGTAAATAATGTAATATCATTATAAAATCATGGTGATGAGCTCAAGGCCAAGTCCCTACCATTGATTATCGTTCATGTATCAATAACTAAAAATCGATGCATGTGGATTGCATGCTAGCATGGCACGATAGAAATTGTAAATACAATGTAAATGTATTTTAAATAAAGATACCCACAACTAGCTATGCAATGCAACAAGAGTATGGGGGCATGATTTTTACATGGAATAGGGAGGTAAATATTAAAACCCTTGAACCAATAGTGTCAATGCAAGTGTCAATGAGAGAACCCATAAACCATTAACTACCCATTTTGACTTATGCACCAATCATTTATTTCTTCCAAGAGGTGGTTGGGGTAGTTATTGTTTAGGGAAATGGAAGGTATGGCTATCCAATTTCATGTATGGTAAAGCCACCATTTTTGGAAAATCATGTTTGTCTTCCTGGGCAAGAAAAGAGCCAGGAATTTTCTCCCCAACCCATCATTCATCAATTGGCTTGGCTCTCTCATGCAGGTGTAGCTTGTTGGGCATTTTCCTCCACGTTTTCCTGGGTTTTCCTTCATTTGTCTTGCTGGGAAGTTATTTTTGGTGTTGCAAAACGAATGGGAGGAAGAGAAGTTCGATTTGGGGGTCCATAGAGGCTGTTTTTGGCCATTTGAATGCTCATAAAACTGTGGGAGAAATTTTTCTTCCCTATGGTCGATTTTCCCCTCTCACAACTCATTTTTGGGTGTCGCGATTTGGGAAATCCATGGAAATCTTATTTTGGGCCTCCCATAGATAAAAAGTTTTGACATGCCCAACATATTTGCATGCTGTGTGTAAGGGGGGAGATAATGCTGTGTGTAACACCCCCAATTTGACCCTTGAAATGTATTCAATTATATTATGTAAATGATGTGATTATGTTAGTATGGAATCCTAGTTTGGAGTTCAAGGCAAAGGCCCAACTAGTGAATGACTTGGCATGTACGATGTATATATTTTTATTTGGACGATATCATTGGCTTATTATGCCAATCCAAAATGTATGTAAATATTATGTTGAAAATTAATAAAATGGTCCAAGATGGCTGTGAAAAGAGCACTAGAGGGGCTATGATTCTACTAGAGGGGAAGAGGAAGGGGGCTCATGAGGAAACCAAATGCCATGCTTCCATGTGTCAACCTTATAACTCATCCAAAATATGCCATGTGTCTTAAATAAGCCAATTACCTTCTCTTGAATATTAAACCCAATCAATGAATGCATATGTGAGGTTGGTGGGAAAAGTCACTTCATGTAGTTATTGAAGCATGGGGGTTGTGACAGTTATGTCAGCTGTCAGCAATCCTATTTATTCTATGGTCAGAAGCTATGTTAGTTTTCTTTTCACCCTTACGTTAGATCCTTCGAGTCAACACTCTCTTGATCATTCTCTTATGCATGTTTTTCTACACTACGTAGAGTTTTCCATTGTTCATGACCATTAACAGTCTATGTTTAACCTAGAAATTCGAATTGGGAGACTGAGCTACATTTTTTGAAGGAAAAATAGATGGTTGTAGGTGAGCATGGAGGTTGGGAAAGATAGGAACCTTTACCCATTGAGATCTACTACTTTTGGATGCTTGAGAAGCAATGGATTACTGTTGTAGGAGGTTTTGCAATAGCATACAACAGGTTGGATTCTTACTACACACACTGGTAAGCAATGTAAGGGTAGGATTTCCTGAGAGAACTATGGATCGATGAAGGGAAATGCATTCCATGTGTTGTGTGGGGAAGTTGGAAGGAGTGCCATGGCTATGATGGCTTAATGAGACCCCTGTAGAGATCTGGTTGAGATTTTTTGGCTAAGCATAGTGAGCAGAGTGGGTTGTGAGTTGAGAGATAGAATCATGTAGGTGTTTTCCTTCGCCTTGGTGGCCTCATAACCCACCTTGGGGTAAGCCTTTCAACAAAAAGAGTATATGTTGGAAAGAGTGCCTATGGATGGGTAGAAAATCACTCTTACACATCCAGTTGCTTGGATATTCTTTGCTTAAAGATAAATTATATTCTTATGTATTTGGGGTGCAATGATATTTATTTGTATTCATGTGATAATTATGCTTGTAAATTGCATGTTGTGTGTATGTGCATCAATTCTATTCCATTGTGTGTTTTTATTTACATGTATGCACATGCTTTTTAGATGTTGTAAATTGGTAATTCTTCTTATGGGCGAAATTTGGAGGCCCTGATTTAGTTAATGTCCCCTCCTACTGATCGGATTGAGGGATGGGGACATTGTACACTGTGGTTGGATTTGTGTGTATCCATATTTTTGGATTAAACTTGTGTGTGTAGGAAACGATGAGTAGAAGAGGATTAGAATTGGCTTGATAAACCTAGTGAAGAGTGTAACCTCACCAAAGGTCAAAGAGATTTGGCTACTTTTCTATGCACACCCTAAAGAGCACTAGAAAGGAAGGTATGGCCTGAGAGACTATGTAGTAGTGAATGGAACACTTCCTTGTGTTGGGTGTGTAGATATTTTGGGTTCCAAGATACCTAGATCTTCTATAGGTACCAATAGCTCTGCGGTTGAGCTCACTAGCTTATCAATTCTTTCTTCCTACTTCCTTAACAGCCTGATAAACCCAGTTATAGACTGGCTTGGCTGAGATGTGTATAGACTTGGATATGTGTTAGTTGTTGTTCCCTTTTCCTTGTGGAAATCATTCACAACTCGAGGGTGGCATTTTTGTTGAGATATTGATGAGCACAACTGGCCTATGGTTGGGTAGAACGTTGCAATTGCATAGATAGTTGCTCAGGACTACTTCATTTCAAGATAAGTACTCTCTTGTGTTTCACTTATACAATGTTTTTAATTAAAGACTGTTATGATTATGTTGAATGCATGTTAGATGTGTGTGTGGATATATTTTAATTCTGTTGTGCATGTTTATTGTATTATGCATCTGCACACATGTATATTGGTTGCATTTTACTTGTTATGAATTTTATGATGGGGCTAGAATAATTTTTGAAAGCCCATATTTTTAGTCATGCTCCCTTCCTTGAGTTGGATCGAAGGGAGGGGATGTGACATCCTTTGTTAGAGGCCAGTTTAGGTCCATGCAAGTCCACCAAAGGCTCGATGGTTCCTCATACAAGTCGTAGTTTGAAAGGGATTTAGAGACCATCTAACTCAAATAAGTCTACTAGTTCTTTGAAATATCTTAGTATCGAATCCAACAATTCCTCTTTGAATTGGGGTCACAAAAAACCTTTTAGATGAGTATTTGTCTCGGTACATGTCTCAAGTACTAAAATATAGATTGATGTTGTTGGCATGGTTGAGGAGATATATTGCCTTCATATTTACAAAAGGTTGTTCAGTTGGGATGAAATTGGAAGTTGTGAGTAGTATCTCCTTGTGGATTCCATGTTATCTATTTCTATTTGATGCTTCGTTGATAAAGTTATCTGCTTGCAATAAGAGATTTATTAACACCTGAGAAAATTGAATTTCATTGATACCACATGGTCAGGTAATTTCCAAGAGTTTAGAGGGTTAGAAAGCTATAGATTGATATCTTCCCGATTTTCAAGTATGTTATAGTAGGTGTTTCAAGGATTCATAGTAGATTCAGAATGCGATGCAATTAATGTTGTTACATTATAGCAAAATTTGTGGTCTAAAGTGGGCCTTATAAGAAAATGATCCATTAATGCATTGCAATTCGAGAACCAATAGAATTTCAAGAAAATTAGTCAACCATAATGGTTGACTCGACATATTTGTCACAAAAAACTACTTTTTAAATTCGTATATTCAACTTATCTCCTTGTATTTTTACTCAAATTTTGAGCATGAGCACTCATTGGAGTGGAATTCAATTTCGTATCCAACAAGCACACATACTGTATACTTTTGATGGACCCCACCCCATGAAAAATGAGAAATATATATAAAAAAATGTGTTACTTTCAAGTGACACATTTTCTTCTTTATTTCACATTTTTAGTGGGGTGGCGTCCATCAAAAGTATGCAGTGTGGGTACTCGTTGGATGCAAAATTGAATTTCACATCCAATGACTGCTCATGCTCAAAATTTGAGTAAAACCATAGGGTAATAAGTTGAAAATACGATTAAAAATAGTTTTTGTCTCTTTTATTTCAAAATCTATAACTATTATTTTATTATTTTCCTTAAGAGGACCATTTAGACCTCAAAATTTATATAATGGTAATTTGTACTTATAAGAGTGTGTTAAGGATTGTTACAAATTGAAGATAAATAGTTAATTTAAAGGATTTTAGTCATCACTTGAGGTGAGATGCCTAAATTGTGAAGGCATTTCTTGCTACTATTGGCTCAAAATTGTCAAGTTCCTTGACTTTGTGTTATATTTTGACATCAATGGTCAACAACATTGCACATCTTTTGAAACTTTATTTAGTGTTAGAATGAAAATACGTTTGTAACATTTCCATGGATAGTGAACCTTTTATACTAGGTTACAAATTTTTGCTTGCCTTGGATTATGTAATATCCCTAACTTGAAAATTTACTCAATTTGGCCAATTTTCGAACCTTAGACTAGTGAAACCCAAAACTGTCCCAAATGACCCCAGATGGTTTTGAATTCTGTACGGAGGGACTTGGGAGGGAATAGGATAGTTTAATACAGTCATTAGACACACAACCAACTGATATACCCATCCATGGTCTGCAATTTGCAAGGAAAGAAGTTTCAGGACAAGACTAGTTAATTTGAGAAGTGGAAATCCCCCCTAGGTCTTCCATTAAATCCATGAAAAATGATTCAAAGCACAACACACATGACTTTGTCAATGGTATTCATGATTCTCTATATTTATGTCTTGGGGCCTTGGGGCCTTGGACATGCTTAGTGGAGGATACCAAAACCTTTGGCCTTGAAGAAGTAATTCTAGCCATCAAAGACTAAGAAGGTTTCCTCAACCAACCACACATGGCTTCTTGAGTGTGCCAATGGCTTATGATTAGTGATGTTGGTGCAATTAGTTGGATTGGAGAAATATATATGTGTCTCAAGGCCTTGGGAATGAAATTTGAGGGAAAAAGACCATGCATTTGGCCCTAAAGAAACCATTGAGGCATCTAAAGCTATGAACAATTTCTCAAAGCACCATGTATGACTTTGCAGGGATATCCATGATTCCATGGAACTATGTATCCAATTCTTTGGAATTGGGGGTTTGGACATGGTCATTGGAGGACACTTGAAGCTCGGAACTGAAAGGATTGTTACATCCATTTAGGGATAACAAGGTTTCCTACACCAATATCATATACGATTTTGAGAGTATCATTGGCCTATTGATGATGATTGTGCCATCATGGTATCATTACCATATGATTGTTTCCTTGAACCAGCATAGATCCATCCTAAACGCGTATCTATCAAGCACTGAGAGGCATCCTATTTATCAAGGTCTTATTTTTTTAATGATTTTTTATCTAGTTTTAAAATTTTGTTTTATGAGCAGATATGGATTTTTTAATTGGTTTTCACTTTTTATTTTATGAGACGACATAAATTGTTTTAATTACTTTTTTCCTTTGGGTACATAACGTGATGCCGTTACACTACATTACATTACACATCTCCCCCATACTAAGTTGTAACCACCTCACCACTCTCGGTGCAGTAAACACATATGACATTGCAAGCATATACTTCACCTTCAAATGATCATATTTGCTTGAGAACTCTGTATAGGTCTTGATCCATAAACCAATGTAAAGGAATGAGACATTGAAATTAGGCCTAAAATATAAATTTTGAAGCTCAAGGGAAACCAATAATCCTTTGAATTACAAAACATGAACTCTATGTAGGACATTTGGCCTATGAGTGGTGATATCTCACTATTAGAAGGTTTTGAGCACTAAGGATGGGCCATGGGAAACTTGATTTTCCTCAATGTGTATTAGGCATGTAGATTATTCTACCCTTGATAATTCGGACTATAAGGTGTTAACCCCATATAGATGTGAACTTTAGGAAACATAAATGCTACTTAGTTTAAAAGGATACCAACAAGACTATAACTCTTGGTGTGGACAATCATGGATTGTTTAGACTATTCAACATTAGATAGGTCACAGAGCATGCATTGGTAAGCACACGCACATCAATTATAAGTACTCTTTGACATCGATTATATGGGAACCTAATCTTAACCTACCTTTCTCATATGGATTGAGGTAATATGGTATACTGACTTCTTGATGTCCAAGCACAAATATAGGGTGTTTTTGGAGCTTGTTAGACGAGAAAGCAGCATAGAGCACCGTTTGAGGAAGGACAAGTCTAGGGAGAAAACATAGTCATTTAATTGGTTTATGTAAACATTTGTGGACCAATGAACATGGAATAAAACACTAGTGTTCGATATTTTTTTTTTTTTATTGACGACTATAGTAGGAAAATATGCATGTATTTCCTTATTTTTGTTGAGGACTACAATAGGAAAATGTGGGTGTATTTTATGAACTTGAAAGATAAGTGTTTAATGAATTTCAAAAGTTTCAAGAAAAAAGAGTTAGGATGTCACCTTAGCACTCATGTCTGACAATAACAAAGAATTTTTTCCAAATAACTCAATAACATTTGCAATAAGCATCAAACAAAAATATAGTTCACTACACCCTACACTCCATAATAGAATGGTGTGTTTGAGAGGTGGAACCATGCTATTAAATAGATGACCATGTGTAATATGGAGAACATGTCTATTCCAAATAGGTTTTGAGATGAGGAATTTCTTATAATATTATATCTATGAAATAGATCTCTAATGATGGCGGTGAACTGCAAAGGAAGCATGGTCTAGGAGGAATCCTAAAGTCATTCATCCTAGGTTATTTAGTTATATTTTCCATGCCTAGATTATAGATGAGAAAAGAACAAAGTTAAACCCTAAGAGAGAGAAATTGATGATCATAAGGTACAATGACATATATAAATCTTATAGGATGGTTTATGTTAACACCAATCAATTGATATTCAATAGATATGTCATAGTTGATGAAGAAGTTCAACCTTTAAAAGCTTCTTTAGATTTCAAAATTAAGATGGAGAAACCAGTTGTGGTGAAGGATACAAGTGTGAAGATTCAAGAAGCTCCTCCCAAAATGGGGAAATATTTTGGGATCTGATCTGATCTCATACACTTACTTACTATAAGAGATCTGATCTCCTGACTGATATTTAATAGCTAAACATGCAAAGACTGACAGTTGGATTGTTGCAGGAATTACAACTATGGAACAGCAGGGCAAAGCATTGGCTTTGACGCGCTGAACAACCCAGAGAAAATGGGGCAAGATGCCACCATCTTGTTAAAGACGACCGTGTTGTTTTGGATGGAGAACAACAACTGCCACTCATCCATAACCGGAGGGCAGGGCTTCGGTGCGACGATCGAAGCCATCAATGGTGGGGAATGCAATGGTGGGAACAGTGGTGAAGTAAGTAGCAGAGTTAACTACTACAACAATATCTGTAGCCAGTTGGGTGTCGATCCCGGAGCCAATGTATCCTGCTAAATCTCTCTTGCTGCCAAATATATCAATAAGATGTCAATGATATCCATGGCTCTCCAGTAAATAAAAATTGTTGGAAACCTCTGGTGGCGTGCATATGGTTTCTCTCACAATAAAATAAAATTTACTTGAAGTGAACAGTTTCAAAATTATCATTCATATTGTTAAATACTTGCATCTTAGTACGATCTTTTTTCATTTGGATTTCGAAAACTTGGACGAGATTCGACCTAGTTTCTCCAATTCTTTGAAACCCATAAGCAAAATTATCCATCTTGTTTCGGTCAATATTTTTTGGTCTCCACTTTGGTCAAGCTATGAATGGTAACTTCCAATTCGAACCAATATAAAATAATGGCCATCTACACTACTTATCAAAAGCGACAAACATATAACTTATTGTGAAGAATATGTATATCATTGTGAGTTTTGAATGAAATGCAAAATCAGCAAAGTGGAAACTCATAATATTAACGATTTATGTATATACCCTTTCGTATAAGCCTCCAAGGTATAGGTGATCTTGTAATGTATATAATTTAATTTTTAAATTGTAAAGATTTTGTCTATCATTGTTAATTGTTAATGAGATGAAAAATAGGAAAGTTGCCACTCACAATATTAAAAATAAGAAAAGTTGCTACTCATAATATTAACAATTTTAGTAGACACCTTTTCATATAAGTCTCACTTGTAAAGTTGAATACATGTAATAACCTTATAAAGTTGAATATACATAATTACAAGTTTAAGAAGTAAAATGACGTTTAAGGGGTAAAATGAGGTTTACTATAACTAGTATAGACTCATCTTAATAAGGATCAAATCTCTTGAGGAAGTTTAGGACTTTAAAAAGGGGTTTGCACCTCAAGGGATTTGATCCATGTGATCTCGGTGCTTGATAGAGCCTTAAGATGGATCTATGTTGGTTTATTAACGTGCAATTATTACAAAACTAATATTTAGCTCATTTTTATATTATCAACTTAAAAATACATTTAATATAATATATTTTAAGTTATAATCATTAAAGCACCAACTATTCCAATTTGGATATCTTACAAATAGGGCAAAGTTGCATTAATTAATTAATTAATTATGAAGTAAAATAGATATTCACCCAAAACTAATATCTAACCACCAACTATTCAAATTTGGAATCATGTTGTAAATGCTAACACATAAATACTACAAATAAGCAAAAATTTCATTCATATGCTTCCTATGATGGTATATACTCCTTTCCTATCCTTCCTATGATGACCTATATACCATGGCATCAAGTAAGCATCAAATCTCTTGAGGAAGTTTAGGACTTTAAAAAGGGGTTGCACCTCAAGGGATTTGACCCATGTGGTCTCGGTGCTTAATAGAGCCTTCAAATGGATCTATGTTGGTTTATTAACATGCAATTATTACAAAACTAATATTTAGCTCATTTTTATATTATCAACTTAAAAATACATTTAATCTAATATATTTTAAGTTAAAATCATTCAAGCACCAACTATTCCAATTTGGATATCTTACAAATAGGGCAAAGTTACATTAATTAATTAATCAATTATGAAGTAAAATAGATATTCACCCAAAACTAATAGCTAACCACCAACTATTCAAATTTGGAATCATGTTGTAAATGTTGTAAATGCTAACACATAAATACTACAAATAAGCAAAAAATTCATTCATATCCTTCCTATGATGGTATATACTCCTTTCCTATCCTTCCTATGATGACCTATATACCATGGCATCAAGTATAATGACCCAACCATCTCTAAAACCCTGAAGGAGGAAGCGTCAACTACATCAAACTAACTTCCTTAGCACGAAATTGGTAGTCGTCATCGCACATCTAGGGGGAACATGTTGACCACATCCCTCTCATGGCTCCAAGTCTAGAGGATACATGGTGGGAAGATCATCCACCTCTCCTAATAGATCTAGGGACTCCTATTGTGCCACTGCTATGTTTGAGAGTTTTGTCAACAAATAAACAATTTGGGTAACTGCATTACCTATTACACTCAACACGTGCACATATATCATAACATATGTACCCATATATATGCAATAATCCATTTTTATCAAATTTTTCCAAACATATCACTTTATCTTTGATTTCCATGGCATCGAACTAGCCTCATATCATATGTAATAAAAGGAATAAAACACTTCGCTAAAACTAGCCAATGTACCTGCAAGTTAGCTTATAGGATCAATAATCAAGTATAATTATCATCATACACTTGTGCCATCACAAACCTGTTACCATCATTTTCAACATAACCATGCATGCTTGTTAATTTTAATAATACAACATTTTCTCATTTATAAACACAATTTATGTTCGTATCCATGTATCGAAGTGCACACAAGGGAGAATATGACATAACCATAATCACATGAAATAATGAAATTCTTGTGAGACTCCACACCGAGTATAAGTATGTCCCAAATACTAGTTCCATCAATATAGTCGACTTTAATGCATAAGTAAAGATGTGCAAGATAAAGTTTAATTGTTCTCAATATCAAAATAGTTTGGGATAATCATGATGGATGGTTTCTACATCCTTCCAGGTAGAAAATACTGGGCTGTATTTATCCCAGTATACCTTAACTTGATTAAATATATTGAGGTCTACTTTAATTTACTCATTTTATCGCATGGGATGTGTCCTTATATTTTGTTTGACATTCGTATAGTTTTTTTATCTGACCTTTTCAAGGTTCATTACAAGAGAGAATCCACATAATAGTTAACATTTTTAAATTACATGGTATTTTCCTATAAATTGACTCATAAGAAGACCTTGTCTTCTATATAAAAAAATTAATTCGGTTATAAGGCATTGTCATGACTTTTCATTGATTCTCATCTCTAGTTAGCTTCATTTTAACTTATATACAATTTTTCTATTAATTAATTACATATTACCATTCAATACCTTAAGAAGAACTTCGACTCGGGAGTCTTGCAATATACCATTTTTTTTACGGCTTACATTTTGACATAAGGTCACTCCCTTCTAGAATATCACCAACTCATGCCCATCATAAATTTCAACTTACAATGTCCACATATGTTCCGCACAAAATTTTGTGATTATAAAACACCATGTATTGTCGATCAAATCTTAATTTATCCTTACAAGGTGAAGAACATGTCTTCATTTGACTTACTAAAATTTATTCTATGTACTCCCATCAAGGATCAAATTTGAAGGGAAGGGTCCTATTTCAACTTGAAGGGCTGTGAAATATTAAACCCTTCAATGTTGACATGTAAAAGAAAATATTCTTTTCATTTGAAAATGTAATAGTACATAGAAATTTTCAACATATATTAAAACAAATAGCAATGTAAATTAATTTCAAGAAATTTCAAAAACAGAACAAAAAAAAAAAAACCCAAAAATATGAAGAAGCAGTTGTTTTATAACCAACGAAGCTTGAATTGACAAGTAATGAAACTTGTTCATCAAAAAATCAAATGTAACTATGGTTGTTTTATATTGAATACATTTCTTTAAATACTTGTGTTTATAGAACAAAAAAATTATCTTGAAACAAAATCTAAGAAAAAAGATTTCATATTGAGGGATAGATCACCATATGTTTGGACATCATTGATCTTGTTAAACAACCACACAACAACTCAATTTATTTATTTCCTGCAATTTTTTGTCTTTGATTACATTTGTTGATAACTCAATGAGCATAGTAAGAGTTGGGAACTTTCTTTATATTTGGATTGTGGCTTCCATTAACCTGAAAAAATCAGTGATGCCAATTAAACCCATATTAAAATTAAAATGATAGTGTGCAAATAAAAAGAAATTCCATCTATATACAATAAAGTCTATCAAATGACAAACTGTTTAAACCAAATATGAAAACCTAAAAAACATTATTTCATATACACATGTACATAGAACCAAAAACTTATCTTGAACCAAAATCCTAAAAAACAAACATACCAAGGGCTAGATAACCATCATTGAGCTTGTTAAAATGACACACAACAACTCAATTGTTCCAATACACCCAATTCTTTGTCTTTGAAGAAAGTTGTTGTTAACTCTAAGAGCATAGAAACAATCGAGTACATCATAATCACCTTTTTTATAATGAGGTTTTGGATGCCATCAACTTGAAAAAATTAGTATTTCTAAGTAAACTCAAATATTAAAATGAAAATAATAATGTGCAAAACAATGTCATATAGTACAACAAAATCCAAAATGACTAAGTGCTCCTTTTCATACCTTTTTTACAACTTGATGGATGCCAAAATCCTTGTCAATATGTTGAAAGTTGCAAGCAAACATCCAAGCCTGAAAACAAAAAATTAGTTTAGCTACATATGTACATAGAACCAAAAAATGATCTTGAAACAAAATATGAAAAAAAAGGAGAAAGACTCAAGAATAAGTTCTAGAGCACCATATGTTTGCATGTCATTGAACTTGTTAAAAAACTGCAAAGCAACTCAGTTGTTAAAATGCCCCTAATTCTGTCTTTGGTTACATTTGCTTCCAATTCGATGAGTATAGAAACAGTTGAGCACATGGTATTCACCTCATTTATATTGGGTCTGTGTATGCCATTAACCTGGAAAAATCAATAATGTTAAGTAAAGTTACATATTAAAAATAAAACAATATCATGAAAATAGAAATGTCACAACAAAATTCCATATGACAAAGTGCTACATTTCATACCTTTATTAGAATTCAATAGATTCCAAACTTCCTATGAGTATTGAAACCAAAACCTGAAAGACATTGTTTTAGATACATATGTACATAAAACAAAATACTGATCTTGAAAAAAATCTAAGAATAAGAACATACTGAAAGGTAGATCACCATATCTTTGTACATCATTACTATTATTAAAAAAACACATAACAACTCAATTGCTTTAATGCCCCCATCTATTGTGAACTCTATGAACATAGTAATAATTCAACATATGGTAGCCACCTTATTTACATTGGGACTGGGGATGCCTATTACCTGAAAAATCAGAAATTCTCATATTAAAATGAAAGCAATAGTGTACAAAAATAAATGCCATATGTTATACCAAAATCCAAATGACAAAGTGACCCATTTCATACCTTTATTATAATTTAATGGATGCAAAATGTATTGTGAATATGTTTATGGGTGAAACCAAACTTGAAAGCCTCATGGAGGAAATGAATTGAAAAGATGACTAGTCCATTTCCTGTTCAATTGACATTCTGCATCTAAAGTTGTTGTATTCCAAGTAATAGGTAGATTCTAACACTGCTGTGTAGTGTTTGGTGTAGAGTTCCATTGTACAAACATAAAAGAATGATTATTATAATGAGGATATGTTACTTCGAGAAATTGACCCATGAAACTTATATAATCATACAAAAACACTTATTGGTTGTCACATGTATAGAGAAGCTAAGTGATCCCTTATCATACACAATTTTTTCGAGATATTATTCTAATATAAATAGAACATATATTATTTAATAATGTAGCCAATAATAATAATGAGCTAAATCTAGTTCCAACCAAGCTTAATTTGAGTCCAACACAATACCAATATATACATAGGAAATGAAAGTATGATTGCTGTCAAAACTTAGCATAAAGTCTCAATGCATGTCTTATTGCATAACTTATTTTTTCCCAAAGAACAACTATAGATTTTATTGATAAATTATTTGAAACATGACAGTAAGATAACTATATAAGTAATATACAACAATATCAAAACACAACATTATCAAAACATGTACAACAATATCAAAACATATCAGCTATATAAGAAATAAACAATAGTATTAGAATAATACAATACAACCAACACATCAATAAGAAAAAACCATAGGTCCAAAGAAATCCACAGATACTATCCAGGTCAAACAATCCAAACATATATAGTTTCAACCAAGATGGTACAAATATATGCATAGGAACTGAAAGTATCATTCCTGTAAAAACTTAGCATAAAGTCTTATGAAAACTTCCAATTGTCCAAAGAGACAAAATGACAAAAAATATAAAAGCATAAAAGATTACTAGTTCCATAAAGTTTGTGGTGTTTTCCCCATCATGTTTGCATTGAACTACAAAAAAATAGACATTACAATATTGATAAAAAGACACTGTATCACCATCAGCTTACTCAACCTAGTGGAAGAGGTCATCGCAACTTCATTTTTGTCCAACTTTCATAAACTGCATTCCAATGTACCTCATGCAATTCTTGAGGTGCTGATAAATATAAAAACATTAAAGTGTCTAAGGTTTCCAAACAAAGTCTAGATCTATCATCATTTTTTATACGATTCAACTTAGAAAAATTCCCTCTCACAACCTACAGTGCTTGTTGGAAGAATCAGAATAATTTGCCACACTTTCATCAAATTTGGAAAAGAATCATGCCACTCTGGTTCACCTTTGCATTTCTCCCATGCTCCAAACATGTTTTTCTTTGGATATGCTTGATGTATAGTGACAACAAAACTTTCCATTTCACCTTCACATTTTTCAGTGTCAATTATTAGTGAGTTTCCAATATCAATATTTTCACATATACGTAACAACCAACATATTGATTCAGAATCTCTTTCATTTTATTCTTCAAAGTAACAACAAGGACTAAAAACATTTTCTGCATTGAATACAGGTAAATTTGTAAACCTGTCATTGAGACAATCAACCAAATTTTGGATAAATGCTTTTCCTAAGTGAATGCTATCTTCCATAGTACCAGAACCAAGTGAATTTGGTATAGGTTCAAATCTTAGTGAATGGACATGTGAAACACCTATATTATCAATAAACTCCAAATTTCCATTTTTTTATTTCTTTAAGAAATTTGAAACATGTTGAAAACCAACACCAAATATGTTTCGCAAGAATCTCCTCCTAAGAAGTTCAATGAGCACATCTAATTGCATACCAATGGATGTTATATCAATGTGTTCCTCCTGAAACCATTGAATCAACTTATTAAGTTCAATCAAAACATCAGCAAGCAAATGGATGCAAAATTGAACTTGAAATATTGTTTCCATTTCATACATCTTTGCATTTTTATGTTTCCATTCTTGTAACAATGATGGCATTATTTTAACAAGCCTATTCATAACCCACCCCCTAGAAAGCCACTAAATGTGATGAATTTGAATTACTTGCATCCTGTTAATTTGAAATAGGACCAACAAACTCTTAAATTCGTCATGCCTCTTTGCATATTTTTGTGGCCATGAATATACTTTATTAGCCAATTTATCAATATAACTAAATTCAGGAAAATAATCTGAAGCATCTGTTATAGCTAAGGCCTCACGATGTGCTACACAGTGAATACATAAAAATTGAGGCACCTCACCAAGAAACTTAGCTGCCAAACCTTCATGGATTCCTCTCATAGATGAAGCTCCATCTGACCCAAAACCCACCATTCGGTGTTTTGATAACTTCATCTCAGATAATAACCCTGATAGTGATTCACACATGGATTGTGCAGTGTTGTCTTTGATTTTCAGAAGTTGAATAAATTTTGTCATGTGTGACCCTCTCCCTCCATCCTTTAGATATGTAATATATACAATCAAGTGTTTCTCCATTGTTTTATTCGTACTTTCATCAACTAAAATGGAATAAAAAGGGCTGGAACAAATTTTTGCATTTAACTTTTCCCAATATAACTCTTTTGTTGCAAGTAAAAACTCTTTACCGGATGTGATATTAACATATGAAGAATATTCATTAGTTAATGGAATATTAGGAGTTCCCTTATACCTGTGTAGGTCACATAAGTCTTTGTATAATTATAAAGGTAAATCCCTTATAGCCACAACATACATAGTCTCCATAGCACTAATTATTCTAGATTTTTCAACATCCAACATAAGTTCAATGTGCTTTTGGATGGGCAAACATGGTTGTCTCAATTCATATTCCAGTAGTTGAACTGAGCATTTGAGCCTAAGATGATGTATGGACATTTAATCCACTTAATTGGATTGTACTACTACCTTCCCATGCAAATGGTGTATCTCCTTTGAATTTAACACACCATAAACACTTGATGCGCTCTTCACCATTTAGGCCTATTATTGGATAAGCTCATTTGTGCAATAACTTCCATGCAGGTTTGAATCATCTTTTGGTAGCTACTCCTTCACCTTTTTTTTCTGGAGGACCTTCTTCTTCAATATTCTTATCATTTTCAAAATCAACATCTTCTTCAACAATTACATCATCTCGACTTAAGTTAAATGCATTATCAAGTGTTGTTTGTCTCCCATGTTTTTTAGGTCGACCAATTCTAGACATTGCTTTTCAATAAATTACACCACCGAAAATTCATTCATGAGCCTCATATAAACCCATCAAAATATTTTAAAATGTGAATACAGCTCGGAAATAGAAGTCTTTGAATATCTACAATTTCTGTATAACCCTACAACCTAAAACCATTTTCACAAAAATACTAAATTAAATATTAAACAAATTTTATTTTTGCATAACTAAACAATAAAAAAGACAAAAATGTAAAGAAACATATTATAAAAAATTCCCTAGAAGCAAAAAATACTATGCTCCATAAATATTTGTATCTTCCTTGTCTTATTTCAGAAATTGAATGATCATTTTGTGTATTTTACAGGGACGAGTTAGAGCAAGTCATTACAACAACAAATCCTTTTGGAGATTTGATGTTGCAGAATGTAATTCTCCCTCCCATATTGTAATGATTTGAATCTTTCACCAACCTAAGAATGCGTGATCTCATGGACCTATTTTCCATTTAACAAGAGCAAGAAATGTTTTGGTCTACGCAACAACTACATAGATTCCTAGAAACCATATTATTCAGGTTTATATAGTTTGTGGAAAGAAGGTTCAAAATGCTAGTACTTAGTTTGCATATTACAGATATGATTTCAAACCAACAAATGTTTGTGGGTGAGCAAATGACAGTGTTGTTGCTCTCCAAGTGTAGGATAAAACACCGGGGCTTCTAGGTGTTTCCCCTACTAGCATGGACACAACTAATTTTTGCAATAAGAACTCTACTATATTGGATACAAATACAGACTTTCCAAGGGAGAAACCTACTTATGTAGAAGACGTTTCTTTTCAACGTGTTATTTGATGGAATCTATCCATTCTGACAACGATTTTTTGTAAAATATGATCTATAATTTTGTAAACGGATTATAATTTTTATTATTATTTAAATTGCATCATTAAATGGACAAAATATTCAAAATACTTTTATTATACCTAAAAATAGCCATAAAATATTTAATTTGATTATATAAAATATAAATCATATATTTTTGTTGATTATATAAAATCACACTTGACTAGAGCACGCTTTTAAAAGGCTCATACTTTCAATCAAAGGGATAAAGGGACACTTGAATTAATAAATCCCCATCATTTATATATATGGCCAATAGCAAGTCCTCTCATAAATGGACAAGAGACAAGGAAAAGATTCCAATTTTCAAGTCAATGGAAGGATTCCATACTTTCCATCAAAGGGATAAAGGGGCACAAATTAATATATCCTCATCACTTCTATCTATGACCAATAGAAACTCCTCTCATCACGAAGGACAAGGGACAAGGAAAAGATTGCAATTTTCAAGTCAATGGAAGGATTTCATAATGAAGAGTTTAGAAGCATCCAAAAAAATTTGTTTAGCCTTGATGGGCAATGCGAGATATAGTCATCATTATGTTTATCATAATTAAATGCTTTCCAGGACAATGTGTACTAAGCAACATATTGTCGTAATAGAAAGACAAATTTTCATAAGTAGAATTATACATATTAAAGAGCTTACTAAGATATTACTTTTGGGATTGTGATCCTTTTGGGATTTTAATTATGTTTTTATTTTTTATTTAACTCTTTACAATTAGATTTTTATTCTTTTGGCTTTGAAATTGGTGGACAATACTAAAATGGTATAGAGATTTAACTTTCAATCACTTTTCCCATCGTTTAAGAAGGTTGTGAGGGTGAAAACACAAACCCATGGTAGATTTCAACATGTACACTAGACAGGTCTGCCATTTTTGTATCTAGAATGCAATTTCTAAACATCTACACTTTAGAATCGTAGGATTTAGAAGTTGGATTTATTTTAATTTGTATTTGCTACAACATTGTTGCATTCATCTAAACTAGTTTCTCCTTTCTCATATATTATGAATCATATGAAACTATAGATGTTTACTTGCTCTATTGACAATAAAGGTATTATAAAATAATATATAGGCCATTTCTCCATTTATTACCAAAATAATTTCCATTTAAAGACATTTTTTATAGGAACCATGGAAATGGAAAAGTTTGTGCACAAATACTCCATCAATATATATATATATATATGAGTATTTTGATTGTTAATTATTTCCTCTTAATAATATACTATATTTATGTTATGGCAAAACCCAAATATTATACAAGACTATATGTTGTGGAAAAACCAAATATTGTATAGGGCTATATGTTATGGCAAAACCCAAATATTGTACAGGACTATTTTCAAAGCATATAATTATAGGGCATGGCTCTATTTTGAATCATGTCATAGAAATTCCCTGAGTGGGAGAAGAACTACAAAATCTAATTCATAATCTTTTTACAAGATGGGATGGGAATGTCATTGCAGCTTGAAGTCATTGTTGTTGGAGTTCAGGTAATAATCAATCTCTTTTTATAATAAAATTTGAAATGACCAAAAATATTAAAAAACAAAAAACAAAAAGTATATTTTGTGTTGTAGACTTGTAGTAAGTCTTTATATAAATACAATGTTTTGATGTTTTATGTCCTAGAATAGACTTACATTTGTTTAACATAGTGTGATGGTTGTAATCTGAATCTCAAGTTCAATGTAAATAAAGGAATTGTGTCATTATCTTGCACTTAAAAGATGGGTGCTTGTAAACAAGGAGCCCTAGCTTTGTCAACTCAAAGTGAAGAAAAATGCAGTCGACAATGGCAGACATAGAGACTCTTTAAATTCAATGACATATGTGACATCAAAAGTGCATAGAGATTACAGAAAGATGGTGGTGGGGATAAATGGAGAATATTCACACCAGTCAAGAGTAATAATAAGAAGATATATTCCTGATATGCATCCAAAATGGGAACAATCAAGCATGAGAGAGGCGCAGAAATGAGCTTTGGCTGGCCCCGAAATAGAAGAGGATCAACAAAGTATGTTGATGCAAAGAATGAAGGATTTAGTGAGGATGGAGGGAACCTACAAAGAGTTTAGATGGAAGACGAGGGGGGGAAGCAGAAACCGAACATCATACGAACTTAAAGAAGACAACATAAAGTGGGAAATTTTGATTCTTGATTAGTTAGTGAGGAAGTACTTCAACATTCAATAGAATGATGGTACCAATATACATGTCACATATTCATTGTAATACTTGGTTATGATATTATGAAACCTCCTTCCTAATTTCTCATACCAAAATGTAGCATTTCTTGTAAAAGAAATAAGTTTGAACCCGAACACGTTCACAGTTCCTGTTCTCCAAACCTTCGAATAAATGGGTAAGCCTAAGAAAAGTGGGGATGCTTGTCGGTTTGAACCTATAGGCATAGAAACGTTTTACGCATACCCATAGTGTGCACATAAATTCTTAGAGGCAAGGTGGTTTTCGTTGTGTGCAGAGATGTAGGGATGTCATAAGGAGCTTACAATGAAATTTGCTCCAAATTCTAATAGTTATGTAGCAGATTTCAACGTTTTCCAGCTACGGGTTACTGAGGAATCAATTTCTAAAGCAACTACGGTTCCTTCTGAGGGTGAGTGCTAGTTTAAAAACTGTATGGTTGCAGCAGATTATAATCAATTCTCCCAAAAAATCCTGACCCTAAATGGAGTATAGGCATACATTGTAAGATGTTGAAGGATAAATGGCAGGATAACTTAGCCTTTATTCAACACTACATTACTTGTGAAGGTAGGTTCTCAAACGTTTTTATCTATCATATGAGGTTTCAGCTCCATCTAGCAAGGGTTAAAATTTTGAATCTTCCTTTTTACTTCCTTATAATTTTATCCAAGACGTGTGTTAGAGTCCAAAATCATTGTACCCACACTGCTCGTAGCCTATTTCATCATGGCTTAATAAAGATTCTGATTATGGAAGAGATGACCTAGCAACTCGGAAAACTTGGCCACAATTCTTATCTTGGGTCGAGTTTAAACTAGAAGATAAGGAAACTACATCTCCGAAAGGGAAAAACCCTGTTTCCTCAATTACAATTCTTAAGACCCCTTCTATATTAGTTGAAAAAATAGAGAAATTGAAATATTGTGAAAACCCCCTACAAGAGAATGATGAGTCTAATATTTCAATTCTAAGATCCGGCTGGAATATGAGAGGAAATATATCAATAAATAGTGGCTCTATTTATTTTAAAGGGAAATCCAAGGAACCTAAGAAAGATGAGAGGTCAAACAAAAGTAAAAATATACCACCTGAGAAATAACTAGAGAAACCCAAAAGCACCAGAGCCAGTTTAGTCACTGTAAAGTCCCAGATATGCTAAAACTACAATGCTCCATTACTATTTTATGCTATGGGTGCAAATAAGAAATGCTAACAGGTTGTAATAAGACATCTACAATGGCCTTTCTCACACTATTTTGAGTTATTTTCCAATATCAGACTGCTTGGGCGCTTATTTTTTTAAGTAGACTATTGTTTGACCATAGAGTAACGCATGAATGGGACTGTTCAGACCTCCACCAGGGTTCCACAGAGGTAAAACAAAGGTTCCAATAATGCATGAATGAGACTATTCATACCCACATCGAATTTAGCCTATAATTTGATTAATTCCAAACTTTTGTGAATTATTCATAAGGGAGCTGAATAGGGCATATGGAAATCATGGACAACAGCTGCTTACCTGTGTCGACCTCCATGCATTTTCTTCTTACATCTATTGTCTGCACTTCCTTAAGTACCAGTGGTTGTCTTCCAAATTTCCATGTCATCGAGCACACAAATTTGTTGGGGATGCCAAGTCGCCATCGGTTGATGGCTATGTTTCCTTTTTTTTGTTTTCATGCCTTCTGTGTGTGTCCTAGTGGCTTCCACGCACACTCCACAAAACCTTACTGAATAGAATGACGTCGTGGCCCGTCACACCCAAAAAACTTACCCGACGCAACTTCTCTTTGTTACAAAATTACATCACGATTCACGACCCTCACATGCAAGATACCATTGTCACAGTGACCTTGATCTAAAATTCAATAAATGACCATCATGCGCCCATGCGGTGTGGTGGAGGATGGAGAGTAGAAAACTGAAATGCTCACTCCTCCCTAAATATTATTACCTATCATGGTCGGACGCAGTCTGTCTATATCTCTCTCCCTTGTCCTTGACAAAAGCACCCTACTTGCGTTACATGATAAATAGATTCTCTCACATATTAAGAGCATTAGAATTTACAATTTTACGACCAAAGGATTTAGGGTTTATAGCATTAGGGGTCACCACTCATGACATGTTACAACATTATAAACCCAAATTCAATCTTTGCTTTGCTCACCCCATGGTGGAAGAAGATCTCAAGCGCGATAATGCAAAATCCGACTCTCCGAGAACCTCTCAGCCCTGTCCAAAAGCCATCCTAAATCTTTGATCCGACCGATACTGTGGAAATTTGTAGGTAGAGGTGGACCAAATCTCCATTTACTATTCAGAAATATCAACAAAAAAGGTACCCCAATTGCCCAAGTTTGCTCGACATGGTAAAATGAATAAAGCTCCAGCCTCTAGCCTGCAGCTACTTCTAGTTCCATCACATGCATTTAAGACTAGTCATTAATGCCAAGTGCCAACAATGAAACTATTAATCATCCATCAATCCACATTAATGAAAATCCAAGGCTATCCAACCTAACTCCAAAAATTGCAATGTGCATCTACTAGCTGACTCGCTGAGTTAAAATATGATACAACCCACGGGAAAATTTTAAGCGTGCTAACTCGCCAGGTGAGAGTACCGACCAGGCTTCAAATTTGAGTCACTACCTAGTGCTGAGTCAGACCCCTGGGGCCCGGTCCCATTGGAAACTATTTGAAGGGAAAATTTTCGAACTTCCCTTCTCTTGCAATTTTAAAACTCCACATTTAATTTAAGTATTGACAAGATGGTGATGAAATTAAATTTCATTTGCATTGTCAAATTCAAGACAACCTTCTATGATGTGTAAAATGCCCTTTGACGGGCCCTGAAGGCTTCAAATTTGAATCCCGACTCCCATAATTAGACATCAAGTGCACATATTCATTCTATTATGATCTACTCTTTATTATTATCATTACTTGTTTTATTTGGAACATTCATTCACATTTAACTTACTAAGGTAGTCATATTTGATTGGATACTGGAATGTTCCATTGGGAGGATAGAGTTGCATGAATGGAAATGATTGCGTAATCATGGGTATTGAAAATTTTGTTTAATTGCAAAGATAATGTGACTATATATTGCAATTTTATTGTGATAATGATGCATATAAAGTAAATGTATTTCATTGTCTTTGAGATATTAACTACTGATAGTGTTTGAATTATTGATTATTATAATTATGAGATCACTTCAGTGACTGTTGTGAGTGCTACAATGAAAATATTATATGCATGGATACTCACAAATTATTGGCTGATTGGGAATTTCATATTGTAGCTAGAATTGTCTTGTACATGGAAATGTATGTAAGTCCATAATAAATACTTGAAGCTACCATGTGCAAAAGCGAAAAATTATGATAAGGATATCATGGTTGTGAAATTTAATTCATGTAGGGAACATATTGTAAATTTCATATTTGAAATTTTGCTAATAATTACAAATGACTGTTTGGCTTATCTAGAATTGTGTTAAGAGGAAATTTTGTAGGTGGATGTCTATGTAATGGCAGCAAGACTAAAACCATAATGGATAGATTCTTCCCACTTAAAAGAGCCAAACGATATGATGATGGCCTCATGGTTAAATAAATCTAATTTATGTAAGAGATATAATTGTAAATTCATATTTGAATCTGATTATTGATGTTATTGATTGGTTGGCTATTTGTGAATTGTGTCAGGAGGACACATTGTAGGAAGACCATGTGATATGGCCTGCAAGAGCTAAACATAATGAGAAGGCTCTCATTCTTGGTAAATCTGGCTTCTATATGAAACAAATTCAAAAATTTATGATTGAAATTATTATGATGATATCTCATGTGAACTGCATGCTTGTAGGTAATGCAGGTGAGATGCCGAAAATATGCCAACTGAGTAGATGTTGGTTGTTGAAGCTAAAAATGCAAAACGAAATGCCAAGAGTGGCTTGGGTTTGAGAAACCTTGCAAAATTTCTTGCATGTGCTTGTCTCTCTGTAGTGCCATTAAACCTAGTAAGAGCATGGGTACTTAGGAGGCTTGCATGGGTATTGGTAACCTTTCTATGCTCACACTGAAGAGAACTAGAAGGGATAGGTATTCCCAAGGGAATATGTAGCAGAGAAGGGGTACTAGCCTACATTCAAGTCAGTCAGCTATGGAGTTCCTGGAGGGAACCATTGGTTTACATAGGAGAAGGGGGCATGCAATTATGTTCCTTTATATTTCCTGGTAAACCCAATAGGGATGTTGGCTTGGAAATGGTTGTTGTATGTCTGATAAACCCAGTCAGAGAGTTGGCTTAGCATACTGGTTCATGGAGTGCTTGACAAACCCATTCAACATACTAGCTTGACATTGGTTACTAGAATGGTGTGGCATAACTAGCGTGCTAGCCTAATATTTGATTTATATGTATACATAGGTGATCTGAGGCTTGCAGAAACTTGGTTACCTTTCGATGCACACCCTAAAGAGAACTGGAATGGGTGGGTGCACTCAAGAGACTGCATAACAGAGAATAGGTACCATCCTTGTGTTAGGTGGGCCAGGTCTTGTGGGTTCCATAGTTGTCTTAAGTCAAAGCCGGATGGCTATGGAGCCAAAGGAAGATGCTTTTGCAGATAAGTATTTGGTCTATTTTACATCTTGCTGATTTAATGTCAATATACATGTGTATATGATTCAAATATGGTTATGAAAATACTATTAAGGAATGAATCATATGAGAAGAAATTTGACATGTGAATTTACTTATTGTTTGACAATAGGTATTGTTAGATGTAAGCACCCGATCATATATTTCTTCTAAGAGGTGGTTGGGGCAGTTATTGTTTTGGGAAATGGAAGGTATGGCTGTCCAATTTCGTGTATGGGAAAGCCACCATTTTTGGAAAATTGTGTTTGTTTTCCTGGGAAAGAAAATAGCCATGAATTTTCTCCCTAACCCATCATTCATCCATTGTCTTATCTCTCTCACACAGTTCTATTTTGATGGGCGTTTTCCTCCACGTTTTTCCTCGGTTTTCCTTCATTTTTCTTGCTGGGAAGTCATTTTTGGTGTTGCAGAATGAATGGGAGGAAGAGAAATTCGATTTGGGGGTCCATAGAGGCCACTTTTGGCCATCTAAATGCGCATATACTTGTGGGAGAAATCGTTTTCTTCCCTATCGTCGATTTTCCCCTCTCACGGCTCATTTTTGGGTGTCACAATTTGGGAAATCCATGGAAATCTTATTTGGGCCTCCCATAGATAAAATGTTTTTCCATGCCCAACATATGTGGTTGTTGTGTGTGGGGGGGGAGACAATGTTGTGTGTAATACCCCCAATTATATTATGTAAATGATGTAATTATGTTAATATGGATTCCTAGTGTGGAGATCAAGGCCAAGGCCCAACTAGTTAATGAATGGGCATGTATGATGTATATATTTTTATTTGGACCATATGATTGGCTTATTATGCCAATTCGAAATATATGTAAGTATTATGTTGAAAATTAATAAAATGGTCCAATATGGCTATGTAAAGAGCACTAGAGGGGAAGAGGGAGGGGGCCGATGGGGAAACCAAATGCTATGTTGCCATGTGTAAACCTTAGAACTCATCCAAAATATGCCATGTGCCTTAAATAAGACAATTATGTTCTCTTGACTATTAAACCCAATTATTGAATGCATATCTGAGGTTGGTGGGAAAAGTCACCTCATGTAGTTATTGAAGCATATAGGTTTTGACAGTTATGTCAGCTATCAACAATCCTATTTCTTCTATGGTCAGAATCTATGTCAATTTTCTTTTCACCATTACCTCAAATCCTTGGATTCAACACTCTCTTGATCATTCTCTCATGCATGTTTTCTACACTACGTAGAGTTTTCCATTGTAATCCATGACCATTAACAGACTGTGTTTAGCCTAGAAATTTGAATTGGGAGACTGAGCTACATTTTTGGAAGGTAAAATAGATGGTCATAGGTGAGGATGGAGGTTGAGAAAGCTAGGAACCTTTACCCATTGATATCTGCTACTTTTGGATGCTTGAGAAGCCATGGATTAATGTTGCAGGAGGTTTTCCAATAGCATACAGTAGGTTGGACTCTTACTGTACACATTGGTAAGCACTGTAAGGGTTTGATTTTCTGAGGGAATTGGAGACCAGTGAAGGGAAATGATTTTCTTGTGTTGTGTGGGAAAATTGGAAGGAGTGCCATGGCTGTGATGGATTAGTGAGACTCCTATAGAGATCTGGTTGATCTTTTTTGGCTAAGCATAGTGAGCAGAATGAGTTGTGGGCTAAGAGATAGAATTAATCATGTAGGTGTTCACTTCACGCTGGTGGCCTCATAGCCCACCTTGGGGGTAGCCTCTCAACAAAAAGGGTATATGTTGGACAAAGTGCTTATGGCTGGGTGGAAAATCACTCTTACACAACCAGTTGCTTGGATCTTTTTTGCTTAAAGATAAATTGTTTTCTGATGTATTTGTTGTATAATGATTTTTTTTTTTCATGTGATAATTATGCCTGTAAATTGCATGCTATGTGTGTGTGGATAAATTCTATTCCATTGTGTGCTTTTATTTACATACCTCAATATGATTTTTAGATGTTGTAAATTCATAATTCTTCTTATGGGCAAAATTTGGAGTTCCCGACATGTCCCCTCCTACTGGTCGGATTGAGGGATGTGGACGTTACACCGTGGTTTGATTTGTGTGTGTCCATTTTTTTGGATTGAAATTGTGTGTGTAATAAACTAGGAGTAGAAGAGGGTTAGAATTGGCTTGATAAACCTAGTGAAGAGTGTAACCTCACCAAAGGTCAAAGGGCTTTGGATACTTTTCTATGCACACCCTGAAGAGAACTAGAAGGGAAGGTGTGGCTTGAGGGACTATGTAGCAGTGAAGGGAACACTTCCTTGTGTTGGTTGTGTAGGTATTGTGGGTGCTAAGCTAGCTAGATATTGTAGAGGTACCAATAGCTCTGTGGTTTAGCTCACTAGCTTAGAAATTCTTCCTTCCTACTTCATTAACATACTGATAAACATAGTTGTAGACTCGCTTGGCTGAGATGTGTATATACTTCACTATGTTTTAGTTGTGGTTACATTTTCCTTGTGGAAATCATTCCCAACTCAGGGGTGGTAGTTGTGTTGAGAGATTGATGAGCACAAATGGTCTATGGTTGGATGGAATGTTGTAGTTGCATAGCCAGTTTCTCGAGATTACTTCATTTCAAGATAAGTACTCTCTTGTGTTTCAATTATACAATGTTTTTAATTAAAGACTGTTATGATTATGTTGAATGCATGCCAAATGTGTGTGTAGATATAGTTTAATTATGTTGTGCATGATTATTTTACTATGCATCTGCACACATGTATATTGGTTGCATTTTACTTGTTATGAATTTTATGATGGGGCTAGGATAGTTTTTGAAAGCCCAAATTTTTAGTCATGTTCCCTTCCTTGGCCGGATCGAAGGGAGGGGATGTGACATCCTTTGTTAGAGGCCAATTTAGGTCCATACAAGTCCACCAAAGGCTCGATGGTTCCTCATACAAGTCGCAGTTTGAAAGGGATTTTGGGACCATCTAACTCAAATAAGTCTACTAGTTCTTTGAAATATCATGGTATCAAATCAGGCAATTCCTCTATGAATTGGGGTCACAGAAAACCTTTTAGATGAGTATTTGTCTAGGTACATGTCTCAACTACTAAAATCTAGATTGTTGTTGCTGGCATAGTTGAGGAGATATATTGTTTTCATATTCACAAAAGGTTTTTCAGGTGGGATGAACTTGAAAGTTGGGAGTAGTGGTTTCTCTATATGATGCTTCATTGATAAAGTTACTTGATTGCAATAAGAGTTTTATAGACACCTGGGAAAATCTCATTTCATTGATACCACATGGTCGGGTCATTTTCGAGAGCTTGGAGGGTTAGAAAGCTATAGATTGATATCTTCCCAATTTCCAAGTATGTTATAGTAGGTGTTGCAAGGATTCAGCGTAGATTCAAAATGAGATGCAATTAATGGTTTTACATTACAGAAAATTTGGAGTCGAAAATGGGCCTTATAAGAAAATGAGCCATTGATGCATTGCAATTTGAGAACCAATAGAATTTCAAGAAAAATAGTCAACCATAATGGTTGACCTCGACATATTTGTCATAAAAAAATGACTTTTTTAAATTCGTATATTCAACTTATCTCCTTCTAGTTTTACTCAAATTTTGAGCATGAGCACTCACTAGAGTGGAATTCAATTTCATATCCACCAAGTACTGTAGCTAGGGTTTTCACCCCAGCTTATGCAAATGAGCACCAACTAAGGAGAAGGGCCTCCTTAGTAGCAGTTCAATAAACAGTAAATTAAAGCAATAAAACAATATGAAATTTAACCTAGCATGAGCATTAACATAAATAACAAAACATGAAAATATGGTGAAGATCTCTCTTTTTGTATTAAAAATTACCTTAGATGTAGAGGTTGGTGAAGCTCTTGCAGCAGTCTAGAAGGGTTGCTTCCAAGCTTCTAGTTTTGCTCCTTTCTCTTTCTCCAAAGGCTTGGAAATGGGCCAAAGGGGCACTCAAATGTGAAAATAGCTCAAGGGTGAGCTAGGGTTTCAAGAGTGATTTTGGCACAGTAAGGGTGTGTTTGACTGAGGATATGAAATGAGGGGCCTCCATCACCTATTTATAGGTTTTTAGTGGTGGAGTGCTAGCCCATGGTTTTGGGAACCATATGATTTAGGTCAGCTGTATAGGGTTTTTTGCCTCCTTTTCCCCTCTTTTTCCTCTTTTTTTGTATTTTTTATTCCCTTTTTAGAGGGTTTTTGCTATTTTGGAGGAATTTTGGATTATTTTGGGGGAAAAAAAGGGGTTTTTTTGGCCTTTTGGAGGCTTTTTTAATGGTTTTGTGGCCTTTTGGAGGCTTTTTTTTACCTTTTGGAGGCTTTTTTAATGGTTTTGTGGCCTTTTGGAGGCTTTTTTGACCTTTTGGAGGCTTTTTAATGGGATTTTAAGGTTCTGGAGGTAAATATGGTAGGAAATATGGACAAATGAGTCATGTAATGGGGTAGATGAGGTAGTGAGCACTTTTTGGGTGTTAACAGATTGCCCCCTAATGTGTGAGGGTAGGAGCTCATCGTATGGCTGATAGGCATCATAAGTCTTTTATGGTTTTCCTGGGGTGTGGAGAAGAGAAGAAAAAAACTAGAGCCCGGAACAACGGTCCTGAACAAACTACAAAAACTGAAAGTACATGACCTCAATAATGAATGAGGAATAATCTAAACATATGGACAAGGTGGGCATTCCCATGCTCGTATCAAGATCTAGAATAATAATATCAATGGGGTCCTGAAATATACATGGCCTCAAATAATGAATGAGGAAGAATCTCAATATATTGACGAGGCAGGCATACCCATGCTCGTATCAAGATACATAAAAAATAACAGTAAGGCCCGGAAAGGGGGACCTATAGGATACATAGAGAACCACTGTGTACATCATAAAGGTCTAGAGGGGACACAAATCTGGGACATACTACTGGGATGACCATGTCTAAGCTGAAGAACTGATACACTGGAATAACAACAGTGCTGCTGAGTGTGGTACTAGAGGAACTAATGAGCTGCTGGAGCATAGTGACGGGGAGTCATGTCCTCAATGGTACACTGAACTGGAGCTGAACTGGGTACTCAAGGAAGCATATAACTGGATGGCTTCTGAATATAATCGCCAATGCAACCCAGACATCCATGGGAACATATAACTGGGCGTTCCGAAGAGACTCACCAATGTGCTAGAGTCGGGGGAAATCCGGGGTCTTCGACCAGTAACTGAAGGGATATAAACCCTACGCGATTCTCAACAATGCGATCAAGGTGTTGAAGTTGAGCATGTGAGAAAAAAGCACTCGGAGAGGCAATGATGACTCCTCTCAGAATGGTCCGTAGGCACTCACCATAGATGGTGATGGCTCCAAGGCACAGGAACCTCTGGGTCTATCCTCTAGAATAGAGGGGTTGTCGTCGACAGAGGGAGACCTTCAACTATCAAGGCAATGATGTTTCCTTGACAGGAGCGTGAGGTGGAGAACCAAAGTGTGAGAGTACTGATGGTAGGACTGATATACTGTGGGGGATAACTAGGTAAGTAGAGTGGGTGGACTCAAACTTCCTTTGTTCAGAGTATGATGGTGGGGACGATCGGGCAGCCTATGAAACTGACTGGTGGGAAAGGGATCATAGCTGTACTAGATTGAGGATAGTGACTGGGATGAGGGATACTAAGCTGGGGTAAAATGGCAGGAGACTACATACTACTCTGAACAAAGGCGACATGATTGGGGGTATTGCCGAGATGATCGATCATAGTGCCAAGAGGCATGGGGGGACTTCCTCATGGGTTAAGGAACTAAAAGAAGTGGGTGTAAAATGGTACTGTTGTGTGGATTTATACAAGCCTGGGACAGTTCATGGTCGTGATTGCTTTCAATTTTAAGGAGTCTGAAAGCGATAAGAAGACTCTGAAATAATTGAATGGTACCGTCGTGTGGATTTGTACGAGCCCAGGACAGTTCATGCTCGTGGTTGCTTTCAATTTTAGAGAGTCTGAAAGCGATAAGAAGAATCCAGGGGGTTGCTTTTTCTTGTGTTAGTCTCCAAGGCCTGAAGAAGCATAAAAGGATGCAATGAAGAACTCTTCTAGCCGGTGTAACTAGAGTATTCCTTTTTTGTAATTAGTCTACCAGGGTCCGGAAAAGGGTTAAACTTATACCAGATAGACGCCCTTTCAGGTACTTTAACGAGCATGAAAGGAAGCAAGATTGCTCGATGATCTTTGCATTGTTTTAGGAGTCAGAAAAGAGCTTAACAGAAAATCCCTAAGTGCCTTTTTTCGTAAAAGACTTGTTCGGCCTGAAAAATGCATAAAATTATACCGAACAAAAGGAATGGTCAGGCAAGGAGGAAGTGCTCAATCAAGGAACATTGATGATGACCAAGAACGAGGGTAGGGGGGGAACACTAGTGGGCCTCCTTGCAGGACGATGAATGGTGGTAAAATAATGAAATAATTGCAGTATGAAAGGAGTGAATGGCTGATTTAAAAAGGTGGAACAATCCGATGGCGGTCGATGTGGTGCGCAAACCGAAGAAGCAAGGTGTCAGGACACAATGTTGAAACTGTACCTAATGAGAGTGAGAAATGATCTCAAGCATCATCATGAGCTCGAAAAAATGAATCCGGTGATATAAAAAGTGTCAAAAATGGAGAACAACTGAAGTGGCATGCAAACCGAGGTGACGGGGGGCATTTTGGAAAAAATACCCAAAAAAATCTGGGGGTGAGAGCAAGAAATGATCTCAAGCATCATCACGGGCTCAAAAAAATGAATCCGATGATATAAGGTATATCAAAAATGGGCTACAACCGATGTGGCACGCAAACCGAGGCGACAAGGTGTTGGGACACAATGTTGATATTGGTCCTAGTGAGAGCGAGAAATGATCTGAAGCATCATCACGGGAACGGAAATATGAATCCGATGGTGCAAATGGTGCGAAACACGGAGGTCATAAGGACTCCAGAATGGTTAAAGAAAATAACTAGGTTAAATGATGGTTGCAAATAAAGGTGAGCCCAGCAGGCCAAAGATGCAGTGGTGAGGAGAAATGATTACCCGCGGGGGAAGAATACTAGGTGTATCAAATCAAATCAAATATACAAGGGATATCTAACCTCAAAAATGGTTGAGATCACGCATGTTAAAAAGTGAGCAAGGTTAATGACCCGCCCCCATGCTATGTGCATAGGGCTTGTAATTGTGGATCACATATGTGTTGGTTTGAACAATGGGTTCATTGACATGCTGAGATAGATGTGATGGGAAGGTTCAAAATGATTGATCATGCCCCCTATCCCAAGATCTAGGTAATCTATTATGCCCCCTAACTCAGAAGTGTCAATGTCGTGCTCTATGATAGCTGGGTCAAGACTAGGCATTTTGGTATAGGACCAGGCAAAGACATCGCGGAACTCTTGGAAAAGTTGTTTGTACTCTCCGATCATGTGCTCGGTGTAGGAAGCTTCTAATCTAATGATTTCAAGAGCACCAGATGGGTCAGAGATATCGATGTGGATTACAGGTGAGATGTTGACCATGTTTCCTTCCTCGAACACGTCGGGAGCGGGAATGGGATCCTTAAACCAGTTGACTTTGGCGGGAAGGAAATCTTTGGACTCAACCGCAAATTGGGTAGTTGTGGTAGAGGAGGATTCTTCTGGGAGGAAATAGCAAGGATGGTGCATGTCATCCCAGGGATAATCCGGGGTAGTGAGAGCCTCTAGAATCTCCTCATCATTGTGGAAAATTTGAGTTGTCAAATAAGTTGACGAGGGAGTGGTAGTCGAAGAGATCATATAAATGGTGTTAATCTCTCTAGATGGGAATGATACCGGGGGGTGGATCTCCTCAATTGTGGGGGGTACCATCTCAAGGTCCAAATTATTCATCTCATAGAGAGCTGCTCTGTAATCTGGGAGATCAGGAAAGTGATGTGAGTAATGGTCGTAAATACCGCATATTGCACAAGGGTGGTTTGTACGCAGTGATTTATCATGAGGCTTAGGGGTTGGATCGAGTTCAACAACCAGGATGTTGGGGTCGTCGTCAAGCATTTGCATGTGTTCTTGTAATGCATGTAATTGTGGACATTGATGAGTTGGATGGCCTAACTCATCACACAATGAGCATTTGGGATGAGCACGAAACACGAGGGGGGGGTTTAACTACTTTGGGAGGGGGTACAGCAGTGTATGGTTGTGCGCCTCTGCCCCCAGTGGGCTTGATAAGAGGAGGGGGATTCGTAGATGACGAAGGGGTAGTGACACCGGGAGGTGGTTGACTAGTAGAGGCAATGGGTTGCACCAGTTGTAAGATGACATTTGGTGTCAACGGAGGAACGGGAGGCGAAATATACCACACGGGTAATCCCAAGGTTAACCCGGGGAGACTAAGAGTAGCCATAACTAGGGCGCTTACTACGCCCAAGGGAGGGAATAGGAAGGGGATTGTGTGGATGGGTGTAACACCAATGTGACTAGGTACCAATGGTGGTTTGGGTAACAAGGGCGATTGATTGTTGGGTGTTTGGGTATTGTGGGAAAGGGTATATAGGTCAGATACTTCGATCGCGGGTGATAGGGGTGGAATGGATTGGAATGTTGAGGTCATCAGCATATCTGAGTAAAGTTCAGGTCCGACGGAGGAAACAAACGAGGTAGTTGCCCCACAAACAGGTTGTTCAACCATGGGGAGAACGTTTTTGGGTGTAGCGGGGGGCATTGGGATCATAATAGGTGAGTTGGTCGACCTTGACCACGCGTCCATCATGGGGGAACATCATGGTACAAAAAATGGCTGAGGCAACCGCCCGCATGGCATACATGTAGCTATGGCCAAGTAAGAGGTTATAATCAAGTTGAGCATTGATGACCTCTATGTCAATGAGCAAGGTTTTACTAGCCAACTGGATGGGGACATTAGCTAAGAGACCTTGGGGTTGAGCCGAATGGCCGTCGTAGGCTCACAACGCAGTGGTGGACTGCTAGAGAGTAGGGGATCCCAACTTCTGCCAAACGAATGTGGACATAATGCATGTAGAAGCACCTTCATCGAATAATGCACCGATGGATGACAAGATTCCAAACGGAAACAGAAACTTGGAACGCTAAAGTGGAAGGTAGGCGTGGTTCAGACTGGTCCAAATCGAAGGCCATTAGTCGTGAATCATTTGGGTCAATAGCACCAATGGTGGAGAGCAAAGTCTTGCGCTATGAAGGATAGTTTTTTAAGACTTCTAACGCAGACATGGATGCAGGAGACTGGGCTAAGTCATCTACAATGTTGTAATTTGACGCAGCACGAGCATTGGGATTATTGTTGATGCAACAAAGTGGGAAGCGAGGTGTTTTGGAGGTGCCATAAAGTGGAGCCGGAGGTATATGTAACGTCTGATCAGTGGGATGAGTGTTAGTGTTTTTGTCAGCGGGAGGGGCTTCAGGGGTGGAGCCATATTGGTTCCGACAGGTTTGGAGGTTGACATCAACGGATGACATCATTGACAAGTGGTGGGTACCTGAGTCTAACATGGGTTGATTAGGAGTGGCATAAGTGATCTATTGTTGTGGTGGCGCGTTGCCTTGAGGGGGGGCCAACGGCTGAGTGTTCACTATGCCTTGGGTTGGTAAGGGGTTTTGCAGCACCAAAGGTTGATGCTGAGGGGGGTGGGGGGTTGGGTGGCGCTTGAGGAGCCGCGTGCCCTTGGCGATGGGCATTATCAATCCAGAGTTGCTGAGCTCGATCCAAATGTGGGCAAGCATGTGTGTAGTGCCATAGACCCCACAAATAGAACAAGGATGTTTTGTTCGCAAATTAGGATTTTTGGCCTGCTTGGGCGGCCGATCAGGGTTCTGGTTGGCAGGTGCCGTGTTATTGTTGTTTGGGGGATTGGGGGGTTGACCGCCTTGGTCTGGAGAGGGATTTTTCCCATGGTTACGGCCTTTGCCACGGTTTTGCTGGCCCTGTTGGCGCTGGTTATTTTGGTTCTGCTGCGGACTCTGTTGAGCGTACACTTGTCCTTGGGCAGCAGGTGGGTTGTGGGGTTGTGCAGGTGCGGGAGCAGGCTGTGGTGGATAATAAGCAGGTGGAGGCTACGCAGGTGCTAAACCTTGTGGGGCTTGCTGATACGTCTACAAAACGCGTTGTGGGTTTGTCGCAGGAGCTACCTGTGGCGGGTAATAAGTGGGTAGGGCTTGAGAGGACACAGGAGCTGGTGTAGCCTGTGGGTGGTAATATGGCTGAGGTGCGACCCGGGGGGCATAAGGGTCCATGGGAATGGTGGTGATGTGCCATGGGAGCATACAGCTTGGTTGCTCCGGACTGATATGTAGCCCGTGAAAGGTCGGGACCATGGCTAGGACGTGCTATGGAAAAGGGTTGGGGATGCGAGGCAACAAGGCCAATGATGCCATCTGCGGCATGGGATGCCCCCTGCGCATCGTGTCAGGAGGAATCACTGCGAGGGACGTCAGGTATGATGGAATACAGATAACCCGACTGGGCGTAAATGAGGTCAAATTGCTGGGCTTTGAGGATGGCCTCTTCTTCGGACTAGGGTCATTTGGATGCCACATCCTTCTTAATGACAGGAAGGAGGGATTTTAGAAACCAATCTAAGAAAATACGGTTGTCTAACTTGATTTTGCAAAGGCTGCGGCATCGATGCCACTCATGAATGTGGTCAGTGATGTGGGTAGCCGTGTTCTGTCTGCAAGACAGTAGGATCTCAACTCCCACGTCATAGCGGACAGGTAACTGAAAGAAATGCAGGACAGTCAAGGCAAGGGAAGTAAAGGTGGCATGGGTCCCATGGGGCTGCTCGATGTACCACTTAGCTGCAGAGCCAGTGAGGGTGCACTGTAACAGATGGAGGTGGACAGAGTCGTCCACTATGGAGTTAAAGGAACACCATAGATGGAAGGACATAATATGGTTTTGGGGGTCCTCATCTTCCTTGCCCTCAAACTTAGGGATGTCAAAGGGGAGCTTGGTGGGCATTTGAGGCCACGTAGGGTCGTGTCTGATGGGATCGTTAGTCAGTCTAGCTAGGTTGGGAAGGTTGAGGCTAGCCATGAATGGAAAACTAGTAGAAGGATGTGACATACTAGTGGGTGTGACCATGTTGGGGCTAATGCCCCCAAGTGGAGGGGCAGGGTTTGGGATGTTTCCCCCAAGCGGAGGGACGAAAGTGGTATGGGACGGTCCTGCATCGCCAAGGGTAGTGTGAGTCACTGATGGAGTGGGAATAGGTATGCCAGCTACTAGAATGGGTATAGTGATTGGAATGGTAGATGTGGGCCCCATCGAGGGCATACCCAAAGCAGGTGTGGTAGTTGGTGTGGTGGTGGATGCTCCACCAATGGTCCCTACAAAGAAAGGGGTGGAAGTCATGCCAGCCATGGGGCTGGTTGGTGCAGTGTAAGTGGGGTTCTCGGACTCTACCTCAGAATCAGAGGTAAAATAGGGGGTGTCAAGATCGGGTTATGGAGTTCTATGCCGTTGACGAATGGAGTCAAGTGACAAAGCTCAAGATCTATGATGAGTGGTATCAAGTGATGAAGATCTATGTCTATGACGGGTGATGTCAAGTGAACCATGCTGTGGGGGCTCACCCCAGAGGCGCCAAGAATGTCTCGAGGACTCAATGGTGACAGATGGTGTCAAATATCTGGGGGTTGTGTTGAGTGAAAAACAACTCAAAAACCCTAATGCAACCGAGTGTGCAGAAGGAGAGCTCAAAAAATATGGCACTCAGGCCAACAACCAACTCAAAACACTTACTGTAACAGCTGTGCTACAATAAGTGGAGTATCAACAGAAATGGTCAAAATACCAACAAGCAGCAGGTTTCCTAAAAAATGAAAATAGTGGACTTGCTAGACCAAAAGGAGGTAAGGGAGCATGCAAACACCTAGCTAAATAGTATTCTGAATCAACTAGACATATCCTCTGCAAGGTGATGAAATCCAAGTCAGACAATATGGATAGTAGAGCCAGGTGGCTAAAGATATCCCCCTACCGGGAGGGAGACCGGGTAGTCAATCCTAGAAGAAAAGCAACTAAGATACCTCGTTCATGACACGTTCGGTTGGGTGAATCTGCCATTTGGTTCTATCGCCGTTGTATCCCCATATGGGTGATACACCGAGAACTGCGAAAGGTATCCTTCGGTTACTGAATGGATTGCGGTATTCCACTCAGGCTTCCGGAACTAGTCTGGCGACTTCAACCCTCCTAGGGGAGAGGCCTTCCCGATAAATTGGTTTTAAACCGTGTCAAAAAATACTAGGGGATTTTGGTTCCCTAATGGACAACAGCTATGTCTCAAGTGTAAACAACCGAGGGGGGTTATTTGGATGCCTATCCCCCCGATCCTACCTAACTACAAAAATTCTTATGTGTTCCCCAAGTGGGGTTAGAATGTTGGTTGTGTTAAGTAGTATTTTAGGGCTCACTTGAATGAGGTGACAGAGTGTGTGTGTGTGAGATGATGAACCCAAGTAAAAGTGCCATAGGGTGGGCAACTTTCTAACTAAAAATATCAATACAGAATTTAAACTTTGAAATGCAAAATTTTTTCTTTTTCAATCAAAAATGCTGAAATTTTTTTAAAAAATATTCTATAAATGGAACAGAAGTAATACTGCAGAAAAGGCTGTAGGGAAGGATGGTTGCAGGTAGGACAGATGGCTGTGCAAGTGCAGAAAATATTGCAGCAAAGTGCTGGGTTCAAAACAGCGAAAAAAGTGCAGACAACAGACCGTGGGTCTGTGGCAAATCTGGGCAGTCGGACCGCAGGAAACAACTCAACAATCACGGACAGGTTGCGGGATTTTGCCTGAAAGATGTAGTTGGACCACAAGAAACAGGTCAAAAGACGCAGGCGGGTTGCAGGAAAATGGCTGAAAGCCGCAAGTGGGACACGGGAAAAAGGCCGAAAGACGTAGGCGGGTTGCAGGAAAATGGCTGAAAGCTGCAAGTGGGCCGTGGAAAAATGGGTTAACAGCCGTGGTTGGATTGCACGAAACAAGCTGATAGCCACAGTTAGATCGCAGGTAAAAGACTGGAAACCGCTGGTAGGTCGTCGGAAATAGTCTGAGAGCAGCAGTCGAATTGCAGGTAAATGCCTAAAAGACGCAGTTGAAATGCAATTGCGGGGGGCTAAAGACGCGGTTTACAGCAGCCGAAAGGAAAAAATAGAAAAATATTGCAAAAAATTAAAAACGTTTAAAACTTTAAAACTATAACCAGAAATTCAAAGGAACACGAGGGGAGTCGCAAAAACTATAGCTAGGGTTTTCACCCCAGCTTGTGTAAATGAGCACCTACTAAGGAGAAGGGCCTCCTCAGTAGCAGTTCAATAAACAGTAAATTAAAGCAATAAAACAATATGAAATTTAACCTAGCATGAGCATTAACATAAATAACAAAACATGAAAATATGGTGAAGATCTCTCTTTTTGTATTAAAAATTACCTCAGGTGTAGAGGTTGGTGAAGCTCTTGCAACAGTCCAGGAGGGTTGCTTCCAAGCTTCCAGTTTTGCTCCTTTCTCTTTCTCCAAAGGGTTGGAAATGGGCCAAAGGGGCACTCAAATGTGAAAATAACTCAAGGGTGAGCTAGGGTTTCAAAAGTGATTTTGGCAGCGAAAGGGTGTGTTTGATTGTGGATATGAAATGAGGGACCTCCATCACCTATTTATAGGTTTTTAGTTGTGGAGTGTTGGCCCATGGTTTTGGGAACCATATGGTTTAGGTCAGCTATATAGGGTTTTTGCCTCCTTTTTCCCTCTTTTTCCTCTTTTTTTGTATTTTTTATTCCCTTTTTAGAGGGTTTTTGCTATTTTGGAGGAATTTTGGATTATTTTGGGGGAAAAGAGGGGTTTTTTGGCCTTTTGGAGGCTTTTCTAATGGTTTTGTGGCCTTTTGGAGGCTTTTTAATGGGATTTTAAGGTTCTGGAGGTAAATATGGTAGGAAATATGGACAAATGAGTCATGTAATGGGGTAGATGAGGTAGTGAGCACTTTTTGGGTGCTAACAGATTACAAATGAGTCATGTAATGGGGTAGATGAGGTAGTGAACACTTTTTGGGTGTTAACAAGTACCCATACTACATACTTTTGATGGACCCCACCCCCACGAAAAATGAGAAATATATTAAAAAAATGTGTCACTTTCAAGTGACATTTTCTTATGTATTTCAGATTTTTAGTGGGTTGGGGTCCATCAAAAGTATGCATTGTGGATACTCGTTGGATGTGGAATTGAATTCCACATCCAATGAGTGCTCATGCTCAAAATTTGAGTAAAGACACAGGGAAATAAGTTGAAAATACGATAAAAAAAATAGTTTTTGTCTCTTTTCTTTCAAATTTTATAACTATTATTTTATTATTTTCCTTAAGAGGCCCATTTTAGACCTCAAAATTTCTCTAATGGTAATTTTTACTTATAAGAGTGTGTTAAGGGTTGTTACAAACTAAAGAGAAATAGTTCATTTAAAGGATTTTAGTCATCACATCAGGTGAGATGCCTAAATTGTGAAGGCATTTCTTGTTACCATTGGCTGAAAATTGTCAAGTTCCTTGAATTTGTGTTAGATTTTGACATCAATGGTCAGCAACATTGTTGATGCAGGGGCATTTAGTCCGGCCAGCAAACTAATCATTTTAAGTTGAGTCATGAGGACCTGAAAATCAAGAAAATAAAACTTAATTGAATATCCTATTAAATGAATACTTATGTGGAAATTAGTAGGTTGTCAGTTATAAATTCTAGAAGGAATAAATGGCTATTCACAGCTCCCTATGTGGAGGCTGGGCCGTTACAGCTTTTAGGAGTAGTAGTTAAGTTTAGAAAGAGCTTCGAAGTGTTGGGCAAGTGGAATCTTACTAATGGTAGCTCCAGACCAAATTTGTAACTCTCGGTTAGGGAGGAAATTGAAGAGTTTTTCTAGCTGTCATACAAAAGAAAAAAAAAAAAAGGAAACCTGGAGCGGAGGAAGGAAAATCGAAAAATAGCCTGTCATGAATAAAATCATGAATTCTAAATTTGAGGGAGAGACCTCTTGAATCTTTTGTTTTGTGTGAATAACTGATGAATGGAATGGCGTTTTTCTTCTAGACCTGAATTTATTGTAGGCTTCAAAATATAGAACAACAAGGGGGTTGAATTTTCTTTTTTTGGTCCATTTCTCCTCTAGTTTCAGTCAATAGGGGGTTTTACATATAAGTTCTAAGTTCAAACCACCACTAGGGTGCATCCAAGCATTATTGAAAGGAAACCGAAATCACCAGGTAATAAGCCAATTTATTCATTGTGATTGATGATGAATTTGAATCTGATAGAAGCAACGTGTTCCCCTCTATCTCAGACGCAAGAAAGAAAAAAAAAGAAGCCGTCATTGGTGAAGGAGTTAGAGCCCATCACTTTGGGAGATTGAGGAACACGGTTCTGGTTACATCTGCAGACTCCCTAAGAATGCTCCAGTGTGCAGGACCGATCCCTAAATACCTTCATTGAAATACTTTGTGGTCGAATTGGAAGAACCGGGTGTATTTCCATTTGTTGCAGGTGCAGAGCTAGAGGGCCTTCATTGATGAATAGGTGAAGTTCCTCATTTCTGGAAGCATTGGGAGCACGCTGGTCGAAGTTGGAGCCTACGGGCTTGACTCTAGAGTGTATGAAAAAAAAAAAATCGATTTGTTGAGCCATGAGCAATGCAATATGGCTAGGGTTAAAAAAAAAATCACTAGTTCAATACACCTGAGTCCAACCTCATGATAGTGTTGGGGATTTCACTACACAAATAGTTGGGGTTTGAGATAGCATTCAACTATGGTCTGCAATTTATTTGAGATTGAACCATAGTTGGCTCTTAGAAACTTGCCTGGTGAGTGGCCATTGGGTGTGACCTTTAGACTCAACACATTTTCGCCCATTAATTTTGATATCAAAGCAAGGAGATTGCTCAGTAAAATAAGGAAAAGACATGGCTATTCATGTTGGTAGAGCTCGGGGTCATGGTAGAGGAAGACCAGCAGCAAATGCAGAGGTTATGGAGTAGATGAGAGAGCTAAGAGCACATATGGTAGCTGTGGAGCTGGGCAGACAGAGAGATCCAGTGGCTGGAGATGTGAGTGAGCCTGAAGAGGAAGAACGTGAAGAGGAGGTAGCTCCTATAGCAGAAACACCTGAAATGAGATGTCTTCGATCCATTTTACGAACCACATCCAGACCGAAGCCTGAGTTGCCCACCTATGAGGGAAGCCTTACTACTGAACACCTCATTGACTGGATCAAGGAGTTGGACAGATATTTTGAGTATGATGAGATTGAGTTAGGATATTCCTATACTCCATCCTATTCCTACCAACATTTTCATTATTTGCATTTACAGTCTTGCATGCATTTCTGCATGCAGCATGCATACATGCAATTGCATGCATCCCAGTCATCAGTCCTAACACCTAGCCTCAGTTATCCAACTCCCAGGAGCTTAATTCTCTCATATCAGTTTTAGCCCTCCTGGAGGTTAGTGCGCCCTTCCTCCTTTATTTAAGGAAGACACTCATCCTCTGTCACCTACCACTCATTTGCACTTCAGTTAGTTGAGTTATCCTTAGTTCTTTCCTTGATTTAAGGCTAAAATGACTCTCAACTAAATGTATCACTCCGATGGACCTCCGGTGAGACTAGACTGCCCATTCTGACTCCAGTTAGCTCCTCATGCGCCCTCCACTTAGCCTCCTTCATTCAGTTAGTTCCAGTTACACTCAGTTACACCTACCACACTCAGCTAGACTTAGTTTGACTGATGGTTGACAGTTACTTGAGCATTGATGACTCCACTGATGATGAGATAGACTTCTAGTTGTGCTCCAATGACACTCCAGTGATCTTTTGATCACTCCATGAAGGCTAATTCGAATTGCCACCTTGGCATTCGAATCCTCATGCATTGTACTACTTATTTGTCCATATTGTGATTAATGAATTTGTGTGTGTGAAGTTATTTTGCTTCTATCCGAGTTATACTGTATTATTATTCTGTTGCTCATTTTACTGCATTGACCACTCTTAATCTTATTCCTAAATTCTTTCATTGTGAGGTATACATCAGCTCTTAGATCCGTTGTGAGGGTTTTCACATGGTATCAGAGCATGTTGAGAGTATTGTTTATCTTCATTCCTTAGAGTTTTTTGCAGTTTATTATCAAGATTTTGAGTCCAACAGTTTCTGCACTTTTGCAGTAGTAGCAATTGCAGATATTTTCTATTGTTTTTGCAGGTCTTCTATAGCTTCCATGTATTAAGAAGAAATCCCTCCTCCTTCTCCATTCAACTATGATGAATGGAAACAAAAAATGATATCATATTTGAAGATCCATGATCTCTTTGATTATTGTTTTGAAAGAGAGTTTGAATCCTCTGAAGAAGAGAATGACTGGTTAAATAAAGGTGACAACATCTATGCATTCATGATGTTTGCTATATCTCCATACATGCGAATCGACTTCATTGATGTTGAATCTCCAAAAGAGCTATGGGCCCATCTGAATGAAAGATTTGGCAAACAGAATGAAGGGATTGGTCCAAACCCTTTCGAGAGCAAGAAAAGCATTGCATTCGCCCTCCTTGATGATCTCATTGATCATGAATCAGTATCAAACATCTCTCATATTGAAGTTGTCCACAAAGAAGAAGAACTTGCAGATTCTATACTCATGCTCCAAATTTCTTCTATTTCGAATTATGTGCCAGCTCACACTTTAGAAATTGCAAAAGGTCCTAAATCCTCTCTTGCACCAAATTTTGTTGGTTTGCATCATGATCTATTGAATGTTTCAGAGGTAAAATTAGCCATTGGAGGTAATGCATTCACTCTCCTTGATCACTCACCTCTTATGTACTACTATATGACCATTATTTCATGCTTTTAGAAGGTTATTGAAGATAATGGCCATTGCCATTCGCTTGGGATAATTTCTCATGCACTTACTGGTTTTGATCTCACCTCTAATGGTTCAAAGGAGATCTCAAGAAACCATGTTTCAAGTCTTGGAGCTGATTTAAAATGCAAGCAATCACTACTTGGGATAATTTCTCATGCATGTGATGGTTTTGATCTCACCCCTGCTGGTTCAAAGGAGATCTCAAGGAACCATTTATCAAGGCTTGGAGTTAATTTGGATTTCAAGCAATCGCTGTTATTTGATGGTTCTTTTTGGCATAATCTCACCCATGATGGTTTTAAGGAGAAGACAAAAGACTATTTGTACACTCATAGATTTGATCCTACCTCAGCTGCTTCAAATCACAGGTTCAAGGATCATCCTTGTCTGTTTCGATTTTTTCTCATCACATTCGATCTAAAGAGCAAGTACAAGCACACACCTTTTGAGCATGATCCACTTCTTCGCAAGAAGAAGATACCTCCAGACATATGACCAAGCATCACACATGCTTGAGTTTGGAGCATTTATTCTTGTGTGTGCCTTACAGTCTATTTTGAGGGGGGTATTTTTCCCATGAGGTTTTCCCCATTTCCTCAGTTTATTAATTGTTATTATTCATTGTATTGGGTGACCTTTGGTCTTAGTTACTAGGGTCAAGAATGGATTAAGGGGGGCTGTTAGGATATTCCTATACTCCATCCTAGTCCATTTACAAACTTGCAAGCATTTTTGCATGCAGCATGCATTCTGCATGCATGCATCCCAGTCATCAGTCCCAGCACCTAGCCTCAATTAGCCAGCCCCTGGGAGCTTCTCTCAGATCAGTTTTAGCCCTTGTGGAGCTTAGTGCGCCCTTCGTCCTTGATTTAAGGAAGCCACTTGTCCTCTCTCACCTACCACTCAATTGCACTTCAGCTAGTTGAGTTATCCTTAGTTCTCTCCTTGATTTAAGGATAGAATGACTCTCAACTCACTGTATCACTCCGATGGACCTCCGGTGAGACTAGACTGCCCATTCTAACTACAGTTAGCTCCTCATACGCCCTCCACTGAGCCTCCTTCATTCAGTTAGTTCCAATTACACCTACCACACTCAGTTAGACTTAGTTTGACTGATGGTTGACAATTACTTGAGCATTGATGACTCCACTGATGATGAGATAGACTTCTAGTTGTGCTCCGATGACACTCAAGTGATCTTTTGATCACTCCATGAAGGTTAATTCGAATTGCCACCTTGGCATTTGAATCCTCATGCATTGTACTACTTATTTGTCCATATTGTGATTAATGAATTAGTGTGTGTGAAGTTACTTTGCTTCTATCCAAGTTCTACTGTATTATTATTCTGTTGCTCATTTTATTGCATTGACCACTCTTAATCTTATACCTAAATTCTTTCATTGTGAGGTATACATCAGCTCTTAGATCTGCTGTGAGGATTTTCACATGGTATCAGAGCATTTTGAGAGTATTGTTTATCTCCATTCCTGAGAGTTTTTTGCAGGTTATTATCAAGATTTCGAGTGTAGTAGTTTCTGCACTTTTACAGCAGTAGCAGTTGCAGATATTTTCTATTGTTTTTTAAGGTCTTCTACAGCTTCCATGTAGTAAGAATAAATCCCTCCTGTTTCTCCATTCAAATATGATGAGTGGAAACCAAAAATGATAGCATATTTGAAGAGCCATGATCTCTTTGATTATTGTTTTGAAAGAGAGTTCGAATCATTTGAAGAAGAGAATGACTGGTTAAATAAAGGTGACAGTGTCTATGCATTCATGATGTTTGCTATGTCTCGATACATGCGAATCAAATTCATTGATGTTGAATCTCCAAAAGAGCTATGGGACCATCTGAATGAAAGATTTGGAAAACAGAATGAAGGGATTGGTCCAAACCCTTTCGAGAGCAAGAAAAGTGTTGCATTCACCCTCATTGATGATCTCATTGATCATGAATTAGTATCAAACATCTCTCATATTGAAGTTGTCCACAAAGAAGAAGAACTTGTAGATTCTACACTCATGCTCCAAATTTCTTCTATTTTGAATTATGTGCCAGCTCACACTTTAGAAATTGCAGAAGGTCCTAAACCATCTCTTGCACCAAAGTTTGTTGGTTTGCATCATGATCTATTGAATGTTTCAAAGGTAAAATCAGCCAATGGAGGTAATGCATTTGGTCTCCTTGATCACTCACCTCTTATGTACTACTATATGATCATTATTTCATGCTTTTAGAAGGTTATTGAAGATAATGGCCATTGCCATTCGCTTGGGATAATTTCTCATGCACTTACTGGTTTTGATCTTACCTCTAATGGTTCAAAGGAGATCTCAAGAAACCATGTTTCCAGTCTTGGAGTTGATTTAAAATCCAAGCAATCACTACTTGGGATAATTTCTCATGCATATGATGGTTTTGATCTCACCCCTACTGGTTCAAAAGAGATCTCAAGGAACCATTTATCAAGTCTTGGAGCTAATTTGGATTCCATGCAATCACTGTTATTTGATGGTTCTTTTTAGCATAATCTCACCCATGATGGTTCGAAGGAGAAGACAAAAGACTATCTGTACACTCATAGATTTGATCTTACCTCAACTGCTTCGAATCACAGGTTCAAGGATCATCCTCATATGTTTGGATTTGTTCTCATCACATTCGATCTAAAGAGCAAGTACAAGCACATGCCTTTTGAGCATGATCCACTTCTTCCCAAGAAGAAGATACCTCTAGACATATGACCAAGCATCACACGTGCTTGAGTTTGGAGCATTTATTTTTGTGTGTGCCTTACAGTCTATTTTGAGGGGGGTGTTTTTTCCATGAGGTTTTCCCCATTTCCTCGGTTTATTAATTATTATTATTCATTGTATTGGGTGACCTTTGGTCTCATTCACTAGGGCCAAGAATGGATTAAGGGGGGGTGTCAGGATATTCATATACTCCATCCTAGTCCTACCAGCATTTTCATTATTTGCATTTACAGTCTTGCAAGCATTTCTGCATGCAGCATGCATTCTGCATGCATGCATCCCAGTCATCAGTCCCAACACCTAGTCTCAATTAGCCAGCTCCCTGGACCTTCTCTCAGATCATTTTTAGCCCTCGTGGAGCTTAGTGCGCCCTTCATCCTTGATTTAAGGAAGCCACTCGTCCTCTCTCACCTACCACTCAGTTGCACTTCATTTAGTTGAGTTATCCTTAGTTCTCTCCTTGATTTAAGGCTAGAATGACTCTCAACTAACTGTATCACTCCAATGGACCTCCAGTGAGACTAGACTGCCCATTCTGACTCCAATTAGCTCCTCATGCACCCTCCACTGAGCCTCCTTCATTCAGTTAGTTCCAATTACACCTACCACACTCAGTTAGACTCAGTTTGACTGATGGTTGACAGTTACTTGAACATTGATGACTCCAATGATGATGAGATAGACTTCTAGTTGTGCTCTGATGACACTCGAGTGATCTTTTGATCACTCCGTGAAGGCTAATTTGAATTGCCACCTTGGCATTTGAATCCTCATGCATTGTACTACTTATTTGTCCATATTGTGATTAATGAATTATTGTGTGAAGTTATTTTGCTTCTATTCGAGTTCTACTGTATTATTATTCTATTGCTCATTTTACTGCATTGACAACTCTTAATCTTATTCCTAAATTCTTTCAGTGTGAGGTATACACCAGCTCTTAGATTTGCTGTGAGGATTTTCACATTGAGGAGAACAGGAAAGTCAGATTGGCAGTGACACGGTTGAAGGGGCATGCATCCCTCTAGTGGGATAGTGTGCAAGTAGAGAGGAGAAGGAATAATAAGCCACTAATGAAGAGCTGGGATAGGATGGTGGCCAAGATGAAGGCCAAATTCTTGCCCAAGGATTACCAGCTGACTCTGTATAGGCAAATGCAAAATCTGAGGCAAAGAGTGCTAACGATGAGAGAGTACACTGAGGAATTTTACAAAGTAAATTTAAGAGCTGGTTATGTGGAGGAATCAGCTGAGAAGGCTGCCAGATACGTAAATGGCTTGAGGATAGATATGCAGGATGAAATCAACATGATATCACCTAGGACAATGGAAGAGGCCTACCAATATGCCTTGAGAGTAGAAGAGAAGCTATTGAGGAAACAAAACTTCAATAGAGGGAGAGGTTTATCCAGAGGAAGAGGGAAACCAGCTGGAAGGGAGAAGTTTACAGCCCAAAAGGGGGAGTCCAGCAATTCAAATCAATAGGTGCAGCAAGATAGAAACAATGACCCCAGGGGAATAAGACCCTACCAGGGAGGTAGAGGTAGAGGCAGAGGCAGAGAAGCTGTCTTTAGATGTTACAAATGTAAAAAGCTGGGTCACAGATCTTTCGAATGCCCGGAGAAGGAAAACATAGGACAGTGAGGGGCCTATGTAGCTCATAAGGAGCAGTGGCAAGAGAAATTACCAATGGCTGAAAAACTACCTGAGATTGGAGAAGCTTTGATGATAAACAAAGTCTTGTTGAAACCTAAGAAGGAAATTGCAGAACCTACTCAAAGGAAAGCCTTGTTCAGGACTATGTGCAAGGTCAAAGGAAAGTGCTGCAAGATGGTGATTGACAGTGGGAGTACTGACAATCTGGTTTCCACAGAGATGGTGGAGAAACTGAGCTTGAAGAAGATCAAACATCCAGTCCCATACAAGGTATCCTGGTTACACAAAGAACATCAAATTTGGTGAGTGAGCAATGTGAGTTTGATTTACAAGTAGGTACATATAAATATAAAGTAATATGTGATGTTATGCCCATGGATGTTTGTCATGTTCTTTTGGGAAGACCTTGTCACTTTGACAGGAAAGTAGTGCATGATGGTAGGAGGAACTACTATAGTTTTGATAAGGATGGAATGAGACATGTCTTGCTTCCTTTGCAAGAAGGTAGTACAGTAGAGTAGCCAACAGCAAAAGTCTTGATGTTGACCAACAAAAATTATTTGTAGCAGTTTGAGGAGGAGGAAGTGAACTACGTTGTGATGTGCAAGCCCAAGGTAGTAATGATGAAGACTACTATTTCAGACTTGCCTGAAGAAATTCAGAGAATGTTGGCTGAATTTGGTGACATAGTGTTGGATGATTTACCCAATGAGTTGTCGCCAAATAGAGATATCAGCCATCACATTGACTTCATTCCAGGAGCTAGCTTGCCCAACAAGGAAGCCTATAGGTTGACACCTCAGGAGAATGAAGAGATCAGAAAGCAAGTGCAAGGAATATTGGATAAGGGGCTGATTAAGAAAAGTCTGAGCCCATGTGCAGTGCCTGTAGTGTTGAGCCCAAAGAATGGTGGTGAATGGAGGATGTGCACGGACTCACGAGCCATTAATAAAATAACCATCAAATATAGGTTCCCATTGCCTAGGATGGATGACATAATGGACTGTCTAAGTGGAGCATCATACTTTTCTAAGTTAGATCTGAAAAGTGGGTATCATTAGATCAGAATTAGAGAGGGGGATGAGTGGAAGACAGCCTTCAAAACAAATGAATGGTTGTATGAGTGGCTGGTCATGCCATTCGGGTTATCCAATGCCCCAAGCACTTTTATGAGATTGATGAATGAAGTCTTGAGAGACTTCATAGGAAAATTTGTGATCGTCTACTTGGATGATATACTATTTTTCAGTCAGTCAAAGGAGGAACATCTGAGGCATTTGAGACGTGTCTCGGAAAAGTTGCAATTAGAGAAATTGTTAGTAAATATCAAGAAGTTTTCATTCATGAAATCTGAGTTAGTGTATTTGGGTTTTGTGGTTTCGAAGGATGGTTTGAATATGGATCCAGAGAAGGTACAAGCAATTTTGGATTTGCCTTCCCCGCAAAGCATCTTTGAGGTAAGAATCTTTCATGGCTTAGCAAGCTTTTACAGAAAATTCATAAAGAAATTTAGTGGCATTTGTTCACCCATTGTTGAGACTATTAGAAAGGAAAAGTAGCCATTCAATTGGACAGCAGGAGTTGAAAATAACTTTCAGTTGTTAAAGAAAATGATTACGGAGCAGCCCGTGTTGGGGTTACCAGACTTTAGAAAACCATTCCAAGTTATGTGTGATGCTAGTGGGACAATCATTGGGGTTGTGCTCAGTCATGAAGGTAAACCAGTGGCCTATTTTAGTGAAGAACTAAATGATGCAAAATAGAAATATTCCTCATATGAAAAGGAATTGTATGTTATAGTCCAAGCCCTGAAACATTGGAGGCATTGATTGATTCCTCGGGAATTTGTATTGTATTATGAAAACCATGCTTTGCAGTACATAATGCAGCAGCCTAAATTGAATCAGAAACATGCCAAGTGGGTAGAGTTCCTGCGGAGTTTCACTTTTGTGTTGAAGCATATTAGTGGACAGTCTAATCGTGTAGCTGATGCATTGAGCAGGAGAGCCTTAATCATACAGGAAATTTAGATACAAGTTTTAGAATTTGAATATATTAGAGATTTATATGAAATTGACAATGATTTTCAGTGTGCATATAGAGCATGCAAGAACCCTATGGAGGTGGACAGAGAGTTTTGGGATGAATATATGTTGCAGGATGGTTTACTTTTCAAAAATAGTAAGTTGCGTATCCCACGCTGCTCAATAAGGGAAAATTTGATTCAAGAGAAGCATAATGGTGAAATGGCTGGTCACTTTGGAAGTGATAATACTTATGGACAACTAAGTCATTTTTACTTTTGGCCCAATATGAGGTCTGAGGTTGAGAAGTTTGTGAGCAGATGTAGAATCTGTCAGCATGCCAAGGGGAGAAGACAAAACATAGGTTTATATACACCCTTTCCTGTTCCTACTAGGCCTTGAGATTCTATAAGTATGGACTTTATTTTACGATTGCCAAAGACTCAGAAAGGAAATGATTCCATCTTTGTAGCAGTGGAAAGATTTACAAAAATGGCACATTTCATTCCTTGTTTTAAGAAAAGTGATGCCACTCACATAGAAAACTTGTTTTTTAATGAAGTGGTGAAGCTGCATGGTTTGCCTAGAAGTATTGTCTTCGATAGAGATACGAGGTTCACAGGTCACTTTTGGAAGACATTGTGGAAGAAGCTGGGTACTAAGCTGAATTTCAGTTCATCTTATCATCCACAATCGGATGGTCAGACTGAGGTAGTCAACAAGAGTCTGGGTAACATGTTGAGGAGCTTGGTTGGAGAAAATACAAAACAGTGGGATGGAGTATTGGCACAAGCTGAGTTTGCCTATAATGACTCGCCAAACAGAAGCACAGGTATGAGCCCCTTTCAGGCCTTGTATGGTATGCATCCTAGAGGAGTATATGAATTGCAAAATTTGGGACATATGGAAAAGAGAAGTGCGGATGGAGAAGACTTTGCAGCAAGAATCAGAGAGCTACAGGAAGAAGTTAAAGAGAGGCTATAGAGAAGTAATGCAAATTACAAAGTGAGGGCTGATTCTAAAAGAAGAGAAATGAATTATGAGGTGGGAGACCTAGTGTTAGCCCATCTTAGAAAGGAAATGTTTCCTAAGGGAGAATACAACAAACTAAAAATGAAGAACATTAGGCCATGCAAAATACTCAAAAAGTTTTCTGCTAATGCTTATGAGCTAGAAATGCCAGCAAGAGTTGACATATCTCCTATTTTCAATGTTGTTGATATATACCCCTTTACAGCAGATGATGCAAGTCAGGTTGCAGGAGAAAAAGATGCTGATGATGATTTCAAATGGCTGAAGTAGATGCCAGTAGCACAAAAATTGGAGGTAGAGGAGATCTTAGACACTAAAATTGCAAAGAGCACTAGGCAGAAGGATTACTTGGAGTATTTGGTAAAGTGGAAAGCACAACCCGTAGAGGATGCTACCTGGATGAGTGCAATGGAATTAGTTGCCAAGGGTTTTATTATTGCTGACCTCTTCAATAGGAGTCCAATTCTTTCAACCCTGGGAGTTTGATGGAGGGGCATTTAGTCCGGCCAGCAAACTGATCATTTTAAGACGAGTCATGAGGACCTGAAAATCAAGAAAATAAAACTTAATTGAATATCCTATTAAATGAATACTTATGTGGAAATTAGTAGGTTGTCAGTTATAAATTCTAGTAGGAATAAATGGCTATTCATAGCTCCCTGCATGGAGGCTGGGCCGTTGCAGCTTTTAGGAGTAGTAGTTAAGTTTAGAAAGAGCTTTGAGTGTTGGGCAAGTGGAATCTTACTAATGGTAGCTCTAGACCAAATTTGTAACTCCTGGTCAGGGAGGAAACTGAAGAGATTTTCTAGCTTTCATACAAAAGAAGAAAAAAGAAGGAAACCTGGAGTGGAGGAACGAAAATCGGAAATAGCTTGTCATGAATAAAAGCATGAATTTGAAATTTGAGGGAGAGACCTCTTGAATCTTTTGTTTTGTGTGAATAACTGGTGAATGGAATGGAGTTTTTCTTCTAGACCTGAATTTATTGCAAGCTTCGAAATATAGAACGACGGGGGGTTGAATTTTCTTGTTTTGGTCCATTTCTCCTCTAGTTTCAATCATTTCTCCTCTAGTTTCAATCAATAGGGGGTTTTACATATAAGTTCGAGGTTCAAACCACCACTAGGGTGCATCCAAGCATTATTGAAAAAAAATCAAAATCACCAGGTAATAATCCATTTATTCATTGTGATTGAATGCTGAATTTGAATCTGATAGAAGCAGCGTGTTCCCCTCTATATCAGACGCAGGAAAGAAAAAAAAAAGAACCCGTCGTTGGTGAAGGAGTGAGAGCCCATCGCTTTGGGAGATTGAGGAACACGATTCTGGTTACATCTGTAGACTCCCTGAGAATGCTCCAGTGTGCAGGACCGAGCCCGAAATACCTTCATTGAAATACTCTATGGTCGAATTGGAAGAACCGAGTGTATTTCCATTTGTTGTAGGCGCAGAGTTAGAGGGCCTTCGTTGATGAATAGGTGAAGTTCCTCATTTTTGGCAGCGTTGGGAGCACGTTGGTCAAAGTTGGAGCCTACGGGCTTGAATCTAGAGTGTATGCAGAAAAAAATCGATCTGTTGAGCCATGAGCAATGCGATATGGCCAGGTTAAAAAAAAAATCGCTGGTTTGATACACCTGAGTCGAACCTCATGATAGCGTTGGGGCCTTCACTACACAAATAGTTGGGGTTTGAGATAGCATTCAACTACGGTCTGAAATTTATTTGAGATTGAACCATAGTTGGCTCTTAGAAACTCTCCTTGTGAGTGGCCATCAGGTGTGACCTTCAGACTCAGCACATTTTCGCCCAGCAATTGTGCATCTTTTAAAACTTTATTTAGTGTTAGAATGAAAATACATTTGTACCATTTCCGCGGATAGTGAACCTTTTATACTAGGTTACAATTTTTTGCTTGCCTTGGATTAGATCTTTAATATTGGCTTCATAGTTATGTTAATAAATTTTTCTATAATTTTAGACATTTCAATATGCAATCCCTTCATTATTGGAGTGATTTTACTTAGGTAGGTATGGTATTTATCTCGTTGCATTAGTATGATTTTCCTATCTAGACTTTTGGTTTATTTGCCAATTTTAAGTAGAGAACTATACGAACTATACAGGAAAATTGTCATATTATAATATAGAAAATGAAATGGAAAAAGAAACTAGTATTCACTCTTGGTCTCAAGCAATCTTTTCCTAGCAGTGTGGAACTTGTGGATTTTACAAACTGTATGTTTTTTATATCAGATGGAATTTTTTCGTTATGGGAAGTATGTTCGTAGTCATAGCAAGTTTCCTACTAAAATGTACCAAATTTCATAATCTCTAACCTTAACTTTGTAGGGGACGATAGCACATTCATTCAGGTAGTAACTGAAACCATAGATCAACTACTTTCTTAATTCATTTTCATATATATTTCATCACTCATGCTTGTGCTCATGTTTGTTGTATGCTAGTACTTTCAATAGCAGTTAGGGATGCATGCAAGTATTGGGTGAATTTGGCGGAATAGATATATCATACCCCTGGTTGTGACAACTTAGATAAAGGTTTGCTTTCGCAAGTCTGCTTGCTCATGCGCATGTTGATTAGAAGCATACATAAAATAAAAATATATAAACCACCAGATTAAATATAACGATTATGAATGGACTTTATGGGCCTAGAAGCTAGAGTTATGGAAAATATTAGGTGTGGGATGTTAATGGAGAATCGATATACTTATGGTGTAATCAAATTAAGATGTGATTGCAATGCAATTGTCTTGGAATAAAAAGACATGAAAACGATGACAATTTGTTGTCATAGTTTAGTTGTGGTCAATTGCTAATTGTTCATGCATGAGTTAGTCTCATGATGTTGTTAAGGAAACCATCGGGTTTTGCATTGGCTCGTTCATAGTGATCGATGATGACAAGAAGGATTCCTTTTCCTACTTTGCATCAAATTCTAACATTCACACTGAGTATTAGTTTCCATCATAATAGGGTTTTTTATTGTAGTTCTACATTTTTCGTGCTCTCTTATTTCCATATGTTGTCATTTATATCCTTTATTTTTCTAGTATTTTAACATATAGGAGTGATCTAGACACTCCCATAGTTTGATCATTGGAGTCAACTGATTGTATTCTTTAGTTCCATTGACCTATTCTTGGCCATTTGTGGAAATTAATAAAAATATATTCTCTTATTCTCTTAGTAAGGTACTTGTCCAAAATTAGCAAACATCATCTTTGTGTATATGATCAACTCTTGTTTGGACTGTATTCATTTCCTTTTGATTAATTTGACATTGTTGATGTTCATGGTTTGGATTTGATGACAAATTCATTCTTACACAATTGATATTGAAAGAACAAAACTCCTCTTGATTTGATAGGAATTGATATTTTCATCCATTGGAATTATACTCATTGACTAATTCATTCGTTACTCTAGATTGAACAAGGAGTCACTATAGATTGGTTGAATGGATCAATCAAGAGTTGAGATAGATGATGGTGCAAGAGAAACATTAGGATGGATGCCCACAAAATTAGAGTGGTCAGATATGCTTAGATCATAGATCAAGTGGTAGGTACCCTCCTACCACCAAAGTTAGATGAAGAGGGGATTGGAATTTTGTAGAGATTAAATGATCAATGATATGATTTATTTTTCTTTTCTTATTCTTTTGGAAAACTAAGAAAAAAAGCATTGGTGCAAGTCCCATTTTTTAGAATGCAAAGTATAAAGGATAGGCCAAAGTTTATTCAATTATGACTTATCGTGTATACAAATTATGAACTGTTAACTGACAAATATATGATACAAATCACAACCTTATTGGGACAAATATACCCATGCCAAAGGAAGTTCTAGTTCAAACATTGTTTGTTTCCTTTACACGAGCTATTTTATTATGCATTGTAATAAAGAATGAGCATCTCCTTCTAGATATCAATTTTACAAGAACAAGTGTCTCCTTTCTACGCCAAAAGATAAAATTACTATGGAGGTATATATTCATAGGATGACATGAAAAGATAAACTTGTTAAGTCTTGTTATCTGGAGTATATTGTTGGTCATTTGGCAGGGTCTCTTCTTCAATTGGTACTAGGAGAGGGATCTGTTTGAAGAATCCAAAGGCGACTTCACAATTCCAAGATGTCAAAGGATTTTGATACTATATTGGCACAAAGATTTGCTCCATTCTATTTCTCAGTTGTTCGAGGGTTTCCAAATGCAGTACCTATCATGGACAAGTGGGGAGATTTTCTTCCGCAGTTCAGAGAGAAGGAAGAGGACAATCCGGCACATCATGTAATTAAATTTCATCAATATATGGATCAGCTGAGTATACATCATGAAGATGTATTCATGAAAATGTTCATGTACTCATTGGATGGCTATGCTAGGAAATGGTATAAATCCCTTCATGCTTCTAGTATTTCCTCTTTGAAGGACTTTCATGTTTCCTTTTTTTCATATTGCAAGAGGATTTACCCAACTAAGAAACTTTTTGAGCATTGTTGTGAGGGATATGCATTATAGACTCAAGATTTGATAGATTATGATTCTATCAATGCAAATGAAAGGGAGGATAGTGTTGAGAGAGAAGAATATGATTCATTGTCATATGTAGCTTCTTCTAAATCTGTTTTACAGTAGGAGGATTTTCAGCAGTCAGATATTGAATTTGATGACAATAATACTTTGGATGCATTTGGCATCAATCCGAATGTTTCCTATAATTATTATTATGATACAGAAGCTATTCCAAGTTTGTTTGAATCTCATATTACTGATGATCATTTTCAGAAAACTTCATCTTTGTCATTAGAATTTTATTAGGTTGCTCCAATTTTTTATGAATATGATAATGATCTCGGAAAGAAAGATCCAAATATGTTTGATGTGCTAGAATTTGATCAACAAATTCATGAAGGCATTCATTCCATTATCCATGAATAACCAGAGCCGATGTATGCCAGTTATCCGTCTAACGGAAGGATGAAAGAGGAGGATACACTTGTTGATTTTCATGATGACGTTGTTGTTGATGCTGTCCTAGAAATTCTGGAGCAGATTCAGGATGATCTTGATACCTTTGATTCCCAATGCTCCAATGATGTTCATGGAACAGAGGATTTACAAGGACAACCTTTTCATTTCAAGCAGGAGGGAGAGGTAACCTTTTGTGTTCATAATTCCACTTCTTCTTTTTTTCTGCGATTCGATGGCCATCTATATGGAAGAAATCATAAAATAAAAGTATTAGTCATTGTTTCATTATAAATAGGAATATCAAATTTACGATCAAGTGTTGATTCTTGTTCTAGTCTTCATTTTGATAAAGCACATACAAAGAGTTTGGCTTGTTAATAAGTTACTTGAATGGTTCTTCTGAAAATTTGTAATTACATAATTGAGCAGTTGCGTTGAGTAGGAGTGGTGTGGATAAATAAGCTCATCCTCGAGCATTTGATTTAGTTGTCACAGTGTGATCAGATTGTTGTGTGAGTATTATTCTCAGTTTCTAGAGTAGTTTAAAGTTTAGCATTCAACGATCAATGTCTTTTCAAGTTTTTGAATAAGTTGCAGAGGTTTGGGATGAAGACTCCAACCCAATGAATAAGGCAACGAGTCTGCTTGTTCTTAGCTGCTCGCAGGGAGCATGCCATTCCTAGAAGGTGCTAGATCTTGGTACCAGGATCTGCTTCATTAAAATTTTCAAAGTTCGGTAGTGTGCATGCCGGAAAAGCCAAGACTACTCCAATGTCAATATGGTCATCCTTAAACTTCCATTCGGGGCATTTAGTAATATGTGTCTTTATCCTTTTTTTCTATGTTTTCTCAGGGAGTTATCCAATTTATCAGACTTTATCTCATAAGTCTTGTTTTCTCAACCCCTTATCTTATGTACTATTTTATTATTAATTTGAATATTAGGATTTTTAATTTAAAATTATTATTTTAATAGAGTGACCTTTAACCTCTTTATTAAAATAATAATTTTATTTATAAAAAAAAACCTAAAAAATGGTTTTACCTATTATCCTTTCAGATATGTTACGTGTTAGTTATTTTAAAGAGGATAAAGTGGGTTATCATATAAAAAATAGATCTCTTGTCTTTTTCCCAAATCGAATTCCATCTCCACGTTGTAGCCTTAGCCCACACCATCTCGTGTGTAATGGTTTTACCCTTATCCTTTCAGATATGTTACGTGTTAGTTCTTTTAAAGAGGATAAAGTGGGTTATCATATAAAAAATAGATTTGTTGTCTTCTTCCCAAGTCGGATTCCATCTCCACGTTATAGCCTTAGCCCACACCATCTCTTGTGTACTACGCGTCTCTTTGTTATCCCCACACCTGTTAGTATAAAGGATTAAAATGTTGCTTATGTATGTGGGATATTTAGATTCACTCTTTCTCGACTTCCCATGTTTGCATCATTGGCTTGTTCTTCCCATTGTTTCCATTCCTACTATAATTACTTGGCTTCCTTTTGTAGATGGAATTGCCTTTCTTGCCAAAAGATTGAATTTGGAGAAAAGGAAGCATTTCCTTTGAGCAACATTTCTCCTTGCTGGCTATCTCATTGAGGATAGTAACATGTTTTGGAGGTTAACACCACCTTTGATAGGATGATGCAATAAAAGAGGAAGTACAAACAAAGGGATAAATTTCCTGCTCAATTAAATTATAAAGGTTTGGGTTGACAAAGTTTAAATAACATTTCAAAGTCACATTTTTTCTTGCATTGTTAAGAAGCAATTTGGAGGTTTGGATATTTTCCTGTTAAGTTTTCTCCTTACTCGACATTTAGAAATTAGTTCCAAACATATTACTCCTATTGAATAAATGGACTTGAATAAATTATTAACAAAACATTACACCAGAAGCATAGTTCTAATGCCTATCAATAACTACCTCATACCTCAAAATTTGATTGTTGACTTAACTTAATCTTATATATTTTTCTCTCTTCAATTTTGTTTATTACAATTTTTTAATTTTAATTTTGATATTCAATATTTTTAATATGATTACTTTAGTTTCACATTGTTTTCCAATTTCCAATTCTATTAATTAAATTTAGTTGTATATAAATATCATTGTTAAATTGTCAATTATGGTTAGCTCACTCTGTTAAGGTGTGGGTCTCGTCAGCAAGACGACTCGATTTCAATTCCCCTTAGGGGTGACTTAGTTGGGATGAGACACCTAAAACCCAGTCAAGTTGAAGTTGGTGCGGTCTAGGCCGAGTGATGCCCCTGTGTCGTGGTTTCTCAGACCACAAACCACTCCCGAAAGTCAAGGAAATTTGAGCAAACAAAAAAAATTCATTAATAAATTAGAAAATAAATTTGATTAGTGTTAATGCTAAATTAAAATAAGTAATTTTTTTTACTAATTATATTCATTTTGATATATATCTTATAATACATAAAGAAGATATCATATTGAATATAAAAAATAAAATATAATTCATTATTTTAAAATATATCATTTTTTAAATTCAATAAAAAAAACAATGTAGAAAATACTCATATATTATTGTTTTTATATCTTTACAAATAAAATAAATTTAATTTAAGTAATTAATTAAAAACTAAATTAAATAAAATTATAATAATATTATTAATTTTAAAAGTTATATTGCCCATGAAGGATAGAATAAACAATGAATGGATATACTGTTAAGATACTTTTTACATAAGATCACTAATTTGAAACTTCGTGGATACTAACTTAAAAAAATTTAAAATTTATATTAAATAAATACATTACACTAATTATATAATATATAAATTTTAATAAATTATACTTAATTATATAAAATAATTAATTTTATCATTTTTGTATTTTTACAAATATAATAAAATTAATTAAACTAAACTAAATAAACTTTAATAATATTATTAATCCTAAGAATTTTATTAAATAAATATTTAAACATTAAAACTATATATATTAATAAATTCTACTTAATTATATAAAATAATCTATCCATACTAAACACATATGTGTTGGTCACCTTTTTCATTTTCCCTAAAACATAATGTTATCTTATAATACTTATAAGATAGTTGCATTATTATATACTTTCTCATATTTAATTTCAAAAATGTTATATGTGTATGCATGTGTGTGGGGTTATTATCTTTTTCAAAAACATTATAGCTAATCATGTATAGCTTCAACGAAAACTAAAGATAAAACTTAGGATTTTAAAAGGATGGTTGTAACTAATGTAAAGAATAAAATTAACATCAATAAAATAAGAAGAAACTCCAATGAGATCTATTAATATGGCTAAAACACCATGGAATGAAAGAATATGTCATAGTAGAAATTCCCGGGTTTCATGCAAAAAATGGAATTCTCTTAGTGAGAGATCTACGAGACTCAAAGAACAAGTTGTGGTCAAAATGGACCCTATCCCACCATAAAGCTTTGCAACCTATTAATAGGGATTCCATTAGAGAATGACAAATCCTTCCACAAGTAGAGGATCTCGCTAAAGGGAACAAAATAATTCAGGGTCCAACTCAGAGAAACTAATGGTGGGCTTATGTTAAATCTATTTATGAATACAACAACTGGAATAAAATATTTTTTTTTTATCGTAATAAGTCACCATTTGGATCCTCATTGAATGTACATGGGTATTCCTCAAATGCCATGTTTTAAATGTATTACTCGGTTGAGTAAAGTTTGGTATTCTAGACTTTAATAAAGACTGATTTTTTTTTCATGGTTGGTTATCCAATAGGTGTTACCAAGTAAGGCCAGACTTGTGAAGAGTGCTCTCGATCCTTTGGGTTCCAATCCTGAGACACTCAAACATATACTATGGGAATGCCAGGGTGCTTTCCAATGTTGGAAACAAGTTCATAATAAGGTATCATATATGTTCCAGGGTTCAATTCATTGGAGATAAACCCTGCTAAGTGATTTCAACTTGATTTGATTCTAAAGTGTCTTTCGGCATTGTGTTCAGATACAAATATGCTTTCTATTTGTAAAATGCACCACGAGTCTATTTTTTTAGGGCTCTATTATTATTTTTTATCTGTTTCAAAAAATGTTGATGGATTAGGTATGTACCCAAGTTACAAGTAAAGGACTTATGCTCATTAGGTTAACCATGGTTGACTATAGTTGACTTTGGTTAACCATGGTTGATTGTGGTCAACCATGCTTAATAACCAACCATCGTTCATAATAATATTTTTATTATTATTACCCAACCATAGTTTGTTAATGTTATTATTATTACATATGGTTGACTATGGTTGACTTTTATTAATGATGATTAATACTAGTTGATTATGGTTGAACATAGTTGACTTTGACTTACTATTGTACCATTTACCATGGTTGACCATGGTTGACTTTGGTTGACCATGGTTGACTTTGGTTGACTATGGATGACCATGGTTGAATTTGGTTGACCATGGTTGACTTTGGTTGATTATGGATGACTAGGGTTGATGACTTTGGTTTACTTTTGTTTACCATGGTTACCATGGGTGACTATGGTTAAACATGGTTGACTATGGTTGACCATGGTTGATCATGGTTGACTTTGGTTGACCATGATTGAATATGGTTGACCATGGTTGAATATGTTTGACTTTGGTTGACCATCATTGAACATGGTTGACCATGATTGACTATGTTTGACCATGGATGACAATGGTTGAATATGGTTGTCTTTGGTTGACCATGGTTGACTTTGGTTGACTTTGGATGACCATGGTTAACCATGGTTGACTATGGTTGACAATGCTTGACCATGGATGACTTCAACCATGGTTGAATTCAATCTAAGGTCGATTTCAATCCAAGGATGACTTCAATCCATAGTTGATTTTTAAGAAAGGTTGACTTTTAAGTAAGGTTAACTTCAATCCAAGGAGGACTTCAATACAAGGTTGAATTCAATCCAATGTTAAATTCAATCAAAGATTGAATTTAATCCATGGTTGAATGTACGATGGTTGACTTCAATCCAAAGTTTACCTCATTCTGATGTTGAATTTATCAAAGCTTGAGTCCAATCCATGGTCTACTTCAATACATAGTTGAATTCAATCCATAATTGAGTTTTAACTAAGCTTGACTTATGTCCAACCCCGGATGTGAGTGTCAACATTTTCCGTGCGAAATATGGTAGCATGGTTCACCCATCCAGCAATGCGGTTCACTCACCTGGAAGCAACTCTAAGCACTCCTTACCCCGCTGACAGGATGGAATACACTCGAGCGAGGATATTAATATTGATGACGCAAGGATGGTTGGAAATGAAGCTATTTCGGTTCTCAATTTCCCTTCGCAATAACTGAAGAATTTTTTTCATCATGCTCCTGCGTGTGATGCATCGATGCTCCCTCCCCAATCCTCTTGGTATGAAGGAACGGTATTTCATCACCTTCATCTGTTATCCTATGCAAGTTCTTGTTGTTGATTGCTATGTTCCAACTCGCATTACCTGTAAGCTCGTTAACTACGCCATGAATCGTCCGCGAGGTACCTCCAGGCGAGGTGTTGGTCATGGAGTCGGTCAGAATGTTACCTCCCAGAAAAGGACAAGAAGGCCATCATCGGCTACGATGACAACGTCTTAATGCCAGTTCGAATGTTGTTGGATGAATGGGAATCTAGCAGGGTCTTTGACATTCTCTCCTCTGGAAAACAAGGTAACCAAATTAATTACTACTGGTTAATCAAGAACACTTTGGGAACCCTTGTTGAGGAAATGGTGGAAAAATGGAACATTGCCAAGACCTCCATTATAGATACCAGGGCTCACCTGGTTCAGCTAGACAAAAAGATCGTAACTCTGAACATTAGCTTGGCTGGTGGCAAGTACTCCTTCATTAGCAAAGAAAATCCTCACCGCAACTCTGGTCAAGATGCTCCCAATTTTAACAATGAAAGTCCTGTTGAAGAGGATAGTACCCATCATGGGGTCATCGCCAATGCTATGGGAGACACTCTGCATGGTTTGTAAGGTGCTGCTGCAGAAGTATTTGTCTCTTTCATGGGCTCCCCTTCTGGGATGGTCTCTCTCGCTATGGTTTCCTTATCGTGGATCCCTCCCACTGGAGCCTCCTTTCCTATTCCAACGACCATCGACTCTCTGCATTACAAAAGAATTCGGAAAATTGAATGGGACGCTTCACCTCTGCGAAAAAGTAAACCTATAACGCCCAAAATCATGCCCCATGGATGGGAAGAAGATTTATTTGGAAGTTGTCCCATCATTGAAGACACACCTAGCCTCCAGAATGCAGAAGAAAACACTTAGGATTTCTCTAGAAACCCCCAGCTCCTACTATGACGGTCAACGTTTCTGGTTTTTTTGGTTTAATAGTCTATTTTTATGTACTAGTTTGTTATCTAGGTCGTTTTGTAAAGACTCCTTTTGAACCTGGTCCCCTTGGACAGTTATTTTTTTCTCCATGTTTAATCTTCCTAGCATTTTTAAAAGTCTAGGGTGGTGGTTTCATCACCCCAGACCGCCTAAGCTGGCTAGTAGACATGTAATTTTGGTTTCCCTTCTTTAAATTTACAGTTGCAATTTTACAAAAAAAAGAAGTTGACTTATGTCCAACTTGAGTTCAATCCATGGTTGAATTCAATCCATATTTTACATCTACCAACAATTGAATTTTTAAGCAAGGTTGACTTCAATCCTAGGTTGATTTCAATCCAAGGTCAACTTCAATCCAAGTTCGACTTTAATTAATATGGTTGACTTTGGCTTGCATTTGGTTGACTATGGCTAACTTTGATTGACCATGGCTTGACTTTGGTTGACCATAATTGATTATGGATTGACTTTGGTTGACTATGGTTGACTATTAAATATGGTTGACTAATAATATAATATGCTTGACTATTAAATATGGTTTACTATTGTCAACCATAGTCAAATATAACCATGGTTTACTACTAAATATTATTAAATATGGTTGATTATCGTAGACTTTGGTTGACTATGGATTGAATTTGGTTGACTATGGCTTGAATTTGGCTTGACTTTGGTTCACTATGGTTGACTAGCGTTGACGATGGTTGACTTTGGTTTACCATGGTTGAACATGGTTCACCATGGTTGACTTTGGTGGAGCACAATTGACTATGGTTGAATATGGTCGACCGTGGTTGACTATGTTAATTTTGATTTACTATGTGTTGGTATAATTTATGTCTACTAAATTTGCAATATTAATTATCAACCAAGGTTTGTACACTTAGAGTTGTGACACAGTATGTGCTGAGGTAGAAGGTAACCTATGATGTTTATCATGCAAGTCCTATGATATTTTCAACTAAATATAATTTAAATCTTTCAAAATGAAAAACCGAGTTATTAAGAAATAACTTTCAAAATGAAAAACCAAGTTACTAAGAGATAAGATTATTTAAACTATGAACTATCGAATGGATCTATACCTAACCTAGTAACTTGAAAATATTGCAATACAATTTCAAATGTAAAGCCAACTTAACTATCAATTCCAAACTAATTCTATGCTATTATAATCTAAGAACAAGAATTGAGATTACAAAATGAAAGGAAACCACTATTCTAGAAAGCAATGCTTGATTGAAAACAAACTACATTACGGATGCAAAAACTATTAAACAATAATTCAAACCCTAAGTAATTTCTAACCTATTCTAGGAATTGAAAAGTTATTTTTTTATGCAAAATCAATGTTCTGACTGAAAAATAAATGCAATTGTAATTAACTATTCAAAGACATAAAAACTATGCTACCTTGAGAAAGACAACTAATTAGTTACCCTAAGAAATCCAATCCAACAGCTAACTACAAATTGAAGAGAATGAAATGCTACTCTAGGGTTTAAGCATGCATTGACAACTAATATTTCAAAACAATAAATGATTCATAAGCAAATTTATCTAAATTATCTAACTCCACTCTCCTTGAAAGCTTGTGTCAAGGTGACTTACAAATGATACAGAAATACAAAAAGGAAGTAAATTTGTCTTAACTTCTAGAAAGATATGAAAGCTAAAAATGGACCAATTACAAGAGAATTTAAACATTGCGAACGATCACTTATCCATTAAGCAAATGACATTTGAGAACCTAGTTACACTGCCTAAATTCATTCCAAATGAAATACTAGTTAACAATCCAACTCTGTTGAAAAGCACACACTCTAAGCTATTCTATCTCTAATGACTATTTCGTAATTAAAACATGCAATGCCTGTCAAACTTTTAACTCTACCCTATCAAGACTTCAAGCTATTCATAAAACATCAAATACAAAAACAACCTGAACTCGGAGTCTGTAAGCAGACCTATAGTTTAGCATAAAACAATAACTCGAATGGATAGAAACAAATTCAACATGCAAGCAAATATACAACAGAAAGCAAAGTACTGCTACTCTACCTCTATAGCAAGGTAAACTATCTCAATCATCCATAAAAAGCAATACAAACTGATCTACAATTGAAGATCAAATCTATACTAAACTAGTTTATGTAAACCATGAAAATAATATGGAATGACTGCATTTTAAAATTCAAATGAGACTACTTTTGCTTGAGTTTAATCAAACACCTATTTCTATATTCTTGCACCTACAGAAATGAAATGGATTGAAACATAAATGGAATTAATAAGGTCTACAATAACAAAACATAAATGAAATACTTACTGTAAATTCAAATGCTAACCAGCTACATGATATAAATGAAATACTAAATCTAAGAATTCAAACCCTAGCTAATTACAAAACACAACTGAAAATGCTGAAGGTGGATTGATAGTGCAAAAGCCTAGTATGTACAACAGGATGAATGACAGAAAATACACAAATTATAAACAGAGAAAAGTTAAATTGCTTTTATACATATTGAATTCATGAGCACAAGGAAAACGATTTGAATCTATGAACATTCCACAAGACTAAATATCAAATCACTTAGCTATACAATGAAGAGGGAAAACAACACATATGCATAGTCGAAGCCGCAGTCGTTGAGGTGCCCTTCTCAAGAGACAGAGGTTGTTCCTACACTACTCAGTCACTGACCATGAAATAGAAAACGAAATCAATAGCTTAACAGAGTTTTGATATTAAAATTGGAAGCAAAGTTTATAAAGTATTTTTCATTCCCTTCTACATAGCCCAAGACGTCTTTTTATAACAATTTACAATAGAGAGAGGGTCGACCCTTTCAGTGGTCGACCTCTCTAATAATAGAATGTCTCTAAATGCTGGAAACCGACTTCATTGATGAACTTGTCATTTTTCCCCAAATCGTGCATGTTGGTTTCTTAAATGTGGGCCATGGAACCACTAGATGCTTGGGCAAGTTATGGAGCGAATATTTACAGGCAGAAGCTCATGAACCATGTATGCCAAGTGGGAAACAAAACCCATGTCTCCCTTGGCGTCTTTAATGCGTCCAAGTAGGAAAACAAATGATTTTTCAAGTACAAACGATGGGTTGAATGGTTGTCCGTATGTGAATGAGTCTGAACGAATTTCCACATGAGAACCATAGCCTGTAGAAGCAAAACTATATGCCCAATAGATTTAGAAATGTTAAGTTGATGTTGATTCGCCACATAAGATGATAATCAATGAAAAATCATAGGAGAATTAAATGTATTTCAAAGAATAGATCCCTGAGTCCATATGGATGTCTGAATGATGAGAAATATGAACTTGAGGCATCAAAAATGACAAAATGGTATAACTGTAGCATGATTATGGATTCACAATGATGACAAAATTGGGCATCAAAACTCCCCCAAACCAAGGATATGTTAGGTCCCACCGAGCAAAGAGAAAATTCAGGAAGAAGCCTGAGCTGTGACAGCATCTACCTTCGACTTCAAAGATGATGAAGTGGACTTGGGTTTAGACTTCTTAAATTAGGCTTCCAAGGTAGTGAGCTTCTTCTAAAGAATGTCATGAGAGGAAGTGATGGCTTTATTGGCATCTTTGACTTTTTTCACCTGAAGACGTAATTTCATATTATCCTGATGAAGCTAATTAATGAATTCAACATATTTTTGGTTCTGATCCGTCAATCGTACCACATCTTGTGTTAATCTATCCAATGTAGTTGGAAGAATTGGAATGAAAGGCTCTGCAGGGTGCTCGAGAATCTTGTGAGGGATTAATCCCATCGAAGGTGTTTCGGGGCCAGCAGAGGTGGTCGATTTTGCATGAACCTTGTTTGGAGTGAGAGTAGGAGTGAGTTTGGGGATGTTAGTTTTGTAGAATTTACTTCAATTTGATCTAGGATCTTAACTGAGAGAACAACATGTACAACATATCTACAACATATCAATCGTGGACATAATAATGCAAGCACAGAAGAGACAATAGACACACAGAGTTTCACTAGGAAAAACCATAAGTGAAAAACCCCACAACTTCCTCAAAGATAGATAGAGAAATGATACAACCCAAGCATAAGAGATATACTCCTACCAGCAGCTTTTCCTCCTCCACTAGTGCACCACTCTCCAATGAGTGTAAGAGTGAGAAAGCGAATGATCAAATAGAGTGCCTCCCACACTCTATTTATACATGACTTGACTTGCCTAATAACCTTTACTAGGTCGGCCTTAACTTAACCACATAACATAATGCTGACAGGGCCAACCCCCAATAGGGTGGTCTAATAACCCTTTAACCCACATGACTTATACAAGGCCGACCCCATCAAGGCGCTCTAATAACCCATCAAGTATAAGTTACGACACTTACAATATAAATGACGATACTTCCGTATAGAAGAATAATAATAGCTCTATAGGAATACAAACACTTTCGTATAGAGGAATAATAACATCTCTATAGGAATACAATATACATAGATGAAATACATTCTGAAGTTACAATTACATCAACAGGGGACGGTAGCTTCAGGTAGGTCAGCAGAACCATCAAAAAATGCAAGAGTGGACGGGTCAGGAGTGGGTACATTTGGGTGGGCATCGGGGCTGTCTAAATGAGTTGTCTGAATGACGAGCTGAACGTGATCAGTCCCCCTACATTTGGTGAGTATCTGAGAAAATAGCAGGGATTCAATCATCAAATTTTTATGGACATGCTCAGAGGAGGAAGAATGGCTAAGCTAGTTCCCAACTGATATGGCTTCATTTATGTGCACAGATTTAGTATCTTTCTTCACTCGGGTAGAGGTTTGACTAGGTTCAACATCAAGAGGTTAAGGATGAGGGCGTTTTCGAGAGGCAGAGATAGAGGCTTTGGTAGTGGGCTTCTTGACCAAATATGGATTTAAAACTTCAAACATGAAATTCTCCCAACTCTGCCCCATTTCCTTCAGTTGATGGACAATTAGAATTTTGATGAGGCAATGATGATACAAGATATCATATGGATTGACGGTGTTCTTTATAACTTGGCTTGACATCTTTTCGAGACTTTGTAAGAAACAAAATGGAAAATTGATAGTCTGGTTAAGGGAAAAATGAGCCAGCAACCAGAGATGACAATCCTTGAAGGTTGTGAACTTACCCTCACAGGTGATGAGGTGAATGATAACAGCTAAGGCACCCAAATATTCCTCCTTAATCCATTCTCGATGGAACCCTTTCGTTCCAATGACATGTTGGTATTCATCTTTGAGGGCGAAATCATGCGTCGGCTGAGGGAGGAAGAGGTGCTTGTGCCACCAAAGCCCTTCTGCAGGAGCTTCGTAGCCACTGTGATGGACTCCTCGATCACTGGAAATTTGAGGTGACCAACCCTAGACACCTTGCCATCGAATCCCTTGGAAAACAACAAAGAAATCTTGTCGTTGTGGCCCTGGAAGAGGTGAAGAAACGGGCCCCAACCCACCTGGAGGAATAGCTCGCGACATGCATGAAACTGAAGGATTCGAAGCAGATCTTGGTAAGTTTCAGGTTCATGGCTGGTAGGTATGCTAACAGAGGTACACTAGTACAAAATCAGAAATTAATGACTAAAAAAATGACTAAAATTCGACTATAAACGACTATTTTTGAGTCGGTGACTAATAGTATCCGATTTCCACTATCTTATCTCTAGTCGTATTTCACTAGTCATTAATTGGTTGACTTATTAGTCATTGATTTAGTCATTGATAGTCACTGATTAAGTCATTGATTTAGTCATTGATACTCAGTGATTTAGTCATTGATACTCACTGATTTAGTCACTGATTTATGTTAAGTTTAAACCAAATAGACAAGCAAGATCACTGAAAGAAACACAATCACAAGATAGACACAGAATATACCCTGGGAAACCCTCATGGGGTAGAAAACCCAGCAAATCTTTCCTCAATAAGATGATCAACCAAAATACAAGATGTGCTCCTTCCTTCTTTGTCTCCTTAGCAGATCTCCCAGACAAGTGCGCACTCTTCCACAAGTGAATGAATGATCTAATGAGGATTTCACCTCTCTTATTTATACTGACTCCTAACTGACTAAAAGACCTAATGGGGCCGACCTCTCCTGGAGAAGTCTAATAACCCCAAAAATATAACCACAGGGCCGACCCCCACATGGTGGGTCTAATAACCTTAGTTAATACAAACCCTCGGAGGAATAAACATCTCCAGATACATAATAGGGTTACCTCGGAGGGATGAAACATCTCCGGAATAATAAAGTACAAATATAATATTCTTTGAAGTTACAATATTCAACAATTTAGTCATTGATTTAGTCATTATTTGTCACAATTAATGACCAAATATACGAATAAATAAACTACTAGATGATAACATATTAATGACTAAGCTAAATACGACTAAATGTTAGTCGCACTATAAGATACTAGAAATTAGCTACTAATAGTCGTACATATGCGAATTTAGTCATTTTCTTAGTCACTAATTTATGATAGGGTACGGAGGAATTGAACCACCAATCCCCTACCTATAATTAGGCAGGTGCTCTACCATTGAGCTAGCACCCTTTAAGAATTTGTTATTGCTTGACAATGATGATATTCAAGAAGAATGGGCATTAGCTCTAAGCACTCTTAGCCATTAGATAAATGGAAATGAAATGAGATGAAATATTAGAAAAAATACCTTCGAGTTTGCTTGCTGACAAGAAGTATGAATACTTATGTGATCATTTTATTCAGAGGTGACTTAAACAACCACTAACCTGCAATCAAGGCAAGAAACCATGTTCAGATTGATATATAAATAAAATAAAATAAAAGTTAAAGATAGACTATGCCAATCCCACTATCATATATACCTTGAAAGAGAACTAGCAAATCTCCCACAACTGTTCAACTTTGTCCAAAATGCCCACATGTTATGCCACTATTTAAACAAAACAAAAAGAATTGAAAACATGAAAGAAGTAATTTACTCTACCTGTCTATTGGATGTAGAGTCCCATAGTTGTACAACAGAATTAGTCAAGTACATGCAATAAAATTATAAATGGATAAAAAGAAGAAAACAATGTGGTTTAGACCTTCCTTTATATCGAAAGAGAATTGAAAGATTCACAACCTCATGTATCTCTCTACTAGGGTCAGTCAACAAACAAAGATAAATCCACAAAACAAGGCAATTAAGAAAATATAATTTGTAAATGGTTCCAAAGTTTCATCACTAATAACTTATAAAAAGGACACAGTCACTAGCAAAAAGTCTCTTCACACTTACAAATACACTCCATCATGTTGTTAAAAGATGTCTCTTTGGTTGACCTGTCATAGCAGAATCCATATGTGTTGCAATTTACCAAAAATCAAAGTGACATTTTGTAAAGTGACCCTTCAAATGGATTTTCTTTGGATGGTGATTGATAATTCGTTGCTTGTCCCCTGCTACAAAGGTATTTTTCTTTCTTAAAGAGAATTTTCACCTCCTATTTTTTTTCTCTAGGTTTTCATCTCTCCCTTGAGATTCCCAGGATCTAGAGATTTCTACCTTGTTGTAAATGTTGCACAAGTTGCATAGTGATTATGCAGTAACAATAGTGCAAACATTTTTGCATGACTACTTTAGCAAGTGATTTCCAGGGTAGCTTAAGCCATCTTTGCAACATTGGAATCAATATGGAAGTGGCATGCAATCACCAGAATTAGTTGAGCAAGACTTGAGGATGACTCCAAAATTTTGAAGCATTGTTCTTGTTTCTAATATGCTGCTATAAATATGTCAGAATCCATGTTGTTCGTTTTCCTCACAAAGCATTTGACCTCCCTGGGTTGATTCCAAGGGTTATTTTATTCCCATAAAGCTATTAGAGATTAATGATATGTTTGATTGGTGAATTCATGTTGTAAAATGTATATTTTTTTCATCTATATTTACTATTGCATGCCAAATGTTGTTGGACCATGTCCCCATCAAGAAACCATCTGTAATGATAGTGGCAATTATTCCCATGTAGCTGGTTGTCATGGGTGGATTCTTGAATCCCAAGCATAACAAGCCAACACCTATATTGTCATCATTACTAAAGATGGATTCTATGACATGGAGGAGACCTCAGATGACCTCAAAATCCAGTAGAGGCAAGTCTTCATAAAATATAAATGTTCATAACATCTAATTTGGTGCTATTATGCATTGGAACCATGGGACACTATGCAGTCCCAGCTAAGGATGGTTTTGTGGGGAGAAATATTGTCTGAAACATGTATTGTGATTAGGAGGAATTCATCCTTTTGTACCACCATCCATGCATGCAAGCCCATAGAATTTTCCAAGACCGATAATAGTAGGGTTGTAGCCTTGTACCAAACTATATCATAATCACCTGAACCCTGGACCGTTAAAACAAGTAATATTTTAAAAATTGCTAATGCACTTTGTGGAATGGTAAGTGCTTGACATAGCGGAGTTGTAACCTTCAAATATAGCTTATGGTATGTGACCAATATCTTCATATGTGATATCTTAAAAAATGGGAAAACTACATTACCAAATGTTTTTGAGAAAACTAAAATACCAACACTTTGAATGGACAGTGAATTGGACAAACTTTGGAGGCTCAAATCTAAGCAATAGACCTAGCTCTTTCAGTTGCACAACATCTAGAAAATGTTGGTTGAAACAAGAAGGCTTTCATTGCATTGCCTGATTTTTGGGGGCTTGTCTATAGGAAACAAGTTAATTCATCAAAGCATCCCCTACCTAAATGCTACCTATGTGATTAAGCTAAAACCCTCGAACACCTTTCAGATTCTGTTCATTTTTCGAATTAGCCTGAGATTGAGTGACTAAATTCTGCATCCAACTCTTCCTTGCCTCTATTTCTCAGAAAACCACCCTGTTAAGAGATAATACATCCTTGAGCCATTAAATTCCATAGACCATCACAACTTATCAGAATCAAAACGCTCTTCTTCATATGGAAGAAATGAAATGATGCTATGTATTCCACAACCTGCTAAAGATTTTTTGGGCACATTAATTCAATTATTTGTGCTAATATTTATATGCATATTACTATGCAGGTGTAGAAAGTTGAAATCAATGTGACATACTTGTGCCAGTTGCTGGAGTATACAAGGGGGAGCCACCTATTGAACCTCCATCCAACCAGTCACAGGGATCTGATGGAAGGCCATAGCTTAGAGCTGGTCAGGTTTTTCATGTGAGGAGGGAATGCCACCATAGTTGGCCCTCGCCACCACAACAAAAGAAAGATAAATTCCCACAGCTCACATTGGTCATCTCCATGACTAAAAATCCTCCCAAGGAGCATGTGGATAATGAGGGAAACCAACCCTGAAACAAAACTAGAAAATTATAGATGGAGGCCCACACACAAGGACATGGATCCACCCCACCTAATGCAGGGCCTCATCCCATCAGCAAACTAATTTAGGATATTTAATAGAATCATATTTGTTTTTGGATCTTTTTAATGTGTGCCAGGGCCCAACAGTCCATTTTTTTCTATTTATGGTTTTGTGGTAGCTATTCAAAATTTATGTATACCCAAGTGGTGAATTTTTTTATTAGTGGACCATATCCAATTTTGAGATAGCTCATGGTGGTTGCTAAGCAGACCACCTTTTTGCACAAAATTCCCTGTATGCACATTATTTGATAACATATTATATTCAAAGGAATCATTTAACTCAAAAGAAAAAAAATATTAGGTGAGAGAAAGGAAGAGATAATGCAAATTAGATAAAGTCAACATCCATCAGTAGAAGGAAGGAATTCATTAAAGTAACTGCCTGCAAAATCAAGAGTTGTCCACTCTATATTAGCTCAGATGAAGAATAAAAATCATGTGGGATCTAGAGAATGATCTAGAAGAAGTATCAGAACAACGTGCAACATTGGAAAAGATGGCTAAGACAACAAGCAAAGCAGTCGATGAGAGAATCATGAGCAGGTATAAGATAAGACACAGATATACAATACTGTAACATATATCCTGTAACATTATACTCAAAGTAAGCATTTTATTAAACAAAACAAAAAAAATTATGTAACATAGATCTAGAAGAAGTATCAAAACAACATGCAACCTTGGAAAAGATGGCTAAGACAACAAGCAGAGCAATCAATGAGGGAATCATGAGCAGGGATAAGATAAGACATAGATATACAATACTATAACATAGATCCTGTAACATTATACTCAAAGTAAGCATTTTATTAAACAAAACAAAAAAAATTAGGTAAGAGAAAGGAAGCGATAATGCAAACTAGATTTTTTTTTATCTTTGGAAGGATGAGTTGGCTTCGTCGAGTAAGTTGCATTTTCCAAAAGAGTTCAAGGGCCTGCTTTCCTGACCATGTTGGGCACATGCTACGATTGCCACTGTCAATGAGATAAGATCTTGTTTTGGCATCTTGTTAAACACCTGTTGTGAGTTGTCGATACTTCCGTACTTGGAATACATGTCAACAAGAGAATTCCGTACATTGAAGTTACATTTTTTCCCACTATTTGCATTGGATCACGGAAGATACAATTCTATAACTTCAATGTTGTAAGTGGTCCTTTGATCTACTCAACCAAGTGTCAATTTGATTTTTCTTTCTGCTTCACTGATCACTTCAGGATTTGCCTCCAGTAGGCTAATATACAGAACTGAAAACTATTTGAGAGGCATCCAATTCTTCTATGCATCTAAAAAAAAAAACTGATATTAGTGCTCATTGCATTCTTAAATTCAACTTATTTCCATCATTGATTTCAAAAGATGACAAGAATGCTATCTTATTGCGAGGATAACAAGAGAAAACTCCAAAAAATTCAGGAAAGTCCATCCTAGGATAATAGGATGGCCTTTAGGTCAAACTGTGGCATGAACTAGCTCACACATCTCTCCTAAAGAGAGTGCTTTTAGTGTTGAATAGTACATAGTACATACAGCTAACTCATCAAAAATCCATTCTCTAAATGAAGAGATAGAGAACATAGATCCATTAAAGACAACCTCGCATCTAAGTTTATAAATTCATTAAAGACAACATTACATCTAAGTTTCCATTAAGTACAAAATGCAACAACTCTGATATAGTGCCATGTTCCTCCAAAATGAAGAGGACCAACGAAGTCAACATCACCTGGTGGGGAAGATTTTATCTCTTAAGTTTCCTCTAAGGGATATGATGCCAAGTGTCCTATATAAGTTCCCAACATTCCTGAAAACACTTCTAGGTCTAGAAAATGTGGTGATAGTATCATGCCCATGTAATTGTTAAATTTTCAGAATTTACTTCAATCTGATCTAGGATCTTAACTGAGAGAACAACATGTACAGCATATCTACAGCATATCAATCATGGAGAAAATAATGCAAGCATACAAGAGACACAAAGATTTACTTGGGGAAAACCATAAAGGTGAAAAACCCCAATAACTTCCTCAGAGATAGATAGAGCAATGATACAACCAACCATGAGAGATAGACATAACCTAGTAGCAGATCCTCCTCCTCCATAAGTGCGCCACTCCTCCTTGAGTGCATGAGTGAGAAGTGAGTGAGTAAATAGAGTGCCTCCCGCACTCTATTTATACTTTGACTTGACTTGCCTTTTTACCTAACTCATGTAGGCTCGAACTTAACCACATAACATAATGCTGAGTGGGCCGACCCCCAATAGGGTGGTCTAATAACCCTTTGACCCACATGACTTATATAGGGCCGACCCCAAACAAGGTGGTCTAATAACCCATCAAGTATAAGTTACGCTACTTACAATATAAATGACGACACTTCCTTATAGAGGAATAATACCATCTCTATAGGAATACAATATACATATATGTGAAATACATTCCGAAGTTACATATACATCAACACTCCCTCTTAACTAGGAAAGTATTTCTCAGCATAGTTCTTCTAGCACAAGTCATCTTCTCGGGATCATCGTCACTGGATAATCATCATCGAGTCATCATCATCGTCACTGCTGTTGCTATCTCAATCAATCTCTGAATCTACTCATCATAGGAAGTTCTACAGAGCCAGTCCTTTTTCATACTGGATGTAGGCCCACCACTTGCAGGTCTTCATCATCACTGGACATACTGTGGAATCCTCAGGACTTATTACGTGCATCACAAAACCTCAAAAGAGAATCCTAGGATGTTACGGGTACACAACTCCGACCTGTAGGATCTCCCAGGGCGCTATGACATGTGACCCCACCACAAAACCTCGAAAGAGCATCCCAGGATGTTACGGGTACACAACTCCAACCTGAAGGATCTCCTAGGGCACAAATTACATGTGGTCACCACAAAACCTAGCCAGAGCATCTCAGGATGTTACAGGTACACAACTCCGACCTGAAATCTCCCAGGGCACAAATTACATGTGGTCATGGAAAAACCTCGAAAGAGCATCTCAAGATGTTACGGGTACACAACTCCGACCTGAAATATCCTAGGGCACAAATTACATGCCATAGGACAAAACCTCGCAAGAGCATCTCAGGATGTTATGGGTACACAACTCCGACCTGAAATCTCCCAGGGCACAAATTACATGTCCTCCCAGAGCAATGTCTCGAAAGAGCATCCCAGGCTGTTACGGGTACACAACTCCGACCTATAGGATCTCCCAGACATGCTCATCTGCACAACCTGATCCACAGCCACAGAGTATCAACCTGATACTCATCATACATCATCCTAATGTAATCCATGATCATCCTGATCATCATCACTGCAGCGTCCTGCTGCATGTCATCTAGAGCAACATCCTGAAGCTCATCATCCATGATCATCCTGATCATCACTGCAACATCCTGCTGCATGTCATCTGGAGCAACATCCTGAAGCTCGTCATCCATGATCATCCTGATCATCACTGCAACATCCTGCTCCATGTCATCTAGAGCAACATCCTGAAGCTCGTCATCCATGATCATCCTGATCATCACGGCAACATCCTACTGCATGTCATCTAGAGCAACATCCTAAAGCTCGTCATCCATGATCATCCTGATCATCAATGCATCTACCTGATGCATACCAATTATCTACCTGATATATATCATCATACATGATCCTCCTGATCATACAATGTATCCACCTGATACAAATACAAATACATGATACATATCACCATACATGATCCACCTGATCATACAATGTATCCACTTGATACATATACAGATACATGGTCCAAGCATGCAACATGATGCATATCAAAATACATACACATTATCCAACTGATCATATCCAGCATCAACATGATGCGTACATATATACATAAAAATGATCCAACTGATCATATCCAAGTATAAACCAGAACATCATCCTGATGCTCATCATCCAGCGCTTACATCCACAGCCATGTGAAGGATCCTCCTTCCAACATGCTTGGAATGGCTTCAGCAAATGTGTCCATCACTTCTTCCTCGAAGTGTCCTCGATCTGAAGAACGCCAAGCCTTTCTCTGAAGTACTCGAACTTCACCCTGGCTAGTGGCTTCGTCAGCACATCTGCAATCTGCTCGTCCGTCGCAACATATAGAAGCTTCATAGCTCCTCTCTGCACCATATCCCTGATATAGTGATATTTGATCTCTATGTGTTTCGACCTGTCATGAAACACTGGGTTCTCGGACAGCTTCACACAACTCTAGTTATCACAGAAGATACCAGTAGCCTCCAACGGGAGATCAAATAACTCAGACAGTAGCTTCCGTAGCCATACTGCCTCACAACTAGCTGAACAGGCTGCAACATACTCTGCCTTAGCTGTACTCATTGCTACGCAGGACTGCTTCCTGCTAAACCAAGAGATCACACCTGATCCCATACTGAAGCAACACCCAGATGTGCTCTTCCTATCTATAGCACTGCCAGCCCAATCTGAATCAACATAACCCTGCAGGTTAAACTTTTGAATCACCTCATACTTGAGCCCATAATCCACTGTACCCTTCAGGTACCTCAAAACATGCTTTACAGCAACCAGGTGAACACTCCTCGGATCCGTCAGGAACTGGCTCAATGTGTTCACAGTAAAGCAAATGTCTGGTCTCGTGTTCGTCAGGTACATCAATGACCCAATCATCTGACGATACATAGAGACATCAATCGGCTCAGATGAAGCATCACATAGAAGCTTCAGATTCGATGCCATAGGTGTGGCCATGGCCTTGCAATCCATCATCCCGAACCTCTTCAGGATCTCTACTGCATACTTCCCTTGTCCAAGGAATATTCCATCTGCACTCTGCCACACCTCCATGACAAAAAAAAATAGTGCATCATCCCCAAGTTCTTCATCTCGAACTCGGTAGTAAGCTTCCGCTGCGTGTCGGCAATCAATCTATCTTCACCTGTAACAAACAGGTTATCCGCATACAAAAGTAGTATCACTGGATTGCCTTCCTCTACCTTGTAGAAAAGGTTGGAATCCGCTTTACTCTTGGTAAAGCCCAAACTGGATAGAAAGCTGTCTACCATACCAAGTTCTGCACATATATATGACTACACCATGTTGTCTTGAAATCCATCTGGTGCATCTTCTATTTCATCACTTTTAGAATTCTCAATGCTGCCATCTGCAACATGCTTGATCTGATATTTTCATTTGGAAGTCATAACAAACTTCCCTTCACGTCTTGGGACTACATCCCAAACATCATTCTTCATTATCGACGGATCATGGCATTTCATTTCTTCATCCCAGATCTTGGGAACTTCAATATCTTCAATAGATATCTTTGTTGCTGGAACAAATGTTGTAGATCTTCTTTTGTAGGAGATGGCATACGATCTTTCCTACACAACAAGTTAAATTGCATGATTAGAAAACATCTCATAGTTTTCAGAACAAATTCTTACACATAAAGAAATATGTCATACAGTCATGCAATTATCTTTGCCAATGCTTCAATACAACATTTATCCATATCCCGTAACTTTCTAGATGCCTTCCAATCTCTACCAGAACATTGTTAAGAGTGTGCACAACTCCCAACATGTTAGCAAAGAGGTTTCATTCTAGATAAGTAGGAATGGAATGTTGTACAGTGCCATATGCCACTTACCCATGTATATTAGTAGTATAATGTTCATCAATTCAACTATTCTAATATGCACAATACATATCCTAAGTCTAGGAACATGAGCATATACATCATTGAACAATTTTATTTAAAATACTTATCTTTGTTTGTTCGTTGGGTGGACTCCCTCTGAGTCTTTGCTTCCTTGCAGGAGCTGCTGGAGTCCTAATCTGAAGTGGCTTCTTCTACACCTTTCTGTTGTGGAATGTAGAGAGAGATGGTCAACTCCCTCTGAATATCTGCATCCTTGCATAAACCACTAGAGTGTACTCCCTCTTGATCTTTGCTTCCCGGATTACCTGTTCTTGAACTCATATTCATCCTTGGTCCCTATGCATGCTTATTAGTATCATGATTGTGTTATCCTTGTGAGCTCATATAAAATCATACATTCTTTAGCATACTATTAAAACACAATAATCTCAAGCATGTATAGTCATGATCATTTCAAACAGAAATAATAAGCATTAGCATTCAAGGTTTATGTAGGATTCTTATGGTTAGTCAAATCATAAGAAGCATAACATGTCTAAACCTATAATTACTCAAACCTATGACTCTTCGGTTTAGTTGAATCATTAATCAATATAAGAGATATAATATGCATACAACCAGGATTATTCAAACCTATGCCTTCATGATTCTTCTGGTTAGTCATATCATCAATTATGGTAAGAAACATAATATGCATACAACCATGATTATTCAAACCTATGACTTCATGAATAATCATTATCAACAACACAACAATATAAGATCCTAACCCAAGGTAGGATTCTAGCTTGATATAGGAAAAACATACCTGGATTAGCATGCTAGCTATTTATGTCTAACATACCCACATAATGTCTTCTGGTTCTCTTTCAGTGACTTGTGCTAGTAACCTACATGTCTCATATGTTAACCATTACAAAACCAAGTTATACATACCTCGTAAATGGATCTTCTATGAGATCCATGACAATGGATGAATCTTTGTCCTCATGTTATCATGACCATATGTTCTTGAAGTAGAACATGATTTGTCTTTCTTGGTGTACCTTTTGTGTTAGTAGACAATATAAACCTCATACAACACCATAATGCATTAGTATAATCATAAGTGTCAACACCCTGACCAATGAATATCTTCTATCATGCATTCATAATTTTGTTAAGGTGATATGACAAATCTAAAAACAAAATTGTACTTAACCATAATAACATGAAGACAAACATACTTTAATCATGAACAAATATCAAAACATACCTCGATGAGTCATACCTGTCGAGATCGCTTGTAATCTTCTTATGTAAGGCCTTAGCCTCATCTCCCTCTGAAACGGGAATTTCTTCACTCATGCAGATGATCAATCCATCTTCTTCTAGGATTAACCCAATCCACTTGATTGCAAGAACTAGACCTGGAGCTGGATATGGGTTTGTCAGAGAAACCCCAAAAATTCAAACTTTGAATTTCAAACTTCTGAAAGGATAGAAATATGCGCCTTGATGAGCTGATCAAGCTGGTATATTCAGAATTTGAAAACTGCAAAGTTTCACTCCTCAATTTTTCCTTTGAGACTTCTGGATTCACTAGACGTGACCCCGAACTGGGGTTTGATGAAGCCCACTCTTCTGCCCAATCAAAATGTTTGATCCAAAGCTCTAAGCTTCTATTTTTCTGAGGAGCTTCCAGCCGTGGTCACAGATTTCAAAAATTCCCATTTTTATAGAAGCCCTAATTTTCCACTTTTCTGATCAAAGTCCCGAACTAGGGTCTAATCAAGCCCGGCCTTCTGCCCAACCAAAAATTCTGATCTTGGTCTCTAAATTTCTATTTTGATGAGTAGCATCCAGCCGTGGTCTCCGATTACAAAAATTCCAACTTTCTCCGAAGCCCTAAATTTTGGAAGCCATGAATGAAGGTACTCAAAAATAATTCTGTTTTGACAAAAATATGTACCTGATTGTTTCTGGTGTAACTCCGAACTTTTTGATGCAAAGGGACTGAAAATGTTTCCTGAGATAGCCTGACCTGTTATCTTTCCATCCTGACAGGTTTGACCTCAATTGGATTCTCTGAGAGAGAGTTATGCCAAATGTCGCAACGTGACCTGTTTTGGGATAATACAGGAGTGCGAACTTGTACGGCGTGACATGTGTCACTGTTTGAACTTCAGCCTCTGAAAAATTTTCATGAGATAGCTCAGCCTGTTATATTTCCATCCTGATAGGTCTGACCTCAATTGGATTCTCTGAGAGATAGTTATGCCAAGTGTTGCAACGTGACCTGTTTATGGGATAATACAGGAGAGCGAACTTGTACAGCGTGCCACGTGTCACTGGTGCAACTTCGGCCTCTACAAAAATTTTTTGAGACAGTACAGTCTATGCACTACCTGTCACTTTTTACTAAATTTCATTTGGAGCTTCCTAGCCCAAGTTATGACCTTTTTCCCAAGGTCACCTGATTTTGACTCAGATCTGGAAGAGGCAGAAAGCCTATATTGCACAGATCATAAATCACAAAGTGCAATGAATTAGAGGTTTTCCTTTGGACAAAAGGCACCTGGAGATTTCATCTTCGTCCTGTAACAATTTCAGATCTGAAAACTTCGCCAAAACGGATTTATAGTGAAAGTGCTACGATGACTGGTTTTTGCTATATCAAGCCCTAGCATCGTAAGTGCAACAAGTGTCATACATGCCATATCATGCCTTCTTTCAGGCTAGCTCTGATACCATGTTAAATTTTCAGAATTTACTTCAATATGATCTAGGATATTAACTGAGAGAACAACATGTACATCATATCTACAGCATATCAATCATGGAGACAATAATGCAAGCATACAAGAGACACAAAGATTTACTTGGGGAAAACCATAAAGGTGAAAAACCCCAATAACTTCCTCAGAGATAGATAGAGCAATGATACAACCAACCATGAGATATAGACATAAACTAGCAGCAGATCCTCCTCCTCCATAAGTGCGCCACTCCTCCTTGAGTGCATGAGTGAGAAGTGAGTGAGTAAATAGAGTGCCTCCCGCACTCTATTTATACTTTGACTTGACTTGCCTTTTTACCTAACTCATGTAGGCTCGAAATTAACCACATAACATAATGCTGAGTTGGCCAACCCCCAATAGGGTGGTCTAATAACCCTTTGACCCACATGACTTATACAGGGCCGACCCCAAACAAGGTGGTCTAATAACCCATCAAGTATAAGTTACGACACTTACAATATAAATGACGACACTTCCTTATAGAGGAATAATACCATCTCTATAGGAATACAATATACATATATGTGAAATACATTCTGAAGTTACATATACATCAACAGTAATGAGGGCATGCAACACATATGAATATTTTTTGACAATCACTCCTTGGAGGGAAAATCTTGGTAAATCAATTAATATGGGAAGAGCCTCAGACAATAAAATATTCTAAAAGACCATAGTGTCTGAAGGAGATTCACCCATGTGGCTTCTGTGAGGAATGTTATCAGCCTTATTTGAGGTAGAAATTACTATTCTGACAACAAAAGAGTCTCTCAGTTGAGACTTGGATGGAGCTTCATTAAGAGAATCTTCTTTATTATAACCCCTCCAAATTATTATAGTAGAGTGCCCAGATTTTCATACACTATGTTTTGAATATTAATCCAGGGTATACATTTCCTTACTAAAAGAAATTAAGGCATGAAGCTCAGTGCACTTTTAGGCCATACAAATGTCCCTATGCTAGCTTTGATGCAAGCTAGTTGGAGATATACCCTTTCTGGTGGATCATTTGAGAGATGATCATAAATTTTACATGCATGGTGGTTTTACCTTCGACCATCAAAATGTGGAATCAAATTCACTTGAGGTTCAGAACACTACTTGGATGTTCTTTTGTCTACACTATGAAGCTTTTTGATTGGACATGGCCCCTGTATATATAGATTTTCTGATTTTCATGGGAGATGATAATGAGCTAGAAAAAATATAACAACTAGCTTGATCTTGAAGTCTGTTTTGGCCTTGGGGTTCAAAAGTCTATACAAACTTCTGCAAGGTTGATGTTCCTACCATTACAATTTCTTATAGTGTCTGGAAGTTGAATGCTACTACAATGGTTCATGCATGGGATAATTTTCTTGGCACTTGGATCCACTCTAATTCCTTCTTTGAGACCTGCTCCAAAGTGATGTTTTTATCTTGAGAATTTGCTAAAAGAGCTTAAGGAAGGTGCAAAGATCATCATTTATGATGATTTCAAATTTCCTTCAAAAGGAGACCTAGAAATTGGGCTATTGAAACTTAAGTGCAATTAAGAAATATGAATGGCCTAGCCAAACAATATGTGAGTTGAAGAGACTACTCCAAAGTTGGCATTCATCAGTTCTATCATTCGAATTAGAAGATATGAAAGTATGGATCACATATGGTCATAGGTGGCAGAGATTTTCTAGGCAGGGCACTTGACAGCAAGGGAAACCTACATCTTATCATATTGGTAGCAGATCCTTATTTCAAGAAAGCATATCCTTAATTCTAGTATCAAATATCAATCGTAGGTTTCGAGAAACAACTCGGATGAAAGGATAACACTTTCAACCATCAGATCTAGTATTTTAAGGCATCGAACTCAGTAGTCAAGGGATATATCCTCATCATTTCTAGAAATCATGGAATATTTTCATCAGTCAAAGATATGATTCGATTTCAAGTATTTTGATCGAAAATATAGGGTTTTGGTTAGCAAGTCCATATCTCTATGCCTCAATGTAATAATCTATAGATAGTATATGGTGAGTCTTTCAAATCTTTGTATAATTAAAGTATAATCAGATTTGAACTTGTTTTTTGGGATATGAGATTTGAACATAAATGTATTCTCTAGCCATGAAAGCAAGATGAAATGAGAGAGTGGGAAGATGGAAGTTGAGTGATAGGATTTTGGAGTAGGTCTAATAATGGGATTGCTAGAGCTTCATAATTGTGTAAGGAGCATCATTCATTCCATCTCCAATCACTGCCACAACATGACCTTTTTTTCATAGTGCTTGAACCAAGTAAAGTTTGTTTGTAGGTGAGGATATTCCCATTACCTGCAAGCAAAAAAAATGGTGCCTCGCACCATTGGAATTTTCTTTTACCAGAAGCTCTTCTAGGCATAATTTTTCTGATGTCTATTTTTTCTGGGGTTGGGGGAGAGAATTGGTACACACACATAAATTTTGTCCACAAATTTCATCCTCTATTCTTCTGTGTAGCTGTGAAAAACCCTTCCTTCAATGGTAGTTGGCTCTTCTGTAGACTGTCATATATGGAGTATGCCACATTCAAGAGCTATAGATTTTGTTGTGTAAATGTTATCACCAGTCACCATGCAAACCTATAAAAATGAATTAATAATAAAAGCACAAAATTTAATAAGGTTTATCAAGTCAAATAACCAATCCAAAACATTATAACCAAGCATGTTTCTTGAAACTCATACATTAAAGGAAGTTGAGAACATAAATTGAGATAATAATGGGTCATTACATTTCAAGTGACAAAATCTATATAATTTTCTGCAAATCATCTTCTAAACCTTTAAGGGGACAACTATAAATCCATGCATCTGGTGATTTTAGTTAACATCACTAATTTTTAATCCGCAACATATTATTTTATTGTTGAATACAACTTAAACATGCCAATTTATACAATGTAATATACAATTGCCACACAACAACTCTTCCAAGAACACTACTACATCAAAGCACACATGATAGCACGTTTTACTATTACCTTCACACCAGCAATTTGACACACATTCACAACTCTCTTACATTAGGTCTGCATGGATCCTGCACAGTTAAACATCTATGTTAAATTGTACATAGACAAAGGTGAAAGGAATAAGAAACGAACAATTCATGGGTAGGGAGATATGCTTAACGGTCGCAAAAAGTAATTGACAAAAAGATAATGCATGCTATCCTTAACATTCAAAAGGCATTCTTTTGAAACAAGTTTTTAAGGATGGAATATTATTGTAAATTGAATATAAAGTTTGAACTTATAATTGCTACATATTTCACTAAAAATTCCATTGGACAAGTAATAAACTCACAGACAAAACATAAGTTTCTATGGAAAAATTACCTGCTGCTACATTTTCCTGTTAATATAGCTTCAGTATATATACAATATATATGGGCAGGAAATAGTTATTTCAACTCATAGTTTTCAGGTCATATACAAGTCTGATATAATGTACATGTTGCAGGTGTGGCATATCCAAGTCAAAGATTTGAAATACTGCAGGCTATTCTTCATCGAATGAATCATTCCCTTACAAATCGAGACCTGCAGTCACTTGCTTCAAATACACATGGGTTTGTGGGTGTTGATCTAACTGCTCTTTGTAATGAGGCATCCATGCCTTCTCTTCAGAGATATATAAGCATGCGTAATCCTGTTAATCCTAATGAAATTTATCATTGCAAACAACATGATCCTCTTGAAAATGGACATCTTAGAATGAAGTATATAAGAAATACTTATGGGTCACAAAATTCCATTGCTCCTTCAGATTCTATGCAATATGTATCTAGTCTTCTTTCAGACATGAGTATTTGTTTTGATAATACACAAAAATAGTTAGGGGATTGCACTCCCATTACCAATGCATATGGATATGGAAGGGATAAATCATCAGAAGCTATTTGCACCATCTTCAAAGAGTCTCCATTTCTGAAAGTGACAATAGATGACTTTGAAGTAGCAAAGATGAAAGTGAGGCCAAGTGCCCTGCGGGAGGTAATTTATTATTCTAGATTGCGAGTTAATCTCTCTTTGCACGATTTGGACTTTGACTGATAATATTTTGGATAGTTTGGTTCATGCGGCATCCCTTTCTTCATCCTGTAATAATTAAAAAAAATTCACCTATTCACTCCGACTTCTCCCTTTGAAATTTTACGAGCATTGTGCTATTAAATTGTTCATTCAAATTGAATGTTAAATCATGGGTTATAAATATAAAAGAGGGGCGTAGTAAAGCCTAGTAAGGTATCCATGTGCTCCTAAATGTCATAACAATACAAAGTTGATTCTAGTTGTCTTCTTCAACATGTGAGATGAATTTTGATGATTCTTCTTGTTTTTATTAGATGTTTTGTCACATTTATAAGACAAATACTAATAATACCCTTTGTTTTAAAATCCATTTCTTTCTTGAAAATTATTTACAGGATCAATTAATTAAATATATTTGATTACTATTGCAAAAAAGGAGAAATTCTTAACAGTTCATCGTCTTGTAAGTTGAAAAACAGTCTGTTAGCTATGTAAGTTTCTTGTGTGCATATAAAAAAGCAAAAAAGGTGGAAGACATGATCCATGGTCTTAACTGAGTTTCTCTTTCAAGTAGCTATTACTGATCCCCTCTGTTAGTTATTGAATCATTTGTGTTTCTAACTAAATTATCATTGTCTTATGTTAGGTATGCTGGAGTGATATTAGGGGACAAGATGAAGTGAAACAACAAATAAAGGAAGCTATGGAGTGGCCACAGAAGCATTAGCATGCTTTTCTACATATTGGGACCCATCCACCCATAGGAGTATTGATGTTTGGTCCACCAAGTTGCAGTAAAACTCTAATGGCTCGTGTTGTAGCTTCAGAAGAAGGTCTCAATTTCCTATCTGTGAAGGACCTTGAGCTTTTTAGCAAATGAGTTGGTGAATCAGAAAAAAATATATGGTCTTTATTTGTAAAAGCAAGAGCAACAACTCCATTAGTTATTTTTTTTTATGAGATAGATGGTCTATCTATAGCACAGGAACATCACGGTGGTGCAATATCTGTAGGAGATAGGGTTATGAGCCAACTACTTGTAGAAATGGATGGTAAGTATAGAACATATTGTAAATTTATGATATCTAGGCCAGAGGTCACTAGTATACTATTGAAACCATCTCTTGGAACTCATACATTCTACCACCCCCTATCCTAGATTCAGAGATATATACAACTCTGCGAGATAGTGATGGAGAAGCAAAAGGGCTACTATAGGATCTCATATGGGCAGACTGTGGAGAAAATGTTAAAAACCGGTTGTTATTATCACCGTCCTCGTCTTAATCCAAGTGTAACCTGAAGGGATATGGTACTCAAACACAGAATGAACTCATATATGAAGCATCAAACAATACTAGGAAATACCAAAACTTCAACACACTAGTACCCTGTTCTCAGTATTTTTTTCATTGATACGAACTACAATTCCAGGCTAATATCATTTCCACAACTTGATCCTGTAGCATCCCTTTTGCTTCCGCATTAGATAGATAGTAGCAAGCATTGTGAAAGGCATGGGGACCAGACTTCTTGGCATGTGTCATGGTTCACCCACGTCCACCTTTGCTCTTGCCAATGTTGTGAGTTGGTGTTTTAATTAGTCCTTTTGTTTTTTAGATTTCTTATGGGTCCCAAGCCGCTCATGGACCCTTGGAGGTTTCCCAGAAGTTTCCAAGAAGTTTCCAAGTTTCCGGTACCGGTATGTGGGCATTTTATTAGTTTCGTGCAACATAGCTACTTGTACACCCAGATGATCCTGTTTCAATTATCTTAATGTACTTGTTTTAAATTTCATTTCATCTAATCTAGGGGGATTTTGTACCCACTATTTTATATGGACATCTCATGAATGGTGCATAATCTCTAGTGTTTTTGACATAGTTTGGTCCTTAGTGGACATCACTACAAATTCATTTCATTAACTTATGTATTTCATGAAAGTTTAGTAGCCAAAGTTGCTTGAAACTCACATGGAACGGTGCAACTTCCATGGACCTTATTACAATAAGTGCTACCATGCCAAGGAAAAACCATTTTTTGAATTTACTAAATATTCCAGCAAAAACACCTGTAATCCACAACAATATAACAAGAACATCATCTATACACCTTATAATATCTAGCATACTTCATTTTTACTAGTTATCTATCCAACTTCCAATGCCATGGATTTTTTATATCCATTTTCTACATAAGCTTCCTTTGAATCCCATGATGACGGGGGGAGTGTCCACTCGAAACATTGGGACATTTCTAAACTCTAACACAGTTCATATCCAGATAGTTCAACACAATTATGGCTAGCTTGAAAATCTACATACTCAAATATTACTACTTTTTCACTGGACTTGAGGAATGATTAGTGTTTCCATGTCTTAGTATGCTATACTCTAAATGTATTTGATCATTGAACACAAATTTAAAGACAAGCATCACCAAAAAAATTCTTGAAACATATGGTAGAAATTAGATAGAGAAGATAGGAGCAATTGTCATATACACATCCTTGAATGCCCCATATATGCCCCATATACCATTATTTGAAGACTCAAACCTGATATTTCAGAGTACAGAATGCAACATTCGGAAATATGCATAGAAATTAAATCTAATGTCACAGCAATAGTCGGTCAAATAATCCAAATTCTCAAAAGTTACAAGTTAGAGATAATCTAAGTTCTTAACAAAAGTGCCAAAACCAATTACTGGGAAAGGCGACCTATTAGCCTTTAGGAACAAACTTCAATAGTAAACAATATGAATGCTAGAAGGCTGCATGCAAAAACCATGATTGTGAAATAGATACATCTAAAATAAAAGTTGGGTATCTACCCATCCAACCATATGAGTGACTAACTAAAAGCGATTTATCTTTGCCCCCTTTTTTAATGTTCCTAGATATAAAATACTACCTAGTTTATGTTGCCATTGCAACATAAAAAAGCTAACTAATTCCCTTACCTTCGTTATGATGATTTCACAATTTAGTTTTACCTAAATATTCATGTCTCTATCCTTTTCTTTCTTGGACTAGTTTCCTAGCTATTTATGGCTTGATTCCTAAATATTAGATCTTTTCTTGTTGATGATAGCTTAGATATGAGAATTGTTTTTGCACTCCCACTTTGCGCTTCATAAATTTTTGAGTCCTACCAATAAGGAGTAGGGTAGTCTTCCATTTGAAAAATTGAAACCATTGAAGAAGTTTAAGAGCATACTTAGGTTGGGAAACAAGTGAAAGACCAAGCTAAATTGAATCCATCTTAGCAACTAGGGAAAATTTGTTTGTGTAGTCAATACAATCAACTAAGATGGGGTTTACATTTTTCCACACTTTTGTCTACTAAGAAATTTTTTATGTAGATCCACTTGCAACAAAAAATCTTACAACCTCGATTCACATATTCTTCCCACTTCAGTAGACCGTTTGATTTTTTTATAAGACTAAGGGTCGTTAGTCAATGTGTTGGGCTATAAGCTCTGAACCAACTGGAAATAATTGAGAGAAACTCCCATTAGGATCAGTTCAATGACTAGTTGAGTTACTAGTAACTCCAATGCCTTTCTGGACCCATTTCAAAAGTGGAGCAACTAGAGTTGTGACAATTGATTGAACTAGAAGAGAACGAGGAGTTGGAGGCTCATCGAATTTCAAACGTCAAGGTTGAAATTCAACTGTATGACACCCATCCACATCTATTGAGGGATTTAGGGGAGTTGTTGGGTCTGTTCATATTGAGGAACAAGAAGAGGAAAGAGAAATGACAGCAAGACCATGAAGCATGAATCCAAAGCGTTGTGTAGTGGGTCTTAAATACCCAAAAATGTGGCAGATTGGGTGTTAGCATTGTCACTCTAACTAGCAGTAGATTTTGGTGTTTAGATGCATTTCTATTAAGAAATTTAGGATTTAATTGAATGCAATCTCTACGTATAAAGGACAGCGTGTCTCTATGCAACAGGGAGAGAAAGGATGTGCTTAGAGGAGCCATACATTGTGGGCATTAATCATTGGTTAGAAGCCATGAGTCTGGGCCTATGTCCCAATTTAGATTAGTGAGAGAGAGCACTAGGAGAGACTTCTCTATATTAGTGTTTTTTTTAGAGTTAAGAAGAGAAAAAGGTCTTTGAGCTGTTGTTATCAATGATAATTTCTCTAAATATTAGCCCTGACTAACTCATGAACAGGGTACCCTATATGTATCCAGTTCCCAGCTGTATTTTATTGTATGAGTTTTGTTTACAGGATTTGAAGGTATGGAACCACTACCTTTTTCTTCTTTCATACCCATGTTTGAAGAATTCAGTTTCAGATCTGTGTCTATAGCAGCTAGGGTCAGCACCCATTTGAAGTTAGTTCCATATTTTTGTACTGAACAGTCTGAGTGACTACATCATTGGCGTTGTTGAAATTTTACTAACCAGCATAGATCCATATTAAACCCTGATCTATCAAGCACTGAGAAGGATCCAATTTCTTGAGGTGTAATTTTTTTATCCCTCTTGGTGCTTGACAAATCTTGGTTTAAGATGGATCTATGCTGGTTTTTATTTTTTTATTTTATGAGTCGACATAGATTTTTTTAGTTACTTTTTATGTGGTTTTATTTTTTATTTTATGAGCTGACTTAAATTTTTTAGTTACTTTTTATTTTTGGTACATAGCAATAGTGCTATGTTACGTGACAACATCTCTCCCATACTGGGCTATAGAGCACCTCGCTACTCTTGGTGCAACAAGTTTTCCATCAACAACATTGAGCAAAGGAAATATTATTATTTATGAGATTTAGGGTCTGAATATCAAAACATGATCATCGCAGGTACATGGTTCAATAAATAGAGACTGCATGAAGATGGAACTAGATACCTCTACCTCTTGAAGTGCAGAACAAAATATTTACAACTATGCCAAATCCTTCTTGTTACATTGGACTTAAAACGTGTCAGCCAAAAAATGCATATACTTCGTTAGAGTCCTCAAAGCTGACAACTTACCCTCCAAATTAGACTTGCAACTCGCAGATTCAATCCACTTTTGGTTGATCAGCTGTAAAACTGAAAACCTATATCGGAATCAAGTGGCAAGTGTTCTCAACCATTGGAGCCACCACATTCAAATGCAGGGTCACAATTGTAGTTAAATTAAAATATGAACAATCCATCAATTTATAAAACCACATATGCATGCAAAATCTTTGGAGTTGAACCCTTTAGCGTGCCCACCATGAAGGAGTGTGTCACTAAATGTTAGAGCAGCCCATCGGTCGAGGGCAAGTACTAGGTTTGATTGTTAGCCTCACCACTTTTCAAAATACTGTTAGAGCCAAGATTGGCTAAGAAAATTTAGAGAAAGTGTGGGTTGAGAGGGGGTGGGGATGTTAGAGATAGAAATCCATGCTTAAATTCAGATTGAAAGGTGGCTTAAATATTGTTGATTTTTGGAAATTTTCCAAGGCCAATAGATTTCCTCATGAAAGCAATCCTATAGCATAGAATTTAGAGAAAATAAAAGAGGTTTGGAGATCTATATTTAGTAGCACATCAATGACAAAGAAGGATGATGCCTCAAGTGGTATTCTCGGATTTTGAAATTGTTGTTGCAAACCTATACTTTTGCAGAAGATAAATTTTGATATTCATGTTTACAAAGGCCTTTTGAGGATCCTCGTGCAGAACAATCTGAGGAGTTTTTTGACTTCATATCAACATCATATGTGGACAAACAAGCTATAAATAGAAGAAAGGTAGCTACAAGAAAATCACTACACCAAAATGTAGATTTATGGGATTAATTTTAGGGCCAGTGGGGAGAAAGAGTATAGATAATTTATAGGCTTCACATGGATCAAAAACTATAAACATGATAAACCCCTGTTAATTCTTTTTTGAATCCTCCTTTCTCACTTGCCAAACAAGTTAGGACACAATTTGATAGAAGAGACTCTCACTTACTACATTATTCTTCAATGCCTATTGGTTGTTAGGGGACTTTCTCTTCCACATTTTTTAGTGAGATGTGGGAATCATGTAAGAAATATCCCTCTCAGTCTGGCCTAAAAATATCTCTGAGTAGGAGTAAACTCCGATCCTTCTTTTACAAACTGATTTGGAGCAGGAGTAAAGTCTCCTCCTCCTTTTTCCAATTGTATGAGGAGCAAGAGTAACATCTCCATTAGTTGCAACCAATTTGTGTGCAGGAGTGAAATATTCATACCTTCCAATCAATCTATGTGCAGGTGTAGAAGCACCCTCATTTTCAATCAATTTACGAAAAAGAGTGACATGAGAGTAATCTGAATGTACCTTGACTAACGAAGTTGCTTGAAATCTCTGAACTGCAATAGTTGTTCTTCCCCAAGGCGAACCAATTGCTGTCAAATTAGCCTTCATCTCTTCATCTCTTCTTTGGCAGCTTGGATTTGAGGCACACATCTTGAATTAGAAAGGCTATCATCCACTTGCTCTTGGCATCTCTGGTTTAAATCCCCCTCTGAAAAAATTTCAGCAGCCCCATCTTCACCTTGTTCTTGGTGCTTCCGACCCAGAACTTCATCTGAAATTTTAGTTGAAACACCCTTTCTTAACCCATAACTGCCAACCGGGTTTTTCACCACAGTCTGAGTGTCCATTTCACAATTTTTATTCATCCCATTATGGCATGGAGTTTTTTTTAGACTCCCAGATCTTCTTATTTTCCTCTACCCTAAACTCTTCGTCGTCGGACAGCTTGGAGAATTCTGCCTGCCACCTGAATTCCTAAGACCCTTATCATTTGATTCCTTCAAACCAAATTCCCTCGGGCCCTGAGCCCTTCAAACAAAACTCTCCTTTGTTGATGCACCATGTTGATCCTCCAATGTTTGCAATACTTTTGTTTAAGCGCCCACTAGTTGGTCGCTAGGGCTTTTCCCTTTATCATTTATTTAAAATGTAATGCGAATGGGTATTAAAAAAATGGGGGGAAAATGCTTAATGGAAATTTAAAGGTTTTATTTTTAAATAACCACAAAATATTAAAGGAGGGGATAGCAAAAGGGACAAGTCATAAAGGGAGTTTTAACAAGCCCTTTTTACTATCACATTGTGGATTTTCATAATAGAAAATGTATTTGAATGTATAGGGAGGAGATGTTAAAAAAAAAACTTTCATTTTTCCTTTGGGTAATAGCTTTGGGAAAGGGGTTTTAAATGAGAAAATCGGTAAGGATAGGACTTGGCAAAAATAAAAAGGAGGGGCTTAGGATAACCTAGAAGAAGAGATGCTTTTAGGGGTATTTTTCAAATTTTCAAACATAAAAGGATATTAGACTTTTTTTGAAAAGAAGTACCTATGGGGAATATTTAAAACTTTGTGGATATAGGCATAGAAAAAAAAATGACGAAGCACATGGCCAACAAATTAATCAGAGCATGCAAAACTTATGAATTTTAACTAACAAGATGCAATATGTTTTAACTTGTCGAAACTTTGACTGACTGTCGAAAGGGTCAAACAGACTTGGAATTTGGAAACAAAATATGGAGATGATCAGATCAACGAGTTGAACACAATGGTATAGACCCCATGACATGACGAAGCATTTGGTGAGAAAAAACCATTTGCAAAAAGATGACACTGAACGGACTATGACGATGCACATGATGTGACTTGGTAAGTCTACTGAAGGGGTCATATGATAGCAAAAATTGCGAAATAAGATATGGACGTGACAAGCACATCAAACTAGACATGGTGGAACAAACAAAATGATCTTGCAAAAATGTTTAATAGGTTCTCCTTTGGCATCATGTTCCGACAACTTCAAAACCATGTTGATGTTGACAATCAACATTTAAAAGGTGTCTCTAAATCCATTTAAGATGTTAAAATTTAGTAAATTGTACGAATTCATTGTAAAAATTGTAATTTTCCATTGTAAGGGTGACAAAACTAAAAATGACAAACATAAATGACTAATTCATATTCTTAGTCTTTGTTATATTCATATTTGTATTGGTGTGACTAAATTAGTCATTTATGTTAGTCATTTTTATTTTAGTCACTTGTTGTCTAGTCATATATTTTATCTCGTGACTAAATTAGTCATTTATCTTAGTCATTTTTAGTTTTCTGACTTAAAATTGCTCAATTTTGGTCATTTATCCCTTGAAAAAACTGTGGTGACTAGCGTTTTTAGTCTCCTAGTCACTTACCTCTCATTTTGTACTAGTGGTAAGTGGAACAGAGAACACAGCCGGCTAAATTCGAAATGGAGGAGATCAAGCAAAGGACGCAGCCCAAACAAAGAGAGGATGAAGACAGAGCATGAATAGGATTTTAAAATGAGGTTCAAATGAGTGACTGAATAACCATAGTTTGAAATATGACACGTTTGGATGATCAAATAATCATTAATTTTTAATGGTGGATTAAGATGAGAGGAGATGTGTTGGTGACATCATATAACCATATCGACTCTTCAACCAATGTCCAAAGTTGTAAACTTTGGGCAGGTTGAAGATGCACAAAAAAAATTCGCCATCATGGAATCATAGCATAAGGCTTATTTTTAAAAATCATGATGACCCAACTGCGCAGTGCCAAAAATTTCCAACTGCGCGGCTTTCACTCTAAGTGTGTGTATATATATATACATATATATATATATATATATTTTTTTTCCTTTCCGCGCAGCTTCAACAGTGCTGCGCGGTGCATAGATCATTCTTCTTATCATACCTTCTTCCTTTTATCATACATTTACAGACTCCTTTACATTTCTAGTGTCCACTTTCAACTGTACTTGACACTTAGAACTTCCTTCCTTGGTTCGTTATTCAGGGTTCTGCGAAGCAGTGCTATCATGGTATAGCTTTATCCTGCTTCCATTTATCAAAGTTGGCAAGGTATCACCAGCTAAATTGGCTAACTGGACTGCACCAGTGTTAGTAACATGTATCACAGTATATGGGCCAAGCCAATGCATCTTAAATTTACCAGGGAATTTCATGAATTTGCTATCATACGGGAGGACTAGATCACCTACCTGAAAACACTTGTTCTTTATATGGTGATCATGCCATGCTTTCTCGTGGTCCTTCTGAGCTTGTTGGTGGAAGCCTGCGATGAAGCGATCTTCCTCCAAGCCCAATAAATGTAGTAATCTTTCTTCTAGAGCTTCACAGTCTACCATCCCTGTAAATGCAACGATTCTCAAACTAGGGAAAATATATTCCATAGGCATTATAACCTCCCTCTCAATGGCCTTTCCCTAAAACAATACTTTGCATGATTTCTGAAAGATTTTATGTACATAAATAAAACTTTGTTTCTTTTTTTTTTCTTCTTTCCTTTTGCTTCATTTTAATTAATTTGATTACTTTTGGTTTGCTAGTCAGTTTGATTCATTTTCTTTTATTTTGCTCCGGTTTCCCTGTTGATTAGGTTCTTTACTTGAAATAAAGTCCAAACTCAAACCATGGTGTAGCTGAATGAGTGAGACTCCAGAAAAACTCAAAAGGATGGTCATGGGAAGACCATTAACAAAGCGAATGCATATATGTAGCTTCGCTTCCGCTGATTGGTTTCTTAGAATGCAGTGATCCTCTTTCCTGTTGGTCAAAGTAACCCCTGTCAAATAGCTAAGATCTGACATTTCCTTTTAACTATCTTAGGGACCATTCACCCTAACATGAGCAGCTGTCTCAAAAATTTAACTATGGCAAGACCCATGGAGAGGAAGCATGTCTCACAGATACATGGTATTTAAAATGATCCCATGCTGCAAGTAAAGCCCAAAGGCATATATCAAAGAGTTTGGTTTCCAGAAATTCTCCCCTCAATTAAAGCACGGTGGAGAAAATAAAAGGATGTTCAAGGAAGCTGAAGGAAGCTATCTAATAAACCAGACCAGCAAGGTTCTTCTCCGTCCGTGAATCATGAAATCAAATCTTTTGTTCACACAAAAGGAAATTTTGAATTGAAGAACTTATATCGAAACTTTGAAAGCAGGAGAAACTTATTTTTGGAAGACTCAAAGCGGCTAAAAATTGAGAATTAAAGAAACATCTAAAAGATGTGACAGCATGGGAATGAGGAACAAACGAATGTGCCTATGAGATTTTGTTACGATCCTGTGGAGTCCTATGCTATTGAGCTTCTGAAAGACAGTTTTCTTTTAATCCCACAATTCGGCCCTTAGAGAGTTTCAAAGAAATTTGAGTCAAGGTTGCCTTTTTCCCTTTATCACCCTCACAGTAAGAGTGATCAATGCATTCTTCGAAGCTGAACTATGGAGACATTTGGTTGCACATGAAATCAACACTTTGAAAGTTTCCTGACTTCCAGATGAGTTTGTTTTAGATATCTGTGTTCGCCAACGAATCGCCATTTTTTGTTGGAACAACAACCCCCCCATTTGATTTTTTGAAAAAATATTGGGGCCCCTCCTCTGTTTTTTGACAAAAGGTCTTCCTAAGGTCATTCGGACATCATCATCTTTCCTTACTTGGTTTTTCCCCTAAAAAAAGGTCTTAACTTGCCTTAAATGTTTTTTTGAGTTATGTCTTTTTTCGCTTAAGTAAAACTCAATATTTTGGGCCGCGCAGCGGAAGCTCTGAGCTAACCTTTCCACAATGGTAGAAGAGTTGGTCTAAGCCTTCCGAAACCACGGAGTAAAAAAGGGTTAAGTCAAACCGCGGCGGAAGAATTTATCTTAAAACATCCGAAAAGGTGAAAATTTTGATCAAGTGGCCCCACGACGGAACATTTTCATCAAGTTTCTCCGCTACGGTGGAAGCTTCCATCTAACTCTTCCGCAAACATCGAAAACGTATCAACAAGTATTTTGCAGAAAGACTTTCCTATCTCTTTCGCACCGGCGGGTAGAATGGCACATTTTCAGTAAAACTCGGCTAACCTTCCCATAAAAGTAGACAAACTCGCTTAAGTCTGCCAATGCGTTGCGGCACACTGCTCTTTTGCGGAAACATTCGGGCAGTTTTCCCACAATGGCAAAAAAGTTTCAGCTTTTCTTTCTACATTGGTCGGAAGCCTTAACCTAACCTTTCCATTTGCGGTGGTCATATTTATTGGAAAGGGGAGTGATTTGACCCATTCGTACGCACCCTTAAATCCCATTTTAATGACATTGCAATCACCATATTAATGGTTGACACGTGCCGTTTGATATTTATAAGGGGTGAACCTCGTTTGCATCCCATTGTCTCTCATCACCCGGAGCTTTCTTCCCATCCCGTTTGAAGACGTAAAATACATTCTAGACTTGCAGACTTTGCAACGAGCACCGGCATCACTTCATCCCTTCTAGGTTAGTAACTTCGCGGACCCTGTTATGATTTATGCTTCTTTCTTAAAGGGACATGATCCGTCAGTTTTTCTTTTGTTCTATTCTATCCATGGTGCTTTTCTCAGAGCAATTATGCCCATCGTTGACCCTTTGTGTACCCGACTCAGACTTTTCCGAAGCCCTTAGCATGGATGTAAAAGGCCCTAGAACCTCAAGGCTCCCACAGCTTAATTGATTAGAAGAATGCTGCCTCTACTCATCACCCGTTTAGACCAACCCGGCCCGTCCTCGCACCAGGTTTTTAGCATTTTCGCAACTGTGGAATTACATCTTATAAGCGAGTCTTTCTCTTGTCTTTTAAAATAGCTAGACCCACCTATGTACATTTGCTTTCATGGTTCCCAATTGCAATATCAACAGCAGAGGCAACTAAATTAAAGTTTTTTAAGATCATAAAATGGCACGTGAAAGAAGTTTTTTTTGCTTTTAAAAGGAACAGTGATCAAATGGAAGTTGGGAGTTTTTGGGTTGACATTTGGATATTATCATTATAAAAGGCATGCTAGTTTGGATTGTTAACATCGTGTCACACATTCTTATTCACATTTAGTTGTTGAGAAGGATTTTCAAGATGGCTAAAGGTGGCAAGAGGAAATCAAAGGAAGTCGACAAAAGCACAAGAGTAGAAACAACGTTCCAGGATACCAAGTGCACCACAGACGTACCTCCAGAAGTAGACTGGGGAGATGTCTACCGCATGATAAGAGATCAGGACTTCCTTGAAGCTCTTCTTGAGGAGGAATGTTTATATTAGAACATCCAAAACTCCTGTATATCCAAGGCATCCACACGTCCAAAACTCTTCCTATGCTCAGAAGTAATCGGATGGGTGTTGCAACATGCGAACACCAAGACAAGAGTTATAGCAGATAGCACAGGAAACGATTTCACCTCATTTCACCCATCTTATATCTCAACAACCTACAAATTACCCAAAGCACAGCAGCGGCTTGATGATGCATGGTTGGAAATTATCCATATGGATAATCTAGAGATGGCAAGGAGGTTGTTAATTGCAGGCAAGCAAGTCAGAGGAAAAGACAGTGAAGAGTATGAGGTTCACAATCCGAGAGCCCCTTTCAGACTGATCTCTCTCATGTTAAGCAAAATCTTCAGGAGACCCGATGGGACAATGTTTATGCTGCATTGGGTTCCTATCATCCACTATGTAGCCTATAAAGGGACAATCTTCAACTGGGTTGATATTCTCTCAGATAGCCTGTCATCAGCTATAACAATAGCACAAGAAGGGTTAGTGGAGAGGAAGGCAGAATATTATATGGCTTCTTACTAAATAGATTGTATCATGGAAAAATGTCCCTTTCCCAAGTTGGGATGCATATGGAACTTGGCAGATGGCACAGTGTTCATTGCCTACAAAATCTTCTGGGCTCAAAATTACAAAAGGGATTACAAACTCATTTGCGAGGATTCATCATGCCCCTATACGAATTAATATTTAATGAAGAACCCAACTGCCTATCTGAGAACGCCATGGAAGCTTTGGAGAAATATGGTGATTTCTATTTTTCTCCAGAAGGTACCTACATAAGAATGTACAAAGGTTCCAAAGCCCTGTATATTCTACCTAGGTACGCTATGGATTATATAGTCCATAAGGAGATGGTGAGATAGGTATTCATTGATGGAATGGGTAATACCCTGTATAAGGCCACGAAAGCTACTTTTCCACCCTTACCCTTCTATGTCGGGGCCTAAAAGTTCTTAGGAATTGCAACTGTGAAAGATTTTGCTGTAGAGTTGAGGAGCTTTCATTTCGGAGAAAAGATTTTTCACAAGAATGATCGACAGGGCAAAATTGCATAGCATTGCAAAGAACTCTCCACTCCATGTGAGTATGCAAACTATTATGATCAAGAGGAGGAAGCATATAGGGGGATCAACAATATGACTGAGCTACAGATTTTTCAAATGGGCAAAGGAGGGGCCAGCTCGAGCTCTAACGTTGTGGGGAAAATAGGTCCGCAATAGGAAAAGGATACCGTGGAGACTGTTGAGGTTTTCTCAAAAGAAGAACAAAGGCTCCTAGAACAAGCCAAGAAAATTGAAGAGAGTTTAAGAGTCCAGGCAGCCGAAGCCGAGGCAAAGAGGAAAGAAGAAGAAGAGAGAATCAGATTGGAAAGAAATGCGAAATAGGAAGAAGATGATACATTAAGAAGAGAGCAGGAGGAAGAGGCACGAAGGAAACAAGAAGAAGAAAAGAAATCCCAATAGGATGTTGATCCAAAAATCCCAGACCTGCAAAACTTAGATATGGGTTCCCCATAAGAGATCTCCCCATTGTCCCTTTTACACCCTACAAAGGTAGTACAGTGTCTCAATGGGAAAAGTTCACATACAACAAGAAAAGAAAAACCATTGTTAAGGAGACAGGTTCCAGTTTGAAAAGGCCTTTTTGGCTAGAAACCATCACTACACATGAGACCACATTCATGCGAAACACAGCGGAGGCTACTAAGCTCCTAGCATCCATCTCCGTAGCCATGGTTACATCGACTGCAGACAATGTCAACATACTAGGAGATAAATTGAGTGAAGAAAAGGAGAAGGCACGTCAGTTGCAAGAAGGTTTAGTTAAAGAGCAGAACTATACAAATGTGATGATCGAGAGGAATGACGCTCTTTCATCTCAAAAGGAAGAGTTAAATGAAATTCTCCAACAACTGGAAGCTGACAGGAGGGCTCTGGCAATACAAGTAAGGGTGTTAAAAGAGGAAAAGGGAGAACTTGAAGAAAAGAATCTGAGGCTTGAATCAGAGAAGGTTGACAACATTCTAGAGATCATTGACCTGAAGAACACATTGAAAAGTTGCAAGGAGGCAACGAATTGTTGGAACAACAACTAAAGCTGGAAAACAGCAAAATGGGAGACATAAGCCCCTTCCACGAACAAGCCTGTGAAATAATAAGAGAGACCTATGGTGTCCAAGAACTCCTATCAAAGGAAATATACAAGCTAAAGGAAATAATGGCCCAGGTTAGGGAGATTAATGTCAAAGCCACCCGGGTCAAGAAGAAGCATGCATGCATGAGTGGGGAGATTAAAAAACACATAGAATGGATGGAAGGGAAGTAGTAATCTTCCTCCAAGCCCAATAAATGTAGTAATATTTCTTCTAGAGCTTCACAGTCTACCATCCCTATAAATGCAACGATTCTCAAATTAGGGAAAATATATTCCATAGGCATTATAACCTCCCTCTCAATGGCCTTTCCCTAAAACAATACTCTGCATGATTTCTGAAAGATTTTATGTACATAAATAAAACTTTGTTTCTTTTTTTTCTTCTTCTTTCCTTTTGCTTTATTTTAATTAATTTGATTACTTTTGGTTTGCTAGTCAGTTTGATTCATTTTCTTTTATTTTGCTCCGGTTTCCCTGTTGATTAGGTTCTTTACTTGAAATAAAGTCCAAACTCAAACCATGGTGTAGCTGAATGAGTGAGACTCCAGAAAAACTCAAAAGGATGGTCATGGGAAGACCATTAACAAAGCGAATGCATATATGTAGCTTCGCTTCCGCTGATTGGTTTCTTAGAATGCAGTGATCCTCTTTCCTGTTGGTCAAAGTAACCCCTGTCAAATAGCTAAGATCTGACATTTCCTTTTAACTATCTTAGGGACCATTCACCCTAACATGAGCAGCTGTCTCAAAAATTTAACTATGGCAAGACCCATGGAGAGGAAGCATGTCTCACAGATACATGGTATTTAAAATGATCCCATGCTGCAAGTAAAGCCCAAAGGCATATATCAAAGAGTTTGGTTTCCAGAAATTCTCCCCTCAATTAAAGCACGGTGGAGAAAATAAAAGGATGTTCAAGGAAGCTGAAGGAAGCTATCTAATAAACCAGACCAGCAAGGTTCTTCTCCATCCGTGAATCATGAAATCAAATCTTTTGTTCACACAAAAGGAAATTTTGAATTGAAGAACTTATATCGAAACTTTGAAAGCAGGAGAAACTTATTTTTGGAAGACTCAAAGCGGCTAAAAATTGAGAATTAAAGAAACATCTAAAAGATGTGACAGCATGGGAATGAGGAACAAACGAATGTGCCTATGAGATTTTGTTACGATCCTGTGGAGTCCTATGCTATTGAGCTTCTGAAAGACAGTTTTCTTTTAATCCCACAATTCGGCCCTTAGAGAGTTTCAAAGAAATCTGAGTCAAGGTTGCCTTTTTCCCTTTATCACCCTCACAGTAAGAGTGATCAATGCATTCTTCGAAGCTGAACTATGGAGACATTTGGTTGCACATGAAATCAACACTTTGAAAGTTTCCTGACTTCCAGATGAGTTTGTTTTAGATATCTGTGTTCGCCAACGAATCGCCATTTGTTGTTGGAACAACAACCCCCCCATTTGATTTTTTGAAAAAATATTGGGGCCCCTCCTCTGTTTTTTGACAAAAGGTCTTCCTAAGGTCATTCGGACATCATCATCTTTCCTTACTTGGTTTTTCCCCTAAAAAAAGGTCTTAACTTGCCTTAAATGTTTTTTTGAGTTATGTCTTTTTTCGCTTAAGTAAAACTCAATATTTTGGGCCGCGCAGCGGAAGCTCTGAGCTAACCTTTCCACAATGGTAGAAGAGTTGGTCTAAGCCTTCCGAAACCACGGAGTAAAAAAGGGTTAAGTCAAACCGCGGCGGAAGAATTTATCTTAAAACATCCGAAAAGGTGAAAATTTTGATCAAGTGGCCCCACGACGGAACATTTTCATCAAGTTTCTCCGCTACGGTGGAAGCTTCCATCTAACTCTTCTGCAAACATCGAAAACGTATCAACAAGTCTTTTGCAGAAAGACTTTCCTATCTCTTTCGCACCGGCGGGTAGAATGGCACATTTTCGGTAAAACTCGGCTAACCTTAAAAGTAGACAAACTCGCTTAAGTCTGCCAATGCGTTGCGGCACACTGCTCTTTTGCGGAAACATTCGGGCAGTTTTCCCACAATGGCAAAAAAGTTTCAGCTTTTCTTTCTGCATTGGTCGGAAGCCTTAACCTAACCTTTCCATTTGCGGTGGTCATATTTATTGGAAAGGGGAGTGATTTGACCCATTCGTACGCACCCTTAAATCCCATTTTAATGACATTTCAATCACCATATTAATGGTTGACACGTACCGTTTGATATTTATAAGGAGTGAACCCCGTTTGCATCCCATTGTCTCTCATCACCCGGAGCTTTCTTCCCATCCCGTTTGAAGACGTAAAATACATTCTAGACTTGCAGACTTTGCAACGAGCACCAGCATCACTTCATCCCTTCTAGGTTAGTAAGTTCGCGGACCCTGTTATGATTTATGCTTCTTTCTTAAAGGGACATGATCCGTCAGTTTTTCTTTTGTTCTATTCTATCCATGGTGCTTTTCTCAGAGCAATTATGCCCATCGTTGACCCTTTGTGTACCCGACTCAGAATTTTCCGAAGCCCTTAGCATGGATGTAAAAGGCCCTAGAACCTCAAGGCTCCCACAGCTTAATTGATTAGAAGAATGCTGCCTCTACTCATCACCCGTTTAGACCAACCCGGCCCGTCCTCGCACCAGGTTTTTAGCATTTTCGCAACTGTGGAATTACATCTTATAAGCCAGTCTTTCTCTTGTCTTTTAAAATAGCTAGACCCACCTATGTACATTTGCTTTCATGGTTCCCAATTGCAATATCAACAGCAGAGGCAACTAAATTAAAGTTTTTTAAGATCATAAAATGGCACGTGAAAGAAGTTTTTTTTGCTTTTAAAAGGAACAGTGATCAAATGGAAGTTGGGAGTTTTTGGGTTGACATTTGGATATTATCATTATAAAAGGCATGCTAGTTTGGATTGTTAACATCGTGTCACACATTCTTATTCACATTTAGTTGTTGAGAAGGATTTTCAAGATGGCTAAAGGTGGCAAGAGGAAATCAAAGGAAGTCGACAAAAGCACAAGAGTAGAAACAACGTTCCAGGATACCAAGTGCACCACAGACGTACCTCCAGAAGTAGACTGGGGAGATGTCTACCACATGATAAGAGATCAGGACTTCCCTGAAGCTCTTCTTGAGGAGGAATGTTTATATTAGAACATCCAAAACTCCTGTATATCCAAGGCAGCCACACGTCCAAAACTCTTCCTATGCTCAGAAGTAATCGGATGGGTGTTGCAACATGCGAACACCAAGACAAGAGTTATAGCAGATAGCACAGGAAACGATTTCACCTCATTTCACCCATCTTATATCTCAACAACCTACAAATTACCCAAAGCACAGCAGCGGCTTGATGATGCATGGTTGGAAAGTATCCATATGGATAATCTAGAGATGGCAAGGAGGTTGTTAATTGCAGGCAAGCAAATCAGAAGAAAAGACAGTGAAGAGTATGAGGTTCACAATCCGAGAGCCCCTTTCAGACTGATCTCTCTCATGTTAAGCAAAATCTTCAGGAGACCCGATGGGACAATGTTTATGCTGCATTGGGTTCCTATCATCCACTATGTAGCCTATAAAGGGACAATCTTCAACTGGGTTGATATTCTCTCAGATAGCCTGTCATCAGCTATAACAATAGCACAAGAAGGGTTAGTGGAGAGGAAGGAAGAATATTATATGGCTTCTTACTTGATAGATTGTATCATGGAAAAATGTCCCTTTCCCAAGTTGGGATGCATATGGAACTTGGCAGATGGCACAGTGTTCATTGCCTACAAAATCTTCTGGGCTCAAAATTACAAAAGGGATTACAAACTCATTTGCGAGGATTCATCATGCCCCTATACGAATTAATATTTAATGAAGAACCCAACTGCCTATCTGAGAACGCCATGGAAGCTTTGGAGAAATATGGTGATTTCTATTTTTCTCCAGAAGGTACCTACATAAGAATGTACAAAGGTTCCAAAGCCCTGTATATTCTACCTAGGTACGCTATGGATTATATAGTCCATAAGGAGATGGTGAGATAGGTATTCATTGATGGAATGGGTAATACCCTGTATAAGGCCACGAAAGCTACTTTTCCACCCTTACCCTTCTATGTCGGGGCCTAAAAGTTCTTAGGAATTGCAACTGTGAAAGATTTTGTTGTAGAGTTGAGGAGCTTTCATTTCGGAGAAAAGATTTTTCACAAGAATGATCGACAGGGCAAAATTGCATAGCATTGCAAAGAACTCTCCACTCCATGTGAGTATGCAAACTATTATGATCAAGAGGAGGAAGCATATAGGGGGATCAACAATATGACTGAGCTACAGATTTTTCAAATGGGAAAAGGAGGGGCCAGCTCGAGCTCTAACGTTGTGGGGAAAATAGGTCCGCAATAGGAAAAGGATACCGTGGAGACTGTTGAGGTTTTCTCAAAAGAAGAACAAAGGATCCTAGAACAAGCCAAGAAAATTGAAGAGAGTTTAAGAGTCCAGGCAGCCGAAGCTGAGGCAAAGAGGAAAGAAGAAGAAGAGAGAATCAGATTGGAAAGAAATGCGAAATAGGAAGAAGATGATACATTAAGAAGAGAGCAGGAGGAAGAGGCACGAAGGAAACAAGAAGAAGAAAAGAAATCCCAATAGGATGTTGATCCAAAAATCCCAGACCTGCAAAACTTAGATATGGGTTCCCCCATAAGAGATCTCCCCATTGTCCCTTTTACACCCTACAAAGGTAGTACAGTGTCTCAATGGGAAAAGTTCACATACAACAAGAAAAGAAAAACCATTGTTAAGGAGACAGGTTCCAGTTTGAAAAGGCCTTTTTGGCTAGAAACCATCACTACACATGAGACCACATTCATGCGGAATACAGCGGAGGCTACTAAGCTCCTAGCATCCATCTCCGTAGCCATGGTTACATCAACTGCAGACAATGTCAACATACTAGGAGATAAATTGAGTGAAGAAAAGGAGAAGGCACGTCAGTTGCAAGAAGGTTTAGTTAAAGAGCAGAACTATACAAATGTGATGATCGAGAGGAATGATGCTCTTTCATCTCAAAAGGAAGAGTTAAATGAAATTCTCCAACAACTGGAAGCTGACAGGAGGGCTCTGGCAATACAAGTAAGGGTGTTAAAAGAGGAAAAGGGAGAACTTGAAGAAAAGAATCTGAGGCTTGAATCAGAGAAGGTTGACAACATTCTAGAGATCATTGACCTGAAAGAACACATTGAAAAGTTGCAAGGAGGCAACGAATTGTTGGAACAACAACTAAAGCTGGAAAATAGCAAAATGGGAGATATAAGCCCCTTCCACGAACAAGCCTGTGAAATAATAAGAGAGACCTATGGTGTCCAAGAACTCCTATCAAAGGAAATATACAAACTAAAGGCAATGATGGCCCAGGTTAGGGAGATTAATGTCAAAGCCACCCGGGTCAAGAAGAAGCATGCATGCATGAGTGGAGAGATTAAAAAACACATAGAATGGACGGAAGGGAAGTTAGAGTTTGCGACAACTCTTCCCCTTAAGTTTGTTTTTGAGTACAAGGAAGATATACACACCCTAGAATATTCTAAAGACTACAGAGTAAAGTTGGCCACCGTAACCTTAGCTACTTATGAGCGGTGCAAGAATTTGTATTCCCAAATACGAGCCACACAGGAAAGCTGTCAGATAGCCATGCCTAAAAATTTAGAAGAATTCCCGGATAAAGCACAACGTTTATCTAAGCTAAGTGAGGAACTCAAGGCAGAAAGTTAATATTTGCAGAAGCTAGATGTCTTGACTTCGGAAGACCTGCACCAATTTATCAGCGAAGCAACTATTCATAAGCACCACCTAGAAGAAAGTCTCAGGGCCACAATGGCAGAACTAACCATCTTAGCAGAAGAACTCGCCAAGCAAAGAGTGTCCCTCAGATTTATGATTCCCCTGGTTGGGATAAATATAGTAAAAGAAACAAATCAATGGGGAAATTATATAGTAGAGGCAGATAGAGTACATCAGGTCTCTACATCAGAAAGTGTCCCAGCTATTGCAGTAGTGATAGAAGAAACCCCGACAGTCTCAGAAGCCCCTAAGTCTCCCAAAGAGCCAGCTCAGGGATAGCATGCCTCATGATGGATATTTTATGCATGCACCTTTGAAATATTAAAATGACTTGTAATATTTGACTCTCAATTTTTGAAAAGTTATTGGATATATTTCCATTTTTGTAATATTAACTCTACAAGACAAATTAGAGGAATATAAAATGGTTAGGGTACAGGTGGCAACTCCTGGCACATCTTTTAAAGCTATATATAGCTGATTAGAATGAGATAGAAAGGACTTTTGGCGGGTGAAAGGTTTTCTGTCTTGTAAATGAACTATTTCTGCTACATGAATAAGATAAATCGTTTTGGCCTGTGGAAGCTGGCACAACACTTTGCTTGGAGTCTTGTTGGATAATTGTTGAATTAATTCTGCGTTTTCATACATTTCCTGTGAGATCTTTCCTAGCTATTGTGAATTAATTCTCTGCTATGAATGGTTTCATTTCCTTTGCAAAATTTTTGTGTTAAATGGGTGATTGAATGTTTATCTTTATCCAGGCTATCTTGGATAATATTTGATTTTGTTGTAAATGCTCCTTCCAATTTAACAGCTATATGTGAAGTTATTGGGTGTGTTTTCGGTTTATTACCCATTCTTTAAATTGTTCCTTATAAGGATAGGATAAATTAGATTTAAATTAGATTAGCATAGATTTGTTTACGACATGCATTTAACCTAGGGCACATGCATATCATAATAAATACAAAATTACATAACCGGTGGATCGGGCCACAACCGGTAAAACAAACAAATCTTCAAATCTTACACGGTAGCCGGAACCGTTAATCGGACGGATTCCCCATACCAAACGGTGGGCGATCTAGTTGGGATCGCTTACTGGGGAGAATTCCTTGCTGATTGATGCATCAATATTCGAGGCATCAATAGGTCCATTTGATTGTTTGAATGACAGTGGACGAGGACTTGGCATGCTTAAAAGATCGCACCTGTCATTCGAAGATCTTGAGTTAAGTGCCAACGTAGAAGTGAGTGAATCTAGTGAATATGTGTGGTTTATAATATATTCAACCATGTCAGAAGCTGAGCTTTGGACAGGTTGAATGTAATTCACGTAATGAAAATAGATTACACGTGAAAGATCATAATTCGATTAATATGGTGGCAGGTCGTACAATAGGATAAGTAAGATCGAATGGCGGTCATGCAATGATTCATAATGATGCATAATCCATTCGTTTAATGGAGGCGGGGTGGGAAAGAGAATGAAGCCATGTGTAAAATCGACATTTGATTCATCCTTGTCATAATTAGCCAATAAAACTTATCATTAGTATTCAATATTGGACATCTTGGCATACTAAATAAAGCTGTTATAGGCTATGGTTTGATTCAGCACTCCATTCAAAACATTTTTTATTTGCCTCATTTGGATCAACATTCAACCCATCATTCAATCCTTCATGTAGACTTTTGTTTATACAAGATCTTATTGTTGATGTTGACCAAAGCTGATTTTGTAGAGAATTTTTGAAGTTGTTAGTGCACAAAAGATGCTGTAAACTTTGCTTTTCTGGATCTTTTAGTTGTGTTCATCTTTTTGTTCTTGATTAGATCAATTTTCTTCTGCTTTTGCATTAACCTGAAAACACCTGTCATTCAATCAGAGATAAATAATTTTTTCATAAATATTCAGAGAGTAAGAACAGTTCTAATCTTCCCCCGAAACCAAAAATATGGCGTGTCCTCAAGCCATCAAAGATGAAATGATTAAAATTAAAAATTTTCAATTGAAAGTATTACAGATAGCTTTTAAAATATTGTGATAATTTTCATTTGGAAATGAAATATTAACTAATAAATGTAGATGATTTAGATATGTACATTCATAAAAAAGAATCCAATAGTGCTTAAAAGACCATATGAAGAATAATAGTGTAAGAGATGTGAAAAAATGCCATAGGAAAACTAGTCGTCCATGACTCATTGTAAAGATCTCTTGTCATCCAAAGAATATAGATAAGGTTCACCGTAAAGTTTGTGAGATATACTATAATTATGGGTCCCATTTCTAGGATAGTCATATCCTAGGTATTTGTTTGAATTAGATGACAAGGTCCAAGTCCAAGTTACATCCATCATCTAATGACAGTATACATAATCGGCTTAAACATGTGTTTGTATACTCAGGTTTTTTATGAGTTATGTGAATAGCAATACATTAACCAAACCTCTTTTACCCAATATTGACCCACTGCCAGCAGGCCTGTTCAGTACCCCGATGGGTTTATCATGGTATCATGCAAGCATAGCATGCTGCTAGCAAGCCTATTCAGTAGCCCGATGGGTTTACTTGCATTTACCGAGCTTCCTTGTTTAACATTTTACTTAGCATGGACCCACTACCACTGAGCCTATTCAGTACCCCAACGGGTTTGCTTCGTATAATGATATATATATATTGTAAGGAATTTGGTTGGCACTAGAGTGTGCTAATACTGTTAAACACGTAATTCAAAATTTTAGCACAAACCTTATGAGTTACTTTATTTATAATGGCCTAAATTATAGATCATGCCAAAAGATAATAACCTAAAGCTGTTCTTTGACTTCACAGTCTATCTTCTTCATAAAAGTTCAGTAATGTTCCCCACAAAATAGAAAATATCACCCACTTTTAGGCTACCTTTTAAAGGTGCTTTAGAGACAAGTTTTGATAATGAGTCCAGGATGAACTAGCAGTCCATAGGTGTAAGATAGAGTTTTGTGGAGATCATAATAATTGACGTAGGTCTTTTAAACAACTGTTATAATGATAAATCAGAAGTGTGCATGTCTGAATCAAATACCATATACAGAATCATAAAATAAAGTGGTTATAAATGATATCAAAAATGCTTTATCCTTTCACTATAAATTTTCAATTTTAACAGTAACCGAAAGAGATGGAGAACTGTAAGTATTTCTTTTTAGAGCACTTCCCTTTTTGCATAATATCACATGAGCTGATTAAAAAGATAGGGTTCTTGTGATTAAGCTACAAAACCACTTATTAGACGATTCAAATTTTATTTAAAACAAAAACATATGTACAAAACAAGTTATGTAAAATTTTCAAATTAACGAAAGGAAAAAGAGTCTTCCTGTTTTATTGACAATATTTTACAAACTGATCAGAATAGATTTCCTGTAAAAAAGAATGTAATCAGTTGTTAGAAATGACTCTTTATTATTGAAAATAAAAATCATATTTACATATATATATTCAAAAGAAGATAACCCAAAATAATTGAAGGACTAGGAAGAGGAGGAATGGCTTCCTCTTCTACTAGCTCCATTTCTTCCTGTTGCAAGGCATTCTGCACAAAATCCTGTTTAGAGATTGGTTGATGATAAAGTCTAAGTCTGTGTTTGTTTACAACAAAAGAAATTTGTGAATCATCAATTGTCTTAATTTTAACGGATCCATTATCAAAGGCTGTGACAATTTCATATGGACCCATCCAACGAGTAGTTAATTTACCTTTAAAATTTTTGTATCTTGAATCAAAAAGTAGTGCACAGTCTCCAATTTTGAATTGTTTTTGTTTAATGTATCTACCATGCCATTTTTTGCGTTGGTTTTGTATTAAGATTGTACGTTGAATAGCATCTTTCCTAATCTCGTCTAATTCATTTATCTGCAGGATTCATTGCCTCTGTGCTTCTTCTAATTTCATCCCTAATTGTACAGCCATACGAAAGGTTTTGAATTGAAATTCAATGGGTAGAAGAACTTGTTTACCATAAACAAGTTCATAAGGTGTGTGACCAGTAGTGTTTCTCCATGTTATTCTATAAGCCCACAAAGCTTCAGGAAGCATATCTTCCCAGTCTTTGTGGTGTAACTCTATAGTCTTAGTAAGGATGGCTTCTAATACTTTGTTGGTGGATTCTACCTGACCGTTGGCTTGCGGGTGATATGGTGAAGATTTATAATGTCTAATACCATATTTGTCAGTAAGCTCTTTCATTAATTTGGAGGTAAACTGAGATCCTTGATCGGTTACAATTTCCCTAGGTACAACGAATCATGTAAATATTTCTTCATAAATGAATTCCACCACATATTTCTCTATGGCTCGGAATAAAGCTTTAGCTTCTACCCAATTGGTGACATAATCTGTAAAGACTAGGATGTACTTCTTCTTGCGAGACATAGGGGAAATTGGTCCAACGAAATCTAGAGCCCATTTTTCAAAAGGCTCAATCATAACTTGGGGTTGTAAAGTTATCTCATCGGATGGTGTAGGTCTACCCATTATTTGGAAACTGTCACATCCCTTGACATATTTGGCAGCATCTTTGAAGATGCTTGGCCAATAATACCCAGAGTGCAATACTTTGTATGTTGCTCTCTTATCAGAAAAATGCCCACCGCAAGGTCCACCATGACATGCATGTAGGATATCTGCCATCTCATTCTCCCATACGCATCATCTAATAATAAGGTCAAGACCAGTACGAAAGAGATCATTATCTACCTAAGAATAATTGGAACTTTGAACTATGATCCTACGTTTCTTAGCTGGGGAGATATGGTTAGGTAGCTTTCCAGTTGCTAAATAATTGGCTATATCTGCAAACCATGGGGTTCGAATAGATACAAGGAACAAATGTTCATCTGGGAAGCTATCATTAGCAGGGCTGGAATTATCGTCAATTTGAATTTGAGAGAGGAAATCAGCTACTAGAATCTCTCGACCGGGACGATCAACAATGGTGATGTTGAATTCTTGTAACAAAAGAAGCCACAGAGTCACTCTGCAATTGGTAATGGGTTCATTCATCAAAAATATGATGGCAGAGTGGTCAGCGTGTATAAAAATTTCATATCCTGTGATATAATGACAAAACTTGTTGATGGCGTAGACTACTGCTAAAAATTCTTTTTTCAGTAACAATGTATTTTGATTCTACAGGAGTCAAATTTTTACTAGCAAAGTAGATGGCATGTGATGTTTGTCCCTCTTTTTGACCTAAAACTGCCCCTATGGCTATGTCGGAAGCATCAGTGGATATATGGAAAGGAAGGGATCAATTTGGGCCCCTAAGTATTGGTGCCACTGATAGCTTGGCCTTCAGAGTTTCGAAGGCTTGTTGACACAGTTCAGTCCATTGAAATTATGTGTCTTTCATGAGTAGTTTGAACATAGGTGTGGCTATTTTAGTGAAATTTTCAATGAAATGTCTATAATAGCCGGCATGGCCAAGAAAACTTCTTACTTCCTTCGATGTATTTGAAGGAGGAATATTAACAATTATTTCGATATTGTTGGGATCCACCTTGATACCTTGAAAAGAGACATGATGTCCCAAAACTATGCCCTGGGTCAGTAGCATTTTACATTTTTCATGACTAAGAGCTAAGTTCATTTCTTGGCACTGAATAAGAACTGTTTCGAGGTTATCAAGGGCTTCCTGGAAGGTATTACCATAAACTGTAAAATCATCCATATAAAATTCTACACAGTCGTGTATGAGGTCAACAAAGATTCCTAGAATTGCACGATGGAAAGTAGCAGGTGCATTACATAGGCCAAATGGTAACACTCGGTAGGCATACGTCCCCCAAGAGCAAGTGAAGGTTGTCTTGTCTTGATCCTCAGGTGCTATGAATATTTGATTGTATCCACTATACCCATCAAGGAATGAAAAATATTGTTTCCCTGATAAGGTGTCTAACACTTGATCGATGAAAGGCAAAGGGAAGTAGTTCTTAAGAGTGGCCTTGTTCAGTTCTCGAAAGTCAACACAAATACACCATTTCCCTATGACTTTCTTTGGAACTACCACCAGAAGAGAAACCCATTTATTGTTGGAAATTGGGTAGATGAATCCAGCGTTAAGGAGTTTTTGTAATTCATCCTTTACTATATCCTTTAGGGATGGATTTATTCTTCTTTGGGGCTGCCTAATAGGAGGTATGTTCGCGTTTGTGTAAATGTGATGGATACAGGTATCTAGGTGTATACCTTTCATATCGGTATATTCCCATGCAAATGCTCCAGTTTGACTTTTGAGAACTTTTAGTAATTGTTTTTGCTGACTCTCATCCAAACCTGCATTTATATGTAGAAATTTGTCAGAACTAACCTCACATGGGATGGTATAGGATCCTAGGTGTTCTTCGATTGCGAAGACATAGGTTGTACTTGTAAATGTTGAGAGGCTCATGTTTTCTTGGAATTCATCTCCAAATATCTGGTTAAATTGGGAAAAAGATTGCGGAAAATCTACACATGTTGTGGAAGAGATAAATTGGTTCAACACATTCTTGGTATTTTTCTCTTGAAGTGACCGAGAGAGATCACTGACAAGGGAAATTTCTTCTAATTTCTCATCCCTGAAAGGACAATCTAACCAAAATAGGTTTTCATTTATTGGCTGAGCTGGTGGGCATAAAGCTAGTTTTCTTGTAGATAACCCATTAGAGATAATCATCTCTCCATCCCTACATCCTATAAATGCATTAGCAGTAGCCAACCAAGGTCTTCCTAAAATAATGGGGTGACCTTTGGAAGGGTCTTTTGACTCTATAACCATTAAGTCCGCGGGATATTCCCATGAGGCTACTGATACAGTGATGTCATCTAAGATCCCAACAGGTTGCACCATAGTGCGATCTGCTAATTCTAGCATTGTTGGGGTAGGGCAGAGGAATGGTCCTAAATTGAGAGTTTGTAATAATGTGGTAGTCATCAAATTCATAAAAGCTCCCATATCAATAAGTGTGTTCCCTATGGAAGTGTTATTGATGATAACAGTCACCACAGGGTTTCCTGGGTTTGAATATTTTGCTATTCTAGGTTGGTTTTCTATGTAATCTGATATTTCTCCTATTACATGAATCGTTGGAGGGTCTTTTTGTTTCCTCCCTAGTTTCTAAATATAGATTTCCTTTATTACCTTACTATAGATTGGGATATCCTTAATGGCTTGTAACAAAGGGATCTTAATGAAAATATTTTTCAATTCGTTAATGATATCATACTCTGGATAAGTTACAGGTTTTTCTATTACTAGACGCTCCGGATATGGAGGTGATTTTTCCCCTGGAATTCCTGCTTTGTGTGGATGGTTGTGTGCTGAAGATCTAGAAATAACCACATCTTCAAGAATCACATCATTCAAAACTTCGATAGGTATGTTTTCTTCTTCATTTTCTTCTTGGATAACAACTAAGGACTTGGGCTTATCTTGCAAAACTCTTCCAGACCGCAGTTGAATCTCATGTATTGGTGCGGTCGAAATGGAACATGATGGAAGAGGTAACAACCCAATGTTATTAAGATCTTGGGTTGGTTTGTTGTTAGGATTCGGTATCGGTTGTGTAGGTAATATTGTGGGTGTTGGAGGATTCATGTTATGGAAATGGTGAGGTTGATTTGGGATAGGGGGTAGTGAAGGAGGTACAAATCTAGGCGGAAGTTGATGAATATTAGGTGGGTAAGGATAGTTAGGCATAGGAGGAGGTGTTTGAGCATAAGCTTTCCCTATCCATCCATGTGGCCATTGTTGTTTTTGACCATTTTGAGGAGGGTACTGTGATGGCCAATTCTGCCAACCTGATGTATTCCATTGTTGAGGGGGATGATAAGGATAGTAATAAGGTGGAATTTGTGATGAATCTTGATACGATGGCTGATCTCTAGGTTTCCAAGGCCTCCTAGGTATTTCAACAAAATTTCCACTCTTGTATACAGCTTTTAATCCAGGCAATGATGGACAATCATTGGTTGGACGTTCTTCTGTACATAGGTGACAGAATGACACATTATTTAAGGGACATTCTCGTTGAAGATGTTTAGTTCTACACCTAGGACTGAAAACACTCATTGCTGCACGCTGTTCATCTTGTCTCTTTTTAGCTTGTAGTGCATTTAATTGAGAACCCATGGCAACTAAAATATCTATATTGAAATTTTCCAATAAGTTTCCCAATTCTACCCTTGTAACTCCACCAGGGCTGGATGTGTTTCCTTTGGGATTCCTAGCATAAGATTCTCGAAAGTGTCTTCCACCTTTCCCTCTAATCCTAGAGTAATTCCTACATAGTTCACAAATCTCTGTAAAAGACTTATGAGAAATGTCTCATGCTCCCATGAGATTAAGGTTATCTAAGAATTCTTCTGAGATTCCTTTGAGGAAGAGTGTTCTTACTGCATCTTCTTGAAGATCACTATACTTGGATTTGTGTAACACATAGTTAAATCTTTCGAGATAGTCTTCTAAGCTCTCATCTTCAAGTTGTTGAATTTTAAAAATATCATTGCGAGAGTCCTTAGGTCTATAGTAATCCTGATATTTTCATAGAAATGCATTCTTCATGTCTTCCCAAGTTCTAATACTAGATTCTCTTAATCCCATGAACCATCGAAGAGAAGAATCTTTCAATGTGGCAGGAAAGAGTTTTAGTTTTTGGCCATCTTGTAGGTAATTATAACTCCTACATAGAATGTCAAACTTGAATAAGAATGTGTCCAGATCCTCACTACTCTTCCCATAAAAGGTTGGTAGTGAGGAGGGAGGTATGTTTTTCATAGTAACATCTTGTGTAGTGTCTAAGATAGGGAACCCGAAGGTACCTTCAGTTCTAACCTCTCCATCTTCTTCATCTTGTCACACATGATCTTCATTTTCATCCCCCATGAAGATTCTATTGGTAAAGAGAGAAAATCTAGGTGGCTCCTTTCTTGGTGAATATGGGACATCCCAAAGTTCTATTTAAGGAAGGGTATTCTTCTTTTTAGGAGGAGAATTACCAACTATGTGGGAATCCATTTTTGGAGGTCCTACTGTTGTTGTATCAAACTATGAGATAACTATGTTCACAGAACTTTCAAAAAGATTGTCTACTTGTGTAGGATTGACAAAATCTACTAAGTTTGGACCACCTACTATTGAAAATGTAGTGTCTTTGGGTTTTTGGACTAATGGAGAGTTGAGAGGTCCTGAAGTTTTATCCTTTTGAGTTTCCTCTTGTCTAATTTCAGTCTCAATATGAGATTGAGGTTCTTCTAGTGGAATTTCTTTATGAACATAATGGTTTGATGTCCCTATGTTTTCCCCTAATTGATTTCCAGAAAGGATTTCCTTTGACTTCCAAGTAGGACTATCCCCTTTAGGTGTCTTCCGATACCTCTCTGTTGAGTTAGTAGTTGGGGTGGCAGGCCCCCCATATAGGTTAGTAGGAATTTTAGTGGGGATTTTAGTAAGAGAACTAGTTTTAATAAAACTACCTTGTGAATCTCTAGACCTATTCATGAAAACAAATTATAATTGAAATAAGTTCTAACTACATAACTACTATTGCTGCGTTTTGGGGATGCTTGTTATAATGGATGCACAGGTTCTTACCTCTCGTCTTACGGCTCACCTGCCACCAACCTATTTTCAAAGGAAAGAATATAACTAAATTAAAAAGGAGTTTTACTTATCTATGACTGAATTCTACCTATTTATCTACAACTCCTCGGCAACGGCGCCAAAATGTTGGGGTGTGTGAGCTATCTCAAAGAAAAAACCTAATATTTAATTATCGAACGGGGTTGGTAATCTTAGAGTTGAGGAAAAGTATATGCTAAGTTAGAATGGCACCTAATATTTTCAGCTTGTCAGACCTTAAAAATATTTAATAAAGAAAAGATCAAAAGATCTTTCAAAATGAAAAAATCGAGTCAAACTTCAGAAAAACAATAAAATGAACTAAATCAAACTTAGTTAAACAAATACACTAGAATAGTATCAAATCATACTACTCTACTTTATAATTGAATAATGGAAACTGATTAAAAAGAAAACTACTAACTATGAAAAATGGAAACTACCTAATTTCATATTCTAATCTAAGAATTAGTAAAACAACTATAAATAAATTAGAGACCTATCTATGAAATGGATTAATTTGATGATAAATTACATAAGCAGAAATCTATGCTAATCAAAGCAAATTACAAACTATTTAATAATTTCAACAACTAATTCAAGAAAAACATCTATTCCCATGTAACAGGAACTAGAGTGAATGTATCGTAATGGCTTTCAAATGTAAAAGCAAAACAAAATGGAAGTAAATCTAATATAACTTCAACAAAGAGATGTAATCTACAAAGAGACTAATTACAGTTAACTTTAAACATGCTAATCTATCTACTACCCATGAGAAGAATAATATGATACTAATGAAAACTAGAAGCAAGTAGAAAACTTAATAAAGATATTTACTTCTGAACTTGATTTGGAAGCAAATAGAAAACTTGTTAAAGATATTTATATAAAAGCAAGTAGAAAACTTGATAAAGATATTAATTTCCAAATCCAAATTCTATTCCATGAACATCTTCATTATCTATCTAAATAAGAAACTGATCCTAATCTTAATGAAGGAAACTATCAAAACTAAAATACTTGGAGAATGAAATTATTAACTCTAATCTAACTAAGTCTTAAGAGCATGTAATAAACTAGGCTAGGAATAAGACTGATAAGTTTTTAAACAACAACATATTAGCAAATTAAATATGAAAGACATAATTTAAAAGACAGTTAAAGCAAACTAAGAATGATAACAAGACTTTAATTAAAACTTTATGGAATGTAAAACAAGGGCCTAATTATGGTTAAGAATACTATTTAAGAGCAAGAAAGATTGCAGTTAAGAAAACTAAGAAACTGAATTCAAATGAGCATAAAAACAATGCAGAAAGAATGAAAATCCAAATGACGATCCAGATGACTGTCCAAATGACAGTCTAGATGAGGAAAAACGAGTTAACTAAGGAAAATAATAGTTTTGATGATCTTAATGTCAGCTGGCGAATGCAGATGAACCTACAATGCATATAAATCAGTGAGAAGACTTGTTGAGAAGCTATGATAATAGAGAGAAACCTATTCTAATCATTGTTGGAGAGATAAACTATTCCTATGATATGGTAAAGCAAGATTGAGATGAGAGATAGAATTAACCAATAGCTACAAAGAAGAGGCCAATGAAACTAATTTTAATCAGAACTAAGCTGGAAACAACAACTTAACTAACTCTATCTAATTTTCAGAAGATTAGAAAACAAACTATCTAATTATCAAAGACTGAAATTAAACTATCAAAGCTATAATTTGGTGGACCATTTACTAATTCTGTAAACACAAACTATGTTAGCAGCACAATATAAATTACAGAGAAGAAAGAAATATCATGTACAGAAAAACGAATTTAATTACATATACATGAAAATAAACTAACTATTTGCAGAAAAGAAAATGCAAAAAACAAAAACAAAACCTCTAGTTGATGAGGGGCCCTTCCCAGCAATTAGAGATGGAAAACTAAATTTGTTTAGTTACTCAGAACATAAACAAACTAGAACTTCCATTAACTTGAGAAAATTACAAAACGTCTGCTATCTACTCTTGATAATTTCTAACTCTAACTATATCTCTGTCTACAGACTAACTTGACTAACTATACAAAGCGTCTATTTATAAATTACAATGGATGAGAAGGTCGACAGAGTCGACCTCTCTAATAATAGAGGCGTTTATGGCTGTAACCGGAAACTTTAAGTGATGCGTGACAGTGTAGGGAGCATCAATCATTCTTCATGGGGTCGGTTTCTTCACGCAGCTGCTAGGAGCATCGATCCTCATTTGATGTGGAATGGGAAGTGTGTTGGCGGACTGAGCGTGGACGGATGAACTCTTCCAGAACACCAGCATGAATGGGCGTGCATGATTCTAGGACGAACGAGCAAGGAAATTGGCATGTGGAGTGTTGACATGGAGGTAGGATGTGTTGTCAAGCTTAGAAGGCAGGAAGGCAAATCTTCCAGAACGGCCGTAACCATCACGTGGCTAACAGAACCCACGTACTCATTTTTTACTTTAATAGCCAGATTTATGCCAACCATGGATTTTGTGAGCTGAATGATGAGCTGGACGCGGTTGAACATTGGAAATATAAACATGCAGTCTAAATGGAAGGTCATTTGAGAAACCGCAGCCTACAGATCAAAACTAAATGCCATGCATGACTGGAAATGTCACTTTAATCATTGATAAATCACAATATAGCGAGATTTGACCAAAATTAATATGATAAACAAATACATGCATACCTGGTCTATTTGATGGACTGAATGGCGGAAAGAATAACTTATTATATCAAAAATAGTGAAATTATCGCCATTCAGTAAAGGCTCAGCTTCTTCACCATCCAATATGAATGCCTCAGTTGGATCTCATCCAATGTACTTCAAAGAAGAAAAATAGTCCACCAGCTTCAAGAAGCAATGGATGTGGACAAACAAGGATCTCTTCACTCCAATCAATCCTAGGATGATGCTCTCAGTAAATGTTTATTTTCTTAATTTCATGCAATATCTCATGTACTACTAATACTACCTCTTTTGGGGATTCTTTTTAAGGATATATTCTATTGGAAGGCTTGCTATAGTATGTAAAGCCAATGAAGCATATAGGTTTCTTTTTTAATTCATAACAGTGCATCACCTTTTGAACCTTAAGTGCGCTCTATATGTTGTATTAACTCACTATCCAACCAAGCTGCAACTTCTTTTAATACAATCTTAAACCATTTATGTTTATAAAAAATATTGCTTGGAATTCAAATGATGAAGATTCATACAAGGAAGAGGATGATATTGAAACTGATCAAAACTTTCAATTTAATTAGCATCTTAAGTAAGTCTCCAAGCAAAACATACAAAACCTGGAATCCTCAGTTTGATAAATTATTAAGCTAATCCGACTGAATCCTACCTTCATCATAAGAAAATAGCAATGTAATTGAGTTGGAAGCTTTTCTAGGTGGGTTTAGTGAAATTCTGCATTCAAAATTGAGGGAGACAGAAGTCTGAACAAAGTTTGAATAACAGGAGCAATTTCAACAGATGGCACCTAGGACTTAAGCTTTTGAATGGTGTCTTGAAGATGCACAGAACTAGTAGCTATGTATTATTGAATTCTTCTCAAATATGCATCTTCATGTTCTAGGTTCAATTGCAGGGATTCAAGTAGAAGCTATTGTAGAGCTTAATCCTGTGATCTATCTCCTTCACCTATAGTGGCATGAAGCCTATGCTCTCTGCACTTAAGATAGATCAATCTCAGGATTTTGTGGATTCATGAAGTCTGTAGCTTCATCACTTCATATTATTTTTAAGCTACAAGCTACATGAAATTAATTGTAGAGATGTGATAGTAGAGTGTATTTCCTATGGTTTGGTTTCAATCCATTCCTTACACACATTCGATCAAGTGGTGATGTGAAGGACTTGTTGAGTCATTCTGACAACAATCCATTTCCTTGGTCTAACATGGCCTGATTCATGAAGCCATGAGTTGATTTTCACTCCCTGTAGAAGAACAATTCACTTGGTATCATTTCACAATTATTTTTAAAAGTCCTAAAGTTGATGAAATCAAATTGTATTGCACTTTTATTTTCAAGTTTTCCTGCTATTTATGTTATACATGTTTGACATTATTTTTTTAAATGGAGCTATATTTTTAAGGTCTATATCTATATAACAGCCATTTCATCAAACACTAAAGTTTATAATCTTGAGCACCAATAGGTATCCCAGAATGCTATAATCATGAACATATCGCTCCAGCAGAAAAAGAAAATCCAGGACTTAGAGGAGGAATGTGTGAATTTGAAAGTCACGTTCTCGGCTCTCAACAAAGGCTCAGCTTCTACACCATCCAATATGAATGCCTCAATTGGATCTCATCCAATGTACTTCGAAGAAGAAAAAAATTCCACCAGCTTCAAGAAGCAATGGATGTGGACAAATGGGGATCTCTCCAATCCAATCAATCCCAGGATGATGCTCTCAGTCAATGTTTATTTTCTTAATTTCATGCAATATCTCATGTACTACTGATACTACCTCTTTTGGGGAGTCTTTTTAGGATATATTCTATTGGAATGCCTACTATAGTATGTAAAGCCAATGAAGCATATAGGTTTCTTTTTTAATTCATAATAGTGTAGCACCTTTTGAAACTTAAGTGCACTCTATATGTTGTATTAACTCACTGTCCAACCAAGCTGCAGCTTCTTTTAATACAATCTTAAACCATTTCTGTTTATAAAAAATATTGCTTGGAATTCAAATGATGAAGATTCATACGAGGAAGACGATGATATTGAAACTGATAAAAAATTTCAATTTAATTAGAAACTTAAGTAAGTCTCCAAGCAAAGCGTACAAAAGCTGGAATCCTCAATTTGATAAATTATTATGCTAATCCAACTGAATCCTACCTTCATCATAAGAAAATGGCAATCTAATTGAGTTGGAAGCTTGTCTAGGTGGGTTTAGTGAAATTCTGCATTCAAAAATGAGGGAGACAGAAGTCTGATAGAGCACTCATGAAGACTTGCATCTAGAGATGAAGAAAGACACGTGTAACTAGGTAACCATCATAGAGAACCAGTAAGAATTGAAGCTACTTACATAGGTGCCTCAGAGGATGATCGTAGACCCATAAATGTTCAACAATTTTGTAGCCATCTTGGTAAAAGTTGACAATGTTGGAGTATTAACACTCCAATAATATTGTAAGTTTCATGTTTATGAAGTGGATTTTTTGGACATATGGAAGTGTTTTTGAAACATCATTATTGCAGTTTATGCTTAATCTCACCTCCTTTCATAGTCAACACTTGGTCACATGATCTGTAACGGGGCTAATGGCTTCTTTTAAAGGGTGTTATATTTGTGTGGGCATGTGCATGAGGAACTTCAAATTTACTATGGCTTATATGGTATTGTTTGAGGGAACTTATCAACATTTTTAAGGACTAAACATTGTAATTTTGGGCCCTATTTTTTTTTTAACCACCAGAGAGAGCATATCACCATTGAAGTTTATCCTAAACTTGTTGCACACACTTTTAATGCAGTATATGAGGATGTTTATTGACAATTGTTGGATGGTTAGGTTGGTAGGATTGTGTCGGGTTGTCCTGTAGTGAATCTGGACTCTGTACTTTTCAAATTGGGGCTATAGACAGAAGTCTATTTGATAAATTATATCAGAAAAGATGGCATCAGGGTTATTGATTGGTTTGCGTAAAGTAAATGGGTGAGTTAAATAGCATTAGGCAACACATTCTATGCATTATGAAAAGGCACCTATGCATTGGTTAGTAAGCTAGGTTGTATATAAATAGAACCCTAAGAAAAAATTGACTGAAGACACAAAACAAACATGGGAGCATTTGCAGAATTTGATGACCTCACATAGGAGACAATGTTGTGCCTCTCTCCTGAGGTTCATGAACAAGAACTGAGGATAAAGTGAAGGTGTCAAGATGATAAGGATAACACTAATGTGATGATATATACATCACAAGAGGAATAATCATTGTTTACTCCACTAAAGGATATATTGAATTCTGGCCAAGTCATGATTGATTGTCTTATAGAGAAAAGTGTTGATATACAATGGCTGGTACGAGGCATGGATATTGTTGTGGAGTACATTGAAAAATGTGCAACCTTGTAGGGTATTGTGGACAATACAAGGCATGGGCATCATGCACAAAATACAAATGCAGAACAAAGGTATAGGGTGTTGAGGATAGTTACAGGTACAGGAAACATGTATGGGGCACGAGTGCAAGGTACAAGTAGTTTGTCTGGGAACAGCAGGACCAGCTTGGTAGAAGAACTAACATGTTTTTTTTGGTCTTTGGTGAGGATATTTTGTATGATTGTGTTTGTGACCATAAAGGAGGGGTGTTGGAACTTGGAAGTAATGGTCATTTACTTAAATTAGGTAGTGTGCTGGTCCTACACTTTTATGTAGTCTTGCCATAACCTTCAAGAAAACCACTTTATTCCCTATTGATAGGGACATGTTAATGTGTCTCACAAAAATAATTATTATGCCCCACATCAGTTTCATGATGAAATAGTTTTTAAAATTATCAATATCAATCATGGCTACAACTCATCAAATTATCAGTTATGGTACATGAACTCTCTTTTTTGGCAATAACTTATAGTTCTACCCTTGTGTTTCTTGAATAGTTTTGTTTTTGAAACATCATTATTGCAATTTATTCTTAAGCTCACCTCCTTTCATAGTAAACACTTAGTCACATGATCTGTAACGGGGCTAATGGCTTCTTTTAAAGGGTGTTATATTTGTGTTGGTATTTGCATGAGGAACTTCAAATTTACTATGGCTTATATGGTACTGTTTGAGGGAACTTATCAACATTTTTAAGGACTAAACATTGTAATTTTGGGCCTTGTTTTTTTTTTAACCACCAGAGAGAGCATATCACCATTGAAGTTTATCCTAAACTTGTTGCACACACTTTTAATGCAGTATATGAGGATGTCAATTGACAATTGTTGGATGCTTAGGTTGGTAAGATTGTGTCGGGTTGTCCCATAGTGAATCTGGACTCTGTACTTTTCAAATTGGGGCTATAGACAGAAGTCTATTTGCTAAATTATTGCAGAAAAGATGGTATCAGGGTTATTGATTGGTTTTCCTAAAGTAAATGGGTGAGTTAAATAGCATTAGGAAACACATTCTATGCATTATGAAAAGGCACCTATGTATTGGTTAGTAATCTAGGTTGTATATAAATAGAACTCTAAGAAAAAATTGACTGAAGAAACACAACAAACATGGGAGCATTTGCAAAATTTGATGACCTCACATAGGAGACAATGTTGGGAAACAATGTTGTGCTTCGCTCCTGAGGTTCATGAACAAGAAATGCGGATAAAGTGAAGGTGTCAAGATGATAAGGATAACACTGATCTGATGATGTATACATCATAGGAGGAACAATCATTGTTTAGTCCACTAGAGGATATATTGAATTCTGGCCAAGTCATGATTGATTATCTTATAGAGAAAACTGTTGAGGTAAAATGGCTGGTATGAGGCATGGATAATGTTCTGGAGTACACTGAAAAATATGCAACCTTGTAGGGTATTGTGGAAAATATAGGGCATGGGCATCATGTACAAAATACAAATGCAGAACAAAGGTGTAGGGTGTTGAGGATAGTTACAGGTACAGGAAACATGTATGGGGCATGAGTGCAAGGTACAAGTAGTTTTTCTAGGCACAGTAGGAACAGCTTGGTAGAAGAACTAACATGTTTTGTTCGGTATTTGGTGAGGATATTTTGTATGATTGTGTTTCTGACCATAAAGGGGGGGTGTTGGAACTTGGATGTAATGGTCATTTACTTGAATTAGGTAGTGTGATGGTCCTACACTTTTATGTAGTCTTGCCATAACCTTCAAGAAAACCACTTTATTCCCTATTGATAGGGACATGTGAATGTGGCTTACAAAAAAAATTGTTACGCCCCACTTCAATTTCATGCTGAAATGGTTTTTAAAATTATCAATATCAATCACGGCTACAACTCATCAAATTATAAGTTATGTTACATGAACTCTCTTTTTTGGCAATAACTTATAGTTCTACCCTTCTGCTTCTATATTTTTTGTACTTGTCGTTTCCCCACCGTATTCAAATCCTAGGTTTTAAAGAATCTGGCAAATCCGTATCCGGATCCGGATCCGTATCTGTATCTTGGTAACTTAGCTCTATTTAGGTATGTTTTATAATATGTATTGATAATATAACTACAATCTGAATAAGGCTATAAGAAATCAATACCAATCTCTCTTGCTCAACATATTATGTCTTTGGCACTTTGTCTAAGGGCTAGGACAAATTGAAATTAAATATAGTTCCGAGTTCCCATAACTTTGTCTAACACTACTTGAGGTCTCCACTGCAAAAAAGGGGTTCATCAAAGGCTTTTACAATTCGAGGAAAGGAATCCTGAGCATGTATAACAATTTAGAAGGTCCATTAGTTAGGAGTTTTGAAGTGACAAGGGAAGCAGGGAAACTAGAAAGGACACAATTCATGGAATAGAGTGCAGTGAAGATGATAAATGTATCATCCTTGGAGTATTTTAGAAGAGTGGTTGGATTTCTGAACCAACACTACACGATGGATGTTACATTTACCTTGCAACTATTATATCAGTCTAGAAGACGGGGATGCAATGCTTGTATAGGATTAGAAATTCAACTGCTAAAGCTTGCAAAGATGATTTACAACTTAAATAAAAGTCTGGACTCTTGACTAGAACATGTTGTTTTCAATAGCAGTAACGGCTTGGTAATTACCCACACTTAATATTGCAGTTGACTGATTGACAAAGTTAACACTGGCACCCTTATGTCCCTACTTTTCGCTTGGACAATAGGAGAGTCCTTCTCTTTGAACATATGATTAAGTAATAGGGTTTGTAGGTGTAAGTGTGTTGAAATTTTGGAAGTTGTTTTTTCCATACCATGGGTTGGGTACTATATTAGGAAAGTGAAATTCCATGGAAAAGGGAAAAAGCTTTGTTTGAGAATGTTTCAATTGATCCATCAATTCATGATCTCTATTAGGTTCACTCAACGGGCGTATCTCACAAAATGTGATTGTTATGCTACAGGAGATGATTATTCCCAAGCCTCTCAAACCATAGTTAGAAAGCATGAGCCTAATAAGCATCAAGTTACATTTGAGTTCTGAGATTTTCCAACTGAAAATTGAAAAATATTTCTGGAATTTTCTTGGACTAAACATCTTTGGAACAGACATTGTTTTTTTGCATGATCTTTGTGAACCAACATTTCATGTGAACACATTATCCATGCTCAGTGAATACTACACCCATTGCTTCTATCTTTCTGGTTTGGGGTGGATTACTAAAATGCTCCTAAAGGAGGGGTGACGTGTTCGGTTGAAACATTATTGAAAACATTTCTCATGCAGATTCAACCAATAAAAACATTGACATTATGTCCAACTGCGAAAGCCTGCATTCTAAGCTCTAGAACTACCATTGAAGCTGCTTTCTATCAGGATAAACTTCTATGTGGCTTTGCATTGGATCTTGTTGAGATTTCTTTTGAGCATGTATTGAACAGATGCTACCAAACTCTGAAAATTTAAATTTCATTACCTACTTTGAAATAATCCAAGTTCAAATTACTCTGCTAAATATATCATACTTCAAATAATTTATACAGTAATCATCAATGTGGAGCATCCCTAGCCTCTAGGTCCTTTTATTATAAGTCAATATTAAGGAACCCATTCTTAGCTCACAACCATCATTTTTTGAGACCTTGATTTGAAATATTTCCCATGGTAATAGAGACATGTACTTTGTTATGAAATTAACTATGCATCATAAACAAAATAGAGAGAAGACATGAAAATTGAGAATTTTATTAACAATCATAAACAAAATAGAGAGAAGACATGAACATTGAGAATTTTATTAACAATGAAGTCCTTGAATACACCTACCAAGTTAGACTCTGAGGACTTGATAAGCTCAAGAAGAGCTCAATTCACCTGCCAAATGACAAACTAAAACTCAATCACACTCATGTTTGGAACACGCTTGTTTCCAAAGATTTTAAGATTATAGGCATTTCCAGCTTGATCTTCATGTTCATGGTTTTCATGTTAAATTCCAAAAATTATCACAATCATATTTAGAACACACTTAATCTTTAATTTTAAGACTTTAGACATTTCCAGATTGGTCTTCTATGGTCAAAGTTGGCATTAAATTCAGACAAGTACTCCTAGAAACTAGTCTTTGTGTATTATTTTACAACTTTTAGAAGTAAAACTGCTTGTTTCTATCTGCCATGAGAGCAATTTGGATTATGATCATGTGCATGGTTCACAATCGTAACTAATATTCAGGATCATGCAGCAAAAAAATATCTGGCAGAGCCATTCCTGCTCTTAACCTTCCTTGGACATCATGTGTTTAATGCTGATAAATTCCTTCAGACAAAAGAAAAAAACAGGCATAGGAAAAACATTAACTAACCAAAACAGAAGCTTGAAATTGTGAATGAATCCTCCAAACACCATCAGCCTACAGGAAAATGTTGAGTTCATCTTGTCCTCATTCAGTATGAAAATCGCTGACCCATTCATTTAACATTAGCAACAAGAAAATAATTTATGACCCAACTGAAGCTGACTTCGTTCTTTTCCTGTCATGCACTAACTATTTGTTTTGATGATTGATTCAACAAATTAGATCTGACTCACATAAACAATCACAGAATGTTTAAGAGGCATATATCTCTTGATTTGCATCTATTTTCAGTTTGAATAGTCAGTTTTGATGGGATCTCCTGTCCAATCATGTACACGCCCATTGAAAACATATTTACGATTAATTTCATGGGATATCAACAAGCATTTCTACATAATCTGAATCTTTGGCCTTTAACGGAGAAGGCATTCAGTTCAATTATATAGAAAGGAGCAATTCTTCCAATATATAAATAGGATCACATAATTGTCTAACCTCCTGGAAAATGAACATAAAAACAAACAAAAGAGAAGTTTTACTGGGAGTCATTAGTATGATTATGACCTCACAGGGCCATAACTAATCCATTGACATTGAGGCACACTCTCAGAATGAATTTGTGAATTAATTCACACTCATTGCTAGCAATGGAACTTAGGCCATAGAGTCGAGGACATTTAGTGTATCGATACCTTTACAGATTGTATTTGGTTGATCAACCTTACCTTACCTGTTCAATAGCTGTTGGGTGTAGGAGCTACATGAGCTATTGTTGTTGAGCTGTTGGGTGTAGGGGGATCGATCGAGCCGAGGGTGCAGAGTTTCCCAGAGTTTGAGCGCAGGAGGGAGGGAGTGTTCGGGTTCAAATTTTGGCTCCATGGTTGGCATGCAGTTAATGCATAGAGTTCGACGGCGGGGGACCCGCAGCCTATACAGATGCCTAATTGGAGGGTGATCGGAGAGTCGGAGATGGAGGGGACACTGTTAAGGCTCTCTCGATGAAACCCAGTGGGCCCCCGGTGCATATCGTTGAGAGAATAGCTCACTCCTATTTTAGGTACCTGTCACGTCCTTTGATGGAGAACTTTTATGATCCCACTTTGGGTGAGTTTCCTAAGTTTATCACTTGTCCATGGAAGTGCTTATTAGTCATGGCACCTCTATAACTTTTGCTTGCATGGTTTTAAAGTAAATTTTATTTTCTACTATGGAAACAAATATGACAATTTCCTTAGCATGTTCCTGCAGGAGAAGTTTTGCTGGATGGTGAAAATATAAAAAACCTTAACATAGAGTGGTTAAGAAGACAGATAGGACTAGTAACTCAGGAACCTGCTCTTTTGAGTTTGAGCATAAAGGAGAATATTATTTATGGACGAACTAATACAACCATGGATGAAGTTGAAGAAGCAGCAAAAAATGCACATGCACATTCATTCATCAGCTCACTTCCTAATGGTTATGATACACAGGTAGATAAGAAAGAGATTTCCTGATGAGATAGTTTACTGATCAAGAATTGGCAAAGTACTTATAGATAGTGATATTGCAGATTGAAAGAGATGAGTTATTTTTTACTGAAGAGAAGAAGATAAAGATTGCTATTGCAAGGGTTGTGGTGTGCAATCTTTGTATTCTACTTCTTGATGGTGCTACTGGTGCTCTTGTTATATGTTTTGAATAACATGTGCCTATGTTATAGTTCAATGTCATATGGTTAGCATCTCTATTTTTGAAACTTTTCATGTCTTTTGCCTGCTTAAAAAATTTATATGTATGATAGATTATGTTCATAGAACTTGAACATATGTAATTATCAACATGGAAGTTCTTTATAATGGCATAGGGAACTGATTGGATAAATCCTAGTAGTTTAGTTCCTAGTTTAGTCTAGTAGTTTAGTTCCTTAATTGATCCTATTTATTATGAGTTATTGAGCTCTCTCACCTGAAAACCCATAAGTCCAACCCAACCATCAAATCTTGTTCATCCCTAGAGCATAAGATGTGCTAGTCAAGTTCGAGTTGCAGTCCTTGAACCAATTCAAGATTTGGCATAGTTACTAAAATTTCTTAAATGAAGAAAGGGAATTGAGGCTTTTGGAAAGAGGGATGGGGTTCCATTGAGCGAGAGCGAGATGCCTTGATATCGGGGCTATCAAAGAAACTAACCAGGGAAACATATCCACCTCTCATTAATGGCAGTTAGATCTCGAATACCATGATACCGCTTTTATGCTCAGTTCAGTTCAGTAGGGTTGGAAATACTTATCTATTGGGATTAATTTAAAAGTGAAAGATACATATACGGGGGCTCATGAGGGCTATGTAAGCGACGTTGAGGAAAAAATATTGCATTATTATCTGGTTAGGGAGCCATAATATATATCTGCAGTTACTTCAGCCTCTGTCTCCACTTCTACACTTGGAATTTACACCTGGAATCAACACAGCGAATGAAGGAGGTTTTGGAACTTCTCCAACTCCACCTTAGTGTGCGCTTGCCTGGGAAACACCCGAGGGATCTCTATTGTATCCATAAGATATCTATTTTGTTCAGAACTCCATATTTAGTTAGTTTTTAGCAGGAATCATGGTATTTGTCCAAGATAGGGGGTAGTATAGGGGGGATGTGAGTAGTCTTGTGCAGGGTGAACTGAAAGCGTGTATGGCGCACTGGAGAATGTGCGGATGTGGGAAAAAGCACGTATGCGGTAATGCAGATGGATTTGGATCCCTGTGTGCCATCAAGAATGGAATGTAGGTTGGGAAACTGATATAGATTCTCCCAACAATTCATCTCATTTTTTTCGAAGCAAATCGCATACATTGATCACACACTCTCCAGTGAATGCAAAATTGTCTGTATTACAAGCCTTGTTTCCCTAATTGTTGTGGATTATAGGAGGTGAGTGTCGGTTGGGTTCTTACCAGAGCTAGTACATATAAAACTTTCACTCTGCAAGCTCTCCCTGTTTCGTCTAGAATCAGGGTCAAAGAAGATCCTTGCAGATACTAAAACAAAAGGCGTGGTAAAAGGAAGTATTGAGCAGTACATTCTGTTTTAGGGCCCTTCAACATATATACATGGTCTCGTGACCCTAAAATATCTGCAGACATTTTTTCACATTATACCTTTCAAAAGAATGGAAACATACCTTAATTTCAATGCCAACCAAAAGGAATCAAATGATTTCCATTGCCCTGCTATCCACATTGTCACGAAAAAATTTGATTGCACCTCCATATTTGTTATTTCCTGCAACCACAACCAACAAACAAAATATAAACACAAGGGTTTGATCAATGGCATTTTATGAATTGCAGAAACTATTCGATGCACAATGGATGGGATGTGAACACTACTTGTATCGAATGTCTTTATCTTGCTATTTCATCAACCTAGAAGATAAGCCAAAAGAATGAACTGTGGAAGAAAAAGTCTATGACCAAAATCTTCCCTCCTATGTACAATGAAACAAGAACTGAAATTGAGAAATATTAATTCTTTAAATGAAACATGTAAATATTAATTCTTTAAAAAAGCGAAAGGAGGGAAAACACATTTTACCACATTTTTATTAATTCCGAAAAAAACCCAAAAAGGAAGGCAAACATGCACCATGAAAAGACTTTTCCATCGCACTCCATCATCGTATTTATTATGTTATCCAATGTTTGAGTAAAGTTTGATTTTGAATGTCCAACGAAAGGTGTGGGATTTACCAGAGAGTGGGTTTGTCACAAATCTTTGTCAGAGGTTGTTCGGAACAACATTTATCGATTCCCAACTGCAGCAATAACAACAATTGCTTCTTTCTTCATTTGTTATGTGTACACCCATAGGATTCCATGTGCTCCTTTCCTTTCCCTATTTTCCATTATCACCCAATCGAAGCTCTTGAGAATTTAGCTTCCCTTTAACTTTCCTGAAATGGAGGGGACAAGGAAGACCATTGTTTTCACTCTGAAACCAATTACTTCCCCGTGCAGCTACCACTGGCCACGCTTCCATCCCTTTGGGAAACATGTGTGTGCACTGCGCCCCCTAGCTAAATACCAAAAAACTCGGGGATTTGGGGAAGTTCCCACTCTACCAGCCTACATGCATCTATTTAATGAGTTAGATCAAGAATCCATACTTTGTATATAAAACTGTATTGCATGAGCCATTTTCCCCAATTGCTCAGTGTCGACTTGACACTCTGGTACACAGTTTTGTAAGATTCTTGGGATTTATTAATATGAAAACCACCTATTCTACTACACTTACAATCCCAACTAGCTATTGAATTTCAATATGATTGAGAATATGCAACAAAATCTAGTGAAGGACAACTCTAAAAGCTGGCAATTTTCTTAGAATGCCCAGTGCCCACCCCTGCGTTCGACTGTACGAACTGGGACAAAATTTTTGTTTTAATCTTGATTTTTAGAATGACGGTGCTACTTTACCTTTTGATTTTGTTTCCCTTATTGGTTGGTCTTGAATAGAACAAGAACTTCAATCATCTATGCATCTCCTCTCTACTTGGTCTGCCTACGTTTTACTTATGCTTCACAACCAATCTTATACTCTATCATACCACAAAGTTATTATGTATAACGAGATATAGGGGGAGGGCTATAGAGAAGAAGCAGTTAGAGTCCTTAATCCGCTATTGAGAACAAAAGCTTCCTGGAGTCCGATATTTCTCTTTGCTCAAACCATAACATAGCATGCAACATGTAAGGAGCGCTTAAACATATTCTATCCCATGTGAGTGTGGTATTCATAGTGTTGAATGAAAAATTAAAACATATATTGTTGTTATTGGCATTCAATTCTATTGTAGGGCACACAATTAGAGGGACAAATAAACTTGCTACTAGTTTTCAATCCAATCCAACTTCTTTGTTGAATTTTTCTCTCTGATAGACTTGCGTGAAGGAGGATTATAAATGGCATAGGAAACATAGTTGTTTGATAGAGGTGCATGAAAGTGAATTATGGTCCTCAATTCAACAAAGTAAAAAAAAGTTACCATTCAGATGAAGATCTTTCCCTTCACCTTTTTTACTACCTTGCTGCATACATCTCTATTGCTCACTAATTTAGCAGCAGATACAGACCAGACTCAATGTCCAATGTTATTGGCTTTTGAAACAATTTCTTCCTTTTTTGGCTTACATGATCATTTTTTCCATTATTAAGTAGGCTAGATTTTATGTAGGATGGAATTTATATTAGTTTGAAGAACGCTAGTGATTTACAAAGATTGAACTTTTCCAAGAATAAGCATCGTGTTGCTTTTAGAAGAGTTCAAGAACACAATTCTTCATCGAGCTTGTATTGTTCGAAGCAACCTAGGAACCAATTTTAAGATGTATTAAATATTATTATACTGGTTAAAAGTTGGATTGGAATTGGGCTAGCAAGCTAACTGTAGCTGCATTGATGCAGAAAAAAAGATCTATAAAATTAGTTATGGCAATTCACACTGAACATCTGGAAAGTGGATTTTCCGTGTGTATCCTAAGTTATGTTTCACTAATAAATTCCTCGTGTTTAGGCAGATCATTAAAGAGTAAAATAGTATTAATTTTGGCTGTAAGGATTAAAGTTGGATTGGAATGGGGTTGGAAATTTAACTGTATTATTATATTGGTTAAAAGTTTAAGAGGCAAGATCAATTTGGGAAATTGCTGAGATGAAAAAGGTGGCCGCATAGTGGCCTATTCAATTCCCCTCTACTGAATCTTTCATAGGTAAGTTAAATATTTTCTTTCCAAATTTCTTTAGTACTTCTTTAACTGAATAAGATATTATTTTGCTAAGTAGTAATGAGGAGTGGCTGGTCGATATTTTTGAGGGTTTCTGGGAAATTTTCTTGGAAAATTTTAACAATTCCCATCCCTTTAGTTTACTTCTCATTTGAATCCTGTCATCTCATAAAACCCTCCTTTGATTTCCCCCTCATCGACAGAACTGTTGGTTGTTACAAATCCCAAAAGCCTTATTTTGACTGAGACCTCTCCTCAAGGACCTCACACTACCCCTCATTTACACAATGAATGCATCTTGGCTTAATATCCCCCTCCATTGGATACAAATTTGTTTACCAAACCCTCAGAACCCTCATACAAAGAATTTCTTATTAATAAAGCGCCTCTTTAGACCTATAACTCCTTTGTAGAGGGAGTTGGCCTTGTAGATATTGAAAATGTCACCATCTTGAAGAAGCCTATAAACAAATCCACTAACAGGAAAAAAGACATGGGGGTTGTTGAGGGAGGGTTGGCAACATACCCCATAATGGTTTCTTCAAATTACCCTATTTCTATTCCTTCTCCTTCTGGGAAACTTAGAGCATTGAACCCTGATATGAGGGTTCATTAATGCTAGTCTTAATCTCTCTTAACATTAGGGGGATTGTAGGTGCCGAGTCCAAGATACTAGCCCTCAAGGAGCTTTTGTCTACAGTTAAACCTGATGTTGTGTTTCTTCAAGAGACTATGCTCGATCATGTTAGAGCTAAATATTTTTTTCTAAAAGTTTGTCTGACATGCATGGACCTATGTTGCGATCACAACCATTTGGACTTTCAGGGGGGTTACAATTTGGAAAGGTGGAGTTTGATAGCAAAGCCGAAAAATAAGGGAGGTTGGGGAATAAGAGATCTCAATCTCTTTAACAAGGCCCTAGCTAGCTACCAAATCACTATGGAGGGCACTTTTTCATGATGGTATTTGGAGTGTCACTATGAGAAGGAAATATTTGAAAGGAGTTGATGTTGTATCATGGCTGGGGTTGAAGAAACACTTTGCTTTCCCAATAGCCTCTAGTATCTAGAAAAATATATTGATTACACTACTTGTGGTGAAGCGGTGGATTGCTTGGAAGGTTGGTATAGGTATGAGAGTTATTTTAGGCTTGGATCCTTTTCTGGGTGGAGGATCTGGCTTTATACTATTAGAAGAACTACTACCACACCTACACAGTTGGAGCCTTTATTATCTTGCATATATACATAAGAAAAATATCTCCAACTTGACAGGTTCTAGTATTTGGCTCTCTACATAAGATCTCGGACTCACAGGAACTCTAGCCAGTGAATGTAACACATAGATACAGGGAATTTACCAAAATGGGACCATTCTGTCTACATAACCAGATAGGTTGGCTTGGACTTGGAACAAAATAGAAGGGATTGTGCAGACAGTAAAAGAGGCCTATAATGCATTTATATATCTTTATGAGAATGATGATTTGAAGTGGTGGTATACAGTGATATGGAAAATCAAAGCTCCTCCAAAATCAACTCTATTTATGTGGTTATGCTTACGAAAAATGTCTTAACAGGGGAGATTTACAGAGAAAGGGGTGGAATTGGACCTTCATCCTATCCATTATGTTTGAGCAGTGAGGAGACCATACAACATCTTGCAATAGATTGCATCATTACTCGGGAGCTTTGGACTTTGATTTGTAACATTCTTCAAGTCAAAAATAATTGGCATCTACAGGCCCTTTAAGAAAATTTAAAGCTCTGTTTTTTAACAAATCCCAAGGTAAAATCAATTCCCTTTATTCTCACATGAGGATTATGGATATTAATGAATGCCATTATTTTGTAAGGCTACAGATAGAACCTAGAGGAGGTTGGGAGAAGGATTATTAAAGCATCAACAAAATTCGTCATAGATCCAGGTGCGGACAAAGTAAATTTTTTGATAAATCGACCAATTTTATTTGGTAATTCACCCATGGGATTCTTCGATGGCGCAACAAATAAGGATCAAAGTGGAATCAGGATTTTGGTGAAAGACACCTCCACTCACTGTTTTAAGGCACACGTGGCAACTGATGAAACGAAACTGATGAAGTTGAATATAGCATCGACCCTGAGCAATGTATTTAAATTTTGGTTAACTTTAAAATTCTGTCTCCTCATATTTTATTAGACTGGGTCCAAAGCTTCGTGTTAACAACAAATCCTCGGGAACAATACATGTAAATTTCAGAACCATGCCATTATCGGGCATGTTTAACCTAAAGTTCTTCCTTGACTGTCACCAATCATAGGCACCAATGACAATGGTCATGGAGAGCTCATTCTTCATGCAGTTAATTGAGTCGGTACTGGTATGCACTAACATGTGTCTACAACAAGGCGACAGGTGGTGGCACATCTTAAATAATGCAGACCGCGAGTCTTTTCTCTCATATGATGATACCCAAAACTTGAGTCCAACTTTGAAAAAGCCTTTTCCCATCTAAGTTAATAAAGAGGATCATCAATTTGGGTAGGAGGTACTTGTTCTTAATTAATTATCACCTTATTTAACATTGAATAACCAATGGCGCAAATCCAAAAGGTTCCATCCTTGTTATTGACTACCAATATGTGTTCTATCCAAGGTGATGCACTTGGTCATATGAACACTTTGTCTAATAATTATTGTAATTGCATCTTGAATTCACTCAACTCATTAATTTAAAATCTATTCTAGGCCTTGGCTATGGGAATGTGTGTGTTATGTTATGCTCTCTTGTTGCCATTGTCATCCATTGGAATCCACTTGAGTCACTCTTCACAAAAAAGGGAAAACAATGAGAAGAAAGGGTAACGGTAGAATGGAAATTACTAGCATGTTGAAATTGGCAGGAAAATTTTCATTTTTGGTGTTATAGATCTAAAAATTACCAACATATCCCACTTGTAGTTGAAATTAGATTCATTATTTAGAGATTACGTGATGTCGCAAGGCCTTAATCTTCACTCAAGAGTTCAATTCAATCATGAGTTTTAACTGGGTTTCAAAAAAACTGCCTCCCAAAGTTCAATTCTCATGACTTTTAGGGGAGGTTTTGATAAACTGCCACCAAAAGTTATGAGAATTGGGCTTTTAGTGGGGGTTTTCAAACAACCACCTCCAAAAGTTCAATTCTCATGACTTTTAAGGGGGGTTCCAAAAAACCCGCATCCAAAAGTTCAATTCTCATGACTTTTGGGGGGGGTTTTGACAAACTACCCCCAAAAGTTATGAGAATTGGGCTTTTGGGGGGGGGGGGTTTCCAAAAACCGCCCCCAAAAGACAAATTTCAGGACTTTTAAGGGGGCTTCCAAAAAAACGGCCTCCAAAAGTTCAATTCTCATGACTTTTAGGGGGGGTTTTGACAAACCGCCTCCAAAAGTTATGAGAATTGGGATTTTAGGGGGGGTTTTCCCAAAACCACCCCCAAAGGTCAAATTTCAGGACTTTTGGGGGTGGTTTTTAAAAACCTGCCCCCAAAAGTCCAATTTCCATGACTTTTAAGGGTGGTTTTAGAAGACCACCTCCAAATGTTTGAAAAAACTTTTAGGGGGGGGTTTACCAAGACCCCCGCAAGACAAAACTACCCCTAAAGGGATATTTTGTTGTAGTGCATACTCTGGATAAATTGTAGGTTTCTCTATTGCTAGACTCTCTAGATATGGGGTTAGTCTTTCTTCTCGAGTTACTTCTTTATAAGGATGGTTATGAGTTGAAACTTTTGGAATAACTACATCCTTGAGAATGAAATCATTCAAGGTTTCACTAGATATTTCTTCTTCTTTGTTCTCTTCACGAATGACAACTGATGATTTGGGTTGGTTGTTCAAAACTCTTCTAGATCGCAATTGAATTTCATGCACTAGTGCAGTCGAAATGACATAAGATGGAAGAGGTTGAAAATAAATGCTATTGAGAGCTTGATTTGGTTTATTGTTAGGGTTTGGTATCAGTTGTGCAGGTAATAACATAGGTCTTGGGGGATTCACGTTCTGGAAATGGTGGGGTTGATGCATGCTAGGGGGTAGTGGCGGAGGAACATACCCAGGAAAGAGTTGTTGGATATTAGGTGGGTAAGGATAGTTAGGTAGAGAAGTAGGTGGTGACTGAGCATATGCGTGTCCCCTCCATCCATGGAACCATTGCTTATGCTAAGAATTTTGGGGAGGATACTAAGGTGGCCAATTTTTCCAATTCGAGGTGTTCCATTATTAAGGTGGTTGGTAAGAGTGATAATAGGGCGGGAGCTGTGGTGATGGATCCTAACATAACGGTTGGTCTCTAGGATTCCAAGGCCGCCTAGATGTTTCACCAACATTCTCGCTCTTATATATGGCTTGTAACCCAAGCAACAATGGACAGTTTTCAGTTGGATGATCCTCTGTGTAAAGGTGACATACTGAAACATTATTTAATGGGCATTCCCATTGGGTATGTTTAGTCTGCATCTAGGAAAAAAAATGGTCATTTCTGCACGCTCTTCCTCTTATCTCTTCTTAGCTTGTAATGCATCTACTTGGGAACCCGTTGCTCCTAAAATATTTGTTTGGAAGTTTTCTAATAGGTTTCCCAATTCTATCCTTGTGACTCCACCATAACTAGAAGTATTTCCTTTTAGATTTCTATTATAAGATTCCCGAAAGTTCTTTCCACTTTTTCCTCTACTTCTGGAGTAATTCCTACACATCTCACAGATTTCTGCAAAAGTTTTATGAGAGACATCTCTAGATGCCATGAGGTTAAGGTTTTCTAAAACGTCTTCTGAGATTCCCTTAAGGAAGAGAGTTCTTGTTTCATCTTCTCAAAGGTCATTATATTTTGATTTATGTAATACATAGTTGAATCTTTCGAGATAATACTCTAGGATCTCGTCTTCAAGTTGTTGTATCTTGAAAATGTCATTTCGAGAGTCCTTGGGTTTGTAATAATCTTTATATTTCCGTGGAAATGCAGTTTTCATATCTTCCCAAGTTCTAATGCTAAATTCTCCTAACCCCATAAACCATCTCAAAGAATAATCTTTCAATGTGGCAGGAAAAAGTTTTAACTTTTTGGCATCTTGCAAGTAATTATAGCTTCTACACAAAATGTCGAATTCAAAAAAAAATGTATCCGGGTCCTCACTACTCTTCCCATAAAAGGTAGGTAGTGAGGAAGGAGGGATGTTTTTCATGGTCACATTTTTTGCAGTATCTAAAATAGCCAATCCAAAAGTACCTTCAGTTCGATTTCCTACCCTCGTCATCTTCATTGGGTCTCACTTCATCATTGTATTCATTTTCTCCTTGTCTCTCCATGTAGAATTGATTTATAAAGAGAGTAAACCTGGATGGTTCCTTTCTTGGTGACAATAAGGCGTCCCAATGCTCTTTTTCGGGGGAATTTTTCCTCCGATGAGAAGAGTTGTCATTCATGTGAGAGTCAATTTCTACAGGAATTTTAAGTTCTATAGTTGGTGTTTCGATCTGTGAAACAACTATATTTGTAGAGATTTCAAGGAGAGAGTTACTAGTTCAGGATCAACAAAATCTACCAAATTCAGACCCCCTACTAGTGTAAAGGTTGTGTCGTTGGGTTTTGGAACTAATCGAGGATTGAGGGGTTCTGATGGTATATCTTTTCGAACTTCTTCTTGCCTAAGTTCAGTCTCAATGTGGTCTTGAGGTTCTCCTGATAGGGCTTCTTTATGGACTGACTTCTGCGATGTTTCAAGGGCTCCACACAAATGGTTTCCATAAAGGATTTCTTTAGCTTTCCAAGTAGGACTATCCCCTTTGTGTGTTTTCTGATACCTTTCCGCTGAGTTAGTGGTCGGAGTGGCATGCCCCCGTAAAGGTTAGTAGGAATTTTAGTGGGGTTTTGGGGACTAGTTTTAACGTATCTACCTTTTGAATCTCTAGGTCTATTCATGAAAGCAGAACTAAAATTAAAGCAAAACCTAATTGCATTACTACTACTGCTGGGTTTTGGGGATGCCTGTTATAACAGATGCGCATGTTGTTACCTCTCGTCTTACCACTCACCCACCACTAGCTTATCACTAAAATTCATCAGGAAATTCTACCTATCTACAACTCCCCGGTAATGGTGCCAAAATGTTGGTATAATTTATGTCTACTAAATTTCCAATATTAATTATCAACCAGGGTTTGTACACTTAGAGTTGTGACACAATATGTGCTGAGGTAGAAGGTAACCTAGGATGTTTATCATGCAAGTCCTATGATAATTTCAACTAAATACAATTTAAATCTTTCAAAATGAAAAACCCAGCTATTAAGAAATAACTTTCAAAATGAAAAACCGAGTTACTAAGAGATAAGATTATTTAAACTATGAACTATCGAATGGATCTAGACCTAACCTAGTAACTTGAAAAGATTGCAATACATTTTCAAATGTAAAGCCAACTTAACTATCAATTGAAAACTAATTCTATGCTATTCTAATATAAGAACAGGAATTGAGATTACAAAATGAAAGGAAACCAGTATTCTAGAAAGCAATGCTTGATTGAAAACAAACTATACTACAAAAGAAAAAACTATTAAACAATCATTCAAACCCTAAGTAATTTCTAACCTATTCTAGGAATTGAAAAGCTATTTTATTATGTGAAATCAAAGTTCTGAAAGAAGAACAAATGCAATTGTAATTAACTATTCAAAGACAGAAAAAATATGCTACCTTGAGACAGACACTAATTAATTACCCTAAGAAATCCAATCCAAAACCCAACTACAAATTCAAGAGAATGAAATGCTACTCTAGGGTTTAAGCATGCAGTGACAACTAATATTTCAAAACAATAAATGAATCATAAACACATTTATCTAAATTATCTAACTCCACTCTTCTTGAGAGATTGTGTCAAGGTGACTTACAAATGCTACAAAAATACAAAAAGGAAGTAAATCTATCTTAACTTCTAGAAAGATATGAAAGCTAAAAATAGACCAATTACAAGAGAATTTAAACATTGCAAACTATCGCTTATCCATTAAGAAAATGACATATGAGAACCTAGTTACACTACCTGAAGTCAATCCAAATAAAATACTACTTAAGAATCCAACTCTACTGAAAAACACACACTATGAGTTATTCTATCTCTAATGACTATTTCGTAGTTAAAAATATGCAATGCCTATCAATCTTCTAACTCTACCCTATAAAGACTTCAATCTATTCATAAAACATCAAATACAAAAACAACCTGAACTCGGAGTATGTAAGAAGACCTATAGTTAAGCATAAAACAATAACTTGAATGGCTGGAAACAAATTCAACTTGCAAGCAAATATACAACAAAAAACAAAGTACTACTACTCTACCTCTATAGCAAACCAAACTATCTCAATCATCCATAAAAAACAATACAAACTGATCTACAATTGAAGAGAAAATCTATACTAAACTAGTTTATGTAAACCATGAAAATAACTTGGAATGACTGCATCTTGAAATTCAATTGAGACTATTTTCACTTGAGTTTAATCAAACACTTATTTCTATCTTCTTGCACCTACAGAAATGAAATGGACTGAAACATAAATGGAATTGATAAGGTCTAAAATAACAAAACAGAAATGAAATACTGACTGTAAATTCAAATGCTAACCAGCTACAGGATATAAACGAAATACTAAATCTAAGAATTGAAACCCTAGATAATTACAAAACACAACTGAAAATGCTGAAGGTGGATTTACAGTGCGAAAGCCTAGTACGTACGACAGGACGAATGACAAAAAATACACAAATTACAACAAAGAAAAGTCAAATTGCTTTTATACATACTGAATTCATGAGCACAAGGAAAACGATTTGAATCTATGAACATTCCACAAGACTGAATATCAAATCACTTAGCTATACAACAAAGAGGGAAAACAACACATATACATAGTCGAAGTCGTTGTCTTTGAGGGGCCCTTCTCAAGAGACAGAGGTTGTTCCTACACTACTCAGTCACTGACCATGAAATAGAAAACGAAATCAACAGTTGAACATAGTTTTGATATTAAAATCGGAAGCAAAGTTTACAAAGTGTTTTTCATTCCCTTCTACACAAACCAAGACATATTTTTATAATGATTTACAATAGAGAGAGGGTTGACCCTTTCAGTGGTTGACCTCTCTAATAATAGAATGTCTCTAAATGTTGGGAAACGACTTCATTGATGAACATGCCATTTTCCCCCAAATCGTGCATGTTGGTTTCTTAAATGTGGGCAATGGAACCGCTGGATGCTTGGGCAAGTTATGGAGCAAATCTTTAATGGTAGAAGCTCATGAACCATGTATGCCAGGTGGGAAACAAAACCCACGTCTCTCTTGGCGTCTTCAATGCATCCAAGTAGGAAAACAAATAGTTTTTCAAGTACGAACGATGGGTTGAATGGTCATCCCTATGCAAATGAACGTCCGCATGAGAACCATAGCCTGTAGTAGCAAAACTATATGCCCAATAGATTTAGAAATGTTAAGTTGATGTTAATTTTCCACATAAGATGATAATCAATGAAAAATCATAGGAGAATTAAATGTATTTCAAAGAATAGATACCTGTGTCCATATGGATGTCTGAACGATGAGAAATATGAACTTGAGGCCTCAAAAATGACAAAATGGTATAACTATAGCATGATCATGGATCAAAATGATGACAAAATTGGGCATCAACACTATGGTTGACCATGGTTGACTTTGGTTGAATTTAATTTACCATAGTTGAATTTAGTTGACTGTGGTTGACCATGGTCAACCATAGTCAACCATGCTTAATAACCAACCATTGTTAATAATAATAATATTATTATTAACCAATTGTAGTTGGTTAATAAATTACTATTATCACAATTAACCAACCATGGTTAACCATCCTAACCATAATAATGGTTGACTTTGGTTAATGATGGTTAACAATGGCTGACTATAGTTGACCACGGTTGACTATCGTTTACTATGGTTGACCATGGTTGACCGTGGTTGAACATGGTTGACCAAGGTTGACTAGGGTTAACCATGGTTGACAATGGTTGACAATGGTTAACTATGGTTCACCATGGTTACCATGGTTGATTATGGATGACCATGGTTGCATATGGGTGACTATGGTTGACAATGCTTGACTTTGGATGACTTTGGTTGACCATGGTTGACCACGGTTGACTATGGTTGACCATGCTTGACCATGGTTGAATTCAATCCAAGCTTGACTTCAATCGAAGGTTGAATTTAATCCATAGTTTTTAAGCAATGTTGGCTTTTAAGTAAGGTTGAATTCAATCCAAGGTTATCCTCAATCTATATGTGACTTCAATCCAAGGTTGAATCCAATCCAGGGTTGACTTAAAGGTTGACATCAATCCAATATTAACTTCAATCCAAGGTTGACTTCAGTCCATGGTTGAATGTACTCCATGGTTGAATTCAATCCAAAGTTCAATTCATTCCAAGGTTGACTTTAAGATTGACTTCAATCCATTATTGACTTCTAAGAAAGGGTGAGCTCAATCCATAGTTGAATTTTAAGCAAGGTTCACTTAAATCAAAGTTTGAGTTCAATCCATGGCCGACTTCAATCCATAGTTGAGTTTTAAGTAAGGTTGACTTCAATATAAGGTTGAATTCAATCCATGGTTGAATTCAATCCATAGTTGACTTAAGTCCAATGTTGACTTCAATCCATGTTTGACTTCAATCCACACTTAACTTTTTAAGAAAGGTTGACTTTTAAGTAAGATTGACTTCCTTAAGTTCAATCTAAGGTTGACTTCAATCCATGGTTAACTTCAATCCAAGGTCAACTTCAATCCAAGGTTGACTTAGTTTGGCCATAATTGACTATTGGTTGACCACGGTTCAACATGGTGGAATATGGTTGACAATGGTTTACTAGGGTTGACCGTGGTTGACTTTGGTTTACCTTAGTCTACCATGTTTTGCTATGGTTGAATATGGTTTCTATTTGACTACAGTTGACTTTGGTTGACTAATTGACTATGATTTACTATAGTTGACCATGTTTTACTATGGTTGACTTTGGTTGTCCATAATTGATTTTGGTTTACGATGGTTGACCATGATTCACTTCAATCAAAGGTTGAATTCAATCCATGGTTGAATTCAATCCATAGTTGACTTTAATCCAAGGTTTGACTTCCATCCATATTTGAATTTAATCCACACCAGGGTAATTTTTAAGGATTATAAAAGTATACGTAAGTATAGTATTCTTGGCGATTATTTTGGATTGAAAAAAACATATATATAGATTGGTAGGCGAATATTAAATATGAAACATACTGTTTACTACTTAAAATTATAAATTTTGGCTAATATTATGCTAAAAAAACATATTTTATGTAAATATAAGCAATAATAGAGGCTAAAAATGACCAAATAACGAATGTTTTTTTGAAAAAAAGTACAAAAAATAGCCAATTAGCTAAATTTCGCCCCTAAAAATTTCCCTGATCCACACTTGGCATTTTAAGAAAGGTTGAATTCAATCATAGGTTGAGTTCAATCCAAGGTCGACTTCAATCCAAGGTTGAGCTCAATCCATAGTTGAATTTTGAGCAAGGCTAACTTTAAATGACTACGGATGACTAAGGTTGACAGTGGTTGACTATGGATGGCTAGGGTTTACCATGGGTGACGTTTGTTGACCTTGGTTGACCATATTTGGCTATGGTTTACCATGTTTGACTATGGTTGACTTTGGTTGGCCATAATTGAATTTAGTTTACTACGGTTGACCTTGATTGAATACAATAAAATTTGTTTGACTTTGGTTGACTAATTTAGTATGGTTGACTATAGTTGACTATGGTTGACTTTGTTTAGCTGCAATTGACTATAGGAAACTTTGTTTTACTATGGTTGACTTTTGTTAATTAATAGACTATTGTTGACAATGGCTAACCATGGTTGACTATGTTGAATAACTTACTATGGTTGACAATGTTTGGATGCAATTGATTATGGTTAACTTTGTTTGACTTTGGTTGACCATGGTTGAATTTGATGGAATATGGTTGAACTTGGTATACTTTGGTTGACTTTGCTTAAATGTGGTTGACTTTGGTTAACTATTTCACTATGGTCAACTACAATTGAGTATGGTTGGGCATGGTTCACATGGTTGAATTTGGTTCAATTTAGTTGACCATGGTTGACTTAGTTTGGTCATAATTGACTATGGTTAACCATGGTGGAATATGGTGTACTATGGTTGAATATAGTTGAACAAGGTTGACTGTGGTTAACTTTGGTTGACCTAGGTTGACCATGTTTGGCTATGGTTAACTATGGATTACTTTATTTGACTACGACTAGATTTAGTTGACTAATTGACTATGGTTGACTGTAGTTTACCATGTTCAACTATAGTTGACTTTGGTTGCCCATAATTGAACTTGGTTTATTATGGTTGACCATGATTAACTATGGTTAAATTTGTTTGACTATGGTTGACTTTGGTTGACTTTGGTTGACTAATCGATTATTGTTGACTTTGTTTGGCCACAATTGACTATGGTTAACTTTGTTTGACTATGCTTGAATTTGGTTGGTTAATTGACTATGATTGACCATGGTTGACTTGACTTTACTTAGGTTGACTATCGTAGACCGTGGTTCACTATGTTGACTTTTTTAACTATGGTTGACTTTGGTTGACCATGGTTGAGTATGGATAACCATGGTTGACTATGGTTGATTAGGGTTAACTTTGTTTTTCCATAATTTACTATTGGTTGAACTTGTTTAACTTTTGACTATGGTTGAGAATGGTTAACTATAGTTGTTATCTTTGGATAACCATGTTCGACTATGGTTGACTTTGGTTGGACATAATTGGCTTTGGATTACTTTTGTTGATCATGGTTGACCATGGTTGATTATGGTTGACTTTGGTTTTCCATAATTGACTATTGGTTGATCTTGTTTTACGTCAGACTATGGTTGATAATGGTTCACTATGGCTGTCTTTGTTGACCATGTTCAACCATGGTTGACCATGGTTGACTATGGTTGACCATGGTTGACTATGTTCGACTATGGTTAACTTTGGTTGGCCATAATTGACTTTGGTTGACCATGCCTCATCATGCTTGACCATGTTCAACTATGGTTTGATTTGGTCGGCCATAATTGACTTTGGTTTACTATGGTTAACCATGAATGACTATGGTTAACTTTGTTTAACTAAAGTGGAGTGTGGTTGGCTAATTGACTATGGTTGACTTTGTTTGGCCATAATTGAATTTTTGTTGAGATGGTTTGACTTTTGACTTTCATTGAATTTGGTTGACATTGGTAAATTATGGTTGACTTTGGTTGACTTCGGTTGGGTTTGCTTGACTATGGTTTGCTAAGGTTGAATAAGGGTGGGTGTGGTTTTCTTTGGTTGACTATGAATGACAATGGTTGACTATGGTTGCATATGACTTTCCATGGTTGGCTATGCTTGATGGTAGTTGGCTATCATTAACTTTGGTTGATATTGATATCATATGGTTGACTATGCTTAACGTATTGTCTTGATTATGGGTGACACCAGGATTGACTATGATTGGATTATTATGTTCCTTAAGGGTTATATCTCATTTCGATGTTCGTCTAAAGTTATGTACTAATGTGACATCTATGACATTATGACATATCTCTAGATGAACATTTATGTGTGATAATGTCCTCAAGTATTTCCACTATTTAAATTAATATATGTTGCATTATTGATATAAGTATGTCATTTTATGCACTTTTTAATAATGGTTACAATGATGTAAATTAATTTAATTTTAAATAAACCAATCATAGATATTTGCTTTATGTTTTGAGATAAAAGTAGCTATTTGCTTTCCAATTTATGATAAAAGTTGTTGGTTTAGAAACTTTTGTGGTAAGTCTTACTCACAAGCAAATAAATTCTTCGGTGTTATTTTTTTGATGTTATTTTTTTCAAATTATAAGATAAATAACAAAATGAGTTTAAAGAGAGATCTAATTTTTATTTTTAAAATTTGGTGAACTTTCAAACATTTAAAATCTTCATTATTTATTTAAAAATTATCTTAATAGAAATTCATTATAAAGTGTGAGATTATATACTCTTTTTACATTTTCATATTTTTGCGCGGAGAGGCGCTCTACTGCCCAACATGAGGGAGATCTTGTAACGTTTGTCGATATTATGTCGACCATAAATAATATTGCCGGGTATGAGGGAGATGTTGTAACGTTTGTTCCTAACAAAATAATATTTCCTGATGAGGAAGACGTTGTAATTTTTATTCCTAGCAAAAGAATAATAAAAAATAATAAATATTATGTCAATTGTTAATAAAAAGATGTTTATTTTCGTTTGAATGAAATCAATGGCTATATAATACACCAGACCTAATATACACAACAACAACAAAAAAATTATGATCAATGACGATAGCTCTACAATTGGATGCAGCTTGAAGTTTGTCATTTAGGGTTTTTTCTGCACCTCGCTCGAGTTGCTCGACCACTATGTTCCTGGGGAGCCCAGTTCGCCGGCCCTAGTCACATCACGAAGGCCCGGCGTGGGGGGGGGAATCCACCTCTGCAGTCCTCCTCGATGGTTCCTGCTTCAAATGGAACAACAAAGGCACCGATAGTGGGATACAGTGAGGAAATTGGCGAGGGATCTAGCTCCAAGGGCCTTCCAAGGCAGAAATGAAATCCTGGGGGTTATATTCCCAAATATGCATAGATCCCTACTCTTCAAATCAAATTTGAGAAGCTGCGAGAAGGAGTTGAACTCTAGACAGAAAAATCCTCAATTGGTAAGTTTATTGGAATTTGGCCAAGAGAGAAAGACCTTCTGAAATGGATCAAACTTTCATGGAACCCTAAAGGGAATTATGACCCTTAGCTGGGCTCAAAGGGTTTCTTCACTATCATCTTCTTTAACCAAGAGGATAGAGATAGGGTTTTGGAGAGTGGACCTTATTTCCTTTTTTCTTCAGGATTGTATCTCATCCCTTGGAACGAAATATTTAACCTGGATACAGAGGATATGAGCATTGCCCTGGTTTGGATCTAACTTTAGTCTCTGCGCTGTGAATACTGGGATCTGGATATCCTGAAGGATATTGGTAACACTCTGGGTGAATTTGTGAAAGTAGCAGACCTCACCAAACAACAACACTACACATCCTATGCCCGGATTTTTGTCTATATGAACCTATTGAAGGAATTGCTGGAAGCGATTAACCTCTCATGGGATGATGAGGAATGGATCCAACGAATGGATTATGAAAATGTCCCATTTTTTTATCGCCATTGTCATGCTCACGACCATTTCAGCAGGAACTTCCCACAAAATGCTGAAAGACCTGATCCTAAAGTGGTACCTCTGGATGGTCGTGATCCCGATGAATTCACATAGGTCAAGAACAAGGAAAAGATGGCCTGCAATTCGCACTAGGATCATCCTGCACATCGCTCAATTGCTACATCCAACTGATTTCAAGCCCTTAATACTATTGAAGAAGACCTGACTCCCCTGTTAAAGGCCCCAGGCATGGATCCCACTCCTGCTGAGGCTGCCACTAGAGGCATTGCCAAAGGCCAGACTGACCTAGCTCACCAATTTGTCTATATGGAGGACGATCAAGGTGAGGAGGTGGAGGACATGGACCTTGGGGAATTATACCTTGATTAAATTGAACACGAATTCAACAAGAAAAGTAAGGGTTATGTCTCTCACAGAAAGCTCGAACTTCTTAAGGAGGCCATCATAAAAATTGGTACCTCTCCCCAACTTGGGATCACTAAGGAACCTCCAAATAGCACCAAGCGAAAACAACCGGAAGATGGTGAAAATAAAGGCAGAAAAAACAAACAAACAAAGGATTGCCAAGATTGGTAGTAAGTTGATTGAATATGGCCAATATCCGACAATTCAGGCGGCCTTTTCTAAAGTTAATCAAGTTACCTAATGAAGGTCATCTCCTGGAATATCCGTGGGGTGAATCACCCCTGAAAGATAAAGACTCTGAGAAATAAGGTAAAGAAGGAGAACCCTTGGATTCTTTGCTTACAGGAAACTAAATGTGGTTCTGATACAATGAAGGATGTTGGAAAAAAAATATGGAAGTGATACAATGACTATTGATGCCCAGGGTATGGCTAGAGGTTTAGTGTTTCTTTGGAACCCCGAAGTTGTGTCTCTCTCAAACTTCTGGGCAGTGAGAGTAATCATCTAGGCTAATTTTCATATTCTTCATACTCAAAACAGAGGAACTATCTCCAATGTCTATGGGCCTAGAATTTATCCTCTGAAGCAAGCTTTCCTGGACTCACTTGCTTGGGTGGTGAGATGTGTGGATGGAAATCCCTATATCATCGGTGGGGATTTCAATTTAATTACCATGCTAGAGGAAAAAAAGGCAGTAGACGAATCTTAGGAGGAGCAAATGAAGCTTTCTGAGACTTCATTGCAACACATAATCTTATAGATATTGAGACTACCAATGCCTGGTTCACGTGGAATAATAAACATGGAGGTGAGCACCACATTGAATCTTGGCTTGATAGGTTCCTGGTATTAGATGGGATTCTAAATAGCAGTGGCAATATCCACTCATTATTCCTCTCGTCTGCTGGCTCTGACCATTGGCATGTCAGTCTGCAATCGGGAGGCATGGGTCCTCCTTCCAAGAGACCTTTTCACTTTGAACAATTCTGGTTGGAGCATGATAATTTCAAATCCCTTGTCTCCCAGTGGTGGCTCAGTTCCCCACCCACTGAAGGTACAAGGACGTACCAATTCCAACATAAATTAAAATACCTCAAAGCCAAGATCCGTACTTGGAATAGAGAAGAATTTGGGAATATATTTTAGGAAAAAAAGACCCTCATCGGTTAACTAGAGGAAATCCAATGAAAAGGCATGACTGGAGGGTATGATGTTGAGTTAAGACACCTTGAAGAGTCTACCACCCTCAAACTCAATGCTCGTGAATGGAAGAGAGAGACATACTAGCAACAAAAGTCTAGAAAGCAATGGATCAAGGAAGGTGAATGCAATACTAAATTTTTTCACCGCTCAGTGATCCAAAACAGACAAAGGAATAGAATTCATTGCCTTAAGGCTACCAATGGAGCCGATATTGAAGATAGAATGGCCATGGAAGAAAAGCTGGTGGACTACTTTGGAACCATCATGAAGGAGGACAGGGTTAACCATGTTGTTGATATTATGAAGATCACCCAACATATTCCCTCTTTGGTTTTGGATGATCAAAATACCCTCCTAATAGCACCTATCATGATGTTGGAGGTTGAGGAGGCTGTCAATCAAATGATAGGAGGAAAATCTCCCATCTCGGATGCGTTCGCCACCAAATTTTTTCACTATTTTTGGGACCTGATCAAGCATGAATTTTGGTTGATTGGGGAAGACTCGAGAGAAACCGGAAAGGTTCTCATAGCTTTCAATGCAACTTTCCTCACTCTCATCCCCAAATTCAATGGGGATGATTCTCTTGGTAAGTTTCGACCTATTTCTCTGTGTAATGTTGCCTACAAAATTATGACAAAAGCTATGGCGAATCAGCTGAATCCCATTTTGCCTAGCTTGATTTCTCTGGAACAATCAGGGTTTGTGGAAGGAAGACAGATTTTAGACGGTGTCATCTTGGTTCATGAGGTTTTACATTCATTAATAGTCACCAAAAAGCTTGGCATGCTTCTAAAGCTCGATATATCAAAATCTTATGACAAACTAAGCTGGCAGTTCATGTGTGAAATGTTGAGAGCCTTTGGTTTCTTCCCTGAGTGGATTGAATGGATCATGAATCTCACTTCGTCTTCCTTCTTCTCCATTCTCCTCAATGAAGCTCCTACTGGAACTTTCGATCCTTCTTGAGGCATTCGGCAAGGAGATCCCCTCTCCCCCTTCCTCTTTATGCTTATGGAGGAGGGATTAGGGAGAACTATTAAAGCCAAAGCCTAGCAGAGAGAAATCAAAGGGATGGTTCTTCACCCAGGGGATGATGTGAAAACTCACCAACAATTTGTAGATGACACGATGTTAATGGGTCACCCCTCGGTCCAGGAAGCAACCTCTCTAAAGACTATTCTCTCCACCTTTGCTAATGCTTTTGTTTTGGAGGTCAACCATGAAAAATCTCAAATCTTCTACTTCAATACCCCAAACGTTAACCAAAGGAATATTAACCGCATTCTTGGCTTCCAAGGGAGCTCCCTTCCATCCAAATACCTTGGCGCGTTGCTAGCTTCCAGCATCATTAAGAAAGTTTCATGGGAGGATCTTCTTGATCGTATTAAACACAAACTCTCTAGCTTGACTCTGCGGCCTCTTAACTTATCCAGCCGAGTCACCCTAATCAAATCTGTGATTCAGGCTATGTTAATTTATCTCTTTTCGGTTATGGTCGTGCCAAAATCGGTCATCAAGGAACTCCTCACTATTCAACATAACTTCCTTTGGGATAGGAAGGTTGAACAACACAAATGGGCTCTAGTCAGGTGGGAAAAGCTATGTCTTCTGAAGGCTCATGGGGACCTCAGCCTGAGAGATCTTGACAAAAATAGTAATGTTCTTGCTGCTAAAATTTGGTGGAATTGGGTCTCCTCTACAATGGCTCCTTGGGATAAGTTGTGGCATGTGAAGTATGCCCCCAATTTTTTGTAGAGAGACTTGATCCGTTTCAATTTGGAAACACCAGGATCTGTTATTTGGAAAACCTCCCAACCAAATCGAAACATTATTGAGGAATAAAGTTTTTGAGAAGTCAGGAATGGGGAGTCTGCAACTTTTTGGGAGAATTCGTGGCAACAATCTCCGAAACTTGCTAGTCTGGACAATATGGCGATCATTAAGGCACATTGTAGAGATGAGGGCCTCACCAAGCTCATCAAATACTGGAAACCTGATCCCAACACCAATGCTTATAAAGAATGGCATGACCAAAATTTGTGGACCCAAATAATCTCTAAGGAGAACTGGCTACGTATCTAGGACATCATTCACGGACGATCTATCAAGTCTCAGGAAGGCCCTGATATACTTCGATGGGGCCACTCCACCAGGGGCATTTTTAATACCAAGGAAGCTTATACCCTCTGGAATTCCACGCTTGATGCTCTCCAAGATGAGATGTGGATAAAGATCTGGACAACCAATCCCTGGCGCAAAGTTACCTCCTTTATTTGGCTGGTTTACTATCAAAAAATATTGACAGGGGATAATCTTCAGAAACGTAGTATCATAGGCCCATCCCAATCCACCTTGTGCCTGCAAAACGAGGAGAATTTATCCCACTTACTCGATGGGTTCCCTTTCATCACCCCCCTTTGGGATAGAGGAGCCGAGATTTTTCGACGGTCCAACCACTACAGAGGAGACCCTCCTCGAACCATCAAGAATTGGGACCCTCAAGCATTCTCGAATCCCACTGTTAATTCTCTTTGGAATTCGTTCCCCGGTTTTGTAATATAGGAGTTTTGGAAAGAAAGAAACAGGAGGATTTTTCAGGATAAAACTTCTTCTCAGGATCATATTTGGACTAAGATTGAGAAGTATGTCCAGGAAACCACCCGTGTCACCTTATGAGATGACAAAGACTTGGAGGTCAGTCAGTCAGAGCACCGAATCCTGGCGGCTTGAGGTATCAGTACAGACACTCAGAGTTACATCCAGAAGAATAAAAAAACCATCTATTTGAAAATCGCCGACTACTGGACGCCCCCCCATACTGGGACTTTTAAGCTGAAATTTGATGGGGCTTCGCAGGGAAACCCAGGCCCAGCAAGATTTGGCAGACTCATTTGCAATTAGCAAGGTGAAATTCTTGAGGTGTACTTTGGCAGCATTGGGGAGCACACAAATAACGCCGCTAAGATGGAGGGTCTCCTAGCTAGCTACTAGCTGGCTATCCAACTCAACATGACCCCTATCACCTTCGAAGGAGATTATCGCCTCATCATCCAACTTGCTCATAACTTCCAGAATTGAAAACCTCCATCCAAGGTAACGGACAACTGGCGCCTTTCCTACGAGGTGAAACTATTAGCCACGTTTTTCAACACTCCCCGCGATTGGTCGTTTAGCCAAGTTCGTAGAGACGGGAATAGGGTGGCGGACATCTTGGCTAACGTTGGGGTCGATGATCCCATTCATATCCGCATAGGCTCCCTTAATTCCTTTGGGAATGTCGAATGGTCCCACCGTTGTGCCATGCTGGCTGAAGGAGACACTTGTGTGAGGTCGCGGGGATTACGGGACGCGATGCCTCCCATCAATACAGATTCTTGGACACCTATTTTTCCTATGATGGACAGCTCGTAGGAGGCCCTCTACTTCAACTTGGGAATTGTGATCCCCTACTTCTTAAATTCACGTAGGGATGAACCAGTACAGCCTACCCCAATTCATAATAGCAGGAGCATATGAACAAGCCTCGATCATGAGGATGACATTAGTAATCATGCGACTCGCATCAGATCAAGGTCTAGCTGAAATCATGAGTTTTAATGCTCCTGGGATGGCCAACCCTGCTACTTTCATGTGAATTTGGCTGAAAATTTCTATAAAAGGAAGATAGAACAGTGGTTTTTCTACATCGCAACGATTTCTTGCTTAAGTGGTTCTATTAGTTCTACCAATCTCGGAGTTGTCTTCTAGAATTGTTGGGTGAGGTATTCTGGGAATTCTACTAAGGCTCCACGTAAGTAGAAGGATAAGAATCCTCGTCGTGACCCCAAAAAGGGTAAGGCTCCTGCTAGGCAAGAGCAGCATAAGGCTATAGAAGCCGCTTGCTTCTTCTGTGACTATATCCTTGGGGTCATTAAGGTGGAATTGGAACGGGTTGAGCATGACCTGTGGGTGAGAGTCAAGGCAATGTCTAGTGGTGATTTGGGGGCCGAAGTGGGCGAATGGGTAACGAACCCTGGAAATATGGCAGGGTGTCTTTCTGCCTATGACTGTATGCTAGCTACTTTCTGGCTTACCAAGAGTCTGCTCACTTATGTTCTTATGGAATGAGAAAATAAAGCTGTCAAAGATATGGAGCATGTTCGTGCATGGAAAGAAGACAACCAGGAGTGCTCTCTTATGAACCAGAAAATTGACCTTACTGCTGCAATATTGGGCGTCCAGCCACCTTCGGGCCCGGGTTCATCCTCAGCTGAAAGGTGCCCGTTGTGCTCCTGTTCAGACTGTCGGTGCTATACCAGGTTTACCACATCTTGTTTGTCCCATTCACAACCCTGCTCCTCCATCGACAGATGGAATTTGAGGCACTCCTCTTGGATTCCTGGCTTTTGGGTAATAGTTTTGTTTGAATTATGTTGTTGCTTCTCTCTGGAGGGCTCTGAAGTCTGTTTTATTGTCAATTATGGCTCTGGCGAGTTACTGCACCTTATGGTTAGCTGTTGGAATTTGGTTTTTTGTCGACAATTGTTTCGGGATACTATTTAAAGTATGTAATTTCTGTAATAGATCTCGGATGGTTGGAACTCTGTTCTATGTTTGGGTTGGGGGAGTAGTTTGTGTTGTCAATCATCTTTGGGCTTTTATTTTACTCAATAATCTTTGTGATAGGTTTGGGTTGGATAAAACTCTGTTGTTATATGTTTGGGTTGGGAAACTTATGTTTGTCTAACATCCTACTAGTCGAGCCACTGGTTTTTACCGTTATGCAACTCTATTATAGTAATATAATCTCTTACTTTACAAAAAACAAAAAACAAAAAAATTATAAAAAAACATAATTTGGGTCCAGAATCTGCGGCAAAGAGAAGGGAACCAACGAAGAGGGAATCTGAGCAAGTAAACATTTCTGCAAACAGGTAATTTTAAAATTAATTTAAAATTCTTATTAAAATAGTTTAATTTCAAATTCTTATTTAAAATTTAATTTAAAATTCTTATTAAAATTCACCTACACCATCGCCCTCCACGCATAAACCCTAGGAATGTTAAAAAAAAAGAATTATAAAAAACAATATTTTAGTAAGTAGTTAAATAAATTATTATTAGATAAAAATTTACATTGAAACATTATCACACTAAATATAGGAAAATAACATTAAATTTTAAATAAGAATTTTAAATTAAATTTTTAAATAAAACTATTTTAATAAGAATTTGAAATTAAACTTCAATAAGTATTTAAACTATTAAATTCAAATTCTTAATTGAAGTTCTTAATTTAAACTATTTAATTCAAATTCTTAATTGAAATAATTTAATTCAAATTCTTATTAAACTATTTTAATAAGAATTTGAAATTAAATTTGAAATAAGAATTTATTTTAATTTTAATATCATTATAAACTATTTTTAATGAATATAAAAAATATTTAAATAAAAAGGTTGGACGTAGGATTTAAGGTTTTTTCAATTATATTTTAAATACTTGGTTTTTAAAATATAATTGAAAATATAGTAAATTTATGGAATATTATAATATGATAATATTTTAAATTTTTTTATATTTTAATAATTATATTGAAAATATAGCAAATTTATGGAATATTATAATATGATAATATTTTAAAATTTTTAATGTTTTATAATTATAATGTTTTAATAATTTAAATTAGGTATTTTTAAATATATTTTAAATGAGGCATTTTTAAATATAATTACAAATATAGTGAAACTGAAAAAGTGTCATATTTGAAAATATATTGAATTTCATTATCATGTATAGTGAGTTTTATCCTTGCATAGATTTCAGTGTATAGTGTTTTATCCTTGCATAAATATTAGTGTAGCTGTTAATGCATGGACGCATAGATTTCAATGTAGATTTCATGGATGCATAAATTTTAGTGTAGATTTCATAGATGCATAAATTTCAGTGTATATGTTAATGCAACATTTTTTATATAGAGTCTGAACTAAAAATGGAAGATGTGCATGCAGAAGATGTTATGAGACAAACAGAAGAAGAACAAAAAATACAAAATGCCGAACGTCATAAAGCATATCAAGGAAGAAAATAAAATGAAATGACAACAAAAGAACGAGAAGAAGACAAGAAATGAAAAGCATATCAACAAAAAGAATATCGAAAAATAAAGTTGGACGAAATGACAACAGAAGAACAAGAAGAACAACGAAAATGAAATGCAGATTGACAAAAAGAATATCGAAAAAGAAAGTTAGATGAATTGATAGTAGAAGATTGAGAAGAACAAAGAAAATGAAACATTGTCCGATAAAGAGCATTATCATGTACAATGAATTTTATCCTTGTATAGATTTCAGTGTATGGCGTTTTATTATTGCATAAATTTTAGTGTAGATTTCATAGATGCATAAATGACAGCAAAAGAACGAGAAGAAGAAAGGAAACGAAAAGCAGATCAACAAAAAGAATATCGAAAAATAAATTTGGATGAAATGACAGTAGGAGAACGAGAAGAACGACGAAAACAAAACGCATATCAACAAAAAGAATATCGAAAAAGAAAGTTAGATGAATTGAGAGCAGAAGAACGAGACGAACATAGAAAACAAAACATTGACCAACAAAGAGCATTGCCATGTACAGTGAGTTTTATCCTTGCATAGATTTCAATGTATGGTGTTTTATTATTGTATAAATTTCAGTGTAGTTGTTAATGCATGGACGCATAGATTTTAGTGTAGATTTCATGGATGCATAAATTTTAGTGTAGATTTCATAGATGCATAAATGACAGCAAAAGAACGAGAAGAAGACAGGAAACGAAAAGCAGATCAACAAAAGGAATATCAAAAAAGAAAGTTGGACGAAATGACAGCACAAGAACGACAAAAAACAAAACATAGAACGACAAAAAAATATCGAAAAAGAATGTTATACGAATTGACAGTAGAAGAACAAGAATAACAAAGAAAAAGTCCTTCAATAAGGCGATAAATATACTTCCTTACATGCTTCAATGAAAAAATCCTTCGATAAGGTGATACATTTGTTTGCGACAAATGACGGTGTAAACTGTCATAACAAGCATTTAATAAGAAGCCTAAATTGTCCCATTGCGACCAATATTGCTACATTTGTAAGAAGCAACTATTCTATGGAAGGAGATGAAGAAGGGTTGGAACTTGAATTACTTATAGCCATAGGAGCAAGGGTAATGCTAACATCAAACCTATGGACTGATGCAAGACTCGTCAATGGCGCTCTTGGATTTATACAACAAATTGTATATAACCCTGAAAGTTCGCCTCCAGAACCACCCACGCATGTTTTAATAAAATTTGATAATTATGTGGGGGTACCATGGGATGAATCGTTTCCTAAAGTTGTTTCTATTACATATATCGAAAAAGGTAATTAAAAAACAACTTCCATTTAAACTCGCTTGGGGTTTAACAATCTATAAGTCACAAGGATTGACATTGGAGAAATCTACTATTAATATTGGAAAGTAAGAGAGGCAGGGTATGACATTTACAACAATATCTTGAGTTAAATATTTGGCAGGTCTACAATTTCAACCTCCATTCTCATATGATCGATATGAGAAGATGTCAAAACTACCAAGTGTGAATATAAGAAAAGATGAAGAAGATAGATTGAAAATGATCACGATGTGAACCATATTTTCATTTATTTAATCCTTACAAAATTATTGTCTCTATTTTCCAGTTAACCATTTACTCAATCCTTAACAATTTTTACTTACATTATGATAATCCTCGTAATTGTATCTGTGTTTTCAACTTAACATGTTTCTTACAATATGATAATCATCAAATATATATAATCACATAATGCTAAACAAACGCCAGTTTTGTGTCACTGCCCACTAGTGGAACCAGCCTAGATCCAAATCCTAGGCTCTATCGAGCACTGAGAGGGATAAAATCTCCCGATGTGCAAACCTCTTCTTAGGTATTGCACTCAAGGAGCTATTCGAGGAGAGCTTTGTGCCTCGAAAAATTTGATCCCTCTCGACGCTTGATAAAACCTAGGATTTGAATCTAAGCTGGTTTATTCACACTTAGCTCTATATATGTAATCAATTGATAATGCAATACTTTCAATATATATATATATATAGAATCAATTGATAATGTAATATCTTCATATTTATATATTTGTTTTGTAACAAAAATGTTTATAAAAATAATTCTTCTACATTATAAAAATAAATCATGTTTTTGAATTAATATTTTAAATACTAATTATTAAAAAAAATTAAAATATATTTATGTTTTATTATGTAAAAATGTATCTATTATATTGTATCTCTGTTTAATATGTAAATATATATATATACATATATATATATAACTTTTAAATTAAAAAAATGAAATAAAATTCATTTAAAAATATTTTTTAATATATTTATGAAATAATAAATTAATTTTTTTAATATAATTATAAAATTAATTATATATATATATATATATATATAAAAATCCATAAAATTATATATATATATATATATATAAGTTTATAGAACTTTATTTATAAAAAAAATAGTAATTAAAATTATTCATAATATTATTCTTTTATTTCACCTTATTTTTGAGCAAATTAAACGATATTATCATGTTTTCGTAAATCATTTGTCTACTCATTAGATTAGTGAACATAATTATGTTAATAAATATTTAAAATAAAAAAATGCAAACTTACTATCATATATTACACATTATGTAAATCAATATATTTTTCAAATATTAATACTTTTCCCATACAAATATTAAATGTTATATATTGAAACATAATTATTTAAATTAATAAAAAAAATGTTAGGTATCCAAACATAAGTATGCAACATTATTAAATATAACATATCCAAACAAAAATATAAATGTTTATCTATAAAATGAATTAGTTGTTTGTTTTTAAATACTTTATTGTGTGTGTATATATATGATGATGATGATGATGATGATTAATGTTCACTGAGACCAATTTTGGTCTATTGGACCTTAAGAAGGTATAACTTGGTTTGCTTTAAACTTTTGTTGAGCTTTCCAAGCTCACTATAGTTTTGGCAAGTTACAAGGTTATCAAGGTTTGTATTGTAAAAAATACTATGAAACTCATATCTAATATGGGTGTAAGTAGGGCACTCTAAGAGAAAGTGATTTTCATCTTCAAAGCTCATAGACTCACAAAGATGGCAAATCCTTACCCCCCATGGAATTTTGAGAATAGACCAACTCCCTGTGGCTATATTTGTTAGAGATAATGTAGAAATGCTCGGCATATTGGAGTGTGCTGAGGTGTACTATCTATGTTTTGTTTGTATAGGTTTGAGATCCACATATTATGGATCTAAGGTTTAGTATTGTTACCTATATATTGTTATCATTTCTATATGTTAATTGAATTGGTTTTATACCATTCCTGTTTGTGTATGTGTGAGCCTTTAGCTATGCACTTCCTTCTTCTTTTATTTCTAATTTGGTATCAGAGCCACCATTGTGGCCTGTTGTGAGGAGCCCAAAGTGGCTTGTTGTGAGGAGCCCATTGTGGCCTGATTGTGAGAGCCCTTAGTGGCCTGCTGAGCCTGATTGGCTGTGAGAAGTGCCCTTTGTGGCATGCTGCTGTTGTGTGTTCCTGGTGGCCTGGAGTTGAGTTGTATCTCCTCCTGATGTAGTGTGAATGCCCATTGAGGCTGTTGTGAAAGCCCTTGCGGCCTGCTGTGAGAGCCCGCTACCTCCTGCCCATTGAAGCGTGGTGCTGAAGGGAGATCATCACCGTGGGAAGATATCGTTGAAGCTGGTGAAACCTTGAACGCTGCCCCATCTTTTCGAACCCACCGTGAAGGAGCCTGAGTTTGTTGTCTACGCATACAGATTCGGCAGGAAGAACGCTGCCCTCAGCCACCACGTACAGGAGATAGCAACCATTTCAAGAATCTAAAATTGCGACAATAAAGAAGACCACCATGAATGCTGCCACTGTGAAACACTGTTAGAAAGAAGATCGCGTGGAACCATCAACCTTTGAGTGTTCGGCAAGGTGCCCTTTGTGGCCTACTGAGAGAGCTTCCTTCTGCTGCGAATTTGTTGAAGGATACTGCCGTGTGAAGAAAAGGAGTGCTATCTCCTTGGAGAATTTTTCAAAGACTACTGCCATCCATGAAATTACTCCCTAGCGCCATTCAGGAGAAGGTGAAGAGTGCCGATCTGCAGAGAGCAAAGAGCTACCTGTGTAATTTTCGCGATCAAAGAAGAGCAGACTGGTGTGGCTACTAGCTTGTCCAGCTGCATGAGTAAAGAAAAGATAAATATGTCTCCTGTTACTGCATTAAAATTTGATTTTCAGCCTAAATATGATGAAGAATATCTTACAATAGAAGAACAAATTTTAATTAATTTGGAAATTATTGTAATAAATAATTTGTTGGCATGAGTGAGAAGAGCTGAAGCAAAAATAAATGACTTTGATGCAGAACTATGGTTTATTGAAGAATGGATAGCCAAGCCTAAGATTGTTGCAGATTGCATCGAAACTGCAAAATATGAAAACAAGGATGGCAAGCAAAACTATGATGAAATTTTGGAAAGTGTAAAAATAATTATTTGTTTTCAACCATGGAGGCCAACTTTAAATGTAAACTTTGAAGAATTTTATGTTAAAATGGACAATACAACAAGGTCTGGAGATTTCAAGATATGGCGGAGGAAACCTAAGAAAAAAAAGAAGTACGATTTGATGGCAACTAAGGTCAAAATGAAGAAGAAGGAGGATTGTAGAGTTCAAAGTTTTGAGTCCCATAAGATTAAATTATTAAATTGCTTTGATGATTTGTACGCGTGGAATTACAGGCATATTTTGATCCATTTCTACATTAAGGGAGGATGTTAGAGATAATGTAGAAATGTTAGGCAGATTGCTTGGGAGTGTGTTGAGGTGTACTGTCTATGTTTGGTTTGCATAGGTTTGAGATCCACATATTATGGTTCTAAGGTTTAGTATTGTTATGTATATATTGTTATCATTTCTATATGTTAATTGAATTGGTTTTATACCATTCCTATATGTGTATGTGCGAGACTTTGGCTCTGCACTTCCTTCTTCTTTTATTTCTGATTATATTAATTTTCTTCTTTGAACGACTTTACTATCGAGAGATATTTCTGATCTTCCAATTTAAGATTAATGACTTCCTTATAGTATTTTAGTTTTCTCTTAACCACTAAATTTTCTTCGCACCACACTACATTTTTTGGATTTGACACCACGAAATCCAACAACATCCAGAAGAGAGAACTAGCTTCCTTCTTTGCGAATGTAATGCACGAAAGTGGAGTTATATATTTTGTTCTTTCTGTTCAACCATAAGTTATCAATCCATTCATCTCTATTATTTGTTATATACCTCATACTCTATTTATAATTTCTATGTTTAATTTCTTTGTCAAGTAAGGTCTATGCTACATGAACGAGATAAACCCCACAATAATATATTGTCAGAGAGTTCAAGCACGTGGCCATGTACGAGTGGGAAAATCTACCATGGATGTGGGCCTCTCGAGTTGAGCTGGTAAGTTTGATAGATTGATCGTGAAACCCTACACTTACTATAAAACATCTGATTTATAATGGCGAAAGAGACAAAGACTGAAAATTGGATTGTTGCAGGAATTACAACTATGGAGCAGCGGGGCAAAGCATTGGGTTCGACGGGCTGAACAACCCAGAGAAGGTGGGGCAAGACGCCACCATCTCGTTCAAGACGGCCGTGTGGTTCTGGATGGAGAACAGCAACTGCCACTCAGCCATAACCGGAGGGCAGGGCTTCGGTGCGACGATCGAAGCCATCAACGGTGGGGAATGCAATGGTGGGAACAGTGGTGAAGTAAGTAGCAGAGTTAACTACTACAACAATATCTGTAGCCAGTTCGGTGTCGATACTGGAGCCAATGTATCCTGCTAAATCTCTCTTGCTGCCAAATATATCAATAAGATGTCAATGATATCCATGGCTCTCCAGTAAATAAAAATTGCACTGCGCCTCTTGTGCCGTGCATATGGATTCTCTCACAATAAAATTTACCTGAAGTAAAGAGTTTCAAATTTATCATTCATATTCTTAAATACTTGCATTTTGGTCAAGCTGTGACTTCAAAATATTTAACTTTTACAAATTTAATCTGACCCATTTTTTTTATCGGGATGTAAGGAGGAATGGATTTCGATTTTTAATAAAAAAATCTCACCAATTCAACCAACTAAACTAAACTAATAGCAAAGTTACGACTCATAATATTAAACTAATAGCAAAGATGCGACTCATAATATTAAAAATCAGCAAAGTACAACAATTTTAGTATATACCTTTTCATATAAGCCTCAAGGCATACGTAAACTTGTAGAGTAGCATAAATTTAATAAGCTTATAGACTTGCATACACATATTTACAAGTTTCAACAAGTAAAAAGAGGTTAAGGGGTAAAATGAGGTTTATTATAAAAAATGGTAATGTTGTTTCTACTTGATTTCACAAAAAAATTAAATTGTTTCTCTTCAACGTGGTAATGATATAGAGTCACCAATGTGAGTGAGTTTTTTGTGAATTAAAAAGGAGAGCCAGTGATATTGTCAATATGTTATGTTGATTTCAGCATTCCGTTTGGTGTTCATTTGCTCAAAATGTGTTAAAATGAATTAGCTTCTTAGAAAGAAATAAACATAAAACAAAAGTAATTTTTTCTTGGGATATTACAATAATGGTTAGACATTTTATTATTATTCATTCTCATAATTCTCAGCGATTTTGTATATAACTTGCCGTTTCGAAAATTGAAGATCAAAGCACATATTATTATTATAACATTTTTTCTTGTTTGTATAAAAGAAATAAAATTGAAAATATATTTTAAAATATTTTTAATATATTAAACTATATTTCATCTTATATTATTTTACTTGTTTTTATATTATTTTACTATTGTGAAAGAAAAATGAAAAAAATAGACTAGGTACACATTCATTTCATGGATCATTTTCAATATTTCTTCATCCCTCTCTTTCTAAGCTATCGCCACTAATTTGGTTTCTAGGAGAAAATTCATACTAAATCATATTAATTATTTTGGTTTTAAACAACTTTGTTATATCTCATTAGTTCAAAAAAAGTTACTTAAATTTTTATTCTACAAATACTTCTTAAATCATTAAAACTATTATAAAAAATTGAGTAATTCTTAAATTATTATTATGGAAATTGAAATTGAAGGGTAGACATTGCTTCTAGAATAACATAACATAACGGAAATTCGGAAAATAATTGGAAAATTGTATGTTATGTAAAATGGATACTAAAAGTATTCGACAATATCATGTTTTATTCTTAATTATAAATTTTAATTGGATTTTTGCAATGTAATGTTAATTTTAATTGGATTTTTGCAATGTAATGTTAATTTTAATTGGATTTTTGCAATAATCTTTTATAATATCAAATTGAAATTTTATATACGTGTTCTTTTATGGTGAGATTTTATAAGGCTACAATGTATACCATTTTTCATTTTGTGATTACAAATATTCAAATCTATACGTATTACTATTTATTTTTTAAACATAAATTATTTATAATATGTATTAAAGGGTGTTATAACATATATGAATAGTTGGCCACTCGACTGTTCTCCTCCTGTGACTTCATGGCCATTTATTTTGCGGACTGCCTTGTGGGAAATGCTCTTGTTGCCCCCTCGGCCCCTTTGCCATCTTCTTTGGCTGCAAATTCTCCTTCTCCGAAGACCTGTCCTTCTGATCCGCTGAAGTCCTCTGGTTCGTTGCAGGTTCAAGCGCTCTCTTCCTCTGATGCTACTGCGGCTGGAAGCTCGATCCCACTCCAGCAAGGCTCCTCTCCATCTTCTGGCCGTCCGTCTGGTTTTTTGGTGGTGGAAGCTCCTGATCTGGTTTTTCCAGTTAGTCAGGAAGCCATTTTGCATGCGGATCACTACTCTCAACATGCCTTGGTTTGTAGGTTCAATGGATTTTGGCCGAAGCTTGCAGATCTTCATTCTTGGCTCTTGTCCGCTTGGGCTCCTATTCTGAGCTCTGATGCTCTTATTTTTCCTTGTGCTAGAGGGTTTTTTGTTGTCATTTTTAGATCTCTTGAAGATAGGGACCAGATCTGCAAATCTGGACCTTGGTTTTGGGGAAGATCTGGACTGTCCTTATAGCCTTGGACTCCTTCCTTTGATGCCTCTACTGCAGACATCTCCTCAGCTCCAGTTTGGGTCTGTTTACCAAATCTTCCCCTCCACTTTTGGGGACCTGAATCCCTGCAATCCATTGGAAATGCTCTTGGGAAATTTCACAACAGAAGTCTTGAAACAAAAACGGCTTTTACAACCTTTGCTCATATCTGCGTTGAGATGGACTTCACCAAAGGATTTCCTGCTCAAATCATTCTTCAAGGTAAAGACAGATCTTGGACTATGAAGTTAGATTACGAACATATAAATTTCAGATGCAGAGCATGTTTTGATACAGGGCATATAGCTGCTAACTGCAAAAATTCAGAAAAAAAGAAATTAGCCAAATCTCATCGGAAGCCAACTTGGTGGGAGGGGGCGATCCCAGCTCACCAAAGTATTTCAAAGGATCCAGACTCAGAAAAAACCTCGGGTGATCCAGCAGAACAGACCCAGAAAAAACCCTGGGTGATCCAGCAGAACGACTCGATTCCCACAATGTCTTCTGCAGGCCCAAGCTGGGCTGATCAAGCAGAAGAAGCTCTCTTGGATGCCGAACCAGATCAGTCCTTGGAATGGATGAAAGTAATAAAAAAGAAAAAGCCTCCTCTTTCCAGGCATCCAGTGTTGACGCGTAGTCAAACTGGATCTTTGAAATAATTTGTTTGAGCTTCAACAAGTTTTGTTTGCCTGAAGTAGAGATGCGTTGTAGACTTAGTGCGTCTCTTGTTTCTTTAGAAGAAGTAGTTTTGGTCTTATTTGTGATGAGGAATTTTGGTTTTCAGATAGAATTCTAAGATGTATCTTTTGGATGGCTCAGCCATAGTTTTATCAATATAAAACCTACCCGTTCTTGTAAAAAAAAAAAAAACATATATGAATAGTTAGATAATACAAAATGAGGAGTGATATCACTTCCAAAAATATTCAGGTCCTACAAAATTTAGTGACTAATTTTACATAACAAATTAAGGTTCTATTCCTTGACTGATTTCTACAAGTAATAAACATTTATAGAACATAAAAAACAAATTAAGAGAAGATAAATATGGTAATCACATCATCATGGGCTTGGTCAAGTATGTCTACTTCCATATTTTCCACTTACATGTCCTCTAAGAGCTCGTATGTCCTTTCCCCTTCATCTTGTACCATTGAAAAGGATTCCACTTAGAGATTATATGAAACAACAAAGGAGGAGCCTTTGCTAAGCTCTTGAACCACTACTCTTAACCTAGCACATTCCTCTTCAAGATTTTGAATTTAATTTTTCTACTACAATAGAATGCTCGTTGTTATTGCATTTGGGGAAGCATGTAGAGATGCTCATGTTCATGGATAATTGTTGTGACTAAAAAAATGGAGGCATTATTATCTTTGATAAGGCCTTCTTGATATTGCATGAAGATCCTTAACTCTCCTAAATGTCCTGGTGACAAGTCGGGTGGTTATCATCCATATTGTAAGATGCCATACCCCTCTCCCCTCCCTCAATTCGAGGAAAGCAATAATACTTATAATTGATAGTTGAGGAAGTGGAACCCCAATAGAAAAGGGCCCTAATAATTAAGCCAATAGGCATTTGTATCTTAGAATTTGGGGGTGGACTAGCATCTATGCTTTTCCTAGATTAAAGGAGGATGGGACAAGTGTACTACCCAGATTGATTCTATGGGCGTCATTCAAATTCGAAATAAACAATTATAAAGAAAAATAAATATAAGAAATAACCAGTAGTTGATGCATGGATTGATTCGGAATTTCATGGAAGATAAGTGAATGGGGGTGGGTTATAACATGTAGTTATCTTTGGATAGCTCGTAGCCGAACAATTATAATATATATATATATATAACTAGTAGCTAATGCATGGATGAATGGATAACTCTGGCAATTCATGGCAGATAACTAGAAGAATTTGATTGATAACATGCAGCTAGCCATTGATAACTAGGAGCTAACAATTATAAAAAAAATATAAAAAATAATTGGTCATAGCTTATGCATGGATGTAAGATAAGTTGGATAGTTAATGGTAGATAATGAGAAGAAGGTGGGTGATAACATGTAACAAGTTATGGATAACTTGTAGCTGAACTGATTTAACTCCAAAAATGTCTAATAGATATCAATTAGATCTTTCATTATATTTTGAGTCTATTTAAAGGAGGATTCAAACTCAGTTAAAGATTATGTGCCTTATTCAAACTCGATTCTATTGAGCTATGGTTGATTAATTGGTTCTGAACTTTTCATAGAAAACCATTGGAAAAATTTTATGCATAGGGTGTTATTTGTTATTGGGATCGTTCCATGCTCTAGGAAAAAACCCTCGATTCTCCATCTCCTTCTCTTTCATGTGTCTCAAATCCGAGTGGCTGCTCCACATACACTTCCTCTTTGACTACACCATTCAAGAAAGTTGTCTTAACATCCATCTGGTGTATCTTCCACTTCATCACTGTAGCCAAAGAAAGTACTGTTCTGATGGAAGTGTATCTGGATATAGGTGCAAAAGTTTCTTCATAATCTATCCCTTCTTTCTGGGAGAAGCCACGAGCCACAAACCTTGTCTTGTATTTCTCTATGCTGCCATCTGCAGCATTCTTGATCTTGTAGATCCACTTGGAAGTCACAACAGACTTCCCTTATGGTCTTGGGACCACATCCCAAACATCATTCTTCATGATCAACTGGTACTCCTCGATCATGTCATCCTTCCATTACTGCATCACGGATCCTAGGAACTTCAGATTCTTCAATATCTTCAATAGGTAGTTTTCTTGAAATTCATCACTGGAACAAATTTTTTGTCCTTCTTTTGTACATGATTGTACATGATATTTCCTACAAGTGAAAATTCAATTGCATGATTAGAAAAATTTCATAGTTTTCAGAACAAATTCTTACACATAAATACATATGTCATACAGTCATGCAATTATCTTACCCAATGCTTCAATACAACATTTATCCATATCCTGTAACTTTCTAGATGCCATCAATCTCTACCAGAACATTGTTAAGAGTGTGCACAACTCCCAACATGTTAGCAAAGAGGTTTCATTCTAGATAAGTAGCAATGGAATGTTGTACAGTACCATAGGCCACTTACCCATTACTATAATAGTAGTATCTTGTTCATTAATGCAATTTTCTATAATGCATAATATACATCCTAAATATAGGAACATAAGTATGTACATAACTGAACAACATCATTTAAGTAATCATATATACAAGAAATGACAATTCAAATACTTATCTTTTTTTGGTTGTTGGGTGGACTACCTCTCAATCATTGCTTCCTTGTAGGAACTACTGGAGTGTGCTCCCTCTTGATCTTTGCTTCCTGGATTATCTGTCTTTGAACTTATATCCATCCTGGACCACTATGTATGCTTAAGTGTGCAGTAGTGTCATCATTGTGTCATCCTCAAGATTTCATACATAATCATACTTCATTAGTATAATCTCAATACTATCAAAACGTTATGATTCTAAATATGTATGGTCATGATCATTTCAAAGACAGGTAATTTATCACAGACGTTACTATTTCAAGGTTTCAGGGAGTACTTCTTTTATTCATGCTTATTCTTCTTTGACCATGGGACTCTTTTGGTTTGTCATATCATCAATCAAAGTAAGAAGCATAATATGCATAAACCCATGGTTAATAAAACTTATAACTTCATGAATAATCATTATCAATCATACAAAAGGTATACTTATATAAGATCCTGACACAAGGTAGGATTCTAACTTGATACAGGAAAAGAACATAATTGGATTATCATGTTTTCTAGTTATGTCTAGCATACCCAAACAATGTCTTATTTGTTCTCTTCAATGATTTAGAAACCTTGTGCTAGTAACCTGCATATCTCATAAGTTAAGCATTGTAGAACCAAATTATACGTACCCCGTAAGTAGAGATTTTATGTGATCAATGGCTATGGATGAGTCTTTGTCTTCATGTCACCATGGTCATATGTTCTTGATCTAGAACTTGATTTGTCTTTATTGATGTACCTTTCATGTTAGAGGACAACATCATCCTCATACAACACCACAGGGAATTAGTACAATCATAAGTGTCATAACCCTAATAAATGAATGTCTTCTATCATTCACATGCATGCATACTTTTACTAAGGTGATAAGACAAGTCTAAAATTAATCAAGATTGTACTAGCCTCAATAATATGAAGAAAAACATATCATAAACTTAATCATGAACAAATTTCAAAACATACCTGTATCTCCTCAATTCATACCTGTCGAGATTGTTTGTAGTATTCTTTGGTAAGGCCTTAGCCTCATCTCCCTCTAGAACTGGAACTTCTTCACTTATGAAGGTGTCCAAATCATTATCTTCTAGGATTAACCCAATCCACTTTGATTTGCTGAAACTGGATCTGGAGGTGGCTAGTGTTTGGTAGAGAAACCCTAAAAATCCATACTTGGAATTTCAAACTTCTGTTTAGACAGGGAGATTCATTTGACTGAGGTGAGCAAGCTGGTGTGCTCAGATTTTGAAAAATCCAAAAATTGACTCCTCAAAATTGACCTGAGAGTTTTGGATCTGTAGCTTCTGTCAAATTTTGGTTTTCTTGTCAAAAACCCGAACTAGGGTTTGATAGAGCCTGGGGTTCTTCCCAACCAAAAACTTTGATCTTGGTCTCTAAATTTATATTTTGATGTGGAGCATCCCACCGTGGTCTCAGATTCCAAAAATTCCAACTTTTGCAGAAACCCTAATTTCCTGCACCAGTGACAAACCAAAAATGAAAGTGCTCAAAATCCAATTCTGTTTCGACAGAAATATATTCCATATTGTTTCTGATGTATCTCTTAAATTTCGGATCCTTGGGGTATGAAACTTCGGCCTGTGGTATACTGACCTGTCATCTTTCCAACCCCATAGATATGAGCTTTAATGGATTCTCTGGGACAGAGATATGCCAAGTGTCACAACATGACCTGTTTATGGGATGAAACTGTATAGTGAACTTTTACGGAGTGCCACGTGTCACTGTTTCAACTTCAACCTCTGAAACTAGGATCTGTGAAACTAAAGTCCATTCCCTAACTGTCACTTTTTACGGAATTCCATTTGGAGCTTCCTATCCTAAGATATGACCTTTATTCCTAGGTCACCTATTTAGGGTTGCATTCTGGAAGAGGCAGAAACCCTAACTTGTACGGATCACGTCTCACAAAGTACAATGAATCTGAGCCTTATCTTCGGACACAAGGTACATGAAAATTTCATCTTCGTCCTGTAAAAGTTTCAGATACTGAACCTTTGCCAAAGCGGATTTATAGAGAAAGTGCCATGATGACCAGTTTTTACTATACCAAGCCCTAGCTTCCAATTTGTTGCAAGTGCAACAAGTGTCGTAAATTCCATACAATGCCTTCCTTCAGGATAGCTATGATACCATGCTATTTTTTCATCATTTAATTCAATATGATCTAGGATCTTAACTGAGAGAACAACATGTACAGCATATCAAACACAAGAGAGAAGAGACACGAAGCATTTCATCGGGAAAAACCAAGAAGGTGAAAAACCCCACAACTTCCTCAGAGATAGAATTAGCACCAATACAAAACCCCAAAACAAGAGATAGTCTCCTAGCAGCTTCTCCTCCTCCACTTGTGCACACTCTTCCACTCTCTCACTAATGCGAAGTGAGTGAGTGAATGAATGAATAGAATGAGAGACACACAATCTCTATTTATACAATGACTTTACCTGCCTTTAACCCTAACTGGGCCGACTTGCTAAGGAAGCCTAATAACCCATACACGTGTCACTGGGCCGACCCCACTACGGTGGTCTAATAACCCTTTAACCCACACAGTGTAGTATTCTAGGCGATTATTTTTTATTGAAAAAAATGCATATAGAGATATTTAGGCGAATATTAAATATGAAGCATACAATTTACTACTGAAAATTGAAAATTTTGGCGAATATTATGGTAAAAAACATATTTTATGTAAATATAGGAGATATTAGAGACTAAAAATGACCAAATAACGAATTTTATTTTTGAAAAAATGCTCCAAAAATAGCCAATTGGCGAAATTTCGCCCCTAAAAATTACCGTGATATATATAGATAGATAGATAGATAGATAGATAGATAGACAGATATACATAAAACTAGTAGCTAATGCATGGATGCATGGATATTTCTGACATTTCATGGCAGGTATCTAGAAGAAGTTGATTGATAACATGTACTTTGGCATGGATAACTAGGAGCTAACAATTATAAAAAAGATATAAAAATAATTGGCAGTACAGCTTATGCATGGATGTAAGATATGTTGGATAGTTAATGGTAGATAACGAGAAGAAGGTGGGTGATAACATGTAACAAACCTTATGGATAACTTGTAACTGAACCTATTTAACTCCAAAAATGTCTAATAGATATCAATTAGGTTTTTGATTATATTTAGAGTCTATTTAAAGGATGAATCGAACTCAATTAAAGATTACATGTGCCTTATTCAAACTCGATTCTATTGAGCTATGGTTGATTAATTGGTTCCGAACTTTTCACACAAAACCATTGGAAGAAGTTGATGCATAGGGTGTTATTTGTTATTTGGCTCGTTCCATGCTCTAGGAAAAAACCCTCGATTCTCCATCTCCTTCTCTATCATTTACAGGTACAATTTTTTCCATCCTTTGTCTATTCTCTACAAAATAATTTCCTTCGACTTTCAAATGTAATTTATTTGATAACATATGATTTAATAAAATCCTTGCACCATCGTTTATATGGTGTTTTATAACATCGGTGTGTCTATTGTCTTTATCGTTTAATTTCTTGGTTGCATCAAGCTTGTTGCATGATTCTTAGTATTTATCCTGTTCTTTCATGAAATATTAGACTCTCGCGTTTACATTTCTTGTTTGGGTGCAGAAAAACATTATAATGATTAGTTACTAATAATAAACGGTTGTAAGTAGTCTGGACTGTAATAGAGTTAACTGCATTAAGTAGCGTGTAAGCATAATTCTACTTTTATATTTCTATCCAAATGAAAAATGATAGAATCCAACAAATATGCATTGTGATTATAATTTTTTTGGTTTAATGCCGGGGTAGTGAAATTAAATTATTGATGTTATGAATCATCAATAGTGTATTGGAAATTATTTGCACCTCATAAATCCTATTTCCTATAATAATTTGATGGGACCCTTGCTTTGGTGTCGAAGAAAATATGACCACGAAATGAAATTGGGCATTGCCCCATATGCACAACATATTGGCCATGAGTCCCGTGTATCCCTCACCATGAACGCATTACTGGGGATGATAGCTTTGGGATTTTCATGTGTAACTATCAAACTTATCTACTGCTCGTGGTGAGAGGTTATGAATAGTGTTTATCCTTATTCCTTTATGATCCTATATGTGAATAGTGTTTATCCTCTACACAATTTAGTAAAGGACTTTTACATACCAATAATTCGTCATGATTATTCTTTCAAGAATCGTAATATTCAAATATTAACAAAAATATTTGAATAACACCATAAGTATATACTTCCATTAATATTGAAAGAAAGCATAAATATATAAATGTTAATCCTCAGAATTTTATTAACACCATAAGTATATGCTTCCTTTAATATTGAAAGAAACATTACAAATAAGCCAAAGATGGACCATGAACAATTTTCTTTACTCAAACAAAATACCATATTTTTATTTTATTGGTATACATTCAAAAATTGTAAAAATACATTTAAGATTATCTTATTATTTAACTAGTGGAAAAAAGTTATTTTCTCATTTTAATAATGAATATTAAAATTTTTAATACAAGACCCTAAAAAGTAAATAAGTGACTAAAATGGAACCTATATATTGATTATATTTTTTTCATATATAATTGAATTTGATTAACTTTTATTAACCCCATAAATATTTACTTCCTTTAATGCGGAAAAGCATTACCCTAACTGCATAACAACCAGCAAAGTAATATTCGAGAGATGAAGCAAGAGATGAACCAATTATGATCATAAACACATGCTATCACAAGGAAGTATTATCTAATTCCATGTGTATTCATTCAACTTGGGTAGCAAGCCCTTTGGGTTCGTTGTGTTCGAGTTCTTAAACGAACTCAAAAGTTCTTTGCACATTGAAAGTCAACGATAAAATATTGGAATGTTTTGGACATTGATAAGGTTTGTATACATAACTTATACAAACGTTTTCATACATAACATTATACCTTTAATTAAATCCAAATATAATTCATTTCAACTTAAAGTTTTCACTACGTTTCTATTCATTTCAACTATGAATGCTTATTATACCTTCCTCTTCCTTCAACTATAAATGTTTATACAATTTGAGATTATCAATTTTATTATTAATAAATAAGTTCGAAGTATTAAATGTACGTTTTTCACCCATATTTGCGAAGTTACAAATACTTCGTATATGTAAGTGATCTCAACTTCTGGCATATGTTATGAACAATTTAATATGGCTGAAAGATCCACAAATTAGCGAATCTTAATATTCTACGGCTTCTTTTGTGCTCATCTCATCCAATTAAAATAAAGTTAAGTATTTTTTAGAAGGTTGTCTTGTCACATCTACCATATAATCCAATTAAAACAACGTTAAATATATTTGAAGTTTACACTCATTCCAAAATAAGTTTAAATATATTTGAAGTTTACACTCATTCCATCTAACATAACAAATTAACAATGAAAACAAACCCAAAAATACTGAGAATCGTGGTACCGATATCAGAGTCTGATCTTCACGCCATCGTTGATGATCTTATCCCGTGATCGTTGAAACCACAATATCAATGAATAAACTATTATTACTGTGGCAACGTTAGTAGCAGGTCGTGGAAGGCGGCGCAATGGAAAGTAAAAATGGGCCAGTGTTCAACGAGTCCAAGTGACCCGCGTCCCACGGCCCCGCCGCGTATTGACACAATGACATGTTACAATTGTTTCAAAATTCAAAGTCTACTATAGTCTGCCGATCTCGATTATAGTATTGCCAGGTTAGTGTACGGCTACACATTCAAGTCTGTCGATCTGGATTATAGTATTGCCAAGTTGCCAACCCAAAGAAAGAAAATGAGTTGCAGACCGGGTTGGGTTTCTGTATAAATAGAGCAAGCATCCCCTTCACTTACTTGAATCAACAAATCAAATATTCAGAGTGAGGAGGGAGGCCTAACAAATTATTGGCAATGGGGAGTACTGCTGGTGATAAATGGGTAATTGCGCTCGTGCTAGTGATGCTACTGGTGGGCGTTAGTGTTAACTCTCAAAACTGTGGCTGTGCCAGCGGCAATGGCTGCCAGAGCGGTCCCTGCACCAATTCCGGCGGAGGTGGCGTGAGCACCATAATTTCCCCGAGTTTCTTCAATGGTCTTGCGGGAGGAGCTGGCAACTCCTGCGCAGGCAACGGATTCTATACTTACAATGCTTTCATCGCAGCGGCCAATGCATTTTCTGGATTTGGCACCACTGGATCCAACGACGTCCAGAACAGAGAACTCGCTGCCTTCTTCGCAAATGTAATGCACGAAACTGGAGGTATATATTTTGTTCTTTCTGTTCAACCACAAGTTATCAATTGCTAGATATTCAGCTCTATTATTTGTTTGTCACGCCAGGTCTCTGCTACATAAACGAGATAAACCCTACAACAACATACTGTCAGAGTTCAAGCACGTGGCCATGTACGAGTGGGAAAAGCTACCATGGACGTGGGCCTCTCCAATTGAGCTGGTACGTATGATCGACTAATTGTGAAAACCTACACTTACTATAATACATATCCTGATCTCATATCTGTAATGGCAAAAGAGTCAAAGACTGACAGTTGGATTGTTGCAGGAATTACAACTATGGAGCAGCGGGTCAAAGCATTGGGTTTGACGGGCTGAACAACCCAGAGAAGGTGGGGCAAGACGCCACCATCTCGTTCCAGACGGCCGTGTGGTTCTGGATGAACAACAACAACTGCCACTCAGCCATAACCGGAGGGCAGGGCTTCGGTGCGACGATCAAAGCCATCAACGGTCAGGAATGCAATGGTGGGAACAGTGGTGAAGTAAGTAGCAGAGTTAAGTACTACAACAAAATCTGTAGCCAGTTGGGTGTCGATACTGGAGCCAATGTATCCTGCTAAATCTCTCTTGCTGCCAAATATATCAATAAGATGTCAATGATATCCATGGCTCTCCTGTAAATAAAAATTGCACTGCACCTTTGGATTCTCTCACAATTAAATTTACTGGAAGTCCACACCATATGGATTCTCTCCAATTCCTTGAAATCCGTAAGCAAAATTATCCGTTTGTTTCGGTCAATATTTTTTGGTCGCCACTTCAGTTAAGCTGTGAATGGCAACTTCCAATTCGAACCAATATAAAATAATGGTCTACACTACATATCAAAAGCGACAAAACATAAACTTATACCAAACTTATTGTGAAGAATATGTATATCATTGTGAATTTTTAATGAAATGCAAAAATCAGCAAAGTGGCAACTCATAATATTAACGTTTTATGTGTATACCCTTTCATATAAGCCTCCAAGGTATAGGTAATCTTGTAATGTACATAATTTAATTTGTAAATTGTAAAGAATTTGTATATCATTGTTAATGAGATGCAAAATATGAAAGTTGCCACTCATAATATTAAAAATCAGAAAAGTTGCTACTCATAATATTAACAAGTCTCGCTTGTAAAGTTGTATATATTTAATAACCTTATAAAGTTGAATATACATAATTACAAGTTTAAGAAGTAAAATGAGGTGTTAACAATTTTAGTAGACACCTTTTCATATAAGTCTCGCTTGTAAAGTTGCATATATTTAATAACCTTATAAAGTTGAATATACATAATTACAAGTTTAAGAAGTAAAATGAGGTTTGAGGGGGTAAAATGAGGTTTATTATAACTAGCATAGATCCATGGTCATAGAGATCAAATTTTTTGAGGAAGTTTAGGATTTTAAAAAGGGGGTTGCACTTCAAGGGATTTAATTCATGTGGTCTCAGTGTTTGATAGAGCCTTGAGATGGATCTATGTTGGTTTATTAATATGCAATTATTACAAAACTAATATTTAGCTCATTTTTATATTATCAACTTAAAAATAAATTTAATCTAATATATTTTAGGTTATCATCATTCAAGCACCAACTATTCCAATTTGGATATCTTACAAATATGCCAAAGTTGCATTAATTAATTAATTAACTATGAAGTAAAATAGTTATTCACCCAAAACTAATATCTAACCACCAACTATTCAAATTTGGAATCATGTTGTAAATGCTAACACATAAATACTACAAATAAGCAAAAAATTCATTCTTATCCTTCCTATGATTGTATATACTCCTTTCCTATCCTTCCTATGATGGTATATACCATGGCATCGAGTATACTGACCTAACCATCTCTAAAACCCCGAAGGAGGAAGCATCAACTACATCAACCTAACTTCCTTAGCACGAAATTGGTAGTCGTCATCGCACATCTAGGGGGAACATGTTCACCACATCCCTCCCATGGTTCCAAGTCTAGAGGATACATGGTGGGAAGATCCTCCACCTCTCCTAATAGATCCAGGGACCCCTATTGTGCCACTACTATGTTTGAGAGTTTTGTCAACAAATAAACAATTTAGGTAACTACATTACCTGTTACACTCAACACATGCACATATATCATAACATATCTACCCATATATATCCAATAATCCATTTTCATCAAATGTTTCCAAACATATCACTTTATCTTTGATTTCCATGGCATCGAACTAGCCTCATAGCATATGTAATAAAAGGAATAAAACACTTCGCTAAAACTAGCCCATGTACTTGCAAGTTAGCTTATAGGATCAATAATCAAGTATAATTATCATCATACACTTGTTCCATCACCAACCTGTTACCATCATTTTCAACACAACCATGCATGCTTGTTAATTCTAATAATACATCATTTTCTCATTTATAAGCATTATTTATGTTGGTATCCATGTATCGAAGTGCACAAAAGGGAGAATATAACATAACCATAATCACATGAAATAATGAAATTCTTGTGAGACTCCACACTGAGTATAAGTATGTCCAAAATACTAGTTCCATCAATATAGTCGACTCTAATGCATAAGTAAAGATGTGCAAGATAAAGTTTAATTGTTCTCAATATCAAAATAGTTTGGGATAATCATGTGATGGATGGTTTCTGCATCCTTCTAGGTAGAAAATATTGGGCTGTATTTATCCGAGTATACCTTCACTTGATTAGATATATCGAGGTCTACTTTAATTTACTCATTTTATCGCATGGGATGTGTCCTTATATTTTGTTTGGCATTTGTATAGTTTTTTTATCTGACATTTTCAAGGTTCATTACAAGAGCTAATCCACATAATAATTAACATTGTTAAATTACATGGTATTTTCCTATAAATTGACTCATAAGAAGACCTTGTCTTCTATATAAAAAATGTAATTTGGTTATAAGGCATTGACATGACTTTTCATTGATTCTCATCTCTAGTTAGCTTCATTTTAACTTATATACAGTTTTTCTATTAATTAATTACATATTACCACTCAATACCTTAAGAAGAGCTTCGACTCAGGAGTCTTGCAATATACCATTTTTTTGACAGCACACATTTTGACATAAGGTCACTCTCTTCTAGAATATCACCAGGTCATGCCCATCATAAATTTCAACTTATCATGTCCACATATGTTCCGCACAAAATTTTGTGATTATAAAACCCCGTGTATTGTCGATCAAATCTTAATTTATCCTTACAAGGTGAAGAACATGTCTTCAGTTGAGGTACTAAAATTTATTCTATGTACTCCCATCAAAGAATCAAATTTGAAAGGAAGGGTCCTATTTCAACTTGAAGGGCTGCGAAATATTAAACCCTTCAATGCTGACATTTAAAAAAAAAGTATTATTTTCATTTGAAAATGTAATAGTACATAGAAATTTCAACATATATTAAAACACATAGCAATGTAAATTAATTTCAAGAAATTTCAAAAAAAAAAAAGAAACCAAAAATATGAAGAAATCAGTTGTTTTATAACCAATGAAGCTTGAATTGACAAGTAATGAAACTTGTTCATCGAAAAATCAAATGTAACTATGTTTGTTTTATATTGAAATACATTGCTTTAGATACTTGTGTTTATAGAACAAAAAACTTATCTTGAAACAAAATATAAGAAAAAAGATTTTGTATCAAGGGATAGATCACCATATGTTCGGACATCATTGATCTTGTTAAACAACCACACAACAACTCAATTTATTTATTGCTTGCAATTCTTTGTCTTTGATTACATTTGTTGATAACTCTATGAGCATAGTAAGAGTTGGGAACTTTCTTTATATTGGGATTGTGGCTGCCATTAACCTGAAAAATCAATAATGCCAATTAAACTCGTCTTAAAATGAAAATGATAGTGTGCAAATAAAAATAAATTCCATCTATCTACAATAAAGTCTATCAAATGACAAACTGTTTAAACCAAACATGCAAACCTAAAAAACATTGTTTCAAATGTACACATGTACATAGAAGCAAAAACTTATCTTGAACCAAAATATTAAGAAAAAACCATACCAAGGGCTAGATAACCATCATTGATCTTGTTAAAATGGCACACAACAACTCAATTGTTCCAATACGCCCAATTCTTTGTCTTTGAAGAAAGTTGTTGTTAACTCTATGAGCGTAGAAACAATTATGAACATCATAAACACATTTTTTATAATGAGGTTGTGGATGCCATCGACCTGAACAAATAAGTATTTCTAAGTAAACCCACATATTAAAATAAAAATAATAATGTGCAAAATAAATGCCATACAGTACAACAAAATCCAAAACGACTAAGTTCTCCTTTTCATACCTTTTTTACAACTTGATGGATGCCAAAATCCTTGTCAATATGTTGAAAGTTGCAAGCAAACATCCAAGCCTAAAAAAAATAAAAATAGTTTAGCTACATATGTACATAGAACCAACAAATGATCTTGAAACAAAATATGAAAAAAAAGGAGAAAGACTCCAGAATAAGTGCTAGATCACCATATGTTTTCACGTCATTGAACTTGTTAAAAAACTGCAAAACAACTTAATTGTTAGAATGCCCCTAATTCTGTCTTTGGTTACATTTGCTTCCAATTCTATGAGCTTAGAAACAGTTGAGCACATGGTAGCCACCTCATTTATATTGGGTCTGTATGCCATTAACCTGGAAAAATCAACAATGTTAAGTAAAGTTATATATTAAAATTAAAACAATATCATGAAAATAGAAATGTCACAACAAAATTCCATATGACAAAGTGCTACATTTCATACCTTTATTAGAATTTAATAGATTCTAAACTACCTATGAGTATATTGAAAATTGAAACCAAAACCTGAAAGACATTGTTTTAGATACATATGTACATAAAACAAAATACTGATCTTGAAAAAAATTCTAAGAATAAGAACATAATGAAAGGTAGATCACCATATCTTTGCACATCATTAATCTTATTAAACAAACACATAACAACTCAATTGCTTTAATGCCCCCATCTATTGTGAACTCTATGAACATAGTAATAATTCAGCATATGGTAGCCACCTTATTTACATTAGGACTAGGGATGCCTATTACCTGAAAAATAATAAATTCTCATGTTAAAATGAAAGGAATAGTGTACAAAAAGAAATGCCATATGTTATACCAAAATCCAAATGACAAAGTGACCCATTTCATACCTTTATTAGAATTTAATGGATGCAAAATGTCTTGTGAATATGTTTATGGGTGAAACCAAACTTGCAAGCCTCATGGAGGAAATTAATGGAAAAGATGACTTGTCTATTTCCTGTTCAATTGATATTCGACATCTGGAGTTGTTGTATTCCAAGTAATAGGTAGATTCTAACACTGTTGTGTAGCGTGTGGTGTAGAGTTCCATTGTACAAACATAAAAGAACGATTATTATAATGAGGATATGTTACTTCAAGAAATTGATGCATGGAACTTATATAATCATACAAAAAAAAAAATTTGGTTGTCACATGTATAGAGAAGCTAAGTGATCCCTTATCATACACAATTATTGCAAGATATTATTCTAATATAAATAGAACATATATTATTTAATAATGTAGCCAATAATAATAATGACCTATATCTAGTTCCAACCAAGCTTAATTTGAGTCCAACACAGTACCAATATATACATAGGAACTGAAAGTATCATTGCTGTCAAAACTTAGCATAAAGTCTCAATGCATGTCTTATTGCATAACTTATTTTTTCCCAAAGAACAACTATAGATTTTATTGACAAAGTATTTGAAACATGATAACAAGATAACTGTATAAGTAATATACAACAATATCAAAACACAACATTATCAAAACATGTACAACAATATCAAAACATATCAGCTATATAAGAAATAAAGAACAATATCAGAATAATACAATACAACCAAGACATCAATAAGAAAAAACCATAGGTCCAAACAAATCCACAGATACTATCCAGGTCAAACAAGCCAAACATATATAGTTGCAACCAAGACGATACCAATATATGCATAGGAACTGAAAGTATCATTCCTGTAAAAACTTAGCATAAAGTCTTATGAGAAGTTCCAATTGTCCAAAGAGACAAAATGACAAAAAATATAAAATCATAAAATATTACCAGTTTCATAAAGTTTGTGGTGTTTTCCCCATCATGTTTGCATTGAACTAAAAAAAAATAGACATTACAATATTGATAAAAAGACATTTTATCATCATCAGCTTATTCAACCTAGTGGAAGAGGTCGTCACAACTTCATTTTTGTCCAACTTTCATAAACTGCATTCCAATCTACCTCATGCAACACTTGAGGTGCTGATAAATATAAAAACATTAAAGTGTCTAAGGTTTCCAAACAAAGTCTATATCTATCATCATTTTTTATACGATTCAACTTAGAAAATTCCCTCTCACAACTCGCAGTGCTTGTTGGAAGAATCAAAATAATCTGCCACAATGTGAAATCTCCATACAAACAAAAAAAAATTTGTTTGTTCTTTTTGTCTTTCTTAACTGTAGATCTCTTCTTTAAAGTGAATGAACAGAAGGCAGACCTATGCTATCAACCATCTAAAGTTAATTAATGCCTTCATAATGTTGATCTTACTGATGTTCTTACCCTTGAGTTTCCTACTAGTTAGAAGGATGTTACATTGTCATACCACTTACTTAGCTTCGGCTAACTTCCCTTCGCGTTCTGGTGTGCAGGTTCCTATGCTTCTGAGTTTCCTCATGATGCCGGTAACAGGGTATGGTATGCACTGTTGTCTTTTAAAAACCTAGTGCTGGATTCACACAAGGCACATGTTCAAACAAGGAGGAGAAGGTATACTTACTAAAGGTGTTGATAGGGTTATTTAACGAACCCCCTTATAACAATACCAACTTTGAAATGCAATAACAATTAGCATACTTTCCTTAACTCTCATTACTATTTCAACAGGACGAATTAAAGGCATTGACATTATCCAAGCCCACCCAAGCTAAGGTTCGATTGCTACATAAAATTTTACACAGCTAATTAAATTTAATATACTAGCAACTGGTATGTAGACCTTTCGATTTGGGGTGACATGAGAGTTAATCCTAACATTTAAATCTGCAGGTACTGCCTACCAACCGCGAAACTCAGCTAAAATAAATGAGTCCTGTGACCCCATCAATGTGGTTGTTGTCGGAGATGCCACCTGCGTTTCGACAGGATACCCGTACTGGGGTTATTATTAATCTCTAGACGGGCCATGTGACCTTAGTTATTGTGGTTGAATTCTGCATTGCCACCTGTAACTGAGATGTCAGGGTTTGGTTGTCTCGGTGTTTGTAATATAGTAAACTCTTCAATATGTATTCAAACTTCACTAGTTCGATCGCTTTCTGGTATTCGATGGAGGTTCAAGGACTATGTCCGAACTTACCCTGGTGATTTGGTTGAACCTCAATCTATTACAGTCGCTGTGCTTCTTCTGCAATTCGGAGGAAATGGCTTCTTGCCATCGTGGTTACTCTATAGGGAGTGCTCCTTGAATTTTGAGACGTGGTCTCTTTCCTACGATATCATGGAGGTAACCCTGTAATACTATTATTCAGCATTCATTACTATTTAAACTATTTTGTGAGGGGTCCGATAATAATATGTTATCTGTTTATTTGTTAGGTAACTCCAGCTCGAACGGCGCAAGCGAAAGAGGGAACCTACCCTGGTAAGTGGTATCGCTCCTTCGCTTCCATACAATGACAGGAAACTTGGGGAGAAATCTTCAACGACAATAGGAAATTTTGGTTCTATATTATGGTAGTTCGTTATTTTGTTGCAGCGTTAGGGTTCATCATGGCCTGGGTTTGTACTGCCACGAACCCGATGTAATGACTATTTTCTTTAATAATTTCCTTCTGGGGTTTAGATGCTAGAGAACGTGTATTGAACTATTTGAATTCAAGTTCAGGGTTCTTGTTTTCTTGCTGTGTCCCGAAGGACTCTAATATCAAAGCTAATCCCGAATTTTTTATTCATATAGAATATTTATTTCCATAGTGAGATAAGTGAAAAGGGGTTCGATCTCCATGGTTCCATAATCTTTGGTTAACACTGTGAAAAGCGATTTTGAATGCTTTAAATCCTGCTCTAGATAGTCGTGCAACGTTGTTGTGATATTATTTATGTTTTCCTTATAAATATGTAGGACAGATACGATTTCTAGGAAAATGGTCTCTGTATGATTTCTTTTTGTTTATTTCCTATGTAAGCATTATAAATATACGATTCAAAAGGTTCTGTGAAGAGAATGGAACAAGGTTTTGTAATTTAACTGAAACTAAAGCAAAACGTAATTCGTAATGCTATTTCCCAACCTGTGGGTCGCCCTTTTCCAAAATCTTTTGGGATTTTTCTTTTAACAATATAGTTTTTGGGATTTTTCTTTTAACAATACCATTCCCCTACGTTTTCATAAGAAGAAGAATGCGGTCGAACCCTAGTTTAGCAAATAGACCACAAAAACCCTGTGCGATCTGTCTAAAGCGTTTTATCTACTTCTATAAATTAATATAGTCGATACCAGTGGGGTTGATTCTTTAAAGGAAAGTCTCGCCGATGCAAGGGTTGAGGTGTACCAGTAATAAGTTCAATCTGGATGTTGATCGGTAATTTCCAGATCTCTGTATACCTGCATGAATTCAATCCCTGAACCCATACCAGAAAATGGTAGGGTTTCTACCTAATCCCTTCAACCCGAATTCTCCAGGTAATACGTCTAACTCTGAATTGAAATCTAGAATTAAATTTTTAATAACAGAGAAATATAATTCAAGTCTTTTTATTTGGGCTTTTTGACCGCAGCTAACCAGAAGCGATCATGGGTGATAACGTATGCAACTATCCTAAATGGATATTCCAGATCTGACCTTTGGATCCTCTTCGACTATGCAGAGGTCCTCAATCACCCTAGCAGTAGTAATAGGTTACCACGGCCACTGCTATATAAATAAGGGAAAACGATTTTAGGGTTCATCTATTACTCAACATTGATTTTTAACCCAGTTTTTCCATGATTACTATTGCAAGGAACATAATACAAATAACAGATTGATTTCTAATAAAACCATTCGATATATCGACTTAACATAACACAATACAACTGGAATTCAAATTTTGAGAAACAAATTTTTAATAACATCCATGATATTTTAACACCAATGTCTGGATACCACGCGATTGGAAATTACCAATCCTTTAAATTGATTTAATCTATGCGAATGGATCACATGGATTAAAAGAAGAAAAGGAAATCCCCACGTAAGTACTCGAATTCTATTATGTAGTAGATCAAACATTTTGACAGTAATGTAATTAACATTCCCTTATGCATAACATCTGATTTGTATATAACTTAGAACAAAAATAATGGAAAGTGCTGAAAGTCTAAAATCAGAAAAACCTGGTATGGATAACCCGAATGAAACCAGAACAGCCACATTCCACCGAACCGTAGATTAGGTACAGACGTCAAGTCTGACCGTAATCACCCCCGAGCCAGATGCATGCATAAAAAATGTGGACAGTTAACCTCGAAAACTCAGTCACTTTTCCTGACTTCCTTGCCTAACACAGAGTGCTCACACAGCAAGTATCATCCTTCTGGCATACTAAGCAGTGTCCTGCCTCCCACATATGCCCCTTTCTTTATGGTTTTGCCTAGGTCTTACCATTAGCAGCCAATTCCTCATGCAATTTTTGCAGCTAAGTAAATCCCTGATTTTCAGGGGGTGTCTAGTGTCTTAAATACACTTCTGACACCTGTTCTGGTTTTCCCAAGGTTAACTCTCACTTGTCCCCCACTTTTCCATGCATGATCTCCTCATTTAACTTGGCTGTTCCTGTTCATCCATATTATTATTAAAACAATAATTAAAATTCATAGTTGTTTCTTACAACAATCCTCCTAGGACTTATTCGGCAGATTTTTCATCTAGCCCCTTATTTAAAAGAATTTCTCATGATAATAAAACAAAAACATAATGTCTTATTGCTATTTGGGGAACGTCACATCCTTGCCCCCTTATTATGAACACTGTCCCTAGTGTTCTAGTTTTCCTCCATCGATTCTGGGAACAAATTCGGATACTTTTCTAGTATGTCACTTTCCAATTCCCAGGTCGCCTTCTCAGGACTAAAGTGCTTCCATTGCACCTTTACTTGAGCGATGGCTTGGTTCCGAAGTACTGTTTCTTTCCTGTCCAGAATGCGTAAAGGTTCCACTTGAAATTCGCCTTCTGGAGCCTCCTGAATCAAATTCCAATCAATAATATGAGTGGGGTCATGAATATACTTTTTCAGTACTGAAATGTGAAAAACATTATGAATTTTTAAATGTGCTGGTAAAGCCAACTTATAAGCTACAGGTCCAATTCTCTCAAGTATTTGGAAGGGCCCACAGAATAGTGGTGCCAGTTTAGTGCAACTCCCTAGTCGGAGTGAGCTTTTCTTTGGTTTAACCCGCAAATACACATGTTCTCCCACTGAGAAGTCCTTATCCTGTCTTTTTAGGTCAGCATAACTTTTTTGGCGGTCCTGAGCCACCTTTAAATTTTTCTGCACCTTCTGGACTGTTTGTTCCATATCCCACAACAAATCCGGTCCTACTAACAAACGATCGACCAGGCTATCCCAGCTAACTGGGGTAGTGCACTTTCTTCCATAAAGAATTTCGAATGGACTCATTCTTGATGATGCTTGATACCTATTGTTGTAAGCGAACTCTACCAGATGTAAATAATTCTCCCATGTGGTGGTTTTTTCCATGACGTACATTCTTAGCATATCTTCAATAATCTGATTGGTACGCTCAGTCTGTCCATCTGTTTTAGGGTGATAACTCGTGCTGAAATTTATTCTTGTTTCTAGACCTGCGAATAAGGATTTCCAGAATTTGGAAGTAAATTTTACATCCCTATTTGAAATTACCATCTTTGGTACTCCGTGTAATCTGAATATTTCTTTTAGAAATATTCCTGCAATATCGGCTGCCTTGTAGGTGGTTTTTACCAGAATGAAATGTGCAGATTTGCTAAATTTGTCAACCACCACCATTATAGAGTCATGTTGTCGCTGTGTCCTCGGCAAACCTGTGATAAAATCCAGTGAAATCACTTCCCATTTCCATTCAGGAATTGGTAATGGTTGTAATAAACCAGCAGGATGTCTATGGTCTGCCTTCACCTGTTGACATTCCAAGCATTTAGATAAATAATCAGCTCGATGAGTTTTTAATTTAGGCCAAAAGAACTGTTTTCTAAGGGCTGTTATCATTTTTTGATACCCGGGATGACCTGCAAAAGGGGGTTTGTGCATTTCATTTAGAATAAACAATTTAATTTCTGCAACATTAGGCATGTACAGCCTATCTTTGAACCAAATCAGACCTTTCTGATCCATTTTGAAATCTGTCCCGTCCATGTTTATCTCATTTTTCTGAATTTTACTTTGCAGATTTATGTATTCTGCATCCTGTTTGCTTGCCACTATTACTTTGTCCATGAGATTACTTTCTGGTTGACTTATTATTATCTCATACACTTCGTGGGTCCTTCGACTAAGTGCATCTGCCACTGTATTTTCCTTACCCTTTATGTGTTTTACATCAAAGTCGAATTCACTTAAGAAGCCCATGCACCTTCCTTGTCTGGCATTGAGTCCTGGTTGGTTAAATAAGTTCTTGATGCACGTGTTATCGGTTAATAACAAGAATTTCTTTCCCAGCAGGTAGTGACGCCACATTTTCAGTGCGTGTACTATTGCTGTTAATTCCAAGTCATGAACCACGTAGTTGCGTTCATGTTCCTTTAATTTCCGTGATTCATAACACACTACATGTCCGTCCTGGGACAATACTCCTCCTACTCCCTCTTTGCTCGCATCCGTATAGACCGTGTATTCTTTACATGGGTCTGCCACTTTTAGAACAGGTGCCTTGGTCAGCAACTCTTTCAGTTGTTCAAAACTTTCTTGACACTTGCAGGACCACACAAACTTTATCCGCTTTTTCTGTAGTGAGGTAATGGGATAGGTGATCTTCGAGAATCCCTCAATGAACCTCCGATAGTAAACTGTGAGTCCCATGAAAGATCTAATATCAGCTACATCTCTCAGTACTGGCCAATCCGCTACGACTTTTATTTTCTGTGGGTCGACTGAAATTCCTTCAGCAGAAATAATATGGCCTAGGTACTAGATTTCCCTTTTAAAGAACTCACATTTCTCCAACTTTGCATACAACTGGTGGTCCCTCAAGGTTTGCAATACGATTCTTATATGCTGTTCATGTTCTTCCTCCGACTTAGAGTATATTAGGATATCATCAATAAAAATCAACACAAACTGGTCTAGATATTTGTTGAAGATACCATTCATTAAACACATGAATGTGGCAGGGGCGTTGGTTAACCCAAAAGGGATTACTACAAATTCATAGTGTCCGTATCGAGTACGGAATGCGGTTTTACTTATGTCTTCATTTTTAATACGAATCTGATGGTACCCAGATCGAAGATCCAGTTTGGAAAAGACCCTGGCTCCCCCTACTTGGTCGAACAAATCATTAATTCGTGGTAAGGGGTATTTATTCTTAACAGTTACCTTATTCAGTTGCTTATAGTCAACACATAGTCTTAGATTCCCATCCTTTTTCTTGACAAACAGGACCGGTGCACCCCAAGGCGAGACACTAGGTCTTATATACCCTTTGTCTAGTAATTCTTGAATCTAAATCTTTAATTCCGTCAATTCTGGGATACTCATTCTATAAGGCACCTTTGACACTGGTGCTGATCCTGGTAAAAGTTCAATGGAGAAATCTATTTCTCGTTGAGGAGGTAACCCCGGTATTTCCTCTGGAAATACGTCTAGGAACTCACCTAAGACAGGATGCTCTGCTATGGAAGTCTGACTTTCATTGAGAAGTAAATCAGATACCCTTACAGCGTAAATCTTGCATCCTTTCCTCATGCACTTCTTTAGCTGCATAGCAGAAATCTGCCTAACAGAAACAGGTTTATGTTTTCCAATCACCGTTCTTAGAGTCTGGTCTTCTGCAATGTAGGTAAAGTTTTTGGTAAAGCAGTTCAGTACTACTCTATATTTTTCAAGCCAGTCCATACCTATTATCATGTCGTAAGATCCTAATGGCAACACATTTAAATTAATCTTTGTTTTGTGGTCCAGAATTTGAAGTTCGCAATCAGATATGTATTCAGTTACCTTCCTCTTTGCTCCTGTAGCTAACTGAACTAACCAGGGTTTTGGGTGCTTTACCTTGGTGAGTTGACAGTGCTCCATCATATTGGGAGTGATGTAGCTTAAAGTTGCCCCAGGGTCAATTAAAATAGTACAAGTATGGTCAGAAATTTTACCTTCAATTTCCACAATTGCAGATTGATGATCTGCCTGTCGGTCCTCCAAGGATGCATTAATTCGGTGATAACTTTTCCCAATGTCTCCCACCGTGGATGCTTCTTGCATATTATGCAGTACCCTGTTTGTTTCATTGTATCGGGGACAATTCCTGCGTAAATGGGCTTCACCACATTCCCAGCATTTCAGGGGTTCCTTAGGAATACCGATACTTCCTTTTATTCCCATGTTAGGGGTTTTAAAAGTTTTCTGCTGTAACTGTTCATTTCTGGGAAATGAATTTCCTTGGAAGTTTTTGGGCATGTTCCTGAAGGGCGGGGGTTTGTAACCTTTCTTCCGCTGGTTAAACTTTTCCTGTTTCTTGTCCTTCCATGCTTTAGTAGTATCATTCCTTTCTTTGTATTGCTCAAAACATAGTCTGGCCTTTCTCAATGCTTCTTCTAAAGTTCTGGGATTGTCGAACTCAATTCGATCTTTATAGGACTGCAGCAGGCAGCTTAAGAACCGCTGTACCTTCAGCTTTTCTTCCTTGATATATGGAACGAACCGTAATAAGACTAGGAATTTATTGATAAGATCTTCCATCGTCATTTGACCCAGCTTTAATTCGTAAAATTCCTTGGTTTTTCTTTCATAATAACTTTCTGATAAGTATTGTTTCTTGAAATATTTCTTAAATTCCGACCATTCAAGGTTCTTTTCTTTCAGTCCCTGGGAAATCTTCAGGTCTTGCCACCATATGCTGGCCTTCCCCTTTAGGTTGTACACAGCCATTCTGACTTTCATATTGCTGGAGTAATTGTAGATCTGAAAGTATCTTTTTATGTCCAGCAGCCAGGCTTCTGCTTCTTCGCCAGTTTTTGATTCTCCATCGAAGCTAGTAGGTTTTATTTTTTTGAATTCACCCTCCAGATTGTCAACCTTTCTTTTTCCCATAGTCTTGTCTTGATGCTCAGATTTTTGGGTCTCATTGGAGGATTCTCCCTTTTTCTCAGCGCTTTCGTCAGTCTCTTCTTTCCTCTTCGTATCCTCCTTTTGTTTTTCGCCATTATTCCTTTCGTGAAGACTCTGCAGCAAAATTTCGTTGATTTCTTGCTGTTTCTACTGAGCTTTCTTTAGCTGTTCATTGTCCGCTTTGAAGCTTTGTATCTCTATGATCAAGCTCCTCATAGTTTCTAATACCTGACTTGCTTCGGAATGTTCTTCTGTTCTTGCCTGTTCATTTCCTTCAGGCTCTTCTCCGTATTCTTCGTGCGAAGTCATCTGAAAAATCAAACTGGTACATATACGTACAACATCGATTATATTAATATTAGAAATTTTATATATTTGTGCAGCAAAAGTTAGATGTTCCCAAGGCGACAGGGCTGAAACTAGCTCTGATACCATATGTGAAATCTCCATACAAAAAAAAATAAAATTGTTTGTTCTTTTTGTCTTTCTTAACTGTAGATCTCTTCTTTAAAGTGAATGAACAGAAGGCAAACCTATGCTATCAACCATCTAAAGTTAATTAATGCCTTCATAATGTTGATCTTACTGATGTTATTACCCTTGAGTTTCCTACTAGTTAGAAGGATGTTACATTGTCATACCACTTACTTAGCTTCGGCTAACTTCCCTTCGCATTCTGGTGTGCAGGTTCCTATGCTTCTGAGTTTCCTCATGATGCCGGTAACAGGGTATGGTATGCACTGTTGTCTTTTAAAAACCTAGTGCTAGATTCACGCAAGGCACATGTTCAAACAAGGAGGAGAAGGTATACTTACTAAAGGTGTTGATAGGGTTAAATAACGAACCCCCTTATAACAATACCAACTTTGAAATGCAATAACAATTAGCATACTTTCCTTAACTCTCATTACTATTTCAACAGGACGAATTAAAGGCATTGACATTATCCAAGCCCACCCAAGCTAAGGTTCGATTGCTACATAAAATTTTACACAGCTAATTAAATTTAATATACTAGCAACTGGTATGTAGACCTTTCGATTTGGGGTGACATGAGAGTTAATCCTAACATTTAAATCTGCAGGTACTGCCTACCAACCGCGAAACTCAGCTAAAATAAATGAGTCCTGTGACCCCATCAATGTGGTTGTTGTCGGAGATGCCACCTGCATTTTGACAAGATACCCGTACTGGGGTTATTATTAATCTCTAGACGGGCCATGTGACCTTAGTTATTGTGGTTGAATTCTGCATTGCCACCTGTAACTGAGATGTCAGGGTTTGGTTGTCTCGGTGTTTGGAATATAGTAAACTCTTCAATATGTATTCAAACTTCACTAGTTCGATCGCTTTCTGGTATTCGATGGAGGTTCAAGGACTATGTCCGAACTTACCCTGGTGATTTGGTTGAACCTCGATCTATTACAGTCGCTGTGCTTCTTCTGCAATTCGGAGGAAATGGCTTCTTGCCATCGTGGTTACTCCATAGGGAGTGCTCCTTGAATTTCGAGACGTGGTCTCTTTCCTACGATATCACGGAGGTAACCCTGTAATACTATGATTCAGCATTCATTACTATTTAAACTGTTTTGTAAGGGGTCCGATAATAATATGTTATCTGTTTATTTGTTAGGTAACTCCAGCTCGAACGGCGCAAGCGAAAGAGGGAACCTACCCTGGTAAGTGGTATCGCTCCTTCGCTTCCATACAATGACAGGAAACTTGGGGAGAATTCTTCAACGACAATAGTAAATTTTGGTTCTATATTATGGTAGTTCGTTATTTTGTTGCAGCGTCAGGGTTCATCGTGGCCTGGGTTTGTACTGCCACGAACCCGATGTAATGACTATTTTCTTTAATAATTTCCTTCTGGGGTTTAGATGCTAGAGAACGCGTATTGAACTATTTGAATTCAAGTTCAGGGTTCTTGTTTTCTTGCTGTGTCCCGAAGGACTCTAATATCAAAGCTAATCCCAAATTTTGTATTCATATAGAATATTTATTTCCATAGTAAGATAAGTGAAAAGGGGTTCGATCTCCATGGTTCCATAATCTCTGGTTAACACTGTGAAAAGCGATTTCGAATGCTTTAAATCCTGCTCTAGATAGTCGTGCAACGTTGTTGTGATATTATTTATGTTTTCCCTATAAATATGTAGGACAGATACGATTTCTAGGAAAATGGTCTCTTTATGATTTCTTTTTGTTTATTTCCTGTGTAAGCATTATAAATATACGATTCAAAAGGTTCTGTGAAGAGAATGGAACAAGGTTTTGTAATTTAACTGAAACTAAAGCAAAACGTAATTCGTAATGCTATTTCCCAACCTGTGGGTCGCCCTTTTCCAAAATCTTTCGGGATTTTTCTTTTAACAATATAGTTTTTGGGATTTTTCTTTTAACAATACCATTCCCCTACGTTTTCATAAGAAGAAGAATGCGGTCAAACCCCAGTTTAGCAAATAGACCACAAAAACCCTGTGCGATCTGTCTAAAGCGTTTTATCTACTTCTATAAATTAATATAGTCGATACCAGTGGGGTTGATTCTTTAAAGGAAAGTCTCACCGATGCAAGGGTTGAGGTGTACCAGTAATAAGTTCAATCTGGACGTTGCTCGATAATTTCTAGATCTCTGTATACCTGCATGAATTCAATCCCTGAACCCATACCAGAAAATGGTAGGGTTTCTACCTAATCCCTTCAACCCGAATTCTCCAGGTAATACGTCTAACTCTGAATTGAAATCTAGAATTAAATTTTTAATAACAGAGAAATATAATTCAAGTCTTTTTATTTGGGCTTTTTTACCGCAGCTAACCAGAAGCGATCATGGGTGATAGCGTATGCAACTATCCTAAATGGATATTCCAGATCTGACCTTTGGATCCTCTTCGACTATGCAGAGGTCCTCAATCACCCTAGAAGTAGTAATAGGTTACCACGACCACTGCTATATAAATAAGGGAAAACGATTTTAGGGTTCATCTATTACTCAACATTGATTTTTAACCCAGTTTTTCCACGATTACTATTGCAAGGAACATAATACAAATAACAGATTGATTTCTAATAAAACCATTCGATATATCGACTTAACATAACACAATACAACTGGAATTCAAATTTTGAGAAACAAATTTTTAATAACGTCCATCATATTTTAACACCAATGTCTGGATACCACGCGATTGGAAATTACCAATCCTTTAAATTTATTTAATCTATGCGAATGGATCACTCGGATTAAAATAAGAAAAGGAAATCCCCACGTAAGTACTCGAATTCTATTCTGTAGTAGATCAAACATTTTGACAGTAATGTAATTAACATTCCCTTATGCATAACATCTGATTTGTATATAACTTAGAACAAAAATAATGGAAAGTGCTGAAAGTCTTAAATCAGAAAAACCTGGTACGGATAACCCGAATGAAACCGGAACAATCACGTTCCACCCAACCGTAGATTAGGTACAGACGCCAAGTCTGACCGTAATCACCCCCGAGCCAGATGCATGCATAAAAAATGTGGACAGTTAACCTCAAAAACTCAGTCACTTTTCCTGACTTCCTTGCCTAACACAGAGTGCTCACACAGGAAGTATCATCCTTCTGGCATACTAAGCAGTGTCCTGCCTCCCACATATGCCCCTTTCTTTATGGTTTTGCCTAGGTCTTACCATTAGCAGCCAATTCCTCATGGAATTTTCGCAGCTAAGTAAATCCCTGATTTTCAGGGGGTGTCTAGTGTCTTAAATACACTTCTGACACCTGTTCTGGTTTTCCCAAGGTTAACTCTCACTTGTCCCCCACTTTTCCATACATGATCTCCTCATTTAACTTGGATGTTCCTGTTCATCCATATTATTATTAAAACAATAATTAAAATTCATAGTTGTTTCTTACAACAGTCCTCCTAGGACTTATTCGGCAGATTTTTCATCTAGCCCCTTATTTAAAAGAATTTCTCATGATAATAAAACAAAAACATAATGTCTTATTGCTATTTTGGGAACGTCACATCCTTGCCCCCTTATTATGAACACTGTCCCCAGTGTTCTAGTTTTCCTCCATCGGTTCTGGGAACAAATTTGGATACTTTTCTAGTATCTCACTTTCCAATTCCCAGGTCGCCTCCTCAGGACTAAAGTGCTTCCATTGCACCTTTACCTGAGTGATGGCTCGGTTCCGAAGTACTGTTTCTTTCCTGTCCAGAATGCGTAAAGGTTCCACTTGAAATTCGCCTTCTGGAGCCTCCTGAATCAAATTCCAATCAATAATATGAGTGGGGTCATGAATATACTTTTTCAGTACTGAAATGTGAAAAACATTATGAATTTTTAAATGTGCTGGTAAAGCCAACTTATAAGCTACAGGTCCAATTCTCTCAAGTATTTGGAAGGGCCCACAGAATCGTGGTGCCAGTTTAGTGCAAATCCCTAGTCGGAGTGAGCTTTTCTTTGGTTTAACCCGCAAATACACATGTTCTCCCACTGAGAAGTCCTTATCCTGTCTTTTTAGGTCAGCATAACTTTTTTGGCGATCCTGAGCCACCTTTAAATTTTTCTGCACCTTCTGGACTGTTTGTTCCATATCCCGCAGCAAATCCGGTCCTACTAACAAATGATCGACCGGGCTATCCCAGCTAACTGGGGTAGTGCACTTTCTTCCATAAAGAATTTCGAATGGACTCATTCTTGATGATGCTTGATACCCGTTGTTGTAAGTGAACTCTACCAGATGTAAATAATTCTCCCATGTGGTGGGTTTTTCCATGACGTACATTCTTAGCATATCTTCAATAATCTGATTGGTACGCTCAGTCTGTCCATCTGTTTCAGGGTGATAACTCGTGCTGAAATTTATTCTTGTTTCTAGACCTGCGAATAAGGATTTCCAGAATTTGGAAGTAAATTTTACATCCCTATCTGAAATTACCATCTTTGGTACTCCGTGTAATCTGAATATTTCTATTAGAAATATTCCTGCAATATCGGCTGCCTTGTAGGTGGTTTTTACCGGAATGAAATGTGCAGATTTGCTAAATTTGTCAACCACCACCATTATAGAGTCATGTTGTCGCTGTGTCCTCGGAAAACCTGTGATAAAATCCATTGAAATCACTTCCCATTTCCATTCAGGAATTGGTAATGGTTGTAATAAACCAGCAGAATGTCTATGGTCTGCCTTCACCTATCGACATTCCAAGCATTTAGATAAATAATCAGCTAGATCAGTTTTTAATTTAGGCCAAAAGAACTATTTTCTAAGGGCTGTTATCATTTTTTGATACCCGGGATGACCTGCAAAAGGGGGTTTGTGCATTTCATTTAGAATAAACAATTTAATTTCTGCAACATTAGGCATGTACAGCCTATCTTTGAACTAAATCAGACCTTTCTGATCCATTTTGAAATCTGTCCCGTCCATGTTTATCTCATTTTTCTGAATTTTACTTTGCAGATTTATGTATTCTGCATCCTGTTTGCTTGCCACTATTACTTTGTCCATGAGATTACTTTCTGGTTGACTTATTATTATCTCATACACTTCGTGGGTCCTTCGACTAAGTGCATCTGCCACTGTATTTTCCTTACCCTTTATGTGTTTTACATCAAAGTCGAATTCACTTAAGAAGGCCATGCACCTTGCTTGTCTGGCATTGAGTCCTGGTTGGTTAAATAAGTTCTTGATGCACGTGTTATCGGTTAATAACAAGAATTTCTTTCCCAGCAGGTAGTGACGCCACATTTTCAGTGCGTGTACTACTGCTGTTAATTCCAAGTCATGAACCACGTAGTTGCGCTCATGTTCCTTTAATTTCCGTGATTCATAACACGCTACATGTCCGTCCTGGGACAGTACTCCTCCTACTCCCTCTTTGCTTGCATCCGTACAGACCGTGTATTCTTTACATGGGTCTGCCACTTTTAGAACAGGTGCCTTGGTCAGCAACTCTTTGAGTCGTTCAAAACTTTCTTGACACTTGCAGGACCACACAAACTTTATCCCCTTTTTCTGTAGTGAGGTAATGGGATAGGCGATCTTCGAGAATCCCTCAATGAACCTCCGATAGTAACCTGTGAGTCCCATGAAAGATCTAATATCAGCTACATCTCTCGGTACTGGCCAATCCGCTATGGCTTTTATTTTCTGTGGGTCGACTGAAATTCCTTCAGCAGAAATAATATGGCCTAGGTACTGGATTTCCCTTTTAAAGAACTCACATTTCTCCAACTTTGCATACAACTGGTGGTCCCTCAAGGTTTGCAATACGATTCTTATGTGCTGTTCATGTTCTTCCTCCGACTTAGAGTATATTAGGATATCATCAATAAAAATCAACACAAACTGGTCTAGATATTTGTTGAAGATACCATTCATTAAACACATGAATGTGGCAGGGGCGTTGGTTAACCCAAAAGGGATTACTACAAATTCATAGTGTCCGTATCGAGTACGGAATGCGGTTTTACTTATGTCTTCATTTTTAATACGAATTTGATGGTACCCAGATCGAAGATCCAGTTTGGAAAAGACCCTGGCTCCCCCTACTTGGTCGAACAAATCATTAATTCGTGGTAAGGGGTATTTATTCTTAACAGTTACCTTATTCAGTTGCCTATAGTCAATACATAGTCTTAGAGTCCCATCCTTTTTCTTGACAAACAGGACCGGTGCACCCCAAGGCGAGACACTAGGTCTTATATACCCTTTGTCTAGTAATTCTTGAATCTGAATCTTTAATTCCGTCAATTCTGGGATACTCATTCTATAAGGCACCTTTGACACTGGTGCTGATCCTGGTAAAAGTTCAATGGAGAAATCTATTTCTCGTTGAGGAGGTAACCCCGGTATTTCCTCTGGAAATACGTCTAGGAACTCACCTAAGACAGGATGCTCTGCTATGGAAGTCTGACTTTCATTGAGAAGTAAATCAGATACCCTTACAGCGTAAATATTGCATCCTTTCCTCATGCACTTCTTTAGCTGCATAGCAGAAATCTGCCTAACAGAAACAGGTTTCTGTTTTCCAATCACTGTTCTTAGAGTCTGGTCTTCTGCAATGTAGGTAAAGTTTTTGGTAAAGTAGTTCAGTACTACTCTATATTTTTCAAGCCAGTCCATACCTATTATCATGTCGTAAGATCCTAACGGCAACACATTTAAATTAATCTTTGTTTTGTGATCCTGAATTTGAAGTTCGCAATCAGATATGTATTCAATTACCTTCCTCTTTGCTCCTGTAGCTAACTGAACTAACCAAGGTTTTGGGTGCTTTAACTTGGTGAGTTGATAGTGCTCCATCATCTTGGGAGTGATGTAGCTTAAAGTTGCCCCAGGGTCAATTAAAATAGTACAAGTATGGTCAGAAATTTTACCTTCAATTTCCACAATTGCAGATTGATGATCTGCCTGTCGGTCCTTCAAGGCTACATTAATTCGGTGATAACTTTTCCCAATGTCTCCCACCGTGGATGCTTCTTGCATATTATGCAGTACCCTGTTTGTTTCATTGTATCGGGGACAATTCCTGCGTAAATGGGCTTCACCACATTCCCAGCATTTGAGGGGTTCCTTAGGAATACCGATACTTCCTTTTATTCCCATGTTAGGGGTTTTAAAAGTTTTCTGCTGTAACTGTTCATTTCTGGGAAATGAATTTCCTTGGAAGTTTTTGGGCATGTTCCTGAAGGGCGGGGGTTTGTAACCTTTCTTCCGATGGTTAAACTTTTCCTGTTTCTTGTCCTTCCATGCTTTAGTAGTATCATTCCTTTGTTTGTATTGCTCAAAACATAGTCTGGCCTTTTTCAGTGCTTCTTCTAAAGTTCTGGGATTGTCGAACTCAATTCGATCTTTATAGGACTACGGCAGGCAGCTTAAGAACCGCTGTACCTTCAGTTTTTCTTCCTTGATATATGGAACGAATCGTAATAAGACTAGGAATTTATTGATAAGATCTTCCATCGTCATTTGACCTAGCTTTAATTCGTAAAATTCCTTGGTTTTTCTTTCATAATAACTTTCCGATAAGTACTGTTTCTTGAAATATTTCTTAAATTCCGACCATTCAAGGTTCTTTTCTTTCAATCCCTGGGAAATCTTCAGGTCTTGCCACCATATGCTGGCCTTCCCCTTTAGGTTGTACACAACCATTCTGACTTTCATATTGCTGGAGTAATTGTAGATCTGAAAGTATTTTTTTATGTCCAGCAGCCAGGCTTTTGCTTCTTCGCCAGTTTTTGATTCTCCATCGAAGCTAGTAGGTTTTATTTTTTTTAATTCACCCTCCAGATGGTCAACCTTTCTTTTTCCCATAGTCTTGTCTTGATGCTAAGATTTTTGGGTCTCATTGGAGGATTCTCCCTTTTTCTCAGCGCTTTCGTCAGTCTCTTCTTTCCTCTTCGTATCCTCCTTTTGTTTTTCGCCATTATTCCTTTCGTGAAGACTCTGCAGCAAAATTTCGTTGATTTCTTGCCGTTTCTCCTGAGCTTTCTTTAGCTGTTCATTGTCCGCTTTGAAGCTTTGTATCTCTACGATCAAGCTCCTCATAGTTTCTAATACCTGACTTGCTTCAGAATGTTCTTCTGTTCTTTCCTGTTCATTTCCTTCAAGCTCTTCTTCGTATTCTTCGTGCGAAGTCATCTGAAAAATCAAACTGGTACATATACGTACAACATCGATTATATTAATATTAGAAATTTTATATATTTGTGCAGCAAAAGTTAGATGTTCCCAAGGCGACAGGGTTGAAACTAGCTCTGATACCATATGTGAAATCTCCATACAAAAAAAATAAAATTTGTTTGTTCTTTTTGTCTTTCTTAACTGTAGATCTCTTCTTTAAAGTGAATGAACAGAAGGCAAACCTATGCTATCAACCATCTAAAGTTAATTAATGCCTTCATAATGTTGATCTTACTGATGTTCTTACCCTTGATTTTCCTACTAGTTAGAAGGATGTTACATTGTCATACCACTTACTTAGCTTCGGCTAACTTCCCTTCGCGTTCTGGTGTGCAGGTTCCTATGCTTCTGAGTTTCCTCATGATGCCGGTAACAGGGTATGGTATGCACTGTTGTCTTTTAAAAACCTAGTGCTGGATTCACGCAAGGAACATGTTCAAACAAGGAGGAGAAGGTATACTTACTAAAGGTGTTGATAGGGTTAAATAACGAACCCCCTTATAACAATACCAACTTTGAAATGCGATAACAATTAGCATACTTTCCTTAAATCTCATTACTATTTCAACAGGACGAATTAAAGGCATTGACATTATCCAAGCCCACCCAAGCTAAGGTTCGATTGCTACATAAAATTTTACACAGCTAATTAAATTTAATATACTAGCAACTGGTATGTAGACCTTTTGATTTGGGGGTGACATGAGGGTTAATCCTTGTAGTGTCCCCTCTATCATACTAGCGTGATAGAGAGGATCATAGTGCTCAATCCGGGCAATTAGCCCCAAAACGTTTGAATTAAAATCATTGATGCAAAGAACTGTATCTGTGCATGCTATGGAAAAAAGATGGTAATCAAATAAATGATGTTGATCTCTAACACCCATTCAAGATTCTATGACAGCCATGAAATAAAGACCTGTGCAGAATTATACAAGATCATATGGAAATGCATAATCATTTTAATGCACAACGGAAGCAAATTTATTAACAGATCCATGATACATTCAAAATATTCATCAAACGGTAATTGCAAATTTAACACAGGAGAATACTTATCTTATGCAAAAGTAGTCCCACGCAACTAGCTATGCAACTGCAACGTTCCACCCAACCGTAGGCCAGTGTGCTCCTCAATCTCTCAGCACCACTGCCACCCCCGAGCTGGGCATGATCTCTACAAGGAACCAGGGAACAGCAGACTCACACATAGCCAAGCATACACCAAGATGAGCCAAGCCAATCTACAATTGGGTTTATCAGGCTGCTAGGAGATGGAAAGGAAGAATTGCTAAGCTAGTGAGCTCAACCACAGAGCTATGGGTACCTCTCCCAGATCTATTTAGCTTGGCACTCACAATGCCTACACACCCAACACCAGGAAGTATTCTCTTCACTGCCACACAGTCCCTCAAGCCATACCTTCCTTTCTAGTGCTCTCAGGGTGTGCATAGAAAAGTAGCCAGCCCTCTTAATCTTCTTGAGAGGATACTCCCTACACTAGTTTATCAAGCCAATTCTGTCCACTACCATTCCAGTTTCTTGCTCATGGGTTCCAAACAAAATAGGGATGCACCTAACAGCAACCTACACTGGTTGAGCATGAGAAAACGTTTCCAACAATGGGATGCATGAGATGGGGTTTCCTGGACTTCATAAAAACGTGGGTAGACTCAAAACGTATTGGCACTTTGGAAATTCGACTGGGGAAGCAAAACCCATTCCAGAAAAATGCCCCAAGGAAAAAACGCCCTCTCCCTCAGTCCCAATTCGCGTCCCTCCTTCCCCAGCTGTTGCACAATCCAAAAACGAGTCCCCTGGGCATGGAAAACGCAGGGTTATGGTGAAAAACGTGAGGATAACTTCCTGTGTGCTCAATATGCGTGAGAGGAAGAATGTAATGCATGAGGAATGGCCTTGGGTATCATTTCGTGGGGGTTTTCTTGCCCAACAAGCCAAGAATACGATTTTCAGGTTGGTAGCTTGCCCATGCACGAAAATCTGACTGCCATACCTCTCCCATCCCAAGACATTAAATGCCTTAACCAATTTCTTGGAAGAATTAAATGATTGGGTGCATGAGACAAAATGGGTAGTTGGTGGTTTTATGGGTTTCTCCATTGACACATGGATTAACACCATTGGCTCAAGGGTTTGAATAATTTCCCTCCCTTTTCCTTGTAGAGTCATGCCCCATCTCTTTTGTTGCATTGCATAGCCGGTTGTGGGTTTTTCATTGAAAATTCATAATTACATGATGTCTTATATACATTGTGCCCATCTCGCACAAGAACCGTAGGCATCTATTTTTAATTGTCGATACATGAAACACTAAATCAACAGTGGGGCCTTGGCCTTGAGCTCCTCACCATGATTAAATTACAATATGCACATCATTTACGATTTAATACAAAGGGGTCAAAATGGGGACATTACATTCCCCTCCCCTTACATTAGCACTGTCCTCAGTGCTCATCAAAATTGAACAAAAATGGATATGCCACCCTCATGGCATCCTCCAGCTCCCATGTAGCCTCATCGGGACCGTAGTGCTTCCATTGCACCTTTACCTGTCTGATGGCTCGGTTCCGGAGCAATGTTACTTTCTTGTCTAGGATGCACAATGGATCGGTTTGGAATTCTCCCTCGGGTTCCACCTGGATCACATCCCAATTAATCACATGGTTAGGATCATGTACATATTTCTTTAGCAAAGAGACATGAAAAACATTATGAGCTTTAGTGCTAGCAGGCAATGCAAGTCTATATGCAACTGGTCCTTTCTTTCAAGTACTTCAAATGGCCCACAATATCTAGGTGATATCTTGGCACAGCTCCCAAGCTTCAAGGAACTCTTCCTTGATCTCACTCTAAGATATACATGATCCCCAACATTGAATTCCCTATGCACTCTATGTTTATCTGCATAGCTTTTCTGTCTATCCTGGGCTGCTTTTAAATTTTGCCGGATCTTTGCAACCTCTTGTTCCATTTCCTTAAGCAATTCTGGCCCAAGTACAATTCTGTTCACTGGATTGTCCCAAGTCACTGGTGTCCTACACCTTCTACCATACAAAGCCTCATATGGACTCATTCCCAATGATGCTTGTTGTCCATTGTTATATGCAAATTCTACCAAGTGTAGATAATCCTCCCACTTGGATGGTTTGTCCATTACATACATGCGGAGCATGTCTTCAAGCACCCGATTTACTCTTTCAGTTTGACCATCTGTTTGAGGATGGTATGCAGTACTAAAGCTTAGCTGTGTACCCAAATCTGCAAAGAGACCTTTCCAAAAATTGGAATTGAACTTGGTATCCCTGTCAGAAATTATTACCTTAGGCAACCCATGTAATCTGAAAATTTCCCTCATGAAAATATTTGCAATGGCATCGGCTTTATGTGTGGACTTAACCGGTATAAAATGTGCTGCCTTTGTTAACTTGTCCACCACAACCATGATGGAATCATGTTGTCTCTTAGTCATTGGCAATCCTGTAATAAAATCCATGGATATTACCTCCCATTTCCATTCTGGAATTGGCACTGGAAGCAATAAACCTGCTGGATGTTGGTGTTCACTCTTCACCTGTTTACATTCCATGCACTTAGAAATGTATTCAGCAACATCCTTCTTCATGCCTGGCCAGAAATAATATTTCCTTGCTGTAGCAATTGTTTTCTGATATCCTGGGTGACCAGAGTATGGAGCTTTATGGATCTCATCCATAACCATTCTCCTCAAATCTGCCACATTTGGAACATAGACTCTGTTCTTATAAGTAAGAAGTCCTTCTTCTTCCAAATGATAGCCCTCATACTTCTTTTCAAGATTTTGCTGCTACAATTTGCCCTTTATCTGCTCATACGCTTCATCCTCAACCATATGGTTAACAATCTGCTGCCTCAAATCTGGTTGGCAAGTACTAAGCGCTGCCACATGCATTTCCCGTACCTTCCTGCTGAGTGCATCAGCCACCTTGTTTTCTTTCCCTTTTATGTGTTTGATTTCAAAATCAAATTCACACAAAAATTCCAACCATCTAGCTTGCCTAGCATTTAAAGTTGGCTGATCAAACAAGTATTTCGGACCACAATGGTCTGTCCTTAACTCAAATTTTCTTCCCATTAAGTAATGCCTCCACATCTTTAAAGCATGTACTATGGCTGCAAGTTCTATATCATGAGTAGCATAGTTCTTCTCATGCTCCTTCAACTTTCTTGACTCATAGCATATCACGTGGTTATCTTGCATAAGAACTCCTCCAAGTCCTTGATTGCATGCGTCTGTACACACCACAAAGTCTTTTTCTGGATCTGCAATTTTCAGAATAGGTGCACTTGTAAGAAGATTCTTCAACCGTTGAAAACTTTCCTCACATCTTGGTGACCATTCAAACTTTATCCCCTTCTTTTGCAAAGAAGTGATTGGGTTTGCAACCTTGGAGAATCCTTCAATAAACCTCCTATAGTAACCAGCAAGGCCCATAAAAGATCTCACATCAGTCACATTCCTTGGAGTTGGCCAATTCATAATGTCTTCAATCTTCTCAGGGTCTACAGATATACCTTCGTCGGAGATGATGTGACCCAAATAATGAATTCTATCTTTATAAAAGTCACATTTGCTCAACTTTGCATACAGCTTATGCTCCCTTAATAATTGCATTGTCATTCTCAAATGTTCTTCATGTTCTTCTTCATTCTTAGAATAAATGAGAATGTCGTCTAGGAATACAAGAACAAACTTGTCCAAATACTTGCTAAAAACATTATTCATGAGACACATGAATGTAGCTGGTGCATTTGTAAGACCGAATGGTACCACTACAAACTCATAGTGTCCATACCTCGTTCTAAAGGCTGTCTTATGAATATCTTCTTCTTTGATTCTTACCTGATGGTAACCAGACCTCAAGTCAATCTTTGAAAATACCTTTGCTCCTCTCATTTGATCAAAAAGGTCATCAATTCGGGGCAATGGGTATTTATTCTTCACTGTGACTTTGTTCAACTGCCTGTAGTCAATACATAACCTGAGTGTTCCATCTTTCTTTTTCACAAATAGAACAGGTGCTCCCCACGGGGACACACTTGGCCTAATATATTTCTTTTCCAGCAACTCTTGTAATTGCATTTTTAATTCTAGCAATTCCGGGGTACTCATCCTGTACGGTGTCTTAGATACTGGTGCCGCTCCTGGCACAAGTTCAATTGTAAAGTCAATGTCTCTCTTTGGAGGGAGTCCCGGAATCTCATCAGGAAAAACATCCCTGAATTCTTGCAATACCTGATAGTCCTCCAATTTCACAGTTTCATTCTCTGTTGCCTCTAAAATGTGGGCTGCATACAATTGACATCCCTTCCTACAGAACTTCTTCAGCTGCATGGCCGAAACCTGTCTAACAGAAGTCACCTTTGGAACGCCTTTTACAACCCTCGGGTTTCCTTCTTCGTCCATGCATTCAAATGTCTTATTGTAGCAGTCAAGTTTAACCCTGTGTGCTTCTAACCAATCCATTCCAATGAGAATATCATAGGAACCAAGTGGCAAAATATTCAGATTTGCATAAGTGAATAGCCCATCCATCTCTAATGGACATTTCTCTAATATTTCGCTAACTTTTCTCTTGGTTCCAGTGGCTAGTTGAACTAACCAAGATTTACTATGCTTTAATTTCTTGAAAGCACAAACCTCAACAATTCTAGGAGTGACATAACTGTGAGTAGATCCAGGATCAATCAAAATAGAAACAGATTGCTTAGCAATCTTACCTTCAACTTCAACCACAGTTGACTGATGATCTGCTTGGCGGTCTTCTACTGCTGCATAGATTCTAGGGATTGTCCTCGCCACTTGACCCACAGTTCCAGCTCCTTGGATGTTGTGAACTTGATTTGCATTCCCATTCCTATGTGGACAGTTCCTAAGCATGTGGTCTCCTCCACAACCCCAACATTGAAGTGGTTCTCTTGGCTCCTTTGGATCTCTTGGCTTGTCTCCCATCATCCTAGTTAGCTTAGTCACAACCTGTGATGGCTGCCTTTGCTGATTCCGGAATTGAGGAGGCTTGAACCCCTTCTTCCTTTGATCAAACTTCTCATTTTTCTTATCCTTCCATGCCTTATGGAACTCTGGTTTGCTTCTGTTTTGATCAAAGCAGTACTTGGCCTTTCTTATGGCCTCCTCAAGAGTTTGAGGTTCATCAAACTCGATTCTATCTTTATACGACTGGGGCAGTCCACTTAGGAAACACTGAATTTTCACCTTATCATCTCGAATGTACTTCACATACCTCAGCAGCTCCAAAAACTTGTTTGCATATTCTTCCATGGTCAATTGTCCCAATCTCAGCTCATGAAACTCTTTGATCTTATCATCATAGTACCTATCGGAGAGGTACTTCTGCTTGAAGTATTTCTTGAACTGCTTCCACATGATCTTCCTCTCGTTGATCTTCTTCACGTGCCTGGTGTGTTCCCACCATATAGATGCTCTTCCATTCAAGTTGAAGATGGCAACCCTTGCCTTCATATTTTCTGAGTAGTCTTGGACTTGGAAGTACTTTCTCATCCCAAGAAGCCAAGCCTCAGCTTCTTGACCGGACTTTACTTCTCCATCAAATGTAGGAGGTTTTGCCTTCTTAAATTTCCCATGTGAATTGTTCTTGTAGTGCTTCTTCCTCTTGCTCCTGTGAGATGAAGAACTTGAACCCTCAATGGATTCTTCAGAGTCATATGATTCATTAGAAGATATTTCTGGAGTATATGTTCTATCTGTAGAAACTCTTCTTGGGCTACTGGCCCTCTTACGGGAATTTCTTCTAGAGCTACTCCCACCCCTTTCTAGATTTGATGTATGATGCCCAGAGTTTATTTGCCTTTGGATGTCTGTTAAACTCTGCAGCATGGATGCATTCAGCTGATTTTGTTCTTCCTGAGCTTTAATCATCCTTTCATTATCTTCCCTACAGCTTTGCAACTCCACCCTTAGGCTTCTCATGGTGGCTGCAACATCTGGAGGGGTCTCTTAATTTCTTCTCCCATTAGATTCTGTTTCAGCATTCTCAACCTGTATATTTTCCCCCATGGCGTCTGTCTCAGGTTCATAGGGATCCTGTGCGTCATTCATGATGTTCATTTCTTGGCCCAACCAAGATCCAAAGTTTTTCAACTGTATTAACTAGAGTGTTACCCTGCTGTAACTGTGGCTCTCTGAAATGTGTTCATCAGCACAATTGTTAGCTACATTATATTCTCAGAATTCATAACTTACTTCATGCACGTGGAAAAATGCCATACTGACAATTCATCAAATCACAACAACGAACTATGAGGGGAAAAGAAAAAGGGGGTCAAGGGGGCTTGCCCCCTTGTGGCTTCCCTGCGCCACAGCAGGGCGGGTCGAGGGCAGCGCCCTCGCCGCGACGGCGATTTACAGACTACTCCCGCAACCGCGAGGAGGTTCACGGTATGCTCCCGCAACCGCGGGGCGGTTGGCCGTAGGCTTCCGCAGTTGCGGGCCGGTTGACTGTAGGCTTCCGCAATTGCGGGCCAGTTCAGCGACGGCTTCCACGCGACGCGGTTCGGCAACGGCTTCCGTAATTGCGGAGCAGTTCGCCGAACGCTTCCGCAATTGCGGAGCAGTTCGCCGAACGCTCGCGCAATTGCGGAGCCATTCGGCGAAGGCTTCCGCAGTTTCAGAGCCGTTCGCGGAATGCTTCCGCCGTTGCGTGAAATGCTTCCGAGGTTTTCGGGCGGTTCTTGCGAAAAACTTTTGCGGAACGACTTGAGGAATGCTTCCGCAATTTCGGAACGATTCACCGAAGTCTTCCGCAATTGCGGAACGATTCGCGGAATCCTTCCGAAATTTCAGAAGAGAATTCCTTCCGCAATTTCGGAAGAGATTTCCTTCCGAAAATTCCTTTTCACGCCGACACTTAGAATTTTTTTTTTCACTTAAACAAAATTTTCTCCGTTGTTTCGGAGCGGTTCGCGGAATCCTTCCGCAATTTCGGAAGAGAATTCCTTCCGCAATTTCGGAAGAGAAATCCTTCCGCAATTTCGGAAGGGAATTCCTTCCGAAAACTTCCCTTCGCAAATTTTCGGAAGAATTCTCGGAACGCTTCCGAAATTTCGGAACGATTCGCCGAATGCTTCCGCAGTTGCGGAAGGCATTCGGGAATTCTTTCTGAAACAGTCTTAAACCAAAAATTTTCAAAAACGGACTTAAACCAAAATTTCCAAAAACTCATAAGACAACAATTTTCTTGTAATTGCTTATCAGATTTGGCCCATAGAGGCCCAATGCTGCAACGCAGCTCTGATACCATAATGTAGTGTCCCCTCCTACCATATCAGTGTGATAGGGAGGACGTGGTGCTCAATTCGGGCAATTAGCCCCAAAACGTTTGAATTAAAATCATTGATGCAAAGAACTGTATCTGTGCATGCTATGGAAAAACGATGGTAATCAAATAAATGATGTTGATCTCTAACACCCATTCAAGATTCTGTGACAGCCATGAAATAAAGACCTATGCAGAATTATACAAGATCATATGGAAATGCATAATCATTTTAATACACAGCAGAAGCAAATTTATTAACAGATCCATGATACATTCAAAATATTCATCAAACGGTAATTGCAAATTTAACACAGGAGAATACTTATCTTATGCAAAAGTAGTCCCACGCAACTGGCTATGCAACTGCAACGTTCCACCCAACCGTAGGCCAGTGTGCTCCTCAATCTCTCAGCACCACTGCCACCCCCGAGCTGGGCATGATCTCTACAAGGAACCAGGGAACAGCAGACTCACACATAGCCAAGCATACACCAAGATGAGCCAAGCCAATCTACAATTGGGTTTATCAGGCTGCTAGGAGATGGAAAGGAAGAATTGCTAAGCTAGTGAGCTCAACCACAGAGCTATGGGTACCTCTCCCAGATCTATTTAGCTTGGCACTCACAATGCCTACACACCCAACACCAGGAAGTATTCTCTTCACTGCCACACAGTCCCTCAAGCCATACCTTCCTTTCTAGTGCTCTCAGGGTGTGTATAGAAAAGTAGCCAGCCCTCTTAATCTTCTTGAGAGGATACTCCCTACACTAGGTTTATCAAGCCAATTCTGTCCACTACCATTCCAGTTTCTTGCTCATGGGTTCCAAACAAAATAGGGATGCACCTAACAGCAACCTACACTGGTTGAGCATGAGAAAACGTTTCCAACAGTGGGATGCATGAGATAGGGTTTCCTGGACTTCAGAAAAACGTGGGTAGACTCAAAACGTATTGGCACTTTGGAAATTCGACTGGGGAAGCAAAACCCATTCCAGAAAAACGCCCCAGGGCAAAAACGCCCTCTCCCTCAGTCCCAATTCGCGTCCCTCCTTCCCCAGCTGTTGCACAATCCAAAAACGAGTCCCCTGGGCATGGAAAACGCAGGGTTATGGTGAAAAACGTGAGGATAACTTCCTGTGTTCTCAATATGCATGAGAGGAAGAATGTAATGCATGAGGAATGGCCTTGGGTATCATTTCGTGGGGGTTTTCTTGCCCAACAAGCCAAGAATACGATTTTCAGGTTGGTAGCTTGCCCATGCACGAACATCTGACTGCCATACCTCTCCCATCCCAAGACATTAACTGCCTTAACCAATTTCTTGGAAGAATTAAATGATTGGGTGCATGAGACAAAATGGGTAGTTGGTGGTTTTATGGGTTTCCCCATTGACACATGGATTAACACCATTGGCTCAAGGGTTTGAATAATTTCCCTCCCTTTTCCTTGTAGAGTCATGCCCCATCTCTTTTGTTGCATTGCATAGCCGGTTGTGGGTTTTTCATTGAAAATTCATAATTACATGATGTCTTATATACATTGTGCCCATCTCGCACAAGAACCGTAGGCATCTATTTTTAATTGTCGATACATGAAACACTAAATCAACGGTGGGGCCTTGGCCTTGAGCTCCTCACCATGATTAAATTACAATATGCACATCATTTACGATTTAATACAAAGGGGTCAAAATGGGGACATTACAATCCTAACATTTAAATCTGCAGGTACTGCCTACCAACCGCGAAACTCAGCTAAAATAAATGAGTCCTGTGACCCCATCAATGTGGTTGTTGTCGGAGATGCCACCTGCGTTTCGACAGGATACCCGTACTGGGGTTATTATTAATCTCTAGACGGGCCATGTGACCTTAGTTATTGTGGTTGAATTCTGCATTGCCACCTGTAACTGAGATGTCAGGGTTTGGTTGTCTCGGTGTTTGGAATATAGTAAACTCTTCAATATGTATTCAAACTTCACTAGTTCGATCGCTTTCTGGTATTCGATGGAGGTTCAAGGACTATGTCCGAACTTACCCTGGTGATTTGGTTGAACCTCGATCTATTACAGTCGCTGTGCTTCTTCTGCAATTCGAAGGAAATGGCTTCTTGCCATCGTGGTTACTCCATAGGGAGTGCTCCTTGAATTTCGAGACGTGGTCTCTTTCCTACAATATCACGGAGGTAACCCTGTAATACTATGATTCAGCATTCATTACTATTTAAACTGTTTTGTAAGGGGTCCGATAATAATATGTTATCTATTTATTTGTTAGGTAACTCCATCTCGAACGGCGCAAGCGAAAGAGGGAACCTACCCTGGTAAGTGGTATCGCTCCTTCGCTTCCATACAATGACAGGAAACTTGGGGAGAATTCTTCAACGACAATAGGAAATTTTGGTTCTATATTATGGTAGTTCGTTATTTTGTTGTAGCGTCAGGGTTCATCGTGGCCTGGGTTTGTACTGCCACGAACCCGATGTAATGACTATTTTCTTTAATAATTTCCTTCTGGGGTTTAGATGCTAGAGAACGCGTATTGAACTATTTGAATTCAAGTTCAGGGTTCTTGTTTTCTTGCTGTGTCCCGAAGGACTCTAATATCAAAGCTAATCCCGAATTTTTTATTCATATAGAATATTTATTTCCATAGTGAGATAAGTGAAAAGGGGTTCGATCTCCATGGTTCCATAATCTCTGGTTAACACTGTGAAAAGCGATTTCGAATGCTTTAAATCCTACTCTAGATAGTCGTGCAACGTTGTTGTGATATTATTTATGTTTTCCTTATAAATATGTAGGACAGATACGATTTCTAGGAAAATGGTCTCTGTATGATTTCTTTTTGTTTATTTCCTGTGTAAGCATTATAAATATACGATTCAAAAGGTTCTGTGAAGAGAATGGAACAAGGTTTTGTAATTTAACTGAAACTAAAGCAAAACGTAATTCGTAATGCTATTTCCCAACCTGTGGGTTGCCCTTTTCCAAAATCTTTCGGTATTTTTCTTTTAACAATATAGTTTTTGGGATTTTTCTTTTAACAATACCATTCCCCTACGTTTTCATAAGAAAAAGAATGCGATCGAACCCTAGTTTAGCAAATAGACCACAAAAACCCTGTGCGATCTGTCTAAAGCGTTTTATCTACTTCTATAAATTAATATAGTCGATACCAGTGGGGTTGATTCTTTAAAGGAAAGTCTCGCCGATGCAAGGGTTGAGGTGTACCAGTAATAAGTTCAATCTGGACATTGCTCGGTAATTTCCAGATCTCTGTATACCTGCATGAATTCAATCCCCGAACCCATACCAGAAAATGGTAGGGTTTCTACCTAATCCCTTCAACCTGAATTCTCCAGGTAATACGTCTAACTCTGAATTGAAATCTAGAATTAAATTTTTAATAACAGAGAAATATAATTCAAGTCTTTTTATTTGGGCTTTTTGACCGCAGCTAACCAGAAGCGATCATGGGTGATAACGTATGCAACTATCCTAAATGGATATTCCAGATCTGACCTTTGGATCCTCTTCGACTATGCAGAGGTCCTCAATCACCCTAGCAGTAGTAATAGGTTAGCATGGCCACTGCTATATAAATAAGGGAAAATGATTTTAGGGTTCATCTATTACTCAACATTGATTTTTAACCTAGTTTTTCCACGATTACTATTGCAAGGAACATAATACAAATAACAGATTGATTTCTAATAAAACCATTCGATATATCGACTTAACATAACACAATACAACTGGAATTCAAATTTTGAGAAACAAATTTTTAATAACGTCCATCATATTTTAACACCAATGTCTGCATACCACGCGATTGGAAATTACCAATCCTTTAAATTGATTTAATCTATGCGAATGGATCACTCGGATTAAAATAAGAAAAGGAAATCCCCATGGAAGTACTCGAATTCTATTCTGTAGTAGATCAAACATTTTGACAGTAATGTAATTAACATTCCCTTATGCATAACATCTGATTTGTATATAACTTAGAACAAAAATAATGTAAAGTGCTGAAAGTCTAAAATCAGAAAAACCTGGTATGGATAACCCGAATGAAACCGGAACAGCCACGTTCCACCCAACCGTAGATTAGGTACAGACGCCAAGTCTGACCGTAATCACCCCCGAGCCAGATGCATGCATAAAAAATGTGGACAGTTAACCTCGAAAACTCAGTCACTTTTCCTGACTTCCTTGCCTAACACAGAGTGCTCACACAGCAAGTATCATCCTTCTGGCATACTAAGCAGCGTCCTGCCTCCCACATATGCCCCTTTCTTTATAGTTTTGCCTAGGTCTTACCATTAGCAGCCAATTCCTCATGGAATTTTCGCAGCTAAGTAAATCCCTGATTTCAAGGGGTGTCTAGTGTCTTAAATACACTTCTGACACCTGTTCTGGTTTTCCCAAGGTTAACTCTCACTTGTCCCCCACTTTTCCATGCATGATCTCCTCATTTAACTTGGATGTTCCTGTTCATCCATATTATTATTAAAACAATAATTAAAATTCATAGTTGTTTCTTACAACAGTCCTCCTAGGACTTATTCGGCAGATTTTTCATCTAGCCCCTTATTTAAAAGAATTTCTCATGATAATAAAACAAAAACATAATGTCTTATTGCTATTTGGGGAACGTCACACACAATTTCATCAAATTTGGAAAAGAATCACACCACCTTGGTTCACCTCTGCATTTCTCCCATGCTCCAAACATGTTTTTCTTTGGATATGCTTGATGTATAGTGACAACAAGACTTTCCATTTCACCTTCACATTTTTCAGTGTCAATTATTAGTGAGTTTCCAATATCAAAATTTTCACATATATGTAGCAACCAACATCTTGATTCAGAATCTCTTTCATTTTATTCTTCAAAGTAACAACAGGGACTAAAAAATTTTGTTGCATTGAATATAGGTAAATTTGTAAACTTGTCATTGAGACAATCAACCAAATTTTGGATAAATGCTTTTCCTAAGTGAATGCTATCTTCCATAGTACCAGAAGCAAGTGAATTTGGTATAGGTTCAAATATTAGTGAATGGACATGTGAAACACCTTCATTATCAATCAACTCCAAATTTCCATTTTCTGATTTCTTTAAGAAATTTTAAACATGTTGAGAACCAGCCCCAAATATGTTTTGCAAGAATCTCCTCCTAAGAAGTTCAATGAGCACATCTAATTGCATACCAATGGATGTTATATCCATGTGTTCCTCCTAAAACCGTTGAATCAACTTATTAAGTTCAGTCAAAACATCAGCAAGCAAATGGATGCAAAATTGAACTTGAAATATTGTTTCCATTTCATACATCTTTGCATCTTTATGTTTCCATTCTTGTAACAATGCTGGCATTATTTTAACAAGCCTATTCATAACTTGCCTCCTAGAAAGCCATCAGATGTGATGAATTTGAAGTACTTGCATCCTATCAATTTGAAATAGGACCAACAAACACTTAAATTATCCATGCCTCTTTGCATATTTTCCTAGCCATGAATATGCTTTATTAGCTAGTTTATCAATATGGCTAAATTCGGGAAAATAATCTAAAGCATCTGTTATAACTAAGGCCTCACGATGTGCTACACAGTGAATACATAAAAAATGAGCCACCTCACAAAGAAACGTATTTTCCAAACCTTCATGGATTCCTCTCATAGATGAAGCTCCATCTAACCCAAAACCCACCATTCGGTGTTTTGATAACTTCATCTCTGGTAATAACCCTGATAGTGCTTCATCCATGGATTGTGCAGTGCTATCTTTGATTTTCAGAAGTTGAATAAATTTTTTCATGTGTGACCCTCTCCCTCCATCCTTTAGATATGTAATATATACAATCAAGTGTTGCTCCATTTTTGTATCCGTACTTTCATCAACTAAAATGGAATAAAAAGGGCTAGAACAAATTTATGCCTTTAACTTTTCCCAATATACCTCTTTTGTCTTTTGTTGCAAGTAAAAACTCTTTACCGGATGTGATATTAACATATGAAGAATATTCATTAGTTAATGGAATATTATGAGTTCCCTTATACCTGTGTAGTTCACATAAGTCTTTGTATAATTGTAAAGGTAAATCCCTTATAGCCACAAAATACATAGTTTCTATAGCACTAATTATTCTAGATTTTTCAACATCCAACATAAGTTCAATGTGCTTTGGGATGGGCAAACATGGTTGCCTCAATTCATATTCCAGTAGTTGAACTAAGCGTTTATGAGCCTAAGATTATGTATGGACATTTAATCCACTTAACTAGATTTTAGTACTACCTTCCCTTGCAAATGGTGTATCTCCTTTGAATTTAACATACCATAAACACTTGATGCGCTCTTCACCACTTAGGCCTATTATTGGATAAGCTTATTTTTGCATTAACTTCCATGCAGGTTTGAATTATCTTTTGGTAGCTACTCCTTCACCTTTCTTTTTTGGAGGACCTTCTTCTTCAATATTCTTATCATTTTAAAAATCAACATCTTCTTCAACAATTACATCATGTCGACTCAAGTTAAATGCATTATCAAGTGTTGTTTGTCTCCCATGTTGTTTAAGTCGACCAATTCTAGACATTGCTTCTCAATAAATTACATCACCGAAAATTCATTCATGAGCCTCATATAAACCCATCAAAATATTTCAAAATGTGAATGCAACTCCGAAATAGAAGTCTTTGAATATCTACAATTTTTGTATAACCCTATAACCTAAAACCATTTTCAAAAAAATACTAAATTAAATATTAAACAAATTTTTATTTTTGCATAACTAAACACTAAAAAAGACAAAAATGTAAAGAAACATATTATAAAAAATTCCCTAGAAGAAAAAAATACTATGCTCCATAAATATTTTGTATCTTCCTTGTCTTATTTCAGAAATTGAATGATCATTTTGTGTATTTTATAGGGAGAAGTTATAGCAAGTCATTACAACAACAAATCCTTTTGGAGATTTGATGTTGCAGAAGGTAATTCTCCCTCCCATATTGTAATGATTTGATGCTTTCACCAACCTAAGAATGTGTGATCTCATGGACCTATTTTTCGTTTAACGAGAGAAAGAAGTGTTTTGTTCTACGCAACAACTACATAGATTCCTAGAAACCATATTATTCAGGTTCATATAATTGGGTGAAAGAAGGTTCAAAATGCTAGTACTTAGTTTGCATATTACATATATGATTTCAAACCAACAAATGTTTGTGGGCGAGCAAATGACAGGGTTGTTGTTCTCCAAGTGTAGGATAAAACATTGGGGCTTCTCGGTGTTTCCCCTGCTAGCATGGACACAAATAATTTTTGCAATAAGAACTCTACTATATTGGATACAAATATATATTTTCCAAGGGAGAAACCTACTTATGTAGAAGATGTCTCTTTTCAACCTGTTATTTGATGGAATCTATCCATTCTGACAATGATTTTTTGTAAAATATGATCTGTAATTTTGTAAATGGATTATAATTTTTATTATTATTTAAATTCCATTCTTAAATGGGAAAAATATTCAAAATACTTTTATTATACCTTAAAATAGCCGTAAAATATTTAATTTGATTATATAAAATATAAATCATATATTTTGGTTGATTATATAAAATCACACTTGACTTGAACACGCTTTTAAAAGGCTCATCCTTTCCATCAAAGGGATAAAGGGACACTTGAATTAATAAATCCCCATCATTTATATATATGAACAATAGCAAGTCCTCTCATAAATGGGCAAGGGACAAGGAAAAGATTGCAATTTTCAAGTCAATGGAAGGATTCCATACTTTCCATTAAAGGGATAAAGGGGCACAGATTAATAAATCCTCATCACTTCTATCTATGACCAATAGAAACTCCTCTCATCACGAAGGACAATGGACAAGGAAAAGATTGCAATTTTCAAGTCAATGGAAGGCTTTCATAATGAAGAGATTAGAAGCATCCAAAAAACTTTGTTTAGCCTTGATGGACAAAGCGAGATATAGTCATCATTATGTTTATCACAATTAAATGCTTTCCAGGACAATGTGTACTAAGCCACATATTGTCATAATATAAATACAAATTGTCATAAGTAGAATTATACATATTAAAGAGCTTACTAAGCTATTACTTTTGGGATTTTAATTAACTTTTTATTTTGTATTTAACTCTTTACAAATAGGTTTTTATTCTTTTGGCTTTTAAATTGGTGGACAATACTGAAATGGTATAGAGATTAACTTTCAATCACTTTTCCCATCGTTTAAGAAGGTTGTTATGGTGAAAAGACAAACCCATGGTAGAGTTCAACATGTACACTAGATAGGTCTGCCATTTTTGTATCTAGAATGCAATTTCTAAACATCTACACTTTAGAATTTTAGGATTTGGAATTTGGATTTATTTAATTTGTATTTGCTACAACATTGTTGCATTTCATCTAAACTAGTTTCTCCTTTCTCATATATTATGAATCATATGAAACTATAGATGTTTACTTGCTCTATTGACAATAAAGGTATTATAAAATAATATATAGGCCTTTTCTCCATTTGTTACCAAAATAATTTCCATTTAAAGACAATTTTTTATAGGAACCATGGAAATGGAAAAGTTTGTGCACAAATACTCCATCAATATATATATATATATATATGAGTATTTTGATTGTTAATTATTTCCTCTTAATAATATACTATATTTATGTTATGGAAAAACCCAAATATTGTACAAGGCTATATGTCATGGAAAACCAAATATTGTACATGACTATATGTTATGGAAAAACCCAAATATTGTACAGGACTATTTTCAAAGCATATAATTATAGGGTATGGCTCTGTTTTGAATAATGTCATAGAAATTCCCTGAGTGGGAGAAGAACTACAAAATCTTATTCATAATCTTTTGACAATATGGGATGGGAATGTCATTGCAGCTTGAAGCCACTGTTGTTGGAGTTTAGGTAATAATCAATCTATTTTTATAATAAAATTTGAAATGACGAAAAATATTAAAAAACACAAAACATAACGTATATTTTATGTTGTAGACTTGTAGTAAGTCTTTATATAAATACAATGTTTTGATGTTTTATGTCCTAGCATAGACTTACATTTGTTTAAAATATTGTGATGGCTATAATATAAATCGCAATTTTAATGTAAATAAAGGAATTGTGTCATTATATCGCACTTTAAAGATGTGTGCCTATAAACAAGGAGCCCTAGCTTTGCCATCTCAAAGTGAAAAAAAATGCAGTCAACAATGGTGGATGTAGAGACTCTTTAAATTGAACGACAGATGTGACATCAAAAGTGCATAGAGATTGCAGAAAGATGGTGGTGGGGATAAATGGAGAATATTTGCACTAGTCAAGAGTACTAATAAGAAGATGTATTCCTAAGATGCATCCAAAATGGCAACAATCAAGCATGAGAGAAGCGCAGAAATGAGCTTTGGCTGGCTCCAAAACAGAAGAGGATCAACAAAGTATTTTGATGCAAAGAATGAGGGATTTAGTGAGGATGGAGGGAACCTCCAAAGAGTTTAGATGGAAGATGGGGGGGAAAGCAGAAAGTGAACATCATACAGACTTAAAGAAGACAACATAAAGTGGGAACTTTTGAGTCTTGATTAGTTAGCTGGGACGTACTTCAACATTCAATAGAATGATGGTACCAATATACATGTCGCATATTCTTTGTAAGACTTGGTTATGATATTATGAAACCTCCTTCCTCATTTCTCATACCAAAGTGAAGCATTTATTGTAAAAGAAATAAATTTGAGCCCGAACACGTTCACAGTTCCTATTCTCCAAACCTTCGAATCAATGGGTAAGCCTAAGAAAAGTGGGGATGCTTGTTGGTTTGAACCTATAGGCATCGAAAGTTTTTATGCATACCCAGTGTGCACATAAATTCTGAGAGGCAAGGTGGTTTTCTTTGTGTGCAAAGATGCAGGGATATAATAATGAGCTTACAACGAAATTTGCTTCAAATTCTAATAGCTATGTAGGAGTTTCAGGGTTTTCTAGCTATGAGTTACTGAGGAATCAATTACTAAAGCAACTGCGGTTCCTTCAGAGGGTGAGCGCTAGTTTAAAAACCGCATGGTTGTAGAAGATTATAATCAATTCTCCCAAAATATCTTGACCCTAAATGAAGTAAAGGAATACATTGTAAGATGTTGAAGGATAAATGGCAATATATCTTAGCCTTTATTCAACACTACATTACTTGTGAAGGTAGTTTCTCAAACGTTTTTATCTATCATATGAGGTTTCAGCTCCATCTAGCAGGGGTAAAAATTTGAATCTTCCTTCTTGCTTCCTTAAAATTTTAGCCAAGATGTATGTTAGAGTCCAAAATCATTGTACCCACACTGCTCGTAGCCTATTTCATCATGGCTTAGTAAAGATTCTGATTATGGAAGAGATGACCCAGCAGGGGAAAACCTGGCCACAATTCTTATCTTGGGTCGAGTTTAAACTAGAAGATAAGGAAACTACATCTCAGAAAGGGAAAAACCCTGTTTCCTCATTTAGAATTCTTAAAACCCCTTCTATAATAGTTGAAAAAATAGAGAAATTGAAATATTGTGAAAACCCCCTACAAGAGAATGATGAGTCTAATATTTCAATTCTAAGATCGAGTCGGAATATGAGAGGAAATATATCAATAAACAGTGGCTCTGTTTATTTTAAAGGGAAATCGAAGGAACCTAAGAAAAATGAGAGGTCAAAGAAAAGTAAAAATATACCACCTGAGAAATAACAAGAGAAACCCAAAAGGACCAGAGCCAGTTTACTCACTGTAAAGTCCCAAATATGCTAAAACTACAATGCTCAATTACTATTTTATGCTATGGGTGTGAATAAGAAATGCTAACAGGTTGTAATAAGACATCTACAGTGCCCTCTCTCACACTATTTCAAGTTATTTTCCAATATCAGACTCCGTGGGCACTTCTTTTTTTAAGTAGACTACTATTTGACCACAGAGTAATGCTTGAATGGGACTATTCAGACCTCGACCAGGGTGCCATAGAGGTAAAACAAAGGTATAAAAAAGGTTCCAGTAATGTATGAATGAGACTATTCATACCCACATCGAATTTAACCTATAATTTGATTAATTCCAAACTTTTGTGAATTATTCATAAGGGAGCTGAACAAGGCATATGGAAATCATGGACAATAGTTGCTTACTTGTGTCGACCTCCATGCATTTTCTTCTTAAATCTGTTGTCTACACTTCCTTAAGTACTGGTGGTTGTCTTCCAAATTTCCATGTCATCGAGCACACAGATTTGTTGGGGATGCAAAGTCGCCATCGGTCGACGGTTCTGTTTCCTTTTTTTGTCGTTTTCGTGCCTTCTATGTGTGTGTCCTAGTGGCTTCCACGCATGATGCACAAAACCTTACTTAATAGAATGATGTCGTGGCCCGTCACACCAAGAAACCTTACTTGAGGCAACTTCTCTTTGTTACAAAATTACATCACGATTCACGACCCTCACACATAAGATACCACCATCATAGTGACCTTGATCTGAAATTCAAGAAACGACCATCATGCACCCACATGGTGTGGTGGAGGCTGGAGCGTAGAAAACTGAAATGCTCATTCCTCCCTAAATACTATTACCTGTCATGGTTGGACGCAGTCTATCTGTATCTCTCTCCCTTTTCCTCAACAAAAACACCCTACTTGCGTTACGTGATAAAAATATTCGGTCACATATTAAGAGCATTAAAATTTACGAGTTTATGACCAAAGGGTTTAGGGTTTACGACATTAGGGGTCACGACTCACGACAGGTTACAACATTATAAACCCAACTTCAATATTTCCTTTGCTCACCCCATGGAGGAAGAAGATCTCAAGCGCGACAATGCAACATCTGACTCTCTGAGAACCTTTCATTCCTATCCAAAAACCATCCTTAATACTTGATATGACCGATACTGTGGAAATTTGTAGGTAGAGGTGGACCAAATCCCCATTTACTATTCAGAAATATCAACAAAAAAAGTAGCCCAACTTCCCAAGTCTGCTCGACATGGTAAAATGAATAAATCTCTAACCTCCATCCTATAGCTACTTCCAGTTCCATCACATGCATTTAAGACTAGTCATTAATTCCAAGTGCCAACAATGAAACTATTAATCAGCCATCAATCCGCATTAATGAAAATCCAAGTCTATCCAACCTAACTCTGCAAATTGCAATGTGCATCTACTAGCTGACTCGCTGAGTTAAAATATGATACAGCCCACGGGAAAATTTGAAGTGTGCCCACTCACCGAGTGAGACTGCTGACCAGGATTCAAATTTGAGTCACTACCCAGTGCTGAGTCAAACCCCCAAGGCCCGGTCCCAATGGAAACTATTTGAAGGGAGAAATTTTGAACTCTCCTTCTCTTGCAATTTTAAAACTCCACATTTAATTTAAGTATTGACAGGATGGCGATGAAATTAAATTTCGTTTGCATGGTAAAATTCAAGACAACCTTCTATGACGTGTAAAATTCCCTCTGACGGGCCTTGAAGGCTTCAAATTTGAATCCTGACTCCCACAATTAGACATCAAGTGCACATATTCATTCTATTACACGAGGGGTTCACTAGTGAGGCAATATCATATCACGTCCATTCATATTGGGGGGTTGAATACTCTTAAAAACCTCAAAAATATATTGCCCCATATTAAGGGGTCAAGGGGGGTTTTTAATTTGACATAGTAATATAAATATTGCGGTTTATTTTATTTGGGAGTGTTGAGGAATAACCTCCAAATCATGGGATGGATTCATACGTCCAAATCATGAGATCGATTCATACCCACCTAAAACTTAAAGACCTTCCATTTTTATTTGATATTGCTTATGATCCTAAGTTTTGCTTAAATTTGATAATAGTGTACCAATGATAATATTGATGGAATTCTCTTTGGACTATTATCCTTGAGCAATCCTCATTTAATAGCTTATTTAGGCTTGGTTTGAATTGATGTTATATTGTTTTTCATCTTTAAGTTAAGAGATGTAGTTAAATGTGTAACATCTCGGAAAAATCACAAAAGTTTAGAATTTTTCTACGTGACAATTAATGTTTATTTAATATGTGCAGAATAGAACAAAGCATAAAAGGTTATCCTGCTGTAATAAATACCATGCTGGTTTATCGTATAAGAAATTGCGACTAACATAATTATGTTTATGTCTTGATGTTATTAATACTACTGCAACTTCTATTATTGATGTTATGATTTATGAATCAATTATCTTTGACTAATATACTTTTAATGATTGATGAAGGTGTCCTATGGACACCTCGAGGCTTACTTAGCATTCATGCTAAAGCATGTGATTTCGTACTTGTGACAGTTTACAGGTAAGAGTTTAAAGTTGCGACAAGTATTCAACAGTTTTTCAGAGAAGATCTGTAATGATCATTTCACAGTGTTGTACCTAGAATTATTTTTGGTTTCCATTCATGTTGAATTGTATGTAAAATTATCTACCTTCTTCCCCCGTGGCAATTTGTGGAAATCCTATGTATAACTGTCTTGCTAACTTGCCTAGGATCTATACTTCTACCATGGTCATGATAATTTGATTTATTAACAAGTATTATATCTCACTATACAATGGCATGTATGTATAAACAATCTTCTTTGATTATTGATATTATCTATTTATATGGTGTTTGGGACATTATCAAACAATTACAAACTATATACATAACATATTATATGTTGTGTGTTATGTGCAATAGTGTGGCCCCATGTGATAATATGCCACCCTAGTGAACTATACAAACATATGATGCTATGCCAAATGCGATATTATACAAACTTGATCAATAATTTGTAAACATATAATACTATATGATCCTACGATACTATGTGAACTTTGGAGATATTCTATTATGTGTTGTGTGCACTTACGTAACCTGAGTGATACTTATGCGACCTCGGTGAAGTTCTAACCAACCCTTAACTTAATGTTACAAGGGTGTATAATACAACCTTACCATAACTATATTCATGTTGTATGATGTGAATGTTAATATGGTTTACAGGTTGGCGGATGTGATTGTATCCTATGCATTGAATGTTTTCAACTAACGAGAATAGTGGGATTCCCTCGTGGATGGCTTAGTAAGCTTGGTTCACGTGAAAGCATCTTGGTGCATCAACTGAGTGCTGAGTTGTAACTTGACAAAGGTTTAAACGTTGTCGAGCTGGTTCCTTTGGTAGTGTTGGCTCATTTAATGTGGTAGATGGTTTGTGATTTTGTAAATCCCACCGGTGATCTCCATCGTTGATCTAGCAAGGGTTTCAGTGCATGTGTTTAAACCCTACATTTGCTGCGATCGATGAGTTTATTGTGATTTTTGTTACTGGGTAGTGGTATCTCTTCCTGGCCGACATGATGAGGGTTTGTAGTTTGGTTTTTTTGCCTATGGAGGCGTAGCTCCTGAGTCTTGAACTCGTAACCTATGTAATTTATAGAGCCGAGCTCTCTCCAGATTCTTGTATAGTGGTGAATGTCTCGTTTGGCAGTCTTAGAGTTTGTCTTTGGGTGGTTCAATACCCCGACTTGTTGAGGGTTTGTCTTTTTTAATACAGGGTTTGAAATGAATGGCCAGGGGCCTCTCCAAAGTTGATACCTCTCTCGACACTGTTTCATTGTTTTAAAGTAGTTGATGGGATAGTTGGTGTTGGCTTTAGCTATACCAGCATTCTTCGACGAAGTAGAGGTTTCGTTGCAGTTGCATCTTTTTTGGTGTTCATTGCTGCTACGGCTATCATTTTAAAAAGGTAATGTGTTTGATTTCCTTCGCTGTAATGTTCATACATGAGTGCTAACGGTTATTAGAATTTCGATACTGTAATCTTTCTGTTTTAACCACATTTGTATTGTTCTTGCAGGGTAATATTCAATGGCTCCTCAATTCTGGACGTTGAAGGTTGGAAATAGCTATACCAACTGGTAAGCCTCAACGGTTGCCTTGAAAACTCTGTGTAGAAGATGATGGCCCACTGTGTGATGTTCTATGGGTTTGTTTTAACTCAGAGATGTTTTGTAATCTGCCGAATTAGGGTTGTAAATTTTGTCCTAGATCATTTTTTCCAAGAATATATGCGAGTTGATTTGGAGCCAAAATATGACCTATCAGTGTCCTTTCTAAAAATTTGAACGATTATTAGTCAGGTATGCCACCCAGGAAATCTAATAATACCCTCTGGTTTTAAGGTTGCAGTATTCTTTGATGTTTCCATTGATTTCCTGCTAGATACAGGAGTAATAGATTTAATAACATATTTTAAACAATTTCTAGCCCGTTTGTATTATGCAACATAGTTGGATAAGAATTCGATATGGATAGTTTTTACGATAATATTTTATAACCAAAGGAAGGGGGGATTTCACAGTAGTTTCCGGTAAGAAGTAGTTAACCAAACAAGGAGAGGTATCATACTTGTTGTTATCCAATCAAAGGGAGGTCTAAGGAGTGATTAAATGAAGAATAAAAATAATAAAGAAAGGTTGCGATGTTGAATAAGGAGTCTATCCGACAATATAGATGCAAAACTGTGCAGATCTAAAACTGCACTGAGAAGTTCCCCCAAAAGTATTTTTTTTATTTTCGTTATCAGAGAAAATAGTCGCCAATATATCCAAATTAAATTCCATGAAGATTCTTTTAAGTGTTTCTTGGGCCGTAGTTTTGAGTTGAAAATACCCTGTGAATCATGTTGAGAAATCTTAAAGAATATTTTGACCTGTGTTATGTTGTTCAAATGTATGGTTTGTCGGCTAAAAACACAAGATTGACACCATACGTTCTGGTGCAACGAAGGAAGCATAAGACTGAAGCATGATCGCAGCAAGAAATCAGAGGCAGGCGGTGAAATAGAAACCCCACAATAGGTAAATGATTACAAGTAAGTTGGGTGTTTTTGTTGTTGGTTCCAAATCCAGAAACCCTAGCCTGAACAGGAATATAAAGACATCATTTTCAAGAAAAAGATCTCCACAATAGTCCCACTTAGATCAAAGCTAGCGGTGTTTTCTTTTACTGGCAGGGCTTCGGCTAATCGGAAAAGAGAAACATATTGAGGGAAAATTATTGAAATGTGAGGGAAAAATACTATAATTCCGATTTGACATTATAGAATGATAATTACTAACTTAATCGGAATGCATTGATAATTACTAACTTAATCTTGTAATTCGACAAAGGGAAAAGAGAGAGTAAAGAAGGTCATGAAACCATGATGCTGCTAAAGAGTAATGAAAGTAATGATCTAGCAGATCCAATCCTGGATCTAGATGAAATCCCATTTATTTTATTTCGAAAGTAGGCAGAGGTAGATAGAGATAATTGGAAATTAACGAGCAGAAGAAACCAGAAAAAATAAAAACAATGCACATTCCCCGCAGCATCTCGTTTCTTGGAAAGTAATTTAGTTAGTAAATTAAAAAACTAGAGGTTACACATTTAAAAAATAAAGTAATTTCGCTGCATTATTTTTAAGTAATTGAAAGTATTTTAAAGTAATTGAATGCTTATTTCATTTATAGATCACATGAACTTGCTTAACAAGCACGAGGTAAAAAATATTATCATTTTTCTTTGCATAAAATGAAAAACAGAATTATGCACATATATAACTGGAAGTATTTGAAAAATGAGATAAATCTATAGAAGCATGAGTCGAGAATGCTGTAACAGCTACTGTATATACATTCCAATAATTAATATTAGTTATTATTTGTCTTATAATTTATTATAAAATTAAATAAAAATATAATGAATTAAAAAAGTTAAAGATGAAGAGTGAAATATTCAATTTTAAATTTAGAGAATGGCTATCATTAATTCTGAATTTAGAGAAGGGCTATCATTATTACTTCTCCCCTTTGAAATTTGCATGCTCATAACATTCCCGTCCTCCCGACTTTAATCCATTATAGTTCACCACAAAACAACATTAATGTTTTCCACCATTGCAGTCTGACTATCCTCTATTCGATTTGTTGTACAACTAGCTTATATCTACAGTATCCAAGGTACTCTCAAGTTCGCGGTCATCTTTGATCTTATAATGTAATAAGTCAAAAGATAACACTCGACATCAAGTGTTGTTGCAGAACACCCTCACTGTCCACTTGTGCAAAATGGTCATGATTTTGACTTGGTTTCCATAGCACCTTGCCTTCTCTGTTTCCAATGAGGCATTTAAACGGTAACATATTATGATTATTATGATGATTATTCCTTAATAGTAGATTATTAAGGGGAGCTTAGTAATGGATTATACAATGCAATTCCTTCACTTTTTCATTTCTTCCTCTATTATTTCTTTTTGAAATTCTATATCAATTTTTGAAAGAACCAATTTGCTTTTATACTCTACTAGCTATCCTTGCATTTAAATTAGTTCTCTTTTGATCACCTTAAATTTTTGTCATTATTCGCATCCCAATCTCTCTTCCAACTCTCCCATTATCTTAATGCTAAAGCTATATTGTCTTCACGGTAATCACGATGAGATTCACATCTCCTGGTAGCAGTAGAAACACATATTGTGATGGCTACAAGAAGCACACATCTTCACCATGTTCATTTTATTTTTGTGAGTGCCTATCTCATCGAGCTAATGTTCCAAAGAAGAAGCTAGGGATGGGTATTTAAATCACCCTAAGATCATATGAATAAGTGAGTACCAAAGGGTTAGAAAGTTTTGAGATAAGCAAAGCTCATCGACATACCCCTCTACTTCTTCATCAAAGAAGAGCTAATTTAAAATTGAAATAAGATGCAATGAGTGAAGGCCTAGGTTGTATGGAATGGCTTGGTTAATCCCACACATACTATCACGTCGATTCACCTATATATTCATAATGTCAAGGATTCCAAAGAATGATTGAATTGCACAAAGACTTATATGGAGGTTAAACTTGGTTTTCATGTGAAGGAGCATAAGCCAATCATATCCCATAATAAAATTCACAACTTCCCTGACGATTGAGTCGAAGAATTAAGGAAATGACCCCTATGATTGAGTGATAGTTAGGATTCCTTGTTATATGACTTTTAAGTGCTCCAAACACTTAGTCTTAATACCAAGGTTGGCCTATTTAGTCATACTTACTCACATCTAGTGCCTTCCTTACCCTAGCCATTAGGGTTTCCTATGGTTTCATATTTCATCTTAGCACCCTCCTAGCCGACTATTTTACTCTTAAAGTTTAAATTTATTAAAAAAATTATAAGTGAGATGTCAAACAACAATCATAGAAAGAAAGCATCAAAACAAAGGAATTATCATACTTTAAAAAGCCTCAATCAAAAAATCTACATTCTCTTCATGATTGAAGCTCTTTCGAGTAATCTATCAATAAGAGAGCCATCAACCAGGGTAATTTTTAGGGGCGAAATTTAGCCAATTGGCTATTTTTTGGGTTTTTTTACAAAAAATAAATTCGCTATTTGGTCATTTTTAGTCTCTAATATCGCCTATATTTACATTAAATATGTTTTTTTATCATAATATTCACCAAAATTTACCTATTTCAGTAGTAAATTGCAGGTTTCATATTTGATATTCTCGTGATATTCTCCTACCTATCTAAATATATGTTTTTTTCAATCCAAAATAATCGCCTAGAATACTATACTTAAGTATAATATTAGAATCCTTAAAAAATACCCTGCCATCAACTATTCTAAGAAATATTGATCAAATATCCATATAATAAATGATAAGATAGGTTCCCCTATTGATTAAAGTGAGATAAATGCAATTTCACTAGAAATTGATAATACTAATGTTGAAGACTTTTCCCTAGAAAGCAACATAAACCATTCACAATCACAAGAAAGGAAAAAAGGCCAATGAGACAAGGGAGACAATTCCAACGAGAATGAGTTTCAAAATTTCCATTTATTTAGCCAATATCTCCATCAAGAATGCGTTTCAAAATTTCCATTTATTGAAGCTTGTTATTTCAAGTAGTGCTTCAAGAAACTAGTTTCTTTCTCGTAATAATTTCAATTGAAGGGGATGATTAGGTCCCACACATTTTGTGAAAATTGATTGTACACCAAATGTCGTGGGATAAATTAATTGCACACTTTGACCAAGTGCTCAATTTTATATTGCAAATATTTATGAAATTATCTGTACATTATATCTTTAAGGAGGTATGAACTTACTAGCACAAGTAGTTGTGATGAGTAAAGTCAACAAATTAGTTTGGATTTTGTTTAGAAGGTGTTCGATTGTAAGAGTACATGGAAAATCCAAAGTGAATACAAAATCATCTAGGAAATTTTATTCTGTCAAATTTCAACCAATTTGCTAATAATTTACAAGATTTTATAATTCAGTGAAAGATTCACCAATACTTTAGAAGATTTTATAATTTTGTGAAATATTCGCCCATATTTTACAAAATTCTATAATTTCGTGAATGTTTTGCTAAGAAATTATATATACATATTATATTATTGATAAAATAGCCTTCACACTTTCCCATGTATCATGGCGATTTGCCCATTTATTATATACATAAATTTAGAAGGGGTCCTTAAAATTTTCCCTGCTTCCCCATTACTATTTCATTGGGTTTTCCATATCCAATGTCGCCCTTGCAATCTTAGTGGGATCATTATGAGCATTATACTATTATGTTATTTAGCATCATGTTTGATTATACTAAGATGCGTTAGGGATCTTGTTTGCTAAAACTTGATAATATTATATAAAGGGGGCATTAAAAATGGATTGATAAAAATGGATACCAACAATATCTGGTGAAACTAGGGGTTTTCTTAATTAGAAAGGTATATTGGGAGGGGGCTTCAACAATACAATTTTAGGAGGCATTTTCCAATATTTAGTGAAATTATGGATATTATTTAATATCTTACGAACGATCGTGCTAGGTAACAAGTTCACTGAGTGAACCCCCCGTGTTCTATTATGATCTACTCTTTATTATTATTGTTACTTGTTTTATTTGGCACATTCATTCACATTTAACTTACTAAGGTAGTCATGTTTGATTGGCTATTGGAATGTTCCATTGGGAGGATAGAGTTGCATGAATGGAAATGATTGCATAATCATGGGTATTGGAAATTTTGTTTAATTGCAAAGATAATGTGACTATATATTGCAATTGTATTGTGATAATGATGCATATCAAGTAAATGTATTTCATTGTCTTTGAGATATTAACAACTGATAGTGTTTGAATTATTGATTATTATAATTCTGAGATCACTTCAGTGACTGTTATGAATGCTACAATGAAAATATTATATGCATGGATACTCACAAATTATTGGCTAATTGGGAATTTCATATTGTAGCTAGAAGTGTCTTGTACATGGCAATGTATGTAACTCCATAATAAATACTTGAATCTACCATATGCAAAACCGAAAAATTATGATAAGGATATCATGGTTGTGAAATTTAATTCATGTAGGGAACATATTGTAAATTTCATATTTGAAATTTTGCTAATATTTACTAATGACTGTTTGGCTTATCTAGAATTGTGTTAAGAGGAAATTTTATAGGTCAATGTCTATGTAATGGAAGCAAGACTAAAACCATAATGCATAGAGTGCTCCCATTTAAAAGAGACAAGCAGGTGAGATACCAAAAATATGCCAATTGAGCAGATGTTGGTTGTTGAAGTTAAAAACGCAAAAGGAAATTCCAAGAGTGGCTTGGGTTTGAGAACCCTTGCAAAATATTTTGCATGTGCTTGTCTCTCCATAGTTCCATTAAACTTAGTAAGAGAATGGGTACTTAGGAGGCTTGCATGGGTATTGGTAACCTTTCTACGCTCACACTGAAGAGAACAAGAAGGGATGGGTATTGTGAAAATCCTCACAGTAGATCTAAAAGCTGACATAAATCTCACAATGAAAGAATTTAGGAATAAGATTAAGAGTGGTCAATCCAGTAAAATGAGCAACAAAATAATAATACAGTAGAACTCAAATAGAAGCAAAAGAACTTCACACACACTAATTCATTAATCACAATATGGACAAATAAGTAGTACAATGCATGAGGATTCAAATGCCAAGGTGGCAATTTGAATTAGCCTTCATGGAGTGATCAAAAGATCACTGGAGTGTCATCGGAGCACAACTAGAAGTATTCATCATCATCAGTGGAGTCATCAATGCTCAAGCAATTGTCAACCATCATTTAAACTGAGTCTCACTAAGTGTGGTAGGTGTAACTGAGTGTAACTGGCACTAAATGAATGAAGGAGGCTCAATGGAGGGTGCATGAGGAGCTAACTGGAATCATAATGGGTAGTCTAGTCTCACTGGAGGTCCATCGGAGTGATACAAACAGTTGAGAGTCAGTCTAGCCTTAAATCAAGGAAAGCACTGATGATAACTCAATTTACTGAAGTGAAACTGAGTGGTAGGTGAGAGAGGACGAGTGGCTTCCTTAAATCAAGAAGGAAGGGCTCACTAAGATCTAGGAGGGATAAAAATGTTCTGAGAGAAGCTCACGGGGGCTGGCTAACTGAGGCTAGGTGCTGGGACTAATGACTGGGATGCATGCAATTGCATGCATGCATGTAGAATGCATGCTGCATGCAGAAATGCATGCAAGACTGAAAATGCAAATAATGAAAATGATGGTAGGACTAGGATGGAGTATAGGAATATCCTAACACCCCCCCTTAATCCATCCTGGGACCTGGTAACTAAGACCAAAGGTCACCCAATACAATGAATAATAAAAGTCAATAAACCGAGGAAATGGGGAAAACCTGACGGGAAAAATACCCCCCCTCAAAATAGACTGTAAGGCACACACAAAAATAAATGCTCCAAACTCAAGCAATTGTGATGCTTGGTCATATGTGTGGAGGTATCTTCTTCTTGGGAAGAAGTAGATCATGCTCAAAAGGCATGTTCTTGTACTTTCTCTTCAGATCGAATGTGATGAGAACAAATCCAAAAATATGAGGATGATCCTTGAACCTGTGTTTCGAATTAGTTGAGGTAGGATCAAATCTATGAATGTGCAGATAGTCTTTTGTCTTCTCCTTCGAACCATCATGGGTGAGATTATGCCAAAAAGAACCATCAAATAATAGTGATTGCTTGGAATCCAAATTAGCTCCAAGACTTGATAAATGGTTTCTTAATATCTCCTTTGAACCAGTAGGGGTGAGATCAAAACCATCATATGCATGAGAAATTATCCCAAGTAGTGATTGCTTGGATTTTAAATCAGCTCCAAGACTTGAAACATGGTTTCTTGAGATCTCCTTTGAACCATTAGAGGTGAGATCAAAACCAATAAGTGCATGAGAAATTATCCCAAGTGAATGGAAATGGCCATTATCTTCAATAACCTTCTCAAAGCATGAAATAATGATCATATAGTAGTACATAACAGGTGAGTGATCAAGGAGAGCGGATGCATTACCTCCAATGGCTGATTTTACCTCCGAAACATTCAACAGATCATGATCCAAACCAACAAACTCTGGTGCAAGAGAGGATTTAGGACCTTTTGCAATTTCTAGAGTGTGAGCTGGCACAAAATTCGAAATAGAAGAAATTTGGAGCATGAGTGTAGAATCTGTAAGTTATTGTTCTTTTTGGCTAACTTCAATATGAGATATGTTTGATACTGATTCATGATCAATGAGATCATCAAGGAGGGCGAATGCATCACTTTGATTGCTCTCGAAATGGTTTGGACCAATCCCTTCATTCTGTCTGCTAAATATTTCTTCTAGGTGGGCCCATAACTCTTTTGTAGATTCAAAATTATCAAGATCAAGGAAGTGGATTACCATGCATCGAGACATAGCTAACAACGTGGGTGCACTGGATCTTTCACCTTCATTTAACTAGTCATTCTCTTCTTCATAGGATTCGAACTCTCTTTCAAAACAATAATCAAAGAGACCATGTCTCTTCAAATGTGCTATCATCTTTGGTTTCCATTCATCATAGTTGAATGGAGAAAGAGGAGTAATTCCTTTTAAATTGAACATGGAAGTTGTTTCAGAAGACCTGCAAAAACAATAGAAAATGTCTACAACTACTACTACTGCAAAAGTGCAGAAACTGTTGCAACTGCTGCGCTCGAAATCTTGATAATAACTTGCAAAAAACTCTCAGGAATGGAGATAGACAATACTCTCAACATGCTCTGATGCCATGTGAAAATCCTCACAACAGATCTAAGAGTTGATGTATATCTCACAATAAAATAATTTAGGAATAAGATTAAGAGTGGTCAATGCAGTAAAATGACCAACATAATAATAATACAGTAGAACTCGGATAGAAGCAAAATAACTTCACACACACTAATTCATTAATCACAATATGGACAAATAAGTAGTGCAATGCATGAGGATTTGAATGCCAAGGTGGCAATTCGCAATAGCCTTCATGGAGTGATCAAAAGATTACTAGAGTGTCATCAGAGCACAACTAGAAGTCTTCATCATCATCAGTGGAGTCATCAATGCTCAAGTAACTATCAACCATCAGTCAAACTGAGTCTAACTAAGTGTGGTAGGTGTAACTGAGTGTAACTGGCACTAACTGAATGAAGTAGGCTCAGTGGAGGGCGTATGAGGAGCTAACTGGAGTTAGAATGGGAAGTCTAGTCTCATTGGAGGTCCATCGGAGTGATACAGTCAATTGAGAGTCAGTCCAGCCTTAAATCAAGGAAAGAACTGATGATAACTTAATTAACTGAAGTGCAACTGAGTGGTAGGTGAGAGAGGATGAGTGGCTTCCTTAAATCAAGGAGGAAGGGCGCACTAAGATCTAGGAGGGATAAAACTGATCTGAGAGAAGCTCCCGGGGGCTGGCTAACTGAGGCTAGGTGCTGGGACTGATGACTGGGATGCATGCAATTGCATGCATGCATGTAGAATGCATGGTGCATGAAGAAATGCATGCAAGACTAAAAATGCAAATACTGAAAATGCTTGTAGGGCTAGGATGGAGTATAGGAATATCCTAACAGGTATTCCCAAGGGACTGTGTAGTAGGGAAGGGGTACTAGCCTACATTCAAGTGAGTCACCTATGGAGTTCCTAGAGGGAACCATTGGTTTACATAGGAGAAGGGGCCATGCAATTGTGTTCCTTTATATTTCCTGATAAACCGAGCAGGGGTGTTGGCTTGGAAATGGTTGTTTTATGCCTGATAAACCCATTCGGAGAGCTGGCTCAGCATACTGGTTCATGGAATGCCTGACAAACCCATTCGGCATACTCGCTTGGCATTGGTTACTAGAATGGTGTGGCATAGCTAGCGTGCTAGCCTAATATTTGATTTATATGTATAAACATGTGATCTAAGGCTTGCAGAAACTTGGTTACCTTTCAATGCACATCCTAAAGAGCACTAGAAGGGGTGGGTACACTCAAGAGACTACATAGCAGAGAAGAGGTACCATCCTTGTATTAGGTGGGCCAGGTCTTGTGGGTTCCATAGTTGTCTTAAGTCAAATTCAAATGGCTATGGAGCCAAAGGAAGATGCTTTTGCAGATAAGTATTTGGTCCTTTTTACATCTTCTTGCTGATTTAATGTCAATATACATGTGTATATGATTCAAATATGGTTATGAAAATCCTGTTAAGGAATGAATCCTATGAGAAGAAATTTGACATGTGAATTTACTTATTGTTTGACAATAGGTATTGCTAGATGCAAGCACCCAATATTATATTTCTTCTAAGAGGTGTTTGGGGTAGTTATTGTTTTGGGAAATGGAAGATATGGCTATCCAATTTCGTGTATGGGAAAGCCACCATTTTTGGAAAATCGTGTTTGTCTTCCAAGGAAAAAAAACAACCATGAATTTTCTCCCTGACCCATCATTCATCCATTGGCTTCGCTCTCTCACACAATTCTAGGATGATGGGCATTTTCCTCCATGTTTTTCCTGGGTTTTCCTTCATTTTTCTTGCTGGGAAGTCATTTTTGGTGTTGCAGAATGAATAGGAGCAAGAGAAGTTCGATTTGGGGGTCCATAAAGGCCATTTTTGGCCATCTCAATGCTCATATACCTGTGGGAGAAATCGTTTTCTTCCCTATGGTCGATTTTCCCCTCTCACGGGTCATTTTTGGGTGTCATGATTTGGGAAATCCATGGAAATCTTATTTTGGGCCTCCCATAGATAAAATGTTTTTCCATGCCCAACATATGTGCTTGTTGTGTGTGTGGGGGGGAGACAATGTTGTGTGTAATACCCCAAATTTGATCCTTGAAATGTATTCAATTATATTATGTAAATGATGTAATTATGATAATATGGATTCCTAGTGTGGAGCTCAAGGCCAAGGCCCAACTAGTGAATGAATGAGCATGTATGATGTATATATTTTTATTTGGACCATATGATTGGCTTATTATGCCAATTCAAAATGTATGTAAATATGATGTTGAAAATTAATAAAATGGTCCAATATGGCTATGTAAAGAGCACTAGAGGGGCTATGATTCCACTAGATGGGAAGAGGAAGGGGGGCCATGGGGCAACCAAATGCTATGTTGCCATGTGTAAACCTTAGAACTCATCCAAAATCTGCCATGTGCCTTAAATAAGACAATTACATTCTCTTGACTATTAAACCCAATTATTGAATGCATATGTGAGGTTGGTGGGAAAATTCACCTCGTGTAGTTATTGAAGCATATAGGTTTTGATAGTTATGTCAGCTATCAACAATCCTATTTCTTCTATGGTCAGAAGCTATGTCAGTTTTCTTTTCACCCTTACCTCAAATCCTTGGAGTCAACACTCTTTTGATAATTCTCTAATGCATGTTTTCTACACTATGTAGAGTTTTCCATTGTCATTCATGACCATTAACAGATTGTGTTTAGCCTAGAAATTCGAATTGGGAGACCGAGCTACATTTTTGGAAGGAAAAATAGATGGTTATAGTTGAGGATGGAGGTTGGGAAAGCTAGGAACCTTTACCCATTGAGAGCTGCTACTTTTGGATGCTTGAGAAGCCATGGATTAATGTTGTAGGAGGTTTTCCAATAGCATACAGTAGGTTGGACTCTTACTGTACACACTAGTAAGCACTGTAAGGGTTGGATTTCCTGAGGGAACTATGGATTAGTGAAGGGAAATTATTTCCTTGTGTTGTGTGGGGAAATTTGAAGGAGTGCCATGGATGTGATGGCTTAGTGAAACCCCTATAGAGCTCTGGTTGAGCTTTTTTGGCTAAGCATAGTGAGCAAAATGGGTTGTGGGATGAGAGATAGAATCATGTAGGTGTTTACTTCACCCTGGTGGCCTCATATCCCACCTTGGGGGTAGCCTCTTAGCAGAAAGGGTATATGTTGGATAGAGTGCCTATGGATGGGTGGAAAATCACTCTTACACAACCAGTTGCTTAGATATTTTTTGCTTAAAGATAAATTGTGTTCTTATGTATTTGTTGCACAATGATATTATTTGCATTCATGTGATAATTATGCCTATAAATTGCATGTTATGTGTGTGTGGATAAATTCTATTTCATTATGTGCTTTTATTTACATGCCTCAACATGATTTTTAGATGTTGTAAATTCGTAATTCTGCTTATGGGAGAAATTTGGAGGCCCCAATTTAGTTAATGCCCCCTCCTACTGGTCGGATTGAGGGATGTGGACGTTACATTGTGGTTTTATTTGTGTGTGTCCATTTTTTTTTATTGAACTTGTGTTTGTAATAAACCAGGAGTAGAAGAGGATTAGAGTTGGATTCATAAACCTAGTGAAGAGTGTAACCTCACCAAAGGTCAAAGGGCTTTGGCTACTTTTCTATGCACACCCTGAAGAGAACTAGAAGGGAAGGTATGGCTTGAGGGACTATGTAGCAGTGAAGGGAACACTTCTTTGTGTTGGGTGTGTAGGCATTGTGGGTGCTAAGCTAGCTAGATATTGTAGAGGTACCAATAGCTCTGTGATTGAGCTCACTAGCTTAGAAATTCTTCCTTCCTACTTCATTAACATACTGATAAACATAGTTGTAGACTGGCTTGGCTAAGATGTGTATATACTTTGCTATGTTTTAGTTGTGGTTCCCTTTTCCTTGTGGAAATCATTCCCAGCTCAGGGGTGGTAGTTGTGTTGAGAGATTGATGAGCACAAATGGTCCTTGGTGGGGTGGAACGTTGCAGTTGCATAGCCAGTTTCTCGAGACTACTTCATTTCAATATAAGTACTCTCTTGTGTTTCAATTATACAATGTTTTTAATTAAAGACTATTATGATTATGTTGAATGCATCCCAAATGTGTGTGTAGATATATTTTAATTCTGTTCTGCATGTTTATTTTACTAAGCATCTGCACACATGTATATTGGTTTCATTTTACTTGTTATGAATTTTATGATGGGGATAGAATAGTCTTTGAAAGCCGAGAGTTTTAGTCATGTTCCCTTCTTTGAGCCAGATTGAAGGGAGGGTATGTGACATCCTTTGTTAGAGGCCAGTTTAGGTCCATACAAGTCCACCAAAGGCTTGATGGTTCCTCATTGAAGTTGTAGTTTGAAAGGGATTTTGGGACCATCTAACTCAAATAAGTCTACTAGTTCTTTGAAATATTGTAGTATCAAATAAGACAATTACTCTATGAATTGGGGTCACAGAAAACCTTTTAGATTAGTATTTGTCTAGGTACATGTCTCAACTACTAAAATCTATATTGATGTTGCTGGCATGGTTGAGGAGATATATTGTTTTCAGATTCACAAAAGGATTTTTAGGTAGGATGAACTTGGAAGTTGGGAGTAGTAGCTCCTTGTGGATTCCATGTTATATATTTTTATATGATGCTTCATTGATAAAGTTACCTACTTGCAATAAGAGATTTATAGACACCTGGGAAAATCTCATTTCATTGATACCACATGGTCAGGTCATTTCCAAGAGTTTGGAGGGTTAGAGAGCTATAGATTGATATCTTCCCAATTTCCAAGTATGTTATAGTAGGTGTTGCAAGGATTCAGAGTAGACTTAAAATGAGATGCAATTAATGTTTTTACATTATCGAAAATTTGGGGTCGAAAATGGGCCTTATAAGAAAATGAGCCATTGATGCATTGCAATTAGAGAACCAATAGAATTTCAAGAAAAATAGTCAACCATAATGGTTGACTCGACATATTTGTCATAAAAAAAACTACGTTTTAAATTCGTATATTCAACTTGTATCCTTCTAGTTTTACTCAAACTTTGAGCATGAGCACTCACTGGAGTGGAATTCAATTTCGTATCCACCAAGTACCCATACTACATACTTTTGATGGACCCCACCCCACGAAAAAATGAGAAATATATAACAAAATTGTGTTACTTTCAAGTGACACATTTTCTTATGTATTTCACATTTTTAGTGGGGTGGGGTCCATCAAAAGTATGCAGTGTGGATACTTGTTGGATGCGGAATTGAATTCCACATCCAATGAGTGCTCATGCTCAAAATTTGAGTAAAGACACGGGGAAATAAGTTGGAAATACGATAAAAAATGTAGTTTTTTTCTCTTTTCTTTCAAAGTTTATAACTATTATTTTATTATTTTCCTTAAGAGGCCCATTTTAGACCTCAAAATTTCTCTAATTGTAATTTTTACTTATAAGAGTGTGTTAAGGGTTGTTACAAATTAAAGAGAAATAGTTCATTTAAAGGAGTTTAGTCATCACATCAAGTGAGATGCCTAAATTGTGAAGGCATTTCTTGCTACCATTGGCTGAAAATTGTCAAGTTCCTTGAATTTGTGTTAGATTTTGACATCAATGGTCAACAACATTGTGCATATTTTGCAACTTTATTTAGTGTTAGAATGAAAATACACTTGTACCATTTCCCTGGACAGTGAACCTTTTATACTAGGTTACAAATTTTTGCTTGACTTGGATTAGATGTTTAATATTGGCTTCATAGTTATGCCAATAATTTTTTCTATAATTTTAGACATTTCAATATGCAATCCCTTCATTATTGGAGTGATTTTAGCTAGGTAGGTATGGTATTTATCTCGTTGCATTAGTATGATTTTCCAATCTAGACTTTTGGTTTCTTTGCCAATTTTAAGTAGAGAACTATAAGAACTATACATGTATTGTCATATTATAATATAGAAAACGAAATGGAAAAAGAAACTAGTATTCACTCTTGGTCTCAAGCAATCTTTTCCTAGCAGTGTGGAACTCGTGCATTTTTTAAACTGTATGTTTTTTATATCAGATGGAAATTTTTTCCTTATGGGAAGTATGTTGGTAGTCATAGCAAGTTTCCTACTAAAATGTACCAAATTTCATAATCTCTAACCTCAACTTTGCAGGGGACGATAACACATTCATTTGGGTAGTAACTGAAACCATAGATCAACTACTTTCTTAATTCGTTTTCATATATATGTCATCACTCATGCTTGCGCTCATGTTTGTTGTATGCTAGTACTTTCAATAGCGGTTAGGGATGCATGCAAGTATTGGGTGAATTTGGTGGAATAGATATATCATACCCCTGGTTGTGACAACTTAGATAAAGGTTTGCTTTCGCAAGTCTGCTTGCTCATGCTCATGTTGACTAGAAGCATACATAAAATAAAAATATATAAACCACAAGAGTAAATATAACGATTATGAATGGACTTTATGGGCGTAGAAGCTAGAGTTATGGAAAATATTAGGTGTGGGATGTTAATGGAGAATCGATATACTTATGGTGTAATCAAATTAACATGTGATTGCAATGCAATTGTCTTGGAATAAAAACACATGAAAACAATGACAATTTGTTGTCATAGTTTAGTTATGGTCAATTGCTAATTGTTCATGCATGAGTTAGTCTCATGATGTTGTTAAGGAAACCATTGGGTTTTGCATTGGCTCGTTCATAGTGATCGATGATGACAAGAAGGATTCCTTTTCCTGCTTTGCATCAAATTCTAACATTCACACTGAGTATTAGTTTCCATCATAATAGGGTTTTTTATTGTAGTTCTACATTTTTCGTGCTCTCTTATTTCCATATGTTGTCATTTATATCCTTTATTTTGCTAGTATTTTAACATATAGGAGTGATCTAGACACTCCCATAGTTTGATCATTGGAGTCAATTGATTGTATTCTTTAGTCCCATTGACCTATTCTTGGCCATTTGTGGAAATTAATAAAAATATATTCTCTTATTAAGTTACTTGTTCAAAATTAGCAAACATCATCTTTGTGTATATGATCAACTCTTGTTTGGATTGTATTCATTTCCTTTTGATAAATTTAACATTGTTGATGTTCATGGTTTGGATTTGATGACAAATTCATTCTTACACAATTGATATTGAAAGAACAAAACTCCTCTTGATTTGATAGGAATTGATATTTTCATCCATTGGAATTATACTCATTGACTAATTCATTCATTACTCTAGATTGAACAAGGAGTCACTATAGATTGGTTGAATGGATCAATAAAGAGTTGAGATAGATGATGGTGCAAGAGAAACATTGGGATGGATTCCCACAAAATTAGAGTGGTGAGATATGCTTAGATCATAGATCAAGTGGTAGGTACCCTCCTACCACCAAAGTTGGATGAAGAGGGGACTAGAATTTTGTAGAAATTAAATGATCAATGATGTGATTTATTTTTCTTTTCTTCTTCTTTTGGAAAAATAAGAAAAAATGCATTGGTGCAAGTCCCATTTTTTAGAATGCAAAATATAAAGGATAGGCTGAAGTTTATTCAATTATGACTTATCGTGTATACAAATTCTGAATTGTTAACTGACAAACATCTGATACAAATCACAACCTTCTTGGGACAAATATAGACATGCCAAAGGAAGTTCTAGTTCAAACATTGCTTGTTTCCTTTACACGAGCTATTTTATTATGCATTGTAATAAAGAATGAGCATCTCCTTTCTTGATATCAATTTTACAAGAACAAGTGTCTCTTTTCTATGCCAAAAGATAAAATTACTATGGAGGTATATATTCATAGGATGACATGAAAAGATAAACTTGTTAAGTCTTGTTATCTGGAGTATATTGTTGGTCATTTGGCAGGGTCTCTTCTTCAATTGGTACTAGGAGAGGGATCTGTTTGAAGAATCCAAAGGCAACTTAACAATTCCAAGATATCAAAGGATTTTGCTACTATTTTGGCACAAATATTTGCTCCATTCAATTTCTCAGTTGTTCCACGGTTTCCAAATGCAGTACCTATCATGGATGAGTGGGGAGATTTTCTTCCGCAGTTCAGAGAGAAGGAAGAGGACAATCCGGCACATCATGTAATTAAATTTCATCAATACATGGATCAACTGAGTATACATCATGAAGATGTATTAATGAAAATGTTCATGTACTCATTGGATGGCTATGCTATGAAATGGTATAAATCCTGTCCTGTTTCTAGTATTTTCTCTTTGAAGGACTTTCATGATGCCTTTTTTTCATATTGCAAGAGGATTTAACCAACTGAGAAACTTTTTGAGCATTGTTGTGAGGGATATGCATTATACACTCAAGATTTGATAGATTATGATTCTATCAATGTAGAAGAAAGGGAGGATAGTGTTGAGAGAGAAGAATATGATTCATTGTCATATGTAGCTTCTTCTAAATCTGTTTTACAGCAAGAGGATTTTCAACAGTCAAATATTGAATTTGATGACAATAATACTTTGGATGCATTTGGCATCAATCCGAATGTTTCCTATAATTATTATTATGATACAGAAGCTATTCCAAGTTTGTTTGAATCTCATATTACTGATGATAATTTTCATAAAACTTCATCTTTGTCATTTGAATTTTATCAGGCTGCTCCAATTTTTTATGAATATGTTGATGATCTTGGAAAGAAAGATCCATATATGTTTGATGTGGCAGAATTTGATCAACAAATTCATGAAGGCATTCAGTCCATTATCCATGAACAACTAGAGCCAATGTATGACAGTTATCCGTTTGACGGAAGCATGAAAGAGGAGGATCATCTTGTTGATTCTCATGATGACATTGTTGTTGATGCTGTCCAAGAAATTCTGGAGCATATTCAGGATGATCCTGATACCTTTGATTCCCAATGCTTGAATGATGTTCATGAACATAGGATTTACAAGGACAACCTTTTCATTTCAAGTAGGAGGGAGAGGTAACCTTTTGTGTTCATAATTCAAATTTTTTTTTTGCGATTCGATGGCCATCTATATGGAAGAAATCATAAAATAAAAGTAGTAGTCATTGTTTCATTATAAATATGAATATCAAATTTATGATCAAGTGTTGATTCTTGTTCTAGTCTTCATTTTGATAAAGCACATACAAAGAGTTTGGCTTGTTAATAAGTTAATTGAATGGTTCTTCTAGAAATTTGTAATTACATAATTGAGCAGCTGCGTTGAGTAGGAGTAGTGTGGATAAATAAGCTCTTCCTCGAGCATTTGATTTAGTTTTCACAGTGTGAACAAATTGTTGTGTGAGGATTATTCTCAGTTTGTAGAGTAGTTTAAAGTTTAGCAATCAACAATCAGTGTCGTTTCAAGTTTTTGAATAAGTTGCACAGGTTTGGGATCAAGACTCTAGCCCAATGAATAAGGCATCGGGTCTGCTTGTTCTTAGTTGCTTGCAGGGAGCATGCCATTCCTAGAAGGAGCCAGATGTTGGTACCAGGATCTGCTTCATCAAAATTTTCAGAGTTCGGTAATGTGCATGCCGAAAAAGCCAAGACTACTCCAATGTCAATATGGTCATCCTTAAACTTCCATCCGAGTCATTTAGTAATATGTGTCTTTTGCCTTTTTTTTCTATGTTTTCCGAGAGAGTTATCCGATTTATCAGACTTTATGCCATAAGTCTGGTTTTCTTAACCCCTTATCTTATGTCTTATTCTATTATTAATTTGAATATTAGGATTTTTAATTTAAAATTATTATTTTAATAAAGTGACCTTTAACTTTTTATTAAAATAATAATTTTATTTAAAAAAAAAAACCTTAAAAAATGGTTTTACCCATTATCCTTTCAGATATGTTACGTGTTAGTTCTTTTAAAGAGGATAAAGTAGGTTATCATATAAAAAATAGATCTCTTGTCTTGTTCCCAAGTCGAATTTCATCTCCACGTTATAGCCTTAGCCCACACCATCTCTTGTGTAATGGTTTTACCCAATATCCTTTCAGATATGTTACGTGTTAGTTCTTTTAATGAGGGTAAAGTGGGTTATCATATAAAAAATAGATCTCTTGTCTTCTTCCCAAGTCGAATTCCATCTCCACGTTATAGCCTTAGCCCACACCATCTCTTGTGTACTACGCGTCTCTTTGTTATCCCCACACCTGTTAGTATAAAGGATTAAAATGTTGTTTATGTATGTGGGATACTTAGATTCACTCTTTATCGACTTCCCATGTTTGCATCATTGGCTTGTTCTTCCCATTGTTTCCATTCCTACTATAATTACTTGGCTTCCTTCTGTAGATGGAATTGCCTTTCTGGCCAAAAGATTGAATTTGGAGAAAAGGAAGCATTTCCTTTGAGAAACATTTCTCCTTGCTAGCTATCTCATTGAGGATAGTAACATGTTTTGGAGGTTAACACCAATTTTGATAGGATGATGCAATAAAAGAGGGAGTACAAATATAGGGATAAATTTCCTACTCAATCAAATTATAAAGGTTGGGTTGACAAAGCTTAAATAACATTTCAAAATCATATTTTTTCTTGCCATTGTTAAGAACCAATTTGGAGGTTTGGATATATTTTCCTATTAATTTTTCTTTTTAATCGACATTTAAAAATTAGTTCCAAACATATTATTCTTATTGAATAAATGGACTTGATTGAGTTATTAACCAAACATTACACCAGAAGCATAGTTCCAATGCCTATCAATAACTACCTCATACCTCAAAATTTGATTGTTGACTTAACTTAATCTTATATATTTTTCTCTCTTCAATTTTGTTTATTACAGTTTTTTAATTTTAATTTTGATATTCAATATTTTTAATATGATTACTTTTATTTCACATTTTTTTCCAATTTCCAATTCTATTAATTAAATTTAGTTATATATAAATATCATTATTAAACTACCAATTCCCGTTAGCTCACTAGGTTAAGGTGTGGGTCTCGTCAGCAAGAAAACCCGATTTCAATTCCCCTTAGGGGTGACTTAGTTGGGATGAGACACCTAAAAACCCATTCAAGTTAAAGTTGGTGCGGTCTAGGCCGAGTGATGCCCTTGGATCGTGGTTTCTCAGACCACAGGCCACTTTCAGAAGTCAAAAAAAATTGAGCAAACAAAAAAACATATCATTAATAAATTAGAAAATAAATTTGATTAACGTTAATGCTAAATTAAAATAAGTGATTTTTTTGACTAATTATATTCATTTTGATATATCTTATAATACATAAAGAAGATATCATATTGAATATAAAAAATAAAATATAATTCATTATTTTAAAATATATCAATTTTTAAATTCAATAAAAATAATGTAGAAAATACTCATATATTATCATTTTTATATCTTTACAAATAAAATAAAATAAATTACATTAAATTTAATTTAATTAATTAATTAAAAACTAAATTAAATAAAATTATAATAATATTATTAATTTTAAAAGTTATATTGTCCATAAAGAATAAAATAGACGATGAATGGATGTACTGTTAAGATATTTTTTCCGTAAGATTACTGATTTGAAACTTTGTGAATACTAACTTAAAAAAATTTAAAATTTATATTAAATAAATACATTACACTAATTATATGATATATAAATTTTAATAAATTATACTTAATTATATAAAATAATTAATTTTATCATTTTTGTATTTTCACAAATATAATAAAATTATTTAAACTAAACTAAATAAAATTTAATAATATTATTAATCATAAAAAATTTATTAAATAAATATTTAAACATTAAAACTACATATATATTAATAAATTCTACTTAAATATATAAAATAATCTATCCGTACTAAACACATAACACATATTTGTTGATCACCTTTTTCATTTTCCCTAAAACATAATGTTATCTTATAACACTTATAAGATAGTTGCATTATTATATACTTTCTCATATTTAATTTCAAAAATGTTATATGTGGGTATGCATGTGTGTGGGGGGTTATTATGTTTTTTAATAACATTATAGTTAATCACGTATAGCTTCAATGAAAACTAAAGAGAAAACTTAGGATTTTAAAAGGATTGTTTTAACTTATGTAAAGAATAAAATTAACATTATTAAAATAAGAAGAAATTTCAATGAGATCTTTTAACATGGCTAAAACATCATGGGATGAAAGAATTTGTCATAGTAGAAATTCTTGGGTTTCATGCAAAAAAAGGAATTCTCTTATTGAGAGATCTACGAGACTCAAAGAACAAGTTGTGGTCAAAATGGACCCTATCCCACCATAAAGCTTTGCAACCTATTAATGGGGATTCCATTATAGAATGACAAATCCTTCCACAAGTAGAGGATCTCCCTAAAGGGAACAAAATAACTCAAGGTCCAACTCATAGAAACTAATGGTGGGCTTATGTTAAATCTATTTAGGAATATAACAACTGGAATAAAATATATCAATTTTTTCATAATAATTCACCATTTGGATCCTCATTGAATGTACATGGGTATTCATCAAATGCGGTGTTTTAAATGTATTACTCGGTTGAGTAAAGTTTGGTATTCTAGACTTTAATAAAGAATGAATTTTTTTTCATGGTTGGTTATCCAATAGGTGTTACCAAGTAAGGTCAGGCTTGTGAAGAGTGCTATGGATCCTTTGGTTTCCAATCCTAAGACACTCAAACATATACTATGGGAATGCCAGGGTGGTTTCCAATGTTGGAAACAAGTTCATAATAAGGTACCATATATGTTCCAGGGTTCAATTCATTGGAGATAAACCCTACTCAGTGATTTCAACTTGATTTGATTCTTAGGTTAAAGTGTGTTTTGGCATTGTGTTCAGATACAAATATGCTTTCTATTTGTAAAATGCACCATGAGTCTATTTTTTTAGGGCTCTATTATTATTTTTTATCTGTTTCAAAAAATGTTGATGGATTAGGTATGTACCCAAGTTACAGCTAAAGGACTTATGCTCATTAGGTTGATCATGGTTGACTATAGTTGATTTTGGTTAACCATGGTTGATCCTGGTCAACCATGCTTAATAACCCATCATCATTCATAATAATATTTTTATTATTATTGCCCAACCATAGTTTGTTAATATTATTATTATTAGTATTAACCAACCATGGTCAACCATATGGTTGACTATGGTTGACTTTTATTAATGATGATTAATACTGGTTGATTATGGTTGAACATAGTTGACTTTGACTTACTATGGTACCATTGACCATGCTTGAATTTGGTTGACCATGGTTGAATTTGGTTGACCATGGTTGACTTTGGTTGACTATGGATGACCATGGTTGAATTTGGTTGACCATGGTTGACTTTGGATGACCATGGTTGATGACTTTAGTTTACCATGGTTACCATGGGTGACTATGCTTAAACATGGTTGACTATGGTTGACCATGGTTGATCATGGTTGACTTTGGTTGACCATGATTGAATATGGTTGACCATGGTTGACTATGTTTGACTTTGGTTGACCATAATTGAACACGGTTGACCATGATTGACTATGTTTGACCATGGATGACCATGGTTGAATATGGTTGTCTTTGGTTGACCATGGTTGACTTTGGATGATTATGGTTAACCATGGTTGACTATGGTTGACAATGCTTGACCATGGTTGAATTCACTCTAAGGTCGATTTCAATCCAAGGATGACTTCAATCCATAGTTGACTTTTAAGAAAGGTTGAATTTTAAGAAAGGTTGACTTTTAAGTAAGGTTAACTTCAATCCAAGGATGACTTCAATACAAGGTTTACCTTAATGCATAGGTGACTTCAATCCAAGGTTGAATTCAATCCAATGTTGAATTCAATCAAAGATTGAATTTAATCCATGGTTGAATGTACGATGGTTGACTGCAATCCAAAATTTACATCATTCTAAGGTTGACTTTATCAAAGCTTGAGTCCAATCCATGGTCTACTTCAATCCATAGTTGAATTCAATCCATAATTGAGTTTTAAGTAAGCTTGAGTTATGTCCAACCCTGGATGTGAGTGTAAACATTGGCCGTGCGAAATATGGTAGCACAGTTCACCCACCCGACAATGTAGTTCACTCACCTAGAAGCAACTCTAAGCACTCCTCACCCCCCTGATAGACTGGAATACACTCAAGCGAGGATATTAATATGGATGATGCAAGGATGGTTGGAAATGAAGCTATTTTGGTTGTTAATTTCCCTTCGCAATAACTGAAGCAGTTTGTTCATCATGCTCCCGCGTGTGACGCGTCGATGCTCCCTCCCTAATCCTCTTGATATGAAGGAATGGTATTTCATCACCTTCATTTGTTATCCTATGCAAGTTCTTGTTGTTGAGTGCTCTATTCCGACTCGCATTACCTATAAGTTCACTGACTACACCATGAATCATCCGCAAGGTACCTCCAGGTGAGGTGTTGGTCACGGAGTCGGTCAGAATGTTACCTCCTAGAAAAGGACAAGAAGGACATTAGCGACTACGACGACAATGTCTCAGCTCCAGTTTGAATGTTGGTCGATGAATGGGAATCTAGCAGGGTCTCTGACATTCTCTCCTCCAGAAACCAAGGTAACCAAATTAATTACTATTGGTTAATCAAGAACATTTTGGGAACCCTTGTTGAGGAAATGGTGGCAAACTGGAACATTGCCAAGACCTCCATTATGGATACCAGGGATCACCTGGTTCAGCTAGACAAAAATCTCGCAACTCTGAACACTATCTTGGTTGGCAGCAAGTACTCCTTCATTAGCAGAGCAAATCCTCACCGTGACTCTAGTCAAGATGCTCCCAGTTTTAACAATGAAAGTACTATTGGAGAGGATATTTCCCATCCCGGGGGCGTCACCAATGTTACGGGAGCCACTCTGCATGGTTTGCAAGGTACTGCTATGAAAGTATTTGTCTCTGTCATGGGCTCCCCTTCTAGGACGATCTTTCTCACTATGGTTTCCTTATCGTGGATCCCTCCCCCTGGAGCTTCCTTTCCTATTCCAATGACCATTGACTCTCTGCATTACAAAAGAATTTAGAAAATTAAAGGGGATGCTTCACCTCTACGCAAAACTAAACCTATAACACCCAAAATCCCACCCCATGGATGGGAATAGGATTTATTTGGATGTTTTCCCATCATCGAAGGCAAGCCTAGCCTCCAAAATGCAGAAGAAAACACTTAGGATTTCTCTGGAAACCCCCATCTCCTACTATGACGGTCAACATTTCTGGTTTTTTTGGTTTAATAGTCTATTGTTATGTACTAGTTTGTTATCTAGGTCATTTTGTAAAGAATCCTTTCAAACCCGGTCCCCTTGGACAGTTATTTTTTTTCTCTATGTTTAATCTTCCTAGCATTTTTTAGAGTCTAGGGTGGTGGTTTCATCACCCCAAACCGCCTAAGCTAGCTAGTTGACATGTAATTTTGGTTTCCCTTCTTTAAATATATAATTGCAGTTTTACACACAAAAAAAATTGACTTATGTCTAACTTGACTTCAATCCATGGTTGAATTCAATCCAAGGTTTGGCTTCAATCCATATTTGACATCAACCAACACTTGAATTTTTAAGCAAGGTTGACTTCAATCCTAGGCTGAGTTCAATCCAAGGTCAACTTCAATCCAAGTTCGACTTTAATTAATATGGTTGACTTTGGCTTGTATTTGGTTGACTATGGATGACTTTGATTAACCATGGCTTGACTTTGGTTGACTATAATTGATTATGGCTTGACTTTGGTTGAATATGGTTGACTAATAATATAATATTCTTGACTATTGAATATGGTTTACTATAGTCAACCATAGTCAAATACAACCATGGTTTACTATTAAATATTATTAAATATGGTTGATTATTGTAGACTTTGGTTGACTATGGATTGAATTTGGTTGACTATGGCTTGAATTTGGATTGACTTTGGTTCACTAAGGTTGACTAGGGTTGACCATGGTTGACTTTGGTTTACCATGGTTGAACATGGTTCACCATGGTTGACTTTGGTGGACCAGAGTTGACCATGGTTGACTATGTTAACTTTGATTTACTATGTGTTGGTATAATTTATGTCTACTAAATTTCCAATATTAATTATCAACCAGGGTTTGTACACTTAGAGTTGTGAAACAGTATGTGCTGAGGTAGAAGGTAACCTAGGATGTTTATCATGCAAGTCCTATGATATTTTCAACTAAATACAATTTAAATATTTCAAAATGAAAAAACGAGTTATTAAGAAATAACTTTCAAAATGAAAAACCGAGTTACTAAGAGATAAGATTATTTAAACTATGAAATATCGAACGGATCTATACCTAACCTAGTAACTTGAAAATATTGCAATACAATTTCAAATGTAAAGCTAACTTAACCATCAATTCAAAACTAATTCTATGCTATTCTAATATAAGAATAGGAATTTAGATTACAAAATGAAAGGAAACCACTATTCTAGAAAGCAATGCTTGATTGAAAACAAACTATACCATGGAAGCAAAAACTATTAAGCAATCATTCAAACCCTAAGTAATTTCTAACCTATTCTAGGAATTGAAAAGCTATTTTATTATGCAAAATCAATATTCTGACTGAAAAATAAATGCAATTGTAATTAACTATTCAAAGACAAAAGAACTATGCTACCTTGAGAAACACAACTAATTAGTTACCCTAAGAAATCCAATCCAATAGCTAACTACAAATTCAAGAGAATGAAATGCTACTCTAGGGTTTAAGCATGCATTGACAACTAATATTTCAAAACAATAAATGATTCATAAGCAAATTTATCTAAATTATCTAACTCCACTCTCCTTGAGAGATTGTGTCAAGGTGACTTACAAATGATACAGAAATACAAAAAGGAAGTAATTTTTTCTTAACTTCTAGAAAGATATGAAAGCTAAAAATGGACCAATTACAAGAGAATTTAAGCATTGCGAACTATCACTTATCAATTAAGCAAATGACATCTGAGAACCTAGTTACACTACCTAAATTCAATCCAAATGAAATACTACTTAACAATCCAACTCTATTGAAAAGCACACACTCTGAGCTATTCTATCTCTAATGACTATTTCGTAGTTGAAACATGCAATGCCTGTCAAACTTCTAACTCTACCATATCAAGACTTCAAGCTATTCATAAAACATCAAATACAAAAACAACCTGAACTCAGGGTCTGTAAGAAGACCTATAGTTTAGCATAAAACAATAACTCAAATGGCTGGAAACAAATTTAACATGCAAGCAAATATACAGTACAAAGAAAAGTATTGCTACTCTACCTCTACAGCAAACTAAACTATCTCAATCACCCATAAAAAGAAGTACAAACTGATCTACAATTGAAGAGCAAATCTATACTAAACTAGTTTATGTAAACCATGAAAATAACTTGGAATGACTGCATATTAAAATTCAAATGGGAATACTTTTGCTTGAGTTTAATCAAACACCTATTTCTATATTCTTGCACCTACAGAAAATAAATGGATTGAAACATAAATGGAATTAATAAGGTCTACAATAACAAAACAAAAATGTAATACTGACTGTAAATTCAAATTCTAACCAACTACATGATATAAATGAAATACTAAATCTAATAATTCAAAACCTAGCTAATTACAAAACACAACTGAAAATGCTGAGGGTGGATTGATAGTGCTAAAGCCTGGTACGTACGACAGGACGAATGCCAGAAAATTAAAAAATAATAAACAGAGAAAAGTTAAATTGATTTTATACATATTGAATTCATGAGCACAAGGAAAACTATTTGAATCTATGAACATTCCACAAGATTGAATATCAAATCACTTAACTGTACAACGAAGAGGGAAAACAACACATATGCATAGTTGAAGCCGATGTCGTTGAGGGGCCCTTCTCATGAGACAGAGGTTGTTCCTACACTACTCAGTCACTAACCACGAAATAGAAAATGAAATCAACAGTTGAACAAAGTTTTGATATAAAAATCGGAAGCAAAGTTTACAAAGTATTTTTCATTCCCTTCTACACAACCTAAGACATCTTTTTATAACGATTTACAATAGAGAGAGGGTCTATCCTTTCAGTGGTCGACCTCTCTAATAATAGAGTGTTTCTAAATGCTGGAAAATGACTTCATTGATGAACATGTCGTTTTTCCCCAAATCATGCATGTTGGTTTCTTAAATGTGGGAAATGGAACCGCTGGATTCTTGGGCAAGTTATGGAGCGAATCCTTACAGGCACAAGCTCATGAACCATGTAAGCTAGGTGGGAAACAAAACCCACGTCTTGCTTTGTAACATCCTGGAAAATCATAAAAATTTAAAACTTTTCTATGTGACAATAAATGTTATTTAATAATGCGGAATATAACAATGCATGAAATGTTGTCTATATTTAACTGTGCTCTTACACATCACTTCTGCTGCTGTTTATAGATGTTGAAATGATTGATTGACTAATGTACTTTTGTTTGATTGATGAAGGGGTCCTTCGAACGCCCCGAGGCTTACTTAGCATTCGTGCTAAAGCATGTGAACTCGTACTTGTGATAGATTGACAGGTAAGAGATAAAAGTTGCCAAAGTAATCAACAGTTTATCAAAGAAGATCTACAATGTTTACATCACAGTGTTGTATCCAGATTTATTTGGTTTCCGTCATGTTTTCTGTATGTATCTGTTTACCCCCTGACTCAATGGTGAATCGTGGAATTTCATGTTCGACTGTTTGTTAACTAGTTTAAACTCTATAACCTGTGATGATGGTAATGTTCTGAAATGTTTCCTCTTACACCATTTAACAAAAGGTGTGTATGCATACGTAGTAAGATCTGTTCTCCATGTATAACTCTAAGGTCTGTCTTACAAGTGTTTATAGGTTTATTATTTAACCGTTGCGAACATATTTTGTTATCATTCTAATAACTATCATAATCGTGAAAAGTGAGTCGTAAATATTGTGATACTCTAAGTGGCACTTATGTGATTGTGCGACACTATATGCACAACATGGTTTTCTGGGAAAACTATATGGCATATGTGCATCTTTGAGGTCCTATTTTATTTTATACACTAAACACCTTCTTGGCTCTTATGTGAATGGTATGAGTTGAGTGCAACCCTTATTATCTATGTGTAACTATATGGATTTATGCACACATATATAGGTTAAATGCTACTTTGTGATATGTGAAAATCATTACAACTATATGGTATGTGAAATAGATACACACAAGGTGATATTTATATGCATGCAATCCTTATAATATCGTGCAATGGGTGAAATATATATATAAACTATACCATAATGTGTAATATGCAAACCTTGATGCATATAGTTGCTAACTTAGAGCCTTGGCAGCGTTATATGATTTCGACTTTACCAAAGCGATGCAAGGTGTAAATAAATGTTATGAAGTCGATGTCCATGTTACAGGTTGGAAAATTAAACTGTAACTTGGGCATTGAATGCACACAACTAACAAAATTAGTGGAATTCCAACATAGATAATACGGTAAGCTTGGATCACGTGCTACTTTCATGGTATAAGCTTTGAGTGTTGAGTTGTAACTTGACACCAGTGCAAATGTTGTAGAGCTGGCTCTTTCATGGTTTTTTTGGTAGTGATGGCTCAATTAATGTGATAGACAGTTTGTAAGTTTCGTAAACTTTTCCTAAGATCTCCATCGTCGATCTTGTGAGGGTTTCGATCCAATGGTTAAACCCTACTTGGTTTTGGAATATCGTGTTTATTGTAATCGTTGTTGTTTGATGGTAGTGGCTCTGCACTAGCTGACAGGCCGAGGGTTTGTAGCAATGTTGAATCTCTGAAATTTATAGAGCCAAGCTCTCAGTTTCTTCTGCAGTAGTTTGTTTGTTGAGTTATCATTTGGATGTGTAACATAATAAGGTTTAATCGTTAAACCTGTTGAGAGTCTTGAGATTTGTTTGGGCAAACAACCAACCTTTCTCTATGGTTGTTTCCAAGTATTGATATTGTTGAGTGTTGGTGGTTTTTATGGGCTCCGGTTACTCCTATAATTAGCGAGGTAGGGTTTCATAGCTACTGCACTAGGCTTGGCGTTGAATGCTGCCACGGTTTTCAAAAATAAAAGGTAATATGTTTAAATTCCTCCACTGTAATGTTTATAAAAATGCTATCAGTGTATCGAATTTCAATACTATAGTCTATTCTTGTAATATACTTGTTTTAACCACTCTTGTAATACTCTCGCAGGTAAAATGTGTAGTGGCTTCTACATTTTGGGCGTTGGACGTTGGAAGTTAGCTATACCAACCTGTAAGCCTTCGGTGGTTTCCTTGGAAACCCTGTGTAGAAGATGATGACCGTCTATCTATAATTTTTGTGTATTGTGTTTGAAAACTCAGAGAGTTTTGTGATTAGGGTTTGTGAATCTTGTTAAATGTATGGGGAGGATATACCTCGACCCATAAGGCAACTGTCGTTTTCTTGTTTTGAATGTAATAGTGTTATGGACAGGGCTTTACCCTTAAATTTGAATAAAGAAATACTTGGTGTTTCAATACTACAGTTATCATTTTTCCTTTGTAAATGGCTAAAGATAAAATGTAATTGTTTAAATCAGTAAAACGATGTGTCGATTACTATAGGCTACATAAATATAGGCTTACGACCTGTATGAAATCTTGTTTATTTTATAACTAGTAGGTTAAGTTTTCAAGCTCTGTCAAATGTAAATCGAAAGGAATGTTTATAACTTCTCGATTATAATCGTTACGGATTGCATTGTCTTGGACTTAATTCATGAATATAATATATAGCTCGTTGTCAGTATAAACGAATGGGTTTAGGGTTTAGTTTCTGGGTTTCTAACTTGGCACGTCTTTTGTTTTGAGAGTCTTTTAGACTCTGTTGCTATGATAATACATTGTACTTTGCCAACTTTAAATGGTCGTAATCTGTTCTGTACTGGTACTTATTGGAACTTGGATCGTATATGAAACTGGTTACTCTTCAAGTCAAGAATTCAGAATAAGATGTTTTTCAAATAGTTTGTATGTAATGGCAATGTTTGTTTAAACTAGATTATAATAATGCCTGTGCTATCGTGCTTCATTCTGTATTGTAAGTTCATTGATATTTCTAAAGGAAATCATATGTAAGTGTGTATGTATAATAATACTGCTACTGTTTAAATAAATCAATGGTTTGTAAATATATACTAGGTTTCAGCCAATGCCTCCATCTCGACAGTATTAATAATTTAAATGGTAAAAATATGAACCTAGTAAGCTTTAGGATTTAGACAAGATTAAAATGTATAGAATGAGGATGGCTAATGATGTGTATTCTGTTTGACTTTGCTTTACAGTTATATATTCTTTTAAACATGAAGATGATGTTTAAAATCTATCTATTCGATCTGCAATAATGATGTGGAAATAAGATTTAAATAAATATAGAAATGTGAATGGAAAATACTTGATATCTATAGAAGAATATCATTCTTCTATATTTGAAATTAAATCTTTATACTGTTAAAACAGAATATAATTAATTGAAAACAATGATATCTATAAACAAAATTATTGTATCTAAACTATTAGAATAGAATATAATTACAGTACTGAAATATAAATACAAGAATTTAATAGGAAATAGAAACTTTAAAGAAACTTATAATAAATTAAATCTTTCCAATCACTTGGCTATTTGCCTATCAGACTTATCTATTTTTAATCAGTTTCTGTATTAGAGTACGATGTTGTTCCTTTTTGCATGGGGAAAAATACATAAACAATTCTATTTCAATCATTTCATATTTATACAGAATCTTTATCTTATACGAGAAAATGAAAATTACTTATAATTTAAACAAAGAAGATTTAATAAACAAAACTGTAATATGCAAAATAAATAACAGAGAATAACAGTAAAACAGATAAGACAATAGAACCTGTATCCAATGATAGGGCCGATAAACACCCAAGGAGGCCTGTTCCTCCCAACCTGCTTCAGAAGAAGCAACTCAACTGCTGACTTCTAATGAACCCCCGAGCCTTCTTACTGATCCAGTAAGTGGGTGGAATTGGTGTAGAAGCAAGGCACTCAAAAATACCTTCTCCACTTGGTATTAAACTCCTGAAACAAATGCCTTCTCCACTCAGCATCAAACTCCTAAACTCAATAAGAGTTTGGCAGACTCATAACATGATCAACAACAACATATCCCCTCATCAAATCTCTTGGGTGCAAACACAGCAAAACCCCAAGGTAAATTTCCTCGTCAGAAAAGTGATGATCCTCAGTTCATAATTTCATGGCTATTATATAGACTTCCTAGGTCTTTTAGTGGTCAGTTTAGAATAAATGAGCCTCAAGCTCCAGTCCCATCTTTCAGGGCACTATGACTACATTTCAAGGGAGTTGTCCCATACCAACAGCTAGTTAGTTGCATCATGATGTTGCCATTTGTCCATTGCCTTCTACCCCATATTCCATTCCACCTAGTGGATCAGTAACCACTCTTTCAATAGTCCTCTTAGGTGTTTGTCTCCTATTTTATTTATTAAATAATAATATATTGTGCAAATTACAGTCATCCTTGGACACCTATCCAATACAAACTTTACAATAAAAGTTATCATAATGTTTCTAAATATAAAATGTTTTCCATCTTAAAGGGTATGTTACAAACACCCCCTCTTAAGCTCAACATCGTCCTTGATGTTGCTTATTCATCATCAAGTTCCTCATGGAATAGAACTGAATATGCTGCCTGCATATTACTTTCCAGTTCCCAAGTAGCTTCACCAGGGCCAAGGTGCTTCCATTGCACCTTTACCTGCCCTATGGTGCGATTTCGAAGCATAATTTCCCTCCAGTATAGAATATAGTCCGGTTCCACTTGAAAATCTCCTTCGGGTTCCACCTGTATGTCATTCCAATTTAGCACATGAGTAGCATTGTGCACATACTTCTTTGAAACAGAAACATGAAAAACATTTTGGATTTTTAAATTGTATGGCAACGCCAATTGATATGCAACAAATCCTATCCTTGATAGGATTTCAAATGGTCCACAATACCTCGGTGTTAATTTAGCACAACTCCCAAGCTTCAAAGAACTTTTCTTGGGCTTTACCTTTATGAAAACATGGTCTCCTACCTGAAATTCTCTTTCTCTGCGTTTCAAATCAGCATAGCTTTTCTACCGATCTTGGGCAACTTTTAAGTTACCTTGAACCTGTTTCACAGTTAGCTCCATTTCTTTCAATAAATCTCATCCTAGCATCAATCTATCTATAGGATTATCCCATGAAATTAGAGTGCAACACTTTCTTCCATACAAAATTTCAAATGGACTTAACTTAGCAGATGCTTGATGGTTATTGTTGTAGGCAAATTCTGATAAGTGCAAGTAATCCTCCCATTTAGATGGTTGATCTTTAACATATAATCTTAACATATTTTCCAGACTCTAATTTACTTTTTTTGTTTGACCATTAGTTTCTGGGTGGAAAGAAGTGCTGAAATTTAACTTAGTATTTAATCCTTTAAACATTGCTGTCCAAAAGTTACCAGTAAACTTAAAGTCTCGGTCTGAAATAATTACCTTTGGAATTCCATGCAAGCGAAAAATTTGCTTCATGAAAATATCTGCAATGTTAGAAGCCTTGAAAGTAGTTTTAATAGGAATAAAATGAGCATATTTGATAAGTTTATCAGCAACAACCATAATTGAGTCATTCTGCTTCTGGTTTTTAGGAAAACCTGTAATAAAGTCAATGCTTATGATTTCCCACTTCCATTCTGGAATTGGTAAGAGCTACAATAGCCCAGCTGGATGTTGATGTTCAACTTTTATAGTCTGATAGGCAAAGCATCTAGCTATATATTCAGCAACTTCACTCTTCATGTTAGGCCAAAAATACTCCTTTCTTAACATAGTTATCATTTTCTGATAACCAGGATGTCCTGAATAAGGACTCTTATGAACTTCATCTAAAATTAGCAACTTAACTTTCGAAAAATTAGGTACATAAATTCTATTTTTGTAAGTTAAGAAGCCTTTTTCATTAATACTGTAATCTGTTATAACATTTTCAGATGAATTTTTAGCCACTTTATCATGCAATTTTTGGTAATTTTCGTCTTGCTTGATTCCTTCTTTGACCTGATTTTCCAAATTAGTTTTAAAAGTACTGATTGCTACCACAAAAATTAATCTAGCGTTTCTGCTCAACGCATCAGCAACCTTATTTTCCTTTCCATTTATGTGATGGATCTCAAAATCGTACTCGCTAAGGAAAGCTAACCACCTAGCTTTCCTTGCATTCAGATTTGTTTGATCCAGTAAATACTTTAACCCTTTATTATCAGTCATTAAAATGAATTTTCTTCTGATCAAGTGATGGCGCCACATTTTTAAATCATGTATCATAGCTGCCAACTCAAGATCATATGTTGCATAATTCTTTTCATGTATTTTTAACTTCCTTGACTCAAAAGCAATTCCATGACCTTCTTGACTTAAGACCCCTCCAAGTCCTTCGCTGCATGCATCAGTGCATATGACGAAATCCTTATTAGGATATGCAATTTTTAAGATGGGTGCAATAGTTAACAATTCTTTCAACTTATTAAAGCTGTCTTGACACTTTTGATCCCATATGAATTTCTTCCCTTTCTTCTGCAAAGAGGTGATGGGGTTAGCAATTCTAGAGAACCCTTCAATAAACTTTCTATAATACCCCGTTATTCCCATGAATGACCGTACATCAGTTACATCTTTTGGGACAGGCCATTCATTAATTGCTTTAATTTTATCAGGATCAACATATATACCATCTTTTGAATTTATATGACCCAAATATTGAATTTTATCTTTATAGAAATCACACTTACTAAACTTAACGTAAAGCTGGTGATATCTAAGTACTTGTAAAATGATTTTTAGATGTTCATCATGCTCTTCTTTAGTCTTTGAGTAAATCAGGATATCATCAATGAATACCACTACAAACTTATCCAAATATTTTTGCAGAACGTTGTTCATTAAACACATCAACACTGCAGGCGCATTAGTTATCCCAAAAGGCATAACTACGAACTCGTAGCATCCATAATGCGTTTTGAATGCAGTTTTGAATATGTCCTCGTCTTTTATCCAGAATTGATGATAACCCAATCTTAGATCAATTTTAGTGAATATCTCTGCTTCGCATACTTGATCAAATAGATCATCTATGTGGGGTAAGGGATACTGGTTCTTAATTGTCATTTTATTAAGCTGACGGTAATCAATGCACAAACGCATAGTACCGTCCTTCTTTTTAACAAATATTACTGGTGCTCCCCAAGGGGACACACTGGGCTGTATGTAGTTTTTATCTATTAATTCTTTCAGCTGAGACTTTAACTCATTTAAATCTAGAATATTCATCCTATAGGGGGCCTTTGAGTTTGGTACCGCATCAGGTACTAACTCAATGGTGAAGTCAAATTCTCTTTTCGGAGGTAATCCTGGAATTTCTTCCGGGAATACATCAGAAAAGTCCCCAAGGATGGGAATATCCTCTAGTTTTAACTTGTCTTCTTTAGATGTACATTCATCATTAACAACATTAACAACAAACAATTTACAACCTTTTCTAGCAGCTCTCTTCACTTGTAAGGCAGAAATCTGCCTTACAGAAATCTGTCTATGAATTCCTTTTATTGTTTCTGAATTACCTTCATTATTTATACAAGTAAAAGATTTATCATAACAATTCAATATAACTCTATGTTGTTCAAGCCAATCCATGCCAATTAATAGATCATATGAACCTAAGGGTAAAACATTTAGACTAACTTGCATTTTCAGATGATTTAAAAATACTTCCCAATTTTGAACATAATCCGTAACCTTTCTTTTAGTTCCTGTTGCAAGCTAAACTAACCATGCGTTATCGAATTTTTATGTTTCTAGCTTGCAACTATTCACTAAAGTAGGTGAAATATAACTTGAATTCGCACCAAGATCTATCAAAATAGAAATAGACTCGTTTTGTATTGTACCTTCAATTTCGACCATGGATGTTTGATGGTCCGCTTGACGGTTCTCCAATGCTGCATTTATCCTAGGCATTTCTCTTGCGATATCTCCAACTGTAGGTTCTGCTTGCATAGTATGTATGTTGTTGGTTGTCCTCTTGTTGCGTGGGCAATCTGCTCTCTTGTGTGGTCCGCCACATTCATAGCACTTTATGGGTCCCTTCTGCTCAGCGTACCTGTTGTTATTGTTGTTATTATTATTGTTGTGATTGTTAGGTACATTCCTTGCAGCAGTAGTATTCTGAGATGTATTATTCCGATAATTATTAGAAAATTTTCTATTATTAAAGTTTTTCTTAAAACCTCCAACATTCTGATTAAAATTCTTCTTTTTATAGTCATAAAGATTAGTTTTATTGTTCTTCCAGCCAGTTGTTCCTTCTCTTTTTCTGTTTTGGTCAAAACAAAAATTTCCCTTTCTCATGGCTTCTTCCAAAGTGGAAGGATTATCATACTCAATACGATCTTTTATATTAAATGGTAAACAACTAAGAAACCTTTGCACTTTAGGCTTTTCCTCAACCATGTAGGGTATGTACCCAACAAGCTAAGAAACTTGCTACACAGTTCTTTCATGTTCATTGTACCAAATTTTAAGTCATAAAACTCCTTCGATTTATCCTCAAAATACTGTTCAGAAAGAAATTATTTTTAAATAAACTTTTAAACATAGTCCAAGTTACTTCTTTTTCTTTTATGCTCTTGATTCTTTTAAGATCCTGCCACTAGATATCTGCCTTTCCGGTCAGATTGAAAATAGCCATCTTGTCTTTCAATTGAGAAGAGTATTCATAAATATTAAAGTACTTTTTCATCCCTGACAGCCAAGCTTCTGCTGTCTCACCCTTCTCACTCTTGCGATTAAAACTAGGTGGCTTAATCTTTTTAAATTCACCGGTAATCTGTTCATGATGCTTATGTTTTCTCTTTTTAGACTAGCACTCACTGTTACTACTGTCGTAATTTACATCATTATTACTTGAATCGGACTTAGAAGATGAGTAACTGTTCCTTTTATTGTTTCTTGTTTTCTTATGGTTATGTTGGCGGGACATGATTTCAGAATCAGCTCTAAAATCTGATTTTCTGCCTCTTTCATCACTGTGACAGTTTCCTTTTAAATTCTACTGTAACTCTTCCTGTGCCTTTAAGATCCGTTCATTTTCTTCTTAATAGCTTTTAACTCAGATTTTAAATTCTACACAGTGCGTAAAATTTCAGAAGACTAGTTGTTTAACTCAACGTAAATTCCTTCAGTGTTATTATGATTAATTTGTTCATTATGAGGAGATTTGTCCTCTGCTGATTCTTCTCGTATTTCCATACCTGCAATAAAAGTAAATCTGTTCTGTGCAAAAATGAAATTAAATTGCAAAATTTAGTAATCATAAACTTTCTTATTTATTTTTCTATTTGTGCGCATGAGCCTCATTCAGGCCTAGAGTTTGAACTTGCGCTCTGATACCACATGTAACATCCCGAAAAATCGTAAAAATTTAAAACTTTTCTATGTGACGATAAATGTTATTTAATAATGCGGAATATAACAATGCATGAAATGTTGTCTATATTTAACTGTGTTGTTACACATCACTTCTGCTACTGTTTATAGATGTTGAAATGATTGATTGACTAATGTACTTTTGTTTGATTGATGAAGGGGTCCTTCGGATGCCCCGAGGCTTACTTAGAATTCGTGCTAAAGCATGTGAATTCGTACTTGTGACAGATTGACAGGTAAGAGATAAAAGTTGCCAAAGTAATCAACAGTTTATCAAAGAAGATCTACAATGTTTACATCACAGTGTTGTATCCAGATTTATTGGGTTTCCATCATGTTTTCTGTATGTATCTGTTTACCCCCTGACTCAATGGTGAATCGTGGAATTTCATGTTCGACTATTTGTTAACTAGTTTAAACTCTATAACTTGCGATGAAGGTAATGTTCTGAAATGTTTCCTCTTACACCATTTAACAAAAGGTGTGTATGCATACGTAGTAAGATCTATTCACCATGTATAACTCTAAGGTATGTCTTACAAGTGTTTATAGGGTTATTATTTAATCGTTGCAAACATATTTTGTTATCATTCCAATAACTATCATAATGGTGAAAAGTGAGTTGTAAATATTGTGATACTCTAAGCAGCACTTATGTGATTGTGCGACACTATATGCACAACATGGTTTTCTGGGAAAACTATATGGCATATGTGCATCTTTGAGTTCCTATTTTATTTTTTACACTAAACACCTTCTTGGCTATTATGTGAATGGTATGAGTTGAGTGCAACCCTTATTATCTATGTGTAACTATATGGATTTATGCACACATATATAGGTTAAATGCTACTTTGTGATATGTGAAAATCATTACAACTATATGGTATGTGAAATAGATACACACAAGGTGATATTTATATGCATGCAATCCTTATAATATCGTGCAATGGGTGAAATATATATATAAACTATACCATAATGTGAAATATGCAAACCTTGACTCATATAGTTGCTAACTTAGAGCCTCGGTAGGGTTATACGATTTCGACTTTACCAAAGCAATGCAAGGTGTAAATAAATGTTATGGAGTGGATGTCCACATTATAGGTTGGAGAATTAAACTGTAACTTAGGCATTGAATGCACACAACTAACAAAATTAGTGGAAGTCCAACGTAGATAATATGGTAAGCTTGGATAACGTGCTAGTTTCATGGTATAAGCTTTGAGTGCTGAGTTGTAACTTGACACCAGTGCAAATGCTGCAGAGATGGCTCCTTCGTGGTTTTTTTGGTAGTGATGGCTCAATTAATGTGATAGACAGTTTGTAAGTTTCGTAAACTTCTCCTAAGATCTCCATCGTCGATCTTGTGAGGGTTTCGATGCAATGGTTAAACCCTACTTGGTTTTGGAATATCGTGTTTATTGTAATCATTGTTGTTTGATGGTAGTGGCTCTGCACTAGCCGACAGGCCGAGGGTTTGTAGCAATATTGAACCACCTGTGAGGCATAGCTCCTGAGTCTCGAACTTGAATCTCTTAAATTTATAGAGCTGATCTCTCAGTTTCTTGTGCAGTAGTTTTTTTGTTGAGTTATAAGTTGGATGTGTAACTTAATAAGGTTTGATCGTTAAACTTGTTGAGAGTCTTGAGATTTCTTTGGGCAAACAACCAACCTTTTGCTATGGTTGTTTACAGGTATTGATATTGTTGAGAGTTGGTGGTTTTTATGGGCTCTGGTTACTCCTATAATTAGCGAGGCAGGGTTTTGTAGCTACTACACCAGGCTTGGCATTGAATGCTGCCATGATTTTCAAAAATAAAAGGTAATATGTTTAAATTCCTCCATTGTAATGTTTATAAATTGCTATCGGTGTATCGAATTTCAATACTGTAGTCTATTCTTGTAATATACTTGTTTTAACCACTCTTGTAATACTCTCGTAGGTAAAATGTGTAGTGGCTTCTACATTCTAGGCATTGGACGTTGGAAGTTAGCCATACCAACCGATAAGCCTTCGGTGGTTGCCTTGGAAACCCTGTGTAGAAGATGATGGCCATCTATCTATAAGTTCTGTGTATTATGTTTGAAAACTCAGAGAGTTTTGTGATTAGGGTTTGTGAATCTTGTTAAATGTATGGGGAGGATATACCTCGACCCATAAGGAAACTGTTGTTTTTTTTGTTTCGAATGTAACAGTGTTATGGACAGGGTTTTACCCTTAAATTTGAATAAAGCAATACTTGGTGTTTCAATACTACAGTTATCGTTTTTCCTTTGTAAATGGCTAAAGATAAAATGTAATTGTTTAAATCGGTAAAATGATGTGTCGGTTACTACAGGCTAGATAAATATAGGCTTATGGCCTGTATGAAATCTTGCTTATTTTATAACCAGTAGATTAAGTTTTCAAGCTCTGTCAAATGGAAATCAAAAGGAATGTTTATAACTTCTCGATTATAATCATTATGCTTTGCATTGTCTTGGACCTAATCCATGAATATAATCTGTAGCTCGTTGTCAGTATAAACGAATGGGTTTAGGGTTTAGTTTCTAGGTTTCGAACTTGGCACGTCTTTTGTTTTGAGAGTCTTTTAGACTCTGTTGCTATGATAATACACTATACTTTGCCAACTTTAAATGGCCGTAATCTGTTCTGTACTGGTACTTATTGGAACTTGGCTCGTATATGAAACTGGTTACTCGTCAAGTCAAGAATTAGGAATAAGATGTTTTTCAAACAGTTTGTATGTAATGGCAATGTTTGTTTAAACTAGATTATAATAATGCCTGTGCTATCGTGCTTCATTATGTATTGTAATTTCATTGATATTTCTAAAGGAAATCGTATGTAAGTGTGTATGTATAATAATACTGCTACTATTTAAATAAATCAATGGTTTGTAAATATATACTAGGTTTTAGCCAATGCCTCCATCTCGACTGTATTAATAATTTAAATGGTACAACTATGAACCTAGTAAGCTTTAGGATTTAGACAAGATTAAAATGTATAGAATGAGGATGGATGATGATGTGTATTCTGTTTGACTTTGCTTTACAGTTATATATTCTTTTAAACATGAAGATGATGTTTAAAATCTATCTATTCGATCTACAGTAATGATGTGGAAATATGATTTAAATAAATATAGAAATGTGAATGGAAAATACTTGATATCGATAGAAGAATATCATTCTACTATATTTGAAATTAAATCTTTATGCTGTTAAAACATAATATAATTAATTGAAAACAATGATATTTATAAACAGAATTATTATATCTAAACTATTAGAATAGAATATAATTACAGTACTGAAATATAAATACAAGAATTTATTAGGAAATAGAAACTTTAAAGAAACTTATAATAAATTAAATCTTTCCAATCACTTGGCTATTTTCCTATCAGACTTATCTATTTTTAATCAGTTTATGTACTAGAGTACGATGTTGTTCCTTTTTGCATGGGGAAAAACACAGAAACAATTCTATTCCAATCATTTCATATTTATACAGAATCTTTATCTTATACAGGAAATTGAAAATTACTTATAATTTAAACAAAGAAGATTTAATAAACAACAGAACTGCAATATGCAAAATAAATAACAGAGAATAAAAGTAAAACAAATAAGACAATAGAACCTGTATCCGACGATAGGGCCGACAAACACCCAAGGAGGCATGTTCCTCCCAACCTGCTTCAGAAGAAGCAGCTCAACTGTTGACTTCTAATGAACCCCCGAGCCTACTTATTGATCCAGTAAGTGGATGGAATCTGTGTAGAAGCAAGGCACTAAAAAATACCTTGTCCACTTGGTATTAAACTCCTGAAACAAATGCCTTCTCCACTCAGCATCAAACTCCTGAACTCAATAAGAGTTTGGCAGACTCATAACATGATCAACAACAACATATCCCCTCATCAAATCTCTTGGGTGCAAACACATCAAAACCCCAAGGTAAATTTCCTCGTCAGAAAGAATGATGATCCTCAGTTCATAATTTGATGGCTATTATATAGACTTCCTAGGTCTTTTAGTGGTCAGTTTAGAATAAATGAGCCTCAAGCTCCAGTCCCATCTTTCAAGGCACTATGACCACATTTCAAGGGAGTTGTCCCATACTAATAGCTAGTTAGTTGCATCATGATGCTGCCATTTGTCTATTGCCTTCTACCCCAGATTCCATTCAACCTAGTGGTTCAGTAACCACTCTTTCAACAGTCCTCTTAGGTGTTTGTCTCCTATTTTATTTATTAAATAATAATATATTGTGCAAATTATAGCCATCCTTGGACACCTTTCCAATACAAACTTTACAATAAAAGCTATCACAATGTTTCTAAACATAAAATGTTTTCCAGCTTAAAGGGTATGTTACACTCTTGGCATCTTTAATGCGTCCAAGTAGGAAAACAAAAGATTTTTCAAGTACGAACGATGGGTTGAATGGTTGTCCGTATGAGAATGAGAGTCTGAATGAATGTCCGCATGAGAACCATAGCCTGTAGAAGCAAAACTAATGCCCAATAGATTTAGAAATGTTAATTTGATGTTGATTTGCCACATAAGATGATAATCAATGAAAAATCATAGGAGAATTAAATGTATTTCAAAGAATAGATAATTGAGTCCATATGGATGTCTAAACGATGAGAAATATGAACTTGAGGCATAAAAAATGACAAAATGGTATAACTGTAGCACGATCATGGATTCACAATGATGAAAAAATTGGGCATCAACACTCCCCCAAACCGAGGATATGCCAGGTCCCACTAAGCAAAGAGAAAAGTCAGGAAGAAACCTGAGCTTCGACAGCAGCTACCTTCGACTTCGAAGATGATGAAGTGGACTTGGGGTTAGACTTCTTAAATTGGGATTTCAAGGTAGTGAGCTTCTTCTGAAGAATGTCATGAGAGGAAGTGATGGCTTTATTGGCATCTTTGACTTTTTTCACCTAAAGACGTAATTTCATATTTTCCTAATGAAGTTGATTAATGAATTCAACATTCTTCTGGTTCTGATCCATCAATTGTACCACATCTTGTGTTAATCTATCCAATGTAGTTGGAAGACTTGGAATGAAGGGATCTGCAAGGTGCTCGAGATTCTTGTGAGGGATTAATTGAATCAAAGGTGTTTCGGGGCCAGCAGAGGTGGTCGGTTTTGCACAAACCTTGTCTGGAGTGAGAGTAGGAGTGAGTTCGAAGACAGGAGCTTCAGGTAGGTCAGCATAAGCATCAGACAATGCAAGAGTGGTTGCGTCAGGAGTGGGTTCATTTGGATGGGCGTCGGGGCTGTCTAAATGAGCTGTCGGAATGACGAGTTGAATGCGATTAGCCCCCTAGTGTTTGGTGGGTATCTGAGAACAGAGCGGGGATTCAATCATCAAATCTTTATGGATAGGATCAGAGGGAGGAAGAATAGCTAAGCTGCTTCCCAACTGATATGGCTTCATAAATTTGCACGTATTTAGTATCTTTCTTCACTCAAGAAGAGGTTTGACTAGGTTCGACATCAATAGGTTGAGGACGAGGGAGTTTTCGAGAGGAAGAGATAGAGGCTTTGGTAGTAGGATTCTTGACCAAAAATGGATTTAAAACTTCAAACATGAAATTCTCCCAAGTCTTCCCCATTTCCTTCAGTTGATGGATAATTATAGTTTTGATGAGGCAATGATGATACAAGATACCAGATGGATTGACTGTGTTCTTTCTAACTTGGCTTGACATCTTTTCGAGACTCCGCAAGAAACAAAATGGAAAATTGATAGTCTAGTTAAGGGAAAAATGAGCCAGCAACCGGAGATGACAATCCTTGAAGGTTGTGAACTTACCCTCACAGGTGACGAGGTGAATGATAACAGCTAAGGGGCCCAAATATTCCTTCTTAATCCATTCTCAATGGAACCCTTTCATGCCTATGACATGCTGGTAATCGGCTTTGAGGGAGAAATCATGCATTGACTGAGGGAGGAAGAGGTGCTTGCGCCACCACACGCCCTTCTGTAGGAGCTTCATAGCCACTACGATGGACTCCTCGATCACTGGAAATTTGAGGTGATCAACCCTAGACACCTTGCCATCGAATCCCTTGGAAAACAAGAAATAAATCTCGTCGTCGTGGCCCTAGAAGAGGTGAAGAAATGGGCCCCAACCCACCTGGAGGAATAACTCGTGACATGCTTGAAACTCAAGGATTCGAAGCAGATCTTGGTAAGTTTCGGGTTTGTGGCCGGTAGGCATGTTGACAGAGGTAAATGGAACAGAGAACAAATCCAGCTAAATTCGAAATGGAGGAGATCAAGCAGAGTACGTGACCCAAACAAAGCGAGGATGAAGACAGAGCGTGAATCAGATTTTATAATGAAGTTCAAATGAGTGACTGCATAACCATAGTTTGAAATCCGACACGTTTGGATGATCAAATCATCATTAATTTTGAATGGTAGATTATGTTGAGAGGAGATGTGTTGGTGACATCGTATAACCATATCAAATCCTCAACCAATGTCCAAAGTTGTAAACTTTGGGCAGGTTGAAGATGCACAAAAAAAATTTTCCATCATGGAATCATAGCATAAGGCTTCTTTAAAAATCATGATGACCCTTAGTTGGCTCAAAAATAAAACAATAACTCCTTGCATACAGATTTATTTGGATAGAATGAGAAATAAAACTGTATGTCGAGGAGTGATAGAGTAAGACAAGAATTCTGAAGAGTGTATTTATGCAAGAATATCTAGATTAGCCAACTGTTTGTGCCGTTGAAATGAACAAAGAATGATAATCATATAAATATTGTAGTTTCTTCATATGTGCAGAAATGATACTGATAATTCTCGATATGGTTAACAATTAGATTCCTTATTTAATAATCAAAATTTAAAAAATGTATACCTTGGCATATTCAGTTGTGTTGTTACAGAGCTATAGTTTCATTTAGATCGTCATTTGACACTTCATTCTACACCTCATTCAACACTTGATTCCATACTTGATACAGGACATTTGACTTAACGGAATTTGCTTCCTGTATCTGACTCACCTCTGATTATACAGGGAATATATTAAGCTGCGAACAGATCTTCAAGAATGAAACTGCTACTTCTGTGGCTGCTTAATAAAAAATGACAATATAGACCTACTTTCTCTTAAAACATCCTAGCTGATGAGCTGCTTTAGTCACTCTTCCTTTGTTTAAGATGAACTAGAGACAGTCTTTTTATTTGTCACTTGCATCATTCCTGAGACAACAAATCATACCTAAGAAATAGATGAACTTTTAATTGCTTTACAAGTAAATAGAAAATTGAAATGATCCGGAATCCTCCCCCAAACCAAAGATATGGCGTGTCCTCAATCCATCGAATAAAAACTAATTGATATTCAAACACTTCCAACTAACAACAGTAAGAAGATGACTCTAAAAAGCTATGATTATTGTTCAAAAAAAAATATTAACTAGCTAAGAAAATGATCCATACATGCAATTTCATCAATAAGTATTAGTGCTCATGAAGACCATATAAGTGATGACAATATAGATAGTGCGAAATTTCTAAAGGAAACTAGTCATCCTTGATATTTCAATTTATAAAAATAAATATGCCTCTCTCGGTCAAATACTTTCAGATAAAATTACAGTGATCCTTATATAGGTAAGAAGAGAATATCAAGCTTAATTGGATTTCCTTGTCAAAGCTACTCATAGGAACTCAGTCAAACTTCCCTAGAGTCCAAGAATTACAGTACATAGAGAAATCCTACTAAATTTCACATTCAGGTCCCTGGAAATCTTAAGTATATGGCCCCACCTGGCAAGATAAGAAATCTTTAATCCCATGAAGGGTAGGTAACTAGTCTTAAGACAATCTTGAGGCTATTCTCTCTTGTCCAATTGATGAATTTTATTTCCTTAAACTCAACCATGCATACTTATCTTCGATTAGACCTACAACAACATATAACAAAAGCATTAAACATTTTTTCCTTTACACAATTATTTGATAAATAATATTTCCTCCCCAGGTAGATTCCCCTCTTTTAGTCAAGCCTATTCAATACCTTGTCGAGTTTACCTGGTCATACCATAGGCTAGTACTCGCTGCCAGCAAGCCTGTTCAGTACTCTGATGGGTTAGCCTCTTAAACCATTTTTTCATCAGAGGCTCGTGTCCGAGTGTTTCCACCCTCTATAGATATTCGACAATAAATTGCCTATGAGTGAGTGGATGGGGGAGCAATTTTGAAAACCATGCTATGGGATGGGATGATATATGGGTTGGAGGACAACTGGTTTTATATAGAACAAGTGAATAAGAAGTCTATCAAATTAAATATAAATATGGTTGTTTGCATTAGTGTGTAGTGGATGGAGCCAAAAGATAATAGTAAGAAGATCTTTCTAGTCCAAGTTTCCTTCTCCAAAAGATTACAATGGTGTTTATCAAAAATAACATCCCCAAGGTTCCTCCATGCTACTATTAAGGAAATATTGCTCTACTCACTAACTTCAACAAGGTCAAAATGTATCGAGAGCCTCCAGGCTTTAGATGGAGAAAAACTTTTGGCTATCAACCTCTTTATAAAGATAGGATCACTGACATAAAATATCTAGAAGGCTTATTAGAAGAGTTGCAAGAAGCACATCAGATAAGTGGAAACAATGACACAAAGAACATTTTAATTTTATTTCAATATGAATTTTACATTTCTTAAAACAAATAAGCATGAGGGAAGGAATCGAGATGTGTTACGAATTTTTAGATCACTTCCCTTTTTCGATTAATGATCTTAATGTTAGTTTTTCAGAATTTACTTCAATCTGATCTAGGATCTTAATTGAGAGAACAACATGTACAACATATCTACAGCATATCAATCATGGACACAATAATGCAAGCACACAAGACACACCAAGTTTCACCGGGGAAAACCAAGAAGGTGAAAAACCCCGCAACTTCCTCAAAGATAGATAGAGCCATGATACAAAACCCAAGCATAAGAGATATACTCCTAGCAGTAGCTTCTCCTCCTTCAATTGTGCGCCACTCTCCAATGAGTGTATGAGTGAGAAATTCAATGATCAAATAGAGTGCCTCCCACACTCTATTTATACATGACTTGACTTGCCTAATAACCTTTACTAAGTCGGCCTCAACTTAAACAATTAACATAATGCTGAAAGGGCTGACCCCCAATAGGGTGGTCTAATAACCCTTTGACCCACATGACTTATACAGGGCCTACCCCATCAAGGTGGTCTAATAACCCATCAAGTATAAGTTATGACACTTACAATATAAATGACGACACTTCCATATATAGGAATAATAACATCTCTATAGGAATACAATATACATATGTGAAATACATTTCGAAGTTACAATTAAATCAACACTCCCTCTTAACTAGGAAGGTATTTCTTGACACATATTTGCTAGCACAAGTCTTCTTCTCTGGATCATCGTCACTGGATCATTGTCATCGAATCATCGTCATCATCACCATGTTAAATTTTGAGCAATAATTCAATATACTCTAGGATCTTACTAAGAGAACAACATGTATAGTATATCAATGCATATTAATCATAACAAGCATGTCAATCATCACAAGAATCAAAAGCATGAGAGACAATAGACACACAGAGTTTCTGTGGGGAAAAACCTAAGGTGAAAAACCCCACAACTTCCTCAGAGATAGATAGAGCAATAGCACAACCAAAGTACAAGAGATAGACTCCTCTTAGTAGCTGATCCTCGTCCTCACATGTGCACCACTTTCTGAGTGAAGGAAGTGTGAGTTCTGAAGTGATCCAAATAGAGATCGAGAGATCTCTATTTATACTTGTCCTGACTTCCCAATAAACTTATGGGGCCGACTTGTCTAGCTTAGCACAATAACCTCATATTACATTAATCTGGGCCGACCCCTTACAAGGTGGTCTAATAACCTATCGACAAGTTAACACACTTGCGACACTTGTCAATACAAATGACAACACTTCCGCATATAGGAATAATACATCTCTATAGAAGTACAATAAATATATAAATGAAATATATTCTGAAGTTACATATACATCAACACTCCCTCTTAACTAGGAAGGTATTTCTCGACACAGATCTACTAGCACAAGTCTTCTTCTATGGATCATCGTCATCGATGCATCATCCTCGAATCATCGTCATCATCACTACTATTGCTATCTCAAAAAATCTCTAAATCTACTCGTCATAGGAAGTTCTACAGAGCCAGTCCTTTTTCATACTGGATGTAGGCCCACCACCTGCAGGTCTTCATCATCACTGGCCATACTGTGGAAATCTCAGGACTTATTACGTGCATCACAAAACCTCGAAAGAGCATCCCAGGATGTTACGGGTACACAACTCTGACCTGTCAGATCTCCCAAGGCACAAATTACATGTGACTATCACAAAACCTTAAAAGAGTATCTTGACTAGCAAGAACCCTAAAGAGCATCTGAGGCCATTTTCATCCTGTCCATATCTCCAGGACTTATTACATGTGACCCCCACCACAAAACCTTGCAAGAGCATCCCAGGATGTTACGGGTACACAACTCTGACCTGTAGGATCTCCCAGGGCACAAATTACATCTGGTCACCACAAAAACCTCGCAAGAGCATCCCAGGATGTTACGGGTACACAACTCCGACCTATAGGATCTCCCAGGGCACAAATTACATGTGGTCACCACAAAACCTTGCAAGAGCATCCCAGGATGTTACGGGTACACAAATCCGACCTGTAGGATCTCCCAAGGCACAAATTACATGTGGTCATGGCAAAACCTCAAAATAGCATACCAGGATGTTACGGGTACACAACTCCGACTTGAAGGATCTCCCAGGGCACTATTATATGCCATAGGACAAAACCTCAAAAGAGCATCCCAGGATCTTACGGGTACACAACTTCGACCTGAAGGATCTCCCAGGGCACAAATTACATGTCCTCCCAAAGCAATGTCTTGAAAGAGCATCCCAGGATGTTACGGGTACACAACTCTGACCTATAGGATCTCCCAGACATGCTCTTCTGCACAACCTGTTCCACGGCCACAGAGTATCATCCTGATACTCACCATACATCATCCTGATGTACACATGATCATCTTGATCATCATCACTACATCGTCCTGATGCATGTCATCTAGCGCAACATCCTGGATCTTGTCATCCATGATCATCCTGATCATACAATGCATCTAGCTGATGCATACCAAGTATCTACTTGATACATACATAGATACATGATCCACCTGATCACACAATTTACCTACCTAATACATATCAACATACATGATCTACTTGATCATACAATGTATCCACTTGATACATATACAGATACATGGTCCAAGCATCCAACATGATGCATATACAAATACGTACAAATGATCCAACTGATCATATCCAGCATCCAACATTATGCATACATACATAAATGATCCAACTGATCATGTCCAGCATCCAACATGATGCATACATATATAAATGATCCAACTGATCATATAGAGCAGAAACTAGAACATCATCCTAATGCTCATCATCCATTGCTTACATCCATAGCCATGTGAAGGATCCTCCTTCCACCATGCTTGGAATGGCTTCAACAAAATGTCTCCATCACTTCTTCCTCAAAGTGTCGTCGATCTGAAGAACACCAAACCTCTCTCTGAAGTACTCGAACTTCACTCTCGCTAGTGGCTTCGTCAGCACATCTGCAATCTGCTCATCCATTTCAACATACAGGAGCTTCACTGCTCCTCTCTACACCATATCCCTGATATAGTGATATTTGATATCTATGTGTTTTGACCTGTCGTGGAACACCGAGTTCTCAGACAGCTTCACACAACTCTGGTTGTCACAAAAGATACCAGTAGCCTCTAGTGGTAGATCAAATAACTCAGATAGTAGCTTCCATAGCCATACTACCTCACAACTAGCCGAACAGACTGCAACATACTTTGCCTCGGTTTTACTCAGTGCTACGCAGGACTGCTTCCTGCTAAACCAAGAGATCACACCTGATCCCATACTGAAGCAGCACCCAGAAGTGCTCTTCCTATCTACAGCACTACCTGCCCAATCTGAATCAACATAACCCTGCAGGTTGAACTTTTGATTTGCATCATACTTGAGCCCATAGTCAACTGTACCCTTCAAGTACCTCAGAATATGCTTTACATTAACCAAGTGAACACTCCTCGGATCCATCAGGAACTGGCTCAATGTGTTCACTGCAAAGCAAATATCTGGTCTCATGTTCGTCAGGTACATCAAGGACCCAATCATCTGACGATACATAGTGACATCAACCGGCTCAGATGAAGCATCACACAGAAGCTTCAAGTTCGATGCCATAGGTGTGTCCATGGCCTTGCAGTCCATCATCCCAAACCTCTTCAGGATCTCTACTACATACTTCCCTTGTCCAAGGAAGATCCCATCTGCACTCTCCCACACCTCCATGCCTAGAAAATAGTGCATCATCCCCAAGTCCTTCATCTCGAACTCGGCTGCAAGCTTCCTCTTAGTATCAGCAATCAAACTATCATTACCTGTTACAAACAGATCATCCACATATAGAAGTAGTATCACAGGATTGCCTTCCTCAACCTTGTAGTAAAGGTTGGAATCTGCTTTACTCTTGAAAAATCCCAAACTAGATAGGAAACTGTCCATCCTACCATACCAAGTTCTAGGAGCTTATTTTAAGCCATACAAGGCTTTCTTCAATATGCACACATATGACTCCTTGTCATGTGTTTCAAAACTGAGTGGTTGTTCCACATACACTTCCTCTTCAACTACACCATTCAAGAAAGCAGTCTTGACATCCATTTGGTGTATCTTCCATTTCATCACTGCAGCCAGAGCAAGTACTGATCTGATGGAAGTGTACATGGCTACAAGAGAAAAAGTTTCTTCATAATCTATTCCCTCTTTCTGAGAGAAGCCACAAGCTACAAATCTGGCCTTGTATTTTTCTATGCTGCCATCTGCAGCATGCTTGATCTTGTAAATCCATTTGGAAGTCACAACAGACTTCCCTTCAGGTCTTGGGACAACATCCCAAACATCATTCTTCATTATTGATTGATATTCCCTGACCATGGCATCCTTCCATTCTTTCTTTTCCGCTACTTCTTCATAATTGGAAGGTTCTTTGTTCATGATATCAAAGAGTAAGCAACATAGCTAGTATGAGATCTAGTTCTCTTCTTTGCTCTATGTTCTTCTTCTGGAATGCCATATCTTTCTGCATCTTGAATGAGCTCTTTAGCCCATGCAGGTTTCCTCTTGTGAGAGTTATTCTCACAGGGTGGATCTACAAGTTCTTGTGGATCTTCAATTTCAGGATCTGCATCTGGAATTGCTTCAGTCATAGTAGTGTCTTGAAATCTAGTTTCTTTAGGTTCTTCATAATCTTCAATAGGTGTCTTCCTTGATTTGATGAATGCTGAGTTTTCATCAAACATCACATCTCTGCTGACATCAATCTTCTTGAACCCTGGAAAGTATATTATGTAAGCCTTCGAGCTTTCACTGTAACCCACAAAGATACCCTTCTTTTCTGAAGGATCCAGCTTGGTCTTCTTTTCCTTTGGGACATGTGTATATACTGGACAACCAAATATTCTGAGATGGTTGACCTCAGGTTTCTTACCATAGAAGACCTCTTCTAGTGTCTTGTTGTCCAATATCTTGTGGGGTGTTCTGTTCTACACATATACTGTTGTCTTAACTGCTTCTGCCCATAGATGCATAGGTAGATCCTGGTCATGCATCATTGCCCGTGCTGCTTCCATGATTGTTCTATTCTTTCTTTCTACAACTCCATTCTCTTGTGGATTGTAAGGAGCAGTCAACTCCCTCTTAATCCCTGAATCACTGCATAGCTTCTTGAAGTCACCTGAAGTGAATTCTCCACCATTGTCGGATCTGAAAGTCTTGATTCTCTTATCAGTTTGGTTCTCCATCAAGGTTTTGAATTCCTTGAACTTATCAAATACTTCGTCTCTGTTCTTCAAGAAGTAAACCCAAGTCTTCCTGGAGAAGTCATCAATGAAAGAGACATAGTAAACATACCCACTCAGAGAACTGGATGACATCAGAATGCATACATCAGAGTGGATGATTTCCAAGATACTTTTAGCCTTGCTTTCACTGCTTAGAAATGCCTTCTTTATGTTCTTTCCTTTTGCACATCCTTTGCAAACACCTTCATGCTTGGTCTTGATTTCAGGAAGACCTTCTACAGCTTTACTTGCAATTGGTAATGCTCTATAGTACATATGTGCAAGTCTTCTATGCGAAAGTTCACTTGGCTCCATGGAATCATGCACCATGGCATGTTCAGGTTGTCCCTTCAATTTATACAAAACTCCCTCTTGCTCTCCAATCACCACTGCATCATCTATGGTCTTTCCCTTTGGCCACATTAGGACTTGGCCATCCACAAATGAAACCTTCATACCTTTTGCATCCAATGCAAATATGGAGAGAAGTTTTTTCTTGAGCCCTGGCACATAAATCACTTCTTTCATCTTCAAAGACTTTCCAGAATCTAGGTTGTAGGAGGCTTCACCACTTCCTTTGATGGGGTATTGATAGTCATCCCCAAGTTTCACTTTATTGGGTGATTCATGTTCAGATAGATTTATAAAAGGTTCTTTAAACCCAGTCATGTGTTTGGAAGCCCCACTATCAATAAGCCAATCATTACAACCATGAGAAATAGTACCTGTGAGAGCAGAGATTAGAACATACTCTTCGTCGCTTGATGAATCATCATCACTTTCTGCTCTAGCCTTCTTCTTTGGAGGTTCATCATCCTCAGCAGCATGAGCATGGTACCTTCTTTTGCTACTCTTCTTCTTCTTGTTGAAGTTGTTGTTGTTGTTGTTGTCCCTTTTGTTCTTGGGACATTCTAAATCAAAGTGACCATTCTCATTGCATGTTAAGCACCTTAGATCCTTCTTATTCTTTTGGTGATAGTGAGTGGATCTCTTTTGCTAAGAGTGCTCCCTTTTAGGCTTGCTTCTTTTGGTGTGAGCTGCGAGAGCTTGATCTTCACTTCCCATCTTTTCTTCTCATGCTACAAGCCTTGCTTCTTCTTGAGAGCATTCCTCCCACAATTTACTGAAGGAGATTAACTTCCTTCTTGCACAGATCCCTTGAATAAAGGAATCCCATGACCTAGGTAGGCCATTAAGAGTGGCCATCACAATTTCTCCATTCTCCACCATTTCATCTATAGCTTCAAGTTGTTCCTTGATCTGAGGGACTTTGGAGAAATAAGATTGAATGGTTTCTCTATTCAACATCTTGACCCCTTTCAATTGATTCTGCATAGTCATCTTCCGATTTATGTTCTTCCCTTCAAATAGCTTGGTTAGGGAGTCAAACATATCCTTGGGTGTCTTTAGAGATGACACATGTGGAATGAGATGGTGTTTGATAGAATCAACAATGATTCTCTTTGCCTTGGCCAAGTTCTTCTAATGCAATATCTTAGCCTCTTCATCCTCTGGGATAGGGACCTCTTCTTTTATGTATGAGTCCAACTCATTTTCTTCCAGGATTAACCCAATCCTATACTTCTAGGATCCGAAGTTATCATCCCCTTCGAGCTTGGTGTGGTGAGACATCTTAAAGATTACTTCAAATGGAAATAAAGAAGATTTAGGTCTTACCACTTGATTTGCTGAAAACTGGATCTGGTCCCGGATTAGGGTTTGTCAGAGAAAACCCAAAAATTCAAAATGTGAATTTCAACTTTCTGAAAGGATAGAAAGATGCGCCTTGATGAGCTAATCATCCTGGTATACTTAGAATTTGAGTTCTGCAAAGTTTCACCCTTCAGAAATTCCTTTGAGTCTTTCTGGATTCACTGAGGAGGACCCTGAATTAGGACTTGAGTTTCCCGGAGTTCTACCCAACCAAAAATCTCCATTCAAAGCTCTAAACTTTGATTTTTCCAAGGAGCTTCTAGTTGTGTCTTCATGTTTCAGAAGTTCCTATTTTTTAGGAAACCCTAATTTTTAGGGCCAAAACTGAAAGTGCTCAAAACGAAATTCAGATTGGATAGATAGGTTCACCTTGCTGAGGAGAGTCAATCTATCATATTACTTTTCCAAAATCTGTGGAAAGAAACCCAGTAAACAAGAAACCCTAGTTTTCGTCACTACACAATGTCTTCTTCTCAGGTCAACTCTGAAACCATGTTAAATTTTGAGCATTAATTCAATATACTCTAGGATCTTTACTGAGAGAACAACATGTACAGTATAACAATGCATATCAATCATAACAAGCATGTCAATCATCACAAGAATCAAAAGCATGAGAAACAATAGACACACAGAGTTTCCGTGGGGAAAACCCTAAGGTAAAAAACCCCACAACTTCCTTAGAGATAGATAGAGCAATAGCACAACCAAAGTACAAGAGATAGAATCCTCTTAGCAGCTGATCCTCTTTCTCAAATGTGTGCCACTTTTCGAGTGAAGGAAGTGTGAGTTCTGAAGTGATCCAAATAGAGATTGAGAGATCTCTATTTATACTTGTCCTCACTGCCCAATAAACTTATGGGGCCGGCTTGTCTAGCTTTGCACAATAACCTCATATTACATTAATCCGGGCCGACCCCTTACAAGGTGGTCTAATAACCCATCGGCAAGTTAACACACTTGTGACACTTGTCAATACAAATGATTACACTTTCGTATAGAGGAATAATACATCTCTATAGGAGTACAATAAATATATAAATGAAATACATTCCGAAGTTACATATACATCAACACACTATTGTTGCTATCTCAGTCAATCTCTGATCTACTCGTCATAGGAAGTTCTACAGAACCAACCCTTTTTCATGTTGGATGTAGGCCTGCCACCTGCAGGTCTTCATCATCTACAGAGCCAACCCTTTTTCATGCTGGATGTATCACATCTACAGAGCTAACCCTTTTTCATGCTGGATGTGACCTGGAACAAATCTAGGATTTTCCACCACAAAGCCAGTCCTTTTTCATACTGGATGTGACCTAGAACAAATCTAGGATTTAACACCATAGAGCCAGTCCTTTTTCATACTAGATGTGACCTAGAACAAATCCAGGATTTATCACCACAGAGCCAACCCTTTTTCATACTGGATGTGACCTAGAACAAATCTAGGATTTATCACCACAGAGCCAGTCCTTTTTCATACTGGATGTGACCTAGAACAAATCTAGGATTTTCCACCTCACAACCTCGAAAGAGCATCCCAGGACTTATTACGGGCACACAGCCCAACATATCGGATCTCCCAGAGCTACATTATACGTGGTCATGGAAAAACCTCGAAAGAGCATCCCAGGACTTATTACGGACACACAGCCCAACCTATCGGATCCCCCAGGGATACATTACATGCCATAGGACAAAACCTCGAAAGAGCATCCTAGGAGTTATTACGGGCACACAGCCCAACCTATCGGATCTCCCAGGGAAATATTACATGTCCTCCCAGAGCAATGCCTCGAAAGAGCATCCCAAAACTGATTATGGGCACAAAGCCCAACCTATAGGATCTCCTAGGTCAACTTACATGCTCATCTGCACAACCTGTCCATGGCCACAGATCATCAACTTGATACTCATCATACATCATCCTGATGTACATTGTCACGTGATCATCCTGATCATCATCATAGCATCATCCTGATGACTATCATCTGGAGCAACATCCAGAAGCTCATCATCCATGATCATCGTGATCATACAATGTATCCACCTGATAAATATCATCAGGAGCAACATCCTGAAGCTCATCATCTATGATCATCCTGATTATACAATGTAACCACTTGATACATATCATCTGGAGCAACATCCTGAAGCTCGTCATCCATGATCATATTGATCATACAATGTATCCACCTGATACATATACAAATACATGATCCACCTGATCATAACAAGCATCCAACATGATGCATATACATATACATGATCCAATTGATCATAACAAGCATCCAACATGGTGCATATACTGTTAATATTTAATATGCTAAGATAGCAAATAGCAGCATTACATTCCATTTCACAATAATAGCATATACAGGATCACTGAAGAAACAACAAGCATAGCATAAACACAAGAGACACAGATTTATCCTGGGAAACCCTCATGGGGTAGAAAACCCAGTAAAGCTTCCTCAATATAGATGACCAGCAATATACAAAGATGCAAACCAAAGACATGATCTCCTCCTCCACCATAGCAGACCTATCCTCCACAAGTGCGCCTCTCTCAAGTGAGTGAGTGTGTCAAATGAGGAACACACCTCCTCTATTTATACACTACACTGACATGTATTTTACACAAGTACATGTAGGCTTGTATTTAACCATTAGGTTAAATAACCTATTATAACTGACTGGGCCGACCCCCACATGGTGGGTCTAATAACCCTAGTTACCACAACTTCTCGGAGGAATAAACATCTCCGGATTCATAGTATAATCACATCGGAGGTATGGAACATCTCCGGAATAAATAATATACAAATATAATATTCTTAGAAGTTACAATATTCAACACTCCCCCTTAACGAGAAGGATATTATAACAACATCTGCAGGAGCAACGAGTCATACATCATACATGATACATCTATATATCATTGGAAGCTTTCTTCAGTTCATCATCATCAGTAACTCAACTAGTTACTGGAACATCGACATCACTCGATCATCAGCATCGTCATCATCAGCATCGTCATCACATGATCATCAGCATCGTCATCAGTATTGTCATCACACGATCATCAGCATCGTCATCACACGATCATCAGCATTGTCATCACATGATCATCGGCATCGTCATCACACGATCATCAGCATCATCATCACATGATCATCAGCATCGTCATCAAACGATCATCAGCATCGTCATCACACGATCATCGGCATCGTCATCACACAATCATCAGCATCGTCATCACACGATCATCATCATCATCACACGATCATCAGCATCGTCATCACACGATCAGCATCGTCATCACACGATCGGCAGCATCGACATCATATGATCATATTACAGGATGATCAATCCTACTCTCTTTAGGACATAGGTCCATGGATGATGCAATCCAGATCAAGTTCCAGGATGATCAATCCTTATCTCTTTAAGACAAGTCTCATGTCTAGGGACGATCCAATCCCAACCACAGTGCCAGTCCTTTTTCATACTGGATGTGACCTAGATCAGATCTAGGATTTACTGCCACAGAGCCAGTCCTCTTTCATACTGGATGTGTCACATCTACAGAGCCAACCCTGTTTCATGCTGGATGTATCACATCTATAGAGCCAACCCTATTTCATGTTGGATGTATCACATCTACAGAGCCAGCCTTGTTTCATGCTGGATGTAACCTAGAACAATTCTAGGATTTGTCATGTACATTTTGAACCGAGGTCCAGGGACGATCCAGTCCTATCATGTACCTTTTGAACTGAAGCTCAGGGACGATCCAGTCCTATCATGTACCTTTTGAACCGAAGCTCAGGGACGATCCAGTCCTATTCAATTCTCGGAGACCTCATGTCTACGGTTCAATTCACAGGACCAAAGTCCGAGGACAATCCAATCCCCTTACTTGTTCATTCAGGATTTTTTGTTCTCGGAGACATCATGTCTACGGCTCTCTTTAGGACTGAAGTCCAGGAATGATCCAATCCCCTCAAGTCCACCAAGGACTTCATTCTCGAAGACATACGTCTACGGATCTCTTTAGGACTGAAGTCCAGGGATGATCCAATCCCCTCAAGTACACCAAGGACTTCATTCTCGAAGACATAAGTCTATGGCTCTCTTTAGGACTGAAGTCCAGGGATGATCCAATCCCCTCAAGTCCACCAAGGACTTCATTCTCGAAGACATATGTCTATGGCTCTCTTTAGGACTGAAGTCCAGGGATGATCCAATCCCCTCAAGTCCACCAAGGACTTCATTCTCAAAGACATATGTCTACGGATCTCTTTAGGACTGAAGTCCAGGGATGATCCAATCCCCTCAAGTCCACCAAGGACTTCATTCTCGAAGACATACGTCTACGGCTCTCTTTAGGACTGAAGTCCAGGGATGATCCAATCCCCTCAAGTCCACCAAGGACTTCATTCTCGAAGACATACGTCTACGACTCTCTTTAGGACTGAAGTCCAGGGATGATCCAATCCCCTTACATGTCAATCATGAGTACAAGTATCTTCATCCATACAAGTACATCAAGGCATCATGTATTCTCATCATCATAAACATGTATATATATCCTCATCATCAAAACATGTATCCTCATCATCAAGACATGTACATCAAAACATGTATCCTCATCATCAAGACATGTACATCAAAAAATACATCTATCATCAAAAGCATGTATACATCTATCATCAAAAGCATGTATTCTCACTAATACATCTATCATCAAAAGCATGTATACATCTATCATCAAAAGCATGTATTCTCACTAATACATCTATCATCAAAAAGCATGTATACATCTATCATCAAAAGTAAAAGTATAAGAGTCCTAAATCTAAAAATAATTCTAAATAACTAAGTGCAGTAAATAGGTAGCCTCATCATTTATGAGACCGACTTGTTATCAGATACTATGCTACTCCCCCTTTCAAGGAGAGTCCTTTTGAACTATACCAAGTTTGTCTCAGAAGTATTCAAACTTTACTCGAGACAGAGGTTTAGTCAAGATATCAGCAATCTGATCCTCAGTGCTTATATATTCGATCTTGATAGCTCCTCTCTGCACCATATCTCGTATATAGAAGTATCGAATCTCTATGTGTTTTGACTTATCGTGGAACACAGGATTTTCAGTCATCTTAATGCAGCTTTGATTGTCACACATAATCACAGTAGGATCCATTTCTAATTCAAACACTCCAGATAATAGTTTTCGAAGCCATACTGCTTCACAGCTGGTAGAGCAGGAAGCTATATATTCTACTTCAGCAGTACTGAGAGTCACACTAGATTGTTTCTTGCTGAACCATGAGATCATGGCAGATTCAAGACTATAACATTCACCTAATGTACTCTTTCTGTCCGAGACACTTCCTACCCAATCAGAATCTGAGTAACCATGTAAACGGAGTTCATGACCTCCAAGATAATATAGACCAAAAAATCTAATGTACCTTTTAGGTACCTCACTACATGCTTTGTAGCTATTAAGTGAACCTTTCTAGGTTCTACTAGATACTGACTTAGGGTATTTGCAGCAAAGCATATATCTAGCCTAGTATGACCCAATGATTTGTCTATATAGGGTTAGGTCCACTAAATACGATGAGTCATTAACTAATAAATTCAAGTTGGAGTCCATGGGAGTGGCCATGGCTTTATACTCCAACATATCAAATCCTTTTTAGAAACTTTACAGCATACTTACCTTGATTTAAAAGATTCCTTTTGGATCTTGCCATACTTCTAGACCTAAGAAGTAGTGCATTAATCCGAGATCTTTCATTTTCATTTTTGTAGCCATTATCATGACCTGTTTCTCATTCCTTGTCAGAAAGAGATCATCGTCATACAATAATGGTATGATAGGTTCATCATCCACAACCTTAAGGTAAAGGTTAGGAACAGCTTTACTTCTGGTAAAGCCCAAGCTTTGTCATGAAGTTGTCAATTGTCCATTATTCACACTCTACATTGAGTGATCTTCTTCATATCTATCTGTGCCATCTCTCATCAGATGGGTCTACTAATATGAGCCTCAAAATCATTCGAACTCTGTGGTGAGTTCTTTCTTGCATCCATGTCATATGTATATAAAAGCCATATTCAACCTTGTAGCAAAGGTTGAGATCCACATCACCCATGGTGATCATTAAGCTCATCAATTGATTATCGATCCTGGGAACCCATACAGAATCTGATTCACACTTCTTCTTTAATTACACCATTAAGAGAATGGTCTTATCTAGCCACTTGGATCAAACATCTCATCATGATTCTCTTCCTTCTTTCTAAGAGAATCTTCTAGCCACAAGCCTTCTATAGTGTGTTTGATTTGTTAATCTTTTGTTGAACATCCATCGCTTGTTCAGTGTTCATCATTTATCATGATCTTTCCTACAAATCAAAATTAAGTACATGATTAGTAATACTTCATAATCATCAAATCATATTGACATGATAACCTATTATGCATAGAGATACATAGTTATGCACCTATCTTGACCAATACTTTGGCACAAAACTTTTCCATATTTTGTATGCATACAGTGGCTATCTAGATGCCTTCCATCTCTACCAGAACATACTATCGAGAGTGTACACAGCTCTCAGCATGTCGGCAAAGAGGTTTCATTCTAGACAAGCAACAATGGAATGTTTGTCCAACTTACCAATCATATGCATATTAGTAGTATACTGTTCAATGCTCTATGAGTGTTTACACTCAGCATGATATATTCTAGGAATACAAATATGCATACAAGCAATATTAGTTACTATTCCTAATAACAACTCAAATACTTATCTTTTATGTTTGTGTGGTTGCCTCCCGCTTGATCTTCTGTATGTCTTCTAAAATTCTATTCATTCTGTACCACTGTGCATGCTCAAGTGTACACTAGTGTCATCCTCATGATCTCATACACAAACATAGATTCATTAGTATATTCTCAATATTATCAAAACATTCTAATTCTAAATAATCTTGAATATGTACAGTCATGATCATTAGTATTCAGGGTTTCAAGGAAGTCTTCTTTTGCTCATGCATATTCTTGTTTGATCTAGTTAGTTAAATCATCAACCAAGATAAGAGACATAATATGCATAAACCCTTGATTACTAACGAATCATACCAAGTATACTTACACAAGGTAAGATTCTAACATGACATAGGAAAACATACCTGGATTAGTATACCTGCTTAGTACAACATACCTAAACAATCTCTTCAATGATTTAGAGATCCTGAGCTAGAACCTACATGTCTCATAGGTTAAGCATAATATATCAAAGTCATACATACCTTGTAAGTAGAACAAAGATTATGGATGAGTCTTTTTCTTCATGTGGAACTTGATTTGTCTTTCGTGATGTACCTGAATCTTGTTAGCAGACAACATCAACCTCACACAACACCATAATGCATTAGTAAAATCATATAGCCCTAATCAATGAATGTCTTCGATCATTCACATGCATTCATACTGTTACTAGGGTGATAAGATAAGTCTAACATTAATCAATATTTTACTAACAAATAATATGAAGACAAATACATTATGAATTTAATCAGGAATCAGATTTCAAGACATACCTGAACCTCCTTGAGTCATACCTGTCAAGACTTCTTGTAGTATTCTTATGTAAGGCCTTAGCCTCAACTCCCCCTGAAACTTGATCTGGAGCTTGATTAGGGTTTGCTAGAGAAACCCAAAAAATTCAATCTTTGACTTTCACGCTTCTGAATGAATGGAAGAATGTGTCTTGCTGAGCTGAACAAACTAGAACACTTCAATTTTGAAATCTCCAAAATTTGACCCCTAAAAAATTGCCTTTGAAACTTCTGGATCTTCTGGAGAGGATCCTGAGCTAGGGTTTGATGAAGCCCACCCTTCTGCTCAATCAAAAGGTTTGATCCAAGGCTCTAAACTCTTATTTTTTTGAGGAGCTTCCAGCCGTGGTTACAGACTTCAAAAACTTCCAACTTTTGTTGAAGCCCTAATTTTCCATCTTTCCGATCAAAATCCCGAGCTAGGGTTTAATCAAGCCCGGTCTTCTACCCAACCAAAAAATTCGATCTTGGTCTCTACATTTCAATTTTCCTGAGTAGCATTCAGCCGTGGATTCCGATTCCAAAAATTCTAACTTTCTCCGAAACCCTAAATTCCGGAAGCCATGAATAAAGGTGCTACAAAAATAATTATGTTTTGACAGAAATATGTACCTGATTGTTTCTGCTATAGCTCTAAAATGTTTGCTCCATAGGGTCTGAAAATTTTTTTCTGCAGTAGCCTGACCTATCATCTTTCCATCCTGATAGGTCTGACCTCAATTGGATTTTCTGAGAGAGAGTTATGCCAAGTGTCGCAACGTGACCTGTTTATGGGATAAAACAGGAGAGCGAACTTGTATGGCATGCCACGTGTCACTGTTTGAACTTCAGCCTCTGAAAAATTTTCCTGAGTTAGCTCGTCCTGTTATCTTTCCATCCTGACAGGTCTGACCTCAATTGGACTCTCTGAGAGAGAGTTATGCCAAGTGTCGCAACGTGACTTGTTTATGGGATAAAACAGGAGAGCAAACTTGTAGGGCGTGCCATGTGTCTCTGGTTCACCTTCGGCCTCTAAACAAGTTTTTTGAAATAGTACAATCTGTGTACTACCTGTAACTTTTTACGAAATTTCATTTGGAGCTTCATATCCCAAGTTATGACCTTTTTTCCAAGGTCACCTGATTTTGACTAAGATCTGGAAGAGGCAGAAACCCTAACTTGTACTTATCATAACTCATAAACTACAACAAATCTGAGGTTTCCCTTTGGACACAAGCTACCTGGGGATGTTATCTTAGACCTGTAAACTTTTCAGACCCTGAACCTTCGCAGAAATGGATTTATAGTGAAAGTTTCACGATGACTGGTTTTTGCTATGTAAAACCCTAACCTTCAAATTGTCGTAAGTAAAGCAAGTGTTGTAAGTGCCATACCTTGTCTTCCTTCAAGTTAGCTCTGATACCATGTTAATATTTAATATGCTAAGATAGAAAATAGCAGCATTACATTCCATTTCACAATAATAGCATATACAGGATCACTGAAGAAACAACAAGCATAACATAAACACAAGAGACACAGATTTATCCTGGGAAACCCTCATGGGGTAGAAAACCCAGTAAAGCTTCCTCAATATAGATGACCAGCAATATACAAAGATGCAAACCAAATACATGATCTCCTCCTCCACCATAGCAGACCTCTCCTCCACAAGTGCGCCTCTCTCAAGTGAGTGAGTGTGTCAAATGAGGAACACACCTCCTCTATTTATACACTACACTGACATGTATTTTACACAAGTACATGTAGGCTCGTATTTAACCATTAGGTTAAATACCCTATTATAACTGACTGGGCAGACCCCCACATGGTGGGTCTAATAACCCTAGTTACCACAACTTCTCGGAGGAATAAACATCTCCGGATTCATAGTATAATCACATCGGAGGTATGGAACATCTCCAGAATAAATAATATACAAATATAATATTCTTAGAAGTTACAATATTCAACATATACATATACATGATCCAACTGTTCAATCAAGCATCCAACATAATGCATACAGAGCAGTAACTAGAGCATCGTCCTGATGCTCATCATCCAGTGCTTACATCCATAGCCATGGGAAGGATCCTCCTCTCACCATGCTAGGAATGGCTTCTGCAAATGTGTCCATCAATTCTTCCTTGAAGTGTCATCAATCTGAAGAACACCAATCCTCTCTCTGAAGTACTCAAACTTAACTCTGACTAGTGGTTTCGTCAACACATCTGCAACTTGCTCATCCATCACAACATATAGGAGCTTCAATTCTTCTCTCTGCACCATATCCCTGATATAGTGATATTTAATCTCAATGTGCTTCTACCTGTCATAGAACACAGGTTCTCAGACATCTTCACACAACTCTAGTTTTCACAAAAGATACCAGTACCATCCAACAGGAGATCAAATAAATCAGACAGTAACTTCCTTAGCCATACTGCCTCACAACTAGTCGAACAAGCTGCAACATACTCTGCTTCGGCTGTACTTAGTGCTACGTAGGACTGCTTGCTGCTAAACCAAGAGATCACACCTGATCCCATACTGAAGCAGCACCCTGAAGTGCTCTTCCTATCTGCAGCACTGCCTTCCCAGTTTGAATCAACATAACCCTGCAGGTTAAACTTTTGATTTGCATCATACTTGATCTCATAATCAATTGTACCCTTCAGGTACCTTAGAATATGCTTTACAACAACTAGGTGAACACTTCTGGGATCTGTCAGGAACTGGCTCAATGTGTTCACCGCCAAGCAAATATTTGGTCTCATGTTCATCAGGTATATCAAGGACCCAATCATCTGACAATACATTGTGGCATCAACTGGCTTAGCTAAAGCATCACACAGAAGCTTCGGATTCGATGCCATAGGTGTGGCCATGGCCCTGCAGTCCATCATCCTGAACCTCTTCAGGATCTCTACTGCATACTTCCCTTTTCCAAGGAAGATTCCATCTGCACTCTGCCACACCTTCATGCGTAGAAAAAAGTGCATCATCCCCAAATCCTTCATCTGGAACTCGGCAGCAAGCTTCCTATTCGTGTCGGCAATCAATCTATCATCACCTGTAACAAACAGGTCATCCACATACAAGTAGTATCACTAGATTTCCTTCCTCAACCTTGTAGTAAAGGTTGGAATCCGCTTTACTCTTGGTAAAGCCTAAACTGGATAGAAATTTGTCTACCCTACCATACCAAGTCCTAGGAGCTTGCTTCAATCCATACAAGGCTTTCTTCAGTGTGCACACATATGACTCTTTGTCATGTGTCTCAAAACCAAGTGGCTACTCCACATAGACTTCCTCTTCAACTACACCATCCATCTAGTGTATCTTCCATTTCATCACTGCAGCCAGAGCAAGTAGTGACTTGATGGAAGTGTATCTGGATACAGATGCAAAAATTCTCTTCATAATCAGCCACGAGCTACAAACCTTTCTTTGTATTTTTCTATGCTACCATCTGCAGCATGCTTGATCTTATATATCCACTTGGAAGTCACAATAGACTTCCCATCCGGTCTTGGGACTACATTCCAAACATCATTCTTCATGATCGACGGATCATGGCATTCTTCCATTACTTCATTCTGGATCCTGGGAACTTCATATTCTTCAATATCTTCAATAGATAGCTTTATTGTTGGAACAAATGTTGCATTCCTTATTTTGTAGGTGATGGTATACGATCTTTCCTACAAAACAAGTTAAATTGCATGATTAGAAACATCTCATAGTTTTCAGAACAAATTCTTACACATAAAGAAATATGTCATATAATCATGCAATTATGTGAGCCAATGCTTCAATACAACATTTATCCATATCCCATAACTTTCTAGATGCCTTCCAATCTCTACCAAAACATTGTTATGAGTGTGCACAACACCCAACATGTCAGCAAAGAGGTTTCATTCTAGATAAGTAGTAATGGAATGTTGTACAGTGCCATAGGCCACTTACCCATCACATGCATATTAGTAGTATATTGTTAATCAATGCAATTATTCTAATATGCATAATACACAACCTATGTCTAGGAACATAAGTGTATACATCATTGAACAATATTGTTTAAACAATCAAATATACAAGAAATGACCATTTAAATACTTATCTTTGTTTGTTGTTGTTGGGTGGACTCCCTCTCAATCTTTGCTTCCTTGCAGGAACTACTGGAGTGTGCTCCCTCTTGATCTTTACTTCCTGGATTACCTGTCCTTTGAACTTATATCCATCTTTGATCACTATGCATGCATACTAGTATCATTATTATGTTATCCTTGAGATCTCATACATAATCATACATTCATTAGTATAATCTCAATACTATCAAAACACAATAATCTTAAACATGTATAATCATTATCATTTCAAACACAGATAATAAACATTAGTATTCAAGGTTTCAGGGAATAATTCTTTTACTCATGCATATTCTTATTTGACCATAGGACTCTTCTGGTTAGTCATATCATCAATCAAGGTAAGAGACATAATATGCATAAACCCTTGATTACTTACATTTCTACCTTCATGAATAATCATTATCAACCATACAACAGTATAAGATCCTAACGCAAGGTAGGATTCTAACTTGATATAGGAAAAACATACCTGGTTATCATATTTGCTAGTTATGTCTAGCAATGTCTTCTTGTTCTCTTCAATGACTTCTACTAGTAACCTGCATATCTTCTAGGTTAAGCATTGTAGAACCAAATTATACATACCTCATATGTAGAGCTTCATGAAAATGGATGAATCTTTGTCTTCGTGTCACCATGGTCATATGTTCTTGAACTAGAACATGATCCATCTTTCTTGATGTACCTTTCATGTTAGTAGACAACATCAACCTCATACAACACCACAATGCATTAGTACAATCATAAGTGTCAAAACCCTAATCAATGAAATAAATACAGGTTAGTAGGATGCTGTAATCTTCTGACGTCCTTATGTTGCCACAAGGAATGACTGTTTTTATTTATTATGTGTTAAGGAAAACATTGATGACATGGAATTTGCAGGGTAGATCGGAAGTGATCTTTGAGATAGTAATCGAGGTATAAGCTTTTATGAAACAAGGAAAAATGACGTTGAACATATGTTATATATACGATTGTTCTTATGATTTAATTACCTTTATACGACTAACACTTTGAATGTTCTGGTCGAGCAAATGTTATTTTTCCTACACATCACTGCCTGACACCCATCAATGGGTAGATGTGGGATATATATATATATATGTATATCGATTCATGTATAATACTAATACGTGATGATACAAGTAAACTGGAACCTCAACAGATGAAGGTGAACTATGCGGTCGCCTTTACAAAGGTACATGGTTATCTGTATAAGGTATGTAAGTTGTTTTAGACAATTGGTTATCTCTATATGATGTTAGGGTATACAAAAAGGGTTGTATAACTAAAATAAGAATTGTGTTGAAATGGTGAAAGCTAACATTCGAGGTTAAATGATCATAATGTCCATGGATCATCGTAGAAAGAATGTTATATCGTGTTCAAAGCACTCTGTAATCTTATAAGCTAGTTATGTGTAGTATGAAATGACATCTTAGATGATTACATATGGATATTTTATTAAGAGATATGATTTTATGTTTAAGGAAGGGATCTTCTTACAACATTTGATTTTGTATATAAAGTGATACTAACAAGTGGAATTTGGCAGATGGTGAAATTTCTATAAAGCTTGTGAAAATGCAAGAGCATAAATATATGCATGGTAAAATAAGGGGGTGAGGATTTAAGATCCACATCACAACTGTTACAGATTCTTTTAAATTTTTGATATATTTTTAATCAGGAAACTCGACCCGGATTGGTCAGAGTAATCGTATGGGTACAGAATGTAATGTGACGAAATAAATTGATTAAATTGAAAGAGATTTTTCTAGACTCAAGCAAGGTGACTTGGGGAAAATAAATTCTGGGACTCAAGCGAGAAGGCTTGAGGGGAATTGTGTAAAGAGTGTTGTAATGGCATTGAAATACTCCCAAAAATCAGGGATTGAACAGCCACTAGGATTCTCGGAGAATCGGCTAGCTGTAAGACCTAGGCAAGCTATAAGAAAATGTATATGTGGGAGGCAGGACGCTGCTTAGTATGCATGAAAGAAATGTTTGCTGCATGAGCACTAAGGTGTTAGGAAAGACATGAAAGAAATGTTTGCTGTGTGAGCACTAAGGTGTTAGGAAAAACATGAGAGAAATGCTTGCTGCGTGAGCACTAAGGTGTTAGGCAAGGCATGAGAGAAAGGATTGCTGTGTGAGCACTAAGGTGTTAGGCAAGAATTTACTGGATCAAGTGAATGCTGTTCATTGATTTTGTCAAACAGTATACAATCATGGAGCACTAGATCTATTCTAAATATTGCAAGTGATATGTGCAATAAAGAACTCAGGATTTATGTTTCTGAGTTTGATTATGAAGTTGATGACAAGTCGTTACTAAACATTGTTCTTTTGAATTCCAGTTCTGTGGTACAAATGATTGCTCCAAGAGAAGAGTGAACACCGAAGACGATGTTAGTTTAAAGGGGATGAGGATGTGATATCCCTCCTTTATGACCTATTATGGTAAAAATGAAAACATTGTTGTACACTTGGTTACTAGTCAGGAGCTCAAAGCCAAGGCTCCACCTGTGGACCTCGAAAGTATTGTTACATTATTTCCTAAGTTGTAAATGTCATCTTGAGCTAGGTTAATCCTAAGCGAAGTAACTACACATTGCAAGCTTGTAGGAAATCCTTAAGACCTAATCACTAGAGTAAAGATGGTTCTTACTAAATAATCCTGCATGAGGTTAAGCAACTACCCTAAGTAACTACTTTCGTTACTTAAGAGAAATAGGATTATCATAATGATCATGATCATCCTTAAATCTTGGCATCAAATGCCAAGGAGGTCGTTAGGAGACTAAAAGGAAACGCAACTAACGATGAGTAACTAAATGCATTAAAGGGAAGAGGAAATGGCTTGGAGGCCATGAATGGTTAAACTTAGTCTTAAGTATTTAACTTAAGTTATAGTAGTCTTAAGAAGCACCGTCATAGAACTCACTATTCACTGCAGGTATCTAAGTAAGATGTTAGGCCCTATTTTCTTTAGTTAATGATTAATATTAATTATCTTAGCTGCTGTTAAGTATCACTTTTAGCTTTAACAAAGATGCAAGCTACAAGAAGAAAGCCAAAAGCTTTTATTAAATAATACTTTAAGATCAAGGAGAGATGAAGAATACTTCTTAAAAATAAAGTGTAAAATCACATTATAAAGAATGATTTGTATGACTAAATATGTTGATTATGAGGAAAATGATACGGTGGTGAAGTCATTGAGTATTAAGGTTATATAAGAAGACACTATTCTATAATAAGATCCTTAAAAGTAGAAAAATATAAATAGATTTAAAATGACAAAACTAATAAAGGGAAGACAAAAATCCCATAAGATAAGTAAAGTGTTAACTTCTCGACCACTTGTGAGAAGGGCATGCTCAAGTGGTATAATCTCCTAGAAATATTCATGGGTGATGTACCCAAGGTAGAAGTAACCTCTTTACTTAATTTTTTTCCAAGTGACTAATGCTTAAGGTTTAATTTGTGAGTAACTATACTCAACCATTGTAGAAGTTTGAGAGAAGGTAAATCATATTTATATAATGCCTATTAAATCGTCTTGGAGATAAATCTCGAATTAATGGTTGAGCAGAGTGATAGTAGGACGGAGTGATCTGAGTAGTGGACACGCCACACCCTTTGTTCGTCTAGAGTTGTCCTCGTAGCAATTATGAGCAAATATCAACAAATCAGGGTTTTCGTCTTGCTGGCGGAGAGTTCATTTCCGAAGGCTTGGTGGGGAGCTAATTGTGAAAGCAAGACGTTTTGGCGGACGGATCGAGAGAAGAAGTTTTATAAATACATCGAGGAAGGCAATTGAAAGGGGCGACGATAAAATAGAATATCGATTGTTGAGGAAGATCTCTGCGATGATGATCTTGTGTTTGGATCTCTGCAATAGTAGTCTGTGATTAGGATCTTTGCGTTTTTGGATCTCTGCAGTAGTAGCGTTTCCTAGTGGGATGTATATCTTTGCACATATAGATATCGGGCACAATGACTCTATACCTCGATATCTGGTGAAGGAGTTGTCCGGCATTGTTATGCAAGAAAAGAGAAGGAACGGCCCATCAACATCTCGATTCCCAGGTCATTTTCTTTTGCTAAGTATTGTTACTTCTATTTAGCATACAGACTTCTGTATGTCTGGATTGTTTTACATTGTCATCCTGATCTCTGCCTTTGGTTAGGGTACCAGGTTATTGCGTAGAGCCCTGTATGTCGATAGGGTTTTATTTGTGTGGATCTCTGCACTTTGACACAGTATTTTAAAATACGATAATAACACCCTTTGACAGAGTATTAGGTTATGCGTAGAGCCCTACATATTGACTGAAGATTTATTTTAGATATCTGCAATAGCTAAACTTCATATTAACGGGTGATAAACCTCTGTCTACTTGTGTTGATAATAGCTTGATCACTTTATGTATCTGTTATAACATCTCTGCACGAACATTTCTTTTACTAATTTCACATGCTCTGCATCTAGATAATGTAGATTGTCTTTCCACATGATAGAGTTTTGTAATATAGATCGATCGCTTGGAGATCTATATGCACAGGTTCACTAAATTATATAGATCGATCACTTTGTGTGCAGTATAAGCTAGATCGATCGCTAATTTTAATAAGTGATCTCTGCTTTATTTTGTCGTGGCATTATATATTTTTCTTATATTGGTCAACTCGTTAAGAGCTAGATTCTTGCTTCAGGTTTCGTTTATAACATATGTGATCTGCATATAGACTATACTCTTATATATAAATGCATGGAATCACCTATGTGCAAAGCAACGACCCAGTATCTTATGATATACAGTCTGCTCTTACACGTATATATGTATGCCTGGAACACCCATGTGAAAGGCAGCGATCTCTTATTTTTTATCTATGATCTACTTTACTCTTATATATATATGTTTGGAATTGCCTATGTGCAAAACAGTGATCCTTTATCTTTATGATTTTATTTTCATATATATATATACTTGGAATGCCACTATGGAAGATAGCGATCCAATCCCTTATGATGTGCAAACTGTCTATGCTTATATTATATATGAAGAACAACTATGTGGAAGAACAACAATCTGATCTTCTATGATATGCGATCCACTTATATAGATATATGCTTGTAATGTGTATGCAGAGCGACTCTGTTACAAGAGCGATCCTTGCATACTTCGGTGATAGAGTCATTATTTATATATTAATATCTTGACCATGTGATCCTTGCATACCAATGGAAAGAGTTATGATATCTCTGCTTAATGTGATCCTTGCATACCGATAAAAAGAGTTATTATATCAATCTGAGTTATTATCATTTTATGCGTTGAGAGCTCGATCCCAAGGTTTCTTGCTAATATTTGTGTACATTTTAGGTAAGGGATGGGAAGATTTCGATTGGGTTATGCAAAGATCCATTTAATAGCTATACTTTAGCCGAAGTTTATCCCGACTAATAAATTCTAGATCCGAGATTGGGGCTCTGGATTGAGAGATATCGTCACGATCTCTGATATGGGAAATCACTAACTAACTAGGATCTCTGTGTTTAGATGTACGTGATTCTTGTTTTTTTTGCTCATTTGATAAGCAATCCGTGTATTACTACTTAAGTACAATTCCTTGCATGTTGCATTATGTATGTTAAATTATGTATTAAAGTCCTGCATAAAGTAATTTATATACTTATATGGTTGTTTAAATAACTATGGAGAGGAAACAATAACTTTCCTCAGATAAAGCCCTGTGAGTTCTTCCTACTATAAATTCCAGATTTAAAATCGCATAGATCCATACGATCTTGATTATTAAATATGCTGGGTGGTAGTTGTCGGGATTTCAAAGAGGATAAGTATTTAATGGACATACATTGTCGAATAGAAATGGATATTCTACTTCATAGTTGATTCAAAGTTATTGTTTTTAATATGTAATAAGCTATTACATACATAGACTAAGGAAACTCCTGTATTGTCTAAGATAGATCTTTGGAAATTCTGAATATGCTCTCTATCTAAAAGAGAGACCCGAGCAAGAGGAAAGCCAATGTTATATGGCAGATTGTAACCCTTGAATTGGTGAATAATAATAAGTTATGACCCTCTTTGGTGGACGTAGCCCCTCCTGGGCGAACCACGTGAAATATCGTCTCTCTCTTGTATGAAATGATTGTTATGATGGTTGGTCGTGTCGAATGCTTCTTTGTAAAATGTTGGTTTTGTGTTTGTTGGTTTCCTTATATTATGTTTAAACCTTGCATGAACGTATCATGGTAGAGTAGTTGATTTGTAGTCTCATACATTTGATTAATAAGGGTCCCCTTTATCGTGTAGTTATGATAACTTGGATTGTTATATGTTTTGCTCCTCATGGGTCTTATATTAAATATATTGAGAGTTTTAATTGATTATGTAGAATGTGAGAATGTCTCATAGGTAGAATTGATGATGCATGAAGAATGTTTTCTCATTTAATTAATCTTTATTTTACTCATGGAAGTATGGTAAGAATTGATTTTTCTTTAAATCTACTACTTCAGTAACTCACATAATTGCGGAGTTGTTACATATGGTATCAGAGCATTAGGTTACAACACTAGGGCCTAATGAGCTCAACATGCGATAAGTAAGTATGAAGGTTGTTAAGTTGACTAAACAATTATTTGCATTTCATTTTGGATGCATGGATTGTACTGGAGGAGGGGAAAATGAATCTCCAAGCTCGACTTAAAGTTTCTTCCGCCAGAGCACAGGTTGCAAACACTTGGGCTTATTGAGCTCAATTGGAGAAGAACAAATACAAGTTGGTCGGACAAAAAAGGAGCTGCATTCTATAAGCCAAGAATAAAATGTTCGCTTCCAAGGAATTGTCAAGAGGTAAGTGACAAAAATTGCAAGTAAGTACATACGAGTTTACTGAAAAGTTAGAATTAGAATATCTATTTGTGAACATTACATAAGTTCATTGAATGATCTCCTATGGATAACACTAGACGATGAATATCTCCTCACCCTTTACAATTAGTTTCATTGAATGACAAGAAAGTACTATGTTAATTAGTTAGATTATTGGAGTTGAGTCCTTATGAAATGGGTACTTGTAAGTAGAGTAAAAGCGCGTATTGGAAGTTATCCTAGCTATTTTACAGTGAAGTTTATAGGCTAAGGAAGTCTCCTAATTTGGTTGACCTTAGATAACTGAGTAAACTTGATTGACCAATAGTCTAGATTTCCAAATATGAAATTTAGATGGGAAATGTAAGCAACTTAGATCTGTTAAAGGATCCATTAAGTTCAGATCAAAAGTAAGTCTATATGTTAAAAGGTCCATTAAAGATTTGATAGTTTGGGTCAGTCTTGGGTTTTGAACTACGTAAGAAACGATCAAGTTCCGTTTACATATGAGTTACCTTAAATAAGAAAGTTTATAAATTTATAATGAGGTTGACCTTAGTAGTAAAATCTGTAAAGGTGCATGCTATAGGAGGAGTCATTGTGAATTTAATATTTCTAGGGAAGCATAATTATGTGATGTTAAGTTGTTGTCTTTTTCCATAAGAAGTATAGTTTGGCTAGACTAGGATGTCTGGCTTCTTTTAAACAAAGAAATTAACTTTAATTGGTGTGAAGTTTTCTATGACTAGGAAATTGTGAGATTACAAAGGAGAAAAATTGTTAATAGTCTCCTTGCTAATCAATTTCATTCTAGTATATAATTGTATAGGATAAGTAATTATAATACGATTTTTGTGACATTGAAGCATGCTCGTACCCTTACATATAAGTGCAAAAATAAAAAAAAAATAAAAAATAAAAAGGTGAAATGGTTATAATTACATATACATGTGAATATTAATCCGTTAATATGAGAATGCATGAGTACCTTTTATATATACCTCTTATTTCAGTAATTTCTACTAAGATAGACATGGGAAACAATGAGTGATACTTTTATTTGCTCAATATTTATGATGACTTGCTATCCATGTACAACTATATGTTTTCTCCAATTGATTATTTTTTTTTGGAAACCTAGAACCAACATGAAATAAATACAGGTTAGTAGGACGCTGTAATCTTCTGACGTCCTTATGTTGCCACAAGGAATGACTGTTTTTATTTATTATGTGTTAAGGAAAACATTGATGACATGGAATTTGCAGGGTAGATCGGAAGTGATCTTTGAGACAGTAATCGAGGTATAAGCTTTTATGAAACAAGGAAAAATGACGTTGAACATATGTTATATATACGATTGTTCTTATGATTTAATTACCTTTATACGACTAACACTTTGAATGTTGTGGTCAAGCAAATGTTATTTTTCCTACACATCACTGCCTGACACCCATCAATGGGTAGATGTGGGATATATATATATATATGTATATCGATTCATGTATAATACTAATACGTGATGATACAAGTAAACTGGAACCTCGGCAGATGAAGGTGAACTATGCGGTCGCCTTTACAAAGGTACATGGTTATCTGTATAAGGTATGTAAGTTGTTTTAGACAATTGGTTATCTCTATATGATGTTAGGGTATACAAAAAGGGTTGTATAACTAAAATAAGAATTGTGTTGAAATGGTGAAAGCTAACATTCGAGGTTAAATGATCATAATGTCCATGGATCATCATAGAAAGAATGTTATATCGTGTTCAAAGCACTCTGTAATCTTATAAGCTAGTTATGTGTAGTAGGAAATGACATCTTAGATGATTACATATGGATATTTTATTAAGACAGATGATTTTATGTTTAAGGAAGAGATCTTCTTACAACATTTGATTTTGTATATAAAGTGATACTAACAAGTGGAATTTGGCAAATGGTGAAATTTCTGTAAAGCTTGTGAAAATGCAAGAGCATAAATATATGCATGGTAAAATAAGGGGGTGAGGATTTAAGATCCACATCACAACTGTTACAGATTCTTTTAAATTTTTTATATATTTTTAATCAGGAAACTTGACCCGGATTGGTCAGAGTAATCCTATGGGTACAGAATGTAATGTGACGAAATAAATTGATTAAATTGAAAGAGATTTTTCTAGACTCAAGCAAGGCGACTTGGGGATAATAAATTCCGGGACTCAAGCGAGAAGGCTTGAGGGGAATTGTGTAAAGAGTGTTGTAATGGCATTGAAATACTCCCAAAAATCAAGGATTGAACAGCCACTAGGATTCTCGGAGAATCGGCTGGCTGTAAGACCTAGGAAGGCTATAAGAAAATGTATATGTGGGAGGGAGGATGCTGATTAGTATGCATGAAAGAAATGTTTGCTGCATGAGCACTAAGGTGTTAGGCAAGACATGAAAGAAATGTTTGCTGTGTGAGCACTAAGGTGTTAGGCAAAACATGAGAGAAATGCTTGCTGCGTGAGCACTAAGGTGTTAGGCAAGGCATGAGAGAAAGGATTGCTGTGTGAGCACTAAGGTGTTAGGCAAGAATTTCCTGGATCAAGTGAATGTTGTTCATTGATTTTGTCAAACAGTATACAATCATGGAGCGCTAGATCTATTCTAAATATTGCAAGTGATATGTGCAATAAAGAACTCAGGATTTATGTTTCTGAGTTTGATTATGAAGTTGATGACAAGTCGTTACTAAACATTGTTCTTTTGAATTCTAGTTCTGTGGTACAAATGATTGCTCCAAGAGAAGAGTGAACACCGAGGACGGTGTTAGTTTAAAGGGGATGAGGATGTGATATCCCTCCTTTATGACCTATTATGGTAAAAATGAAAACATTGTTGTACACTTGGTTACTAGTCAGGAGCTCAAAGCCAAGGCTCCACCTGTGGACCTCGAAAGTATTGTTACATTATTTCCTAAGTTGTAAATGTCATCTTGAGCTAGGTTAATCCTAAGCGAAGTAACTACACATTGCAAGCTTGTAGGAAATCCTTAAGACCTAATCACTAGAGTAAAGATGGTTCTTACTAAATAATCCTGCATGAGGTTAAGCAACTACCCTAAGTAACTACTTTCGTTACTTAAGAGAAATAGGATTATCATAATGATCATGATCATCTTTAAATCTTGGCATCAAATGCCAAGGAGTTCGTTAGGAGACTAAAAGGAAACGCAACTAACGATGAGTAACTAAATGCATTAAAGGGAAGAGGAAATGGCTTGGAGGCCATGAATGGTTAAACTTAGTCTTAAGTATTTAACTTAAGTTATAGTAGTCTTAAGAAGCACCGTCATAGAACTCACTATTCACTGCAAGTATCTAAGTAAGATGTTAGGCCCTATTTTCTTTAGTTAATGATTAATATTAATTATCTTAGCTGCTGTTAAGTATCACTTTTAGCTTTAACAAAGATGCAAGCTACAAGAAGAAAGCCAAAATCTTTTATTAAATAATACTTTAAGATCAAGGAGAGATGAAGAATACTTCTTAAAAATAAAGTGTAAAATCACATTATAAAGAATGATTTGTATGAATAAATATGTTGATTATGAGGAAAATGATACGGTGGTGAAGTCATTGAGTATTAAGGTTATATAAGAAGACACTATTCTATAATAAGATCCTTAAAAGTAGAAAAATATAAATAGATTTAAAATGACAAAAGTAATAAAGGGAAGACAAAAATCCCATAAGATAAGTAAAGTGTTAACTTCTCGACCACTTGTGAGAAGGGCATGCTCAAGTGGTATAATCTCCTAGAAATATTCATGGGTGATGTACCCGAGGTAGAAGTAACCTCTTTACTTAATTTTTTTCCAAGTGTCTAATGCTTAAGGTTTGATTTGTGAGTAACTATACTCAACCATTGTAGAAGTTTGAGAGAAGGTAAATCATATTTATATAATGCCTATTAAATCGTCTTGGAGATAAATCTCGAATTAATGGTTGAGCAGAGTGATAGTAGGACGGAGTGATCTGAGTAGTGGACACGCCACACCCTTTGTTCGTCTAGAGTTGTCCTCATAGCAATTATGAGCAAATATCAACAAATCAGGGTTTTCGTCTTGCTGGCGGAGAGTTCATTTCCGAAGGCTTGGTGGGGAGCTAATTGTGACAGCAAGACGTTTTGGTGGACGGATCGAGAGAAGAAGTTTTATAAATACATCGAGGAAGGCAATTGAAAGGGGCGGCGATAAAATAGAATATCGATTGTTGAGGAAGATCTCTGCGATGATGATCTTGTGTTTGGATCTCTGCAATAGTAGTCTGTGATTAGGATCTTTGCGTTTTCGGATCTCTGCAGTAGTAGCGTTTCCTAGTGGGATGTATATCTTTGCACATACAGAGATCGGGCACAATGACTCTATACCTCGATATCTGGTGAAGGAGTTGTCCGGCATTGTTATGCAAGAAAAGAGAAGGAACGGCCCATCAACATCTCGATTCCCAGGTCATTTTCTTCTGCTAAGTATTTTTACTTCTATTTAGCATACAGACTTCTGTAAGTCTGGATTTTTTTACATTGTCATCCTGATCTCTGCGTTCAGTTAGGGTACCAGGTTATTGCGTAGAGCCCTGTATGTCGATAGGGTTTTATTTGTGTGGATCTCTGCACTTTGACACAGTATTTTAAAATACGATAATAACACCCTTTGACAGAGTATTAGGTTATGCGTAGAGCCCTACGTATTGACTGAAGATTTATTTTAGATATCTGCAATAGCTAATCTTCATATTAATGGGTGATAAACCTCTGTCTACTTGTGTTGATAATAGCTTGATCACTTTATGTATCTGTTATAACATCTCTGCACGAACATTTCTTTTACTAATTTCACATGCTCTGCATCTAGATAATGTAGATTGTCTTTCCACATGATAGAGTTTTGTAATATAGATCGATCGCTTGGAGATCTATATGCACAGGTTCACTAAAGTATATAGATTGATCACTTTGTGTGCAGTATAAGCTTGATCGATCGCTAATTTTAATAAGTGATCTCTGCTTTATTTTGTCGTGGCATTATATATTTTTCTTATATTGGTCAACTTGTTAAGAGCTAGATTCTTGCTTCAGGTTTCGTTTATAACATATGTGATCTGCATATAGACTATACTCTTATATATAAATGCATGGAATCACCTATGTGCAAAGCAACAACCCAGTATCTTATGATATACAGTCTGCTCTTACACATATATATGTATGCCTGGAACACTCATGTGAAAGGCAGCGATCTCTTATTTTTTATCTATGATCTACTTTACTCTTATATATATATATGTTTGGAATTGCCTATGTGCAAAACAGCGATCCTTTATCTTTATGATTTTATTTTCATATATATATATACTTGGAATGCCACTGTGGAAGATAGCGATCCAATCCCTTATGATGTGCAAACTGTCTATGCTTATATTATATATGAAGAACAACTATGTGGAAGAACAACAATCTGATCTTCTATGATATGCGATCCACTTATATAGATATATGCTTGTAAATTGTATGCAGAGCGACTCTGTTACAAGAGCGATCCTTGCATACTTCGGTGATAGAGTCATTATTTATATATTAATATCTTGACCATGTGATCCTTGCATACCAATGGAAAGCGTTATGATATCTCTGCTTAATGTGATCCTTGCATACCGATAAAAAGAGTTATTATATCAATCTGAGTTATTATCGTTTTATGCGTTGAGAGCTCGATCCCAGGGTTTCTTGCTAATATTTGTGTACATTTTAGGCAAGGGATGGGAAGATTTCAATTGGGTTATCCGAAGATCCATTTAATAGCTATACTTTAGCCGGAGTTTATCCCGACTAATAAATTCTAGATCCGAGATTGGGGCTCTGGATTGAGAGATATCGTCACGATCTCTGATATGGGAAATCACTAACTAACTAGGATCTCTGTGTTTAGATGTACGTGATTCTTGTTTTTTTTGCTCATTTGATAAGCAATCCGTGTATTACTACTTAATTACAATTCCTTGCATGTTGCATTATGTATGTTAAATTATGTATTAAAGTCCTGCATAAAGTAATTTATATACTTATATGGTTGTTTAAATAACTATGGAGAGGAAACAATAACTTTCCTCAGATAAAGCCCTCTGAGTTCTCCCTACTATAAATTCCAGATTTAAAATCGCATAGATCCATACGATCTTGATTATTAAATATGTTGGGTGGTAGTCGTCGGGATTTCAAAGAGGATAAGTATTTAATGGACATACATTGTCGAATAGAAATGGATATTCTACTTCATAGTTGATTCAAAGTTATTGTTTTTAATATGTAATAAGCTATTACACACATAAACTGAGGAAACTCCTGTATTGTCTAAGATAGATCTTTGGAAATTCTGAATATGCTCTCTATCTAAAAGAGAGCCTAAGCAAGAGGAAAGCCAATGTTATATTGCAGATTGTAACCCTTGAATTGGTGAATAATAATAAGTTATGACCCTCTTTGGTGGACGTAGCCCCTCCTGGGCGAACCACGTGAAATATCATCTCTCTCTTGTATGAAATGATTGTTATGATGGTTGGTCGTGCCGAATGCTTCTTTGTAAAATGTTGGTTTTGTGTTTGTTGGTTTCCTTATATTATGTTTAAACCTTGCATGAACGTATCATGGTAGAGTAGTTGATTTGTAGTCTCATACGTTTGATTAATAAGGGTCCCCTTTATCGTGTAGTTATGATAACTTGGATTGTTATATGTTTTGCTCCTCATGGGTCTTATATTAAATATATTGAGAGTTTTAATTGATTATGTAGAATGTGAGAATGTCTCATAGGTAGAATTGATGATGCATGAAGAATGTTTTCTCATTTAATTAATCATTATTTTACTCATGGAAGTATGGTAAGAATTGATTTTTCTTTAAATCTACTACTTCAGTAACTCACATAATTGCGGAGTTGTTACATAGCCTCATCTCCCTCTGAAACAGGAACTTATTCACTTATGCAGGTGACCAATACATTCTCTTCTAGGATTAACCCAATCCACTTGAATTGTAGAAACTAGATCTGGAGTTGGATTAGGGTTTGTTAGAGAAACCCTAAAAATTCAATCTTTAAATTTCAAACTTCTGAAAGGATAGAAAGATGTGCCTTGATGAGCTGATCAACCTGGTATACTCAGAATTTGAAAACAGAAAATTTTCACCCCTCAAATTTGCTTCTCAATCTTCCACATTCACTAGGGAGGACCCTGATCTAGGGTTTGAGTTTCTCGGAGCTTCACCCAACCAAGTAGTTTGATCCAAAGCTCTAAAATTCAATTTTTCCAAGGAGCTTCCAGCTATGGTCACATATTTCAAAACTTCCCATTTTTGCAGAAGCCCTAATTTTTCACCTTTCCGATCAAAGTCCCAAACTAGGGTTTGATCAAGACCGAACTTCTGCCCAACCAAAAAATTCAATCTTGGTCTCTAAATTTTGATTTTGATGAGGAGCATCCATATTTGGTCTTCGATTACAAAAATTTCAACTTTCTCTGAAACCCTAAATTCCCGTAGCCATGAATGAAGGTGCTCAAAATCCAATTCTGTTTTGACAGAAATATGCACCTGATTGTTTATGGTGTAACTGTGAAATTTCGGATCTACAAGGTCTGAAAAGTCTGTCTATTTTACCCTGACCTGTTAACTTTCCAACACCATAGGTCTAACCTCAAATTCATTCTCTGAGAGAGATTTATTCCAAGTGTCGCAGCATGACCTGTTTATGGGATAAAATAGGAGAGCAAACTTGTATGGAGTGCCACGTGTCATTGGTTCAATTTCGTCCTCTGAAAATCAGACCTGTGAAAGTACAGTCCATGCCCTACCTGCAACTTTTTACGAAATTTCATTTGGAGCTTCCTAGCCCAAGTTGTGGCCTTTTTTCCTAGGTCACCAGTTTATGACTGAGATCTGGAAGAGGCAAAAACCCTATATTGTACAGATCATAAATCTGAAAGTACAATGAATTAGAGGCTCTCCTTCAGACACAAGGTACATGGGGATCTTATCTTCTACCTATAAGATTTTCATATCCTGAAACTTCGCCAAAATGAATTTATAGTGAAAGTGCTACGATGACTGTTTTTTGCTATATCAAGCCCTAGTTTCGCAAGTGCAACAAGTGTCATAAATGCCATACCATGCCTTCTTTCAGGCTCGCTCTGATACCATGTTAGTTTTTCAAAATTTACTTCATTATGATATAGGATCTTAACTAAGAGAACAACATGTACATCATATCTACAACATATCAATCATGGACACAATAATGCAAGCACACAAGAGACATAGAGTTTCACCAGGGAAAACCAAGAAGGTGAAAAACCCCGCAACTTCCTCAGAGATAGATAGAGCCATGATACAAAACCCAATCATAAGAGATATACTCCTAGCAGTAGCTTCTCCTCCTCCAATAGTTCACCACTCTCCAATGAGTGTATGAGTGAGAAAGTGAATGATCAAATAGAGTGCCTCTCGCACTCTATTTATATATGACTTGACTTGCCTAATAATCTTTACTAGGTCGGCCTAAACTTAACCACTTAACATAATGCTGACAGGGCCGACCCCCAATAGGGTGGTCTAATAACCCTTTGACCCACATGACTTATACAGGGCCAACCCCATCAAGGTGGTCTAAATACCCATCAAGTATAAGTTACGACACTTACAATATAAATGACGACACTTCCATATAGAGGAATAATAACATCTCTATAGGAATACAATATACATATGTGAAATACATTCCGAAGGTACAATTACATCAACACTTTATGAGCTGATTATAGAAGTAAAGTTCCTGTAACCATACTGCAAACCACTTGTCAACGATGATTCAAATTTATTCAAAGTAAAAACATATTTACATACATACAAAGAAAAATGATATGAAAGTTTATCAAGAACTAGGAGAGGGAGAAGAGTCTTCCTTTTTAATCGATGAAGCCTTATGCATTGATCATGAGAATGAAATTCCTGTGTAAATATAAACCAACTTGCAGAAATTATTCTTATTTATTTAAAGAAACAGAAATATATTTCCATATATACATATGAAGATAACCCAAAAATAAATCAAGAACTAGGAGAAAAAAAGACTTCCCCTTCAACTAGCTCCATCTCCTTTTTCTATGAGACACCCTGCACAAAATCTTGTTCAGAGATTGGTTTATGATAGAGTCTCAATCTATTGCCATTTACTACAAAAGAAACTTGTGAATCATCAATTGTTTTGATTTCTACAGATCCATTGTCAAAACTCTATAACTATTTTATATGGCCCCATCCAATGGGTAGTCAACTTCCCCTTAAAAATTTTATACCTTGAATCAAATAATAGTGCTTAGTATCGAGTCTTGAACTGTTTCTGTTTGATAAATTTGTCATGCCATTTCTTTCGTCGATTCTGTACTAACATTGTTCATTGAATTGCATCTTGTCTTATTTTGTCTAATTCATTTATTTGTAGAATTCATTGTTTTTGTGCTTCTTCTAGATCCATCCCTAATTGTGCAGCCATACAAAAGGTTCTTACTTGAAACTCAATGGGTAGAAGAACTTGTTTACCATAAACAAGTTTATAGGGTGTGTGGCGAGTAGTATTCCTCCATGTTATTCGATAAGCCCACAAGGCCTCTGGAAGCCTATTTGCCTAGTATTTATGATGCATATAGATAGCCTTGGTCAGGATGGCCTCTAATACCTTATTTGTAGATTCTACCTGACCATTGGCCTATTGGTGATATGGCGAAGATTTACAATGTCTGATGCCATATTTTTCAGTAATTTCCTTCATTAACTTGGAGGTAAACTGAGATCCTTGATCAGTGGCAATTTCCCTAGGTACACCAAATCAGGTAAATATCTCTTCATATATAAATTCCACCACATATTTTTCTGTCGAAATAAAGCTCTAGCCTCCACCCATTTAGTGACGTAATCTATACAAACTAGGATATACTTCTTTTTGCGAGACATAGGGGAAATTGGCCCTACAAAATACAGAGTCCACTTTTCAAAAGGCCCAATCATAACCTGAGGTTGTAAGGGCATCTCATCAGATGATGTAGGTCTATCCATTCTCTGACAACTGTCACATCCTCTGACATACTTGGCTACATCTTTGAAAATGCTTGGCCAGTAATATCCGGAGTGTAACACTTTGTATGTTGTTCATTTGTTGGAAAAATTCCCACCACATGGTCCACCATGGCATGCATGGAGGATCTTTTCCATCTCATCCTCTCGAACACATTGTCTAATAATAAGATCAAGGCCAGTACGAAAAAGGTCATAGTCAACCCAAGAGTAATTAGAACTCTGGATTATGATTCGATGTTTCTCAGGAGGGGATAGATGGTTTGGTAACTTCCCAGTTGCTAAATAATTAGCTATGTCTGCAAACTGGTGGGTTTGAACAATCACAGCGAATATATGCTCATCAGGAAAGCTATCATCAATGGGCCTAGCACCATCATCAAGTTGAATACGAGAGAGAAAATTTGCTAACAAGTTCTCTCGACCGGGACGATTGATGATAGTGATGTTGAACTCTTGTAGTAAAAGAAGCCACCGGGTCACCCTACCAATGGTGCATGGTTTATTCATTGGGAATCTAATGGCATATTGTTCTGTGTGTACAAAAACTTTGTAGCCTATGATGTAGTGACGAAATTTGTTGATAGCATAGACTACTGCCATAAATTATTTCTCAGTAACAGTGTAGTTTGATTCTGCAGGAGTCAAATTCTTGCTAACAAAGTAAATGGCATATGATGCTTGGTCTTCCTTTTGACCGAAGACCCCTCCTATGGCCATGTCAAAAGAATCAGTGGATATGTGAAAATGAAGGGCCCGATTGGGACCCCTCAGTATTGGTTCTACTGATAGGTTTTCTTTTCAGGTCTCAAAAGCATGCTGACAAGGTTCAGTCCACTGAAAATCTGTATCTTTCATAAGCAATTTGAACATAGGTGCAACTATTTTGGTAAAGTTTTCAATAAAACGCAGCTAGTAGCCTACATGGCCAATAAATCTCCTCACCTCCTTCTGAGTTTTTGGAGAAGGGAGATTGACAATTACTTCTATCTTGGGAGGATCCACCTGGATTCCCTAAAAAGAGACATGATGTCCCAAAATTATACCCTTTGTTAGTAACATCTTCAATTTCTCGTGACTAAGTGCTAAGTTTGTTTCTTAGAATCGGATAAGAACTGTTTCAAGGCTATCAAGGGCTTCTTGAAAGGTATTGTCGTATACTGTGAAATCGTCCATGTAGACTTCTACAGAGTCATGTATAAGGTCAGCAAAAATTCCTAAGACTGCACGCTGGAAAGTGGTAGGTGCATTACATAGGCCAAATGGAAAAAATCTATAGGCATATGTTCCCCAAGAACAAGTAAAGGTGGTCTTTTCCTGATCTTCAGGTGCTATCAATATTTGGTTGTATCCACTATACCCATTGAGGAAATAAAAGTATTGTTTCCCAGATAGGGTATCTAACACCTGGTCAATAAATGGTAAAGGGAAATAATCCTTAAGAGTGGCCTTGTTTAACTCTCGAAAGTCAACACAGATATACCATTTCCCTGTAACTTTCTTTGGAACTACCACCAGAGGAGATACCCACTTACTATTAGAAATTGGGTAGATGAAACTAGCATTGAGGAGTTTTTGTAGTTCCTCTTTAACTATATATTTCAAGGCTGGATTCATCTTTCTCTGAAGCTTCCTTACCAGTTGTATGTTTGCATCTGTGTAAATATGGTGAATACAAGTATCCAGGTGTATACCCTTCATATCAGTGTATTCCCATGTGAATGCTCTAGTTTGAATTTTAAGAACTTTTAGTAACTGCTCTTGTTGATTTTCATTTAAGCCTGCGCTTATATGTAAAAATGTTTCAGGACTAACCTTACAAGGTACGATATAGGACCCTATATGTTATTCAATTGCAAAGACACACGGTCTATTTGTAAATTTGGAAACGCTCATATTCTATTGAAATTCATCTCCAAAAATTTGATCAAATTGGGAAAAGGACTAGGAAAATCTATACATGTTGTTTACGAAACAAATTGATTCAACACATTTTCAGTAGTTTGTTCTTGAAGTTCCCAGGAGCAGTCATTAACAAGTGAAAGTTCCTCCAAGTTTTCATCCCCAAAAGGACAGTCTAACCACCATAGGTTTTCGGTCACTGGTTGTGCTGGTGGGTATAGAGCAAGTTTCCGTGTAGATATCCCATCAGAGATGGTCATCTCTCCATCCCTACAGCCTATGAATGCATTAGCAATGACTAGCCACGGTCTTCCCAAAATAATAGGGTGTCCTTTGGAAGGATCCGTTGATTGTATGACAATAAAGTCCACGGGATACTCCCATGAAGTCACTGATACAATAATATCATCTAAGATTCTAGCATGCTATACAGTGGTGCAGTCAGCTAATTCCAACATTGTTCAGGTAAGATGGAGAAACTGTCCTAACTGCAGGGTTTCCAAAACTGTGGTGGTCACTATGTTAATAGAATCCCCCAGATCGATAAGTGTGTTTCCTATAGCAGTGTTAATGATAATAACAGTTACCACAGGATTCCCTGGATTCGTATATTTTGCAATTCTAGGTTGATCTGCTATGCAATCATACATTTCACCTATGACATGAATTGTCATAGGGTCTTTCTGTTTCTTACCTGGTATTTTGATGCAGAGTTACTTTTTCACCTTTCTATCAATTGGTATGTCTTTAATAGTTTGTAATAAACGAATTTTGATACAAATATTTTTCAGTTCATTGATAATATCATACTCTAGGTAAATTGCAGGTTTCTCTATTGCTAGACGCTCTATATATGGGGGTATTCTTTCTTCTCGAGTTACTTCTTTCTGAGGATGGTTATGAGTTGAAACTTTTGGAATAACTACATCCATGAGAATGACATCATTCAAGGTTTCACTAGATATTTCTTCTTCTTCGTTCTCTTCATGAATGACAATTGATGATTTGGGTTGGTTGTTCAAAACTCTTCCAGGTCACAATTGAATTTCATGCACCGATGCAGTTGAAATGACATAAGATGGAAGAGGTTGCAAGTCAATGCTATTGAGAGCTTGAGTTGGTTTATTTTTAGGGTTTGGTATCGATTGTGAAGGTAATAACGTAGGTCTTGGGGGATTAATGTTCTGGAAATGGCGGGGTTGATGCATGATAGGGGGTAGTGGAAGAGGAACATACCTAGGAAAGAGTTGCTGGATATTAGGTGGGTAAGGATAGTTAGGCAGAGGAGTAGGTGGTGATTGAGCATATGCTTGTCCCCTCCATCCATGTAACCATTGCTAATGCTGAGCATTTTGAGGAGGATAATAAGGTGGCCAGTTTTTCCAATTCGAGGTGTTCCATTGTTGAGGTGGTTGGTAAGAGTGATAATAGGGTGGGAGTTGTGGTAATGGATCCTGACATAGAGGTTGGTCTCTAGGTTTCCAAGGCCTCCTAGATGTTTCACCAACATTCCCGCTCTTATATATGGCTTGTAACCTAGGAAATGATGGACAGTTTTCAGTTGGATGATCCTCTGTGTAAAGGTGACATACTGAAACATTATTTAATGGGAATTCCCATTGGGGATGTTTAGTCATGCATCTAGGACAAAAAATGCTCATCGATGCACGCTCTTCCTCTTGTCTCTTCTTAGCTTGTAATGCATCTATTTGGGAACCCATTGCTCCTAAAATATTTGTTTGGAATTTTTCTAATAGGTTTCCCAATTCTATCCTTGTGACTCCACCATAACCAAAAGTATTTCCTTTTAGATTTCTATTATAAGATTCCCAAAAGTTCTTTCCACTTTTTCCTCTACTTATGGAGTAATTCCTACACATCTCACAGATTTCTGCAAAAGTTTTATGAGATACATCTCCAGATGCCATGAGGTTACTGTTTTCTAAAAAGTCTTCTGAGATTCCCTTAAGGAAGAGAGTTATTGCTGCATATTCTCGAAGGTCATTATATTTTGATTTATGTAATACATAGTTGAATCTTTTGAGATAATCCTGTAGGATCTCGTCTTCAAGTTGTTGTATCTTGAAAATGTCATTTCGAGAGTCCTTGGGTTTGTAATAATCTTTATATTTATGTAGAAATGCAGTTTTCATATCTTCCCAAGTTCTGATCTTAAATTCTTCCTAACCCCATAAACCATCTCAAAGCATAATCTTTCAGTGTGGCAGGAAAACGTTTTAACTTTTGGGCATCTTTCAAGTAATTATAGCTTCTACACAAAATGTCGAATTCAAATAAAAATGTATCCAGGTCCTCACAACTCTTCCCATAAGAGGTAGGTACTGAGGAAGGAGGGATGTTTTTCATGGTCACATTTTGTGTAGTATCTAAAATAGGAAATCCAAAAGTACCTTCAGTACGCTTTCCTACTTCCTCCTCATCTTCATTGTGTCTCACTTCATCATTGTCTTCATTTTCTCCTTCTCTCTCCATGTAGACTTTATTTCTAAAGAGAGTAAACCTAGATGGTTCCTTTCTTGGTGACAATAAGGCATCCCAATGCTCTTTTTCGGGGAAATGTTTCCTCCGGTGAGAAGATTTGTCATCCACGTGAGAGTCAATTTCTATAGGAATTTTAAGTTCTATAGTTGGTGTTTCAATCTGTGAAACAACTATAGTTGTAGAGTTTTCAAGGAGAGCGTTTACTAGTTTAGGATCAACAAAATCTACCAAATTTGGACGCCCTACTAGTGTAAAGGCTGTGTTGTTGGGTTTTGGAAATAATGGAGGATTAAGGGGTTCTAATGGTATATCTTTTCGAACTTCTTCTTTCCTAAGTTCAGTCTCAATGTGGTCCTGAGGTTCTCTTGATAGGGCTTCTTTATGGACTGACTTCTCCGATGTTTTAAAGGCAACCCCCGAATGGTTTCCATAAAGGATTTCTTTAGCTTTCCAAGTAGGAATATCCCCTTTGTGTGTTTTATGATACCTTTCCACTAAGTTAGTGGTCGGGGTGGCACACCCCCCGTAAAGGTTAGTAGGAATTTTAGTGGGGTTTTGGGGACTAGTTTTAACGTGTCTACCTTTTGAATCTCTAGGTCTATTCATGAAAGCATAACTAAAATTAAAGCAAAACCTAATTGCATTACTACTACTGCTTGGTTTTGGGGATGCATGTTATAACAGATGCGCAGGTTCTTACCTCTCGTCTTACCACTCACCCGCCACAGCTTATCACTAAAATTCATCAGGAAATTCTACCCATCTACAACTCCCTGGCAACGGCGCCAAATTGTTGGTATAATTTATCTCTACTAAATTTCCAATATTAATTATCAACCAGGGTTTCTACACTTAGAGTTGTGACACAGTATGTGCTGAGGTAGAAGGTAACCTAGGATGTTTATCATGCAAGTCCTATTATAATTTCAACTAAATACAATTTAAATCTTTCAAAATGAAAAACCGAGTTATTAAGAAATAACTTTCAAAATGAAAAACTGAGTTACTAAGAGATAATATTTTTTAAAATATGAACTATCGAACGGATCTAAACCAAACCTAGTAACTTGAAAAGATTGCAATACAATTTCAAATGTAAAGCCAACTTAACTATCAATTCAAAACTAATGCTATGCTATTCTAATCTAAGAACAAGAATTGAGATTACAAAATGAAACGAAACCACTATTCTAGAAAGCAATGCTTGATTGAAAACAAACTATACTACAGAAGCAAAAACTATTAAACAATCATTCAAACCCTAAGTAATTTCTAACCTATTCTAGGAATTGAAAAGCTAATTTATTATGTGAAATCAAAGTTCTGAGAGAAAAACAAATACAATTGTAATTAACTATTGAAAGACAGGAAAAATATGCTACCTTGAGAAAGACAACTAATTAATTACCCTAAGAAATCCAATCCAACACCTAACTACAAATTGAAGAGAATGAAATGCTACTCTAGGGTTTAAACATGTAGTAACAACTAATAGTTCAAAACAATAAATGACTCATAAGCAAATTTATCTAAATTATCTAACTCCAATCTTCTTGAGAGATTATGTCAAGGTGACTTACAAATGCTACAGAAATACAAAAAGGAAGTAAATCTATGTTAACTTCTAGAAAGATATGAAAGCTAAAAATGGACCAATTACAAGGGAATTTAAACATTGCAAACTAGCACTTATTCATTAAGCAAATGACATCTGAGAACCTAGTTACACTACCTAAATTCAATCCAAATGAAATACTACTTAACAATTCCACTCTACTGAAAAACACACACTCTGAGTTATTCTATCTCTAATGACTATTTCGTAGTTAAAACATGCAATGCCTATCAAACTTCTAACTCTACCCTATAAAGACTTCAAGCTATTCATAAAACATCAAATACAAAAACAACCTAAACTTGGAGTCTGTAAGTAGACCTATAGTTAATCATAAAACAATAACTCGAATGGCTGGAAACAAATTCAACTTGCAAGCAAATTTACAACATAAAACAAAGTACTGCTAATCTACCTCTACAACAAACTAAACTATCTCAATCATCCATAAAAAACAATACAAACTAATCTACAATTGAAGAGAAAATCTATACTAAACTATTTTATGTAAACCATGAAAATAACTTGGAATGACTGCATCTTGAAATTCAAATGAGACTATTTTTGCTTGAGTTTAATCAAACACCTATTTCTATCTTCTTGCACCTACAGAAATGAAATGGATTGAAACATAAATGGAATTGATAAGGTCTACAATAACAAAACATAAATGAAATACTGACTGTAAATTCAAATGCTAACCAGCTACAAGATATAAATGAAATACTAAATCTAAGAATTGAAACCCTAGCTAATTACAAAACACAACTGAAAATGCTGAACATGGATTGACAGTGCGAAAGCCTAGTATGTACGACAAGCTGAATGACAGAAAATACACAAATTATAACAGAGAAAAGTTAAATTGCTTTTATACATACTGAATTCATGAGCACAAGGAAAACAATTTGAATCTATGAACATTCCACAAGACTAAATATCAAATCACTTAGCTATACAACGAAGAGGGAAAACAACACATATGCATAGTTGAAGCCGCTATCTTTGAGAGGCCCTTCTCAAGAGACAGAGGTTGTTCCTACACTACTCAGTCACTAACCATGAAATAGAAAATGAAATCAACAGTTGAACAGAGTTTTGATATTAAAATCGGAAGCAAATTTTACAAAGTGTTTTTCATTCCCTTATACACAAACCAAGACAACTTTTTATAACGATTTACAATGGAGAGAGGGTCGACCCTTTCAGTGATCGACCTCTCTAATAATAGAATGTCTCTAAATGTTGGAAAACGACTTCATTGATGAACAGGCCATTTTTCCCCAAATTGTGCATGTTGGTTTCTTAAATGTGGGCAATGGAACCGTTGGATGCTTGGGCAAGTTATGGAGCGAATCTTTAATGGAAGAAGCTAATGAGCCATGTGTTAACACCTGATTTTTACACCTCATAAATATCAAGTGTGAAAAGAATAGGGTTGGAGAAACATACCTAATAAAGGTTTGAAAGCTCTAGTCTTCCTCCATGGTTGAAGACCAGAATATGGAAAAATTAATATACAAAGGGATAAGAGGGAATACCCCATGAGAAATTCACAAAGAAGTAGGGGTAAGAGCCTTCTAAGTGAATGAATAATCCCAAAATCCTAAGTCCGATAGCCTAAAGTAATATGAGGGTTAAGTCTCGACCGAAGAACCGTCATGGAGGCAAAGCGGAGCCAGATCCACGGTCCAAGATCCATCTCATCAAGAAGCTGTCTGATGGATAACCAACAGGGTGGTAGCGATGGGTGATACCACCGGACAGATGGCAACTGGAGGACTCATCGTGGGGAGAAAAGCGGTAAACGAAACCACCACAAGGGCGCGAGATACCAAGATGGTAGAGGCATATAGTGATCCACGGTGCGGAGAGTGGGTGGCCTAGATCGACGGTGCGGAGATGAAGGAAGATGCACAAAAGAACAGACAGTGGGCCCCATCGTTGGGAAAGGGTGGAACATTAAAAAGGCCGCTCATCTCTACTGTAGATGCAAAGTGAAATAAGATCTACGGTCCAAGATCCATCTCATCAGGAAGCTGCACGATGGATACCTAAGAAGGCGGTTGCGATGCATAAAACCATTGGACAGGTGTCAACGCCATAGGCGATCGCGAGGAAGGAAAGTGGTATCCAAAACCACTCTGGGAAAGTTTCGATGATGTTCCGTGGATGTGTGTTATCAGTGAAATGACATACAGTGGGTCCTACCTGGGATTCGACAGAGGGAAGGAATAAAATGTCACATCAGGAGATTAAATAATGGTTTAGATCCGATGACCGAAAATCACCCATGGAGAATTAGCGGCCGGGATCATCGGACAAGTGGTGGATAAGACCAAGGGTTAAGTGAAGAACATTTATATATAAAACCCTCAGTGGTTGTTGTAGGCATTTGTTTATTCGGAAAACTGTCAAGGTTTGGAAGTTTCTCGGTGGGTGGGAGACAGCGAGGGTGACCGGGGTTTCGACAGGAACATCCTAGAAGATTTGCTGGCAACAGGTAGGCCCTTCCGATTGAGACTTGTCAGTAAAGTAGATAATTCAGTAGAAATCATGGAAGAAGGTCCCGCCGTGAGCACAAATAGAGTTAGGAATGCCCTGGAAGACAGGGATTGTAGTATTTTTGACGCAGTCACCCGACTTGCCCGTGATTGACTTTTTCCAAGGTCTGTCTAGATGGAAGGGGTTTTTTCCTAGAGAAGTGATGTTCCAGTGCCGGTACAGGAGTTCGATGGCTGGTCTCCAAGCAGTTGGGTCAAAATGCAAAAAAATCACGCGGTCGCACCCTGGCAGGCTAGTCTCCGGAAGACCCTGTATCAATTTCGGTCAGGGCTATAATGACCTGCGAAGAAAGCTATCTTTCAGGACCTCGGCCTTGTGGACCCGAAGGTCATCTTAGGAATAGCAATGGTCAACGTGTTTTGTCAACATTCTTCCAAAGGTCGTTGGGCCTTTGTAATTCCCTACCACAAGCCCAACCTGAGCATTAGGGTTAATTTCCACGACTTCTCAAGTGTCCAAAGTAGCGATTGGTCTGTCTAAAAACATAGGTGGGTCAAGATTAAACCCCAACATGGGAGAATTTCTGGCTAAAGGTATCCTTCCACAGGGAACATTTTCCTGGTATTAATAGCTTTTGGCCCTGTTTCTGGGTAAAGGAGAAGGGTCAGAACTAGTAGGCAGAGAAGATCTAGATCCCAACCTTACTAAGATGAAGACTGAAGTTTTCGAAGGGGTTATATGTATCACAAAGGTGTTGGATGCTTACGACTAAGAAGTTGGAAAATAGGAGGAGCCTAGAGAAGGTTTGTAAAGGAGGAGTGAAAAGAGAAAAAAGTCTCTTGTGTAGATTTGGAGATTGGCTCGAAAGAGGATAGAGATAATGTGACCCACGTATTTCAAAGCGTGTGGGAAAACATGAGATTAAGTGTTGTCACACAAGAGACGTCAGAAGAACGTACCTGCCAAGGGGATCCCTGAATGTCAGCCCAGATGATTACCGGTATGATGGAAGGCACTTTTGCATCATCATTTTCTATGCCATCCATCTAGAACGACGTCGCTGAGCATGCTGAAGGTCGCCTCAAAAGCCTTAGGCATCAAGGTTACCTGGTTGAAGATACCAATAGATTTATCATGGCAATAGTGACTACTTGTAACTGCCATCATCAACCACAACAGTTATGGATAAAGTTCTCACGTTTTTTATCAGAATGTTGGTATAAGAGAAAGGTGGTGCACCTGGTGTTTCGACCGTATACCCTGTTGCTATTTGGCTCATGGAGAAAGGGTGGAAAAGTGAAGTGATATTCATGTCGGAGCAAGTGTGGGGTGAGATGGAGGAAAACTCTACTCCTCCACCTCTTATAGTATTGGACCTCATAGAATCAAATTCTGCCAATGAAGAAAAGCAGCCTGATGGACGACAAGTGTCCAAGGGAGACCGGCAAAGAACGAAGAAAGAGAAACGCGAAATCAAGTAGAGCAGCCAACCATCTGTGGAAATAATTCATGATTTCGTACTCTCCACTAAGGGAATGACACCTATCTTGCCAGTGAGAGCATCAAAGGCCGACAACTCATTGAAAGTGGAAGATTTCCTTGACTCACAAGGTCATTTGTGAACCCAGGGTTAAAACAATCCTCTGTCTATAATATTCCGTTCCTTGTCTTAATCGGTCTGTTTGAGGTATAATACATATGTAATATTTTTTGAGGCGGCTTAATGGATAGCTAGCTGGAACTTTTATGCTTACTATGTTTACTTTACTATGATGTTAATTTCATTTGGTAATAATACCGGCAATGTAAAAAGTAGTTAGGACGGCTCTACCTGTTTTTTGTTTGGAAAACAGTTGTGGAAAACCGATTTTTGATGAGATGGCATATGGCTGTAACTATTTTCTGTTTTGAAAGAGCCGAGCCTAGAGCTCAAAGGTGTCTATATATACATTTGTAATCGAAGGCACAAGGGTTGGAAATCTTATGAAAAAGTTATTTGTGTTTTGATGATCATTTTGTAAGACTTTTTTCTTTGAGCTGTTTAATAGAAATTTGCAGAGCTGAAGCCTATGTTTTTTACAAGGATTCTTGTGTAATCGGTCTAGTAGTCTGTATCTTTCTTTTCCCATGTCCAAATGTGTTTCTCTCTTTGTAATTCCATTTTGTGTTATTTCCTTCATGCTTAGATCAGGGTAACAGCTAAGTAGAAATCATAGAGATTATGGTCTCCTTAGCTTATTCCAAGTATTTCACAAAATATATTCTACTAAAGTCGATGTAGGATTCATCCTCGTTAGATGCCTTACATTGATGGATTGCTTCTTTTCTCTTATGTTCCACAAATTAAAGCTCTTTGACTATTAGCTGCTTGTTATCTCACCCTTATGAATGCGTTTGCAGAGTCTTTGTAAATATTGCTTTCAGAATTTGTTAAAGGTGACTCCATCGCCCAAATGAAATTCATGCGTTTTCAACCAAATATTTCTTGAATCCTTTCCGTTTCCTAAACAGAAATCTGATATTCTGTATAATTGTTGTAATTGAATATCTTAGCCATGAATGTTGGTGTTCCTTTTCACATTATTGACAATCTTGATTATTCCAGTCTTTTTCACGAGATCGTAGAGAGAGCCCTCTCTGTTTATGTTTGATCAGAAACGTAAACCAAAGAATGGTTAGTAGTTAGCCGAGATTATCCTCTTTCAGCCTTGGGGGTCAGTTTTGGTGTTAACACCATGTATACCAGGTGGGAAACAAAACCCATGTCTCTCTTGGCGTCTTTAATGCATCCATGTAGGCAAACAAATGGTTTTTCAAGTACAAACGATGGGTTGAATGGTCGTCCCTATGCAAATGAGAGTCTGAATGAACTTCCGCATGAGAACCATATCCTATAGTAGCAAAACTATATGCCCAATAGATTTAGAAATGTTAAGTTGATGTTAATTTGCCACATAAGATGATAATCAATGAAGAATCATAGGAGAATTAAATGTATTTCAAAGAATAGATACCTGAGTCCATATGGATGTCTAAACAATGAGAAATATGAACTTGAGGCATTAAAAATGACAAAATGGTATAACTGTAGCACGATCATGGATCAAAATGATGACAAAATTGGGCATCAACACTATAGTTGACCATGGTTGACTTTGGTTGAATTTAGTTTACCATAGTTGAATTTGGTTCACTATTGTTAACCATGGTCAACCATAGTCAACCATGCTTAATAACCAACCATCTTTAATAATAATATTATTATTATTAACCAATTGTAGTTCGTTAATAAATTACTATTTTCACAATTAAACAACCATGGTCAACCATCCTAACCATATGGTTGACTTTGGTTAACGATGGTTAACACTGATTGACTATAGTTGACCACGGTTGACTATCGTTTACTATGGTTGACCATGGTTGACATTGGTTGACCGTGGTTGAACATGGTTGACCATGGTTTCCTTTGGTTGACCAAGGTTGACTAGGTTTAACCATGGTTGACTATGGTTAACAATGGTTAACTATGGTTCACCATGGTTACCATGGTTGATTATGGATGACCATGGTTGAACATGGGTGACTATGGTTGACAATTCTTGACTTTGGATGACTTTGGATGACTTTGGTTGACCATGGTTGACCATGGTTGACTATGGTTGACCATGCTTGACCATGGTTGAATTCAATCCAAGCTCGACTTCAATCCAAGGTTGAATTTAATCCATAGTTTTTAAGTAACATTGAGTTTTAAGTAAGGTTGAATTCAATCCAAGGTTAGCCTCAATCTATATGTGACTTCAATCCAAGGTTCAATCCAATCCAAGGTTGACTTAAAGGTTGACATCAATCCAATATTAACTTCAATCCAAGGTTGACTTCAATCCATGGTTGAATGTAATCCATGGTTGAATTCAATCCAAAGTTTAATTCATTCCAAGGTTGACTTTAAGATTGACTTCAATCCATTATTGACTTCTAAGAAAGGGTGAGCTCAATCCATAGTTGAATTTTAAGCAAGGTTCACTTAAATCAAAGTTTGAGTTCAATCCATGGCCGACTTCAATCCATAGTTGAGTTTTAAGTAAGGTTGACTTCAATATAAGGTTGAATTCAATCCATGGTTGAATTCAATCCATAGTTGACTTAAATCCAATGTTGACATCAATCCATATTTGACTTCAATCCACACTTAATGTTTTAAGAAAGGTTGACTTTTAAGCAAGCTTGACTTCCTTAAGTTCAATCCAAGGTTGACTTCAATGCATGGTTAACTTCAATCCAAGGTTGACATAGTTTGGCCATAATTAACTATTGGTTGACCATGGTTCAACATAGTGGAATATGGTTGAAAATTGTTTACTAGGGTTGACCGTGGTTGACTTTGGTTTACCTTAGTTGACCATGTTTGGCTATGGTTGAATATGGTTTACTTTATTTGACTACGGTTGACTTTGGTTGACTAATTGACTATGATTTACTATAGTTGACCATGTTTTACTATGGTTGACTCTGGTTGTCCATAATTGATTTTGGTTTACTATGGTTGACCATGATTGACTTCAATCAAAGGTTGAATTCAATCCATGGTTGAATTCAATCCAATGTTTGACTTCAATCCATATTTGAATTTAATCCACACTTGGCATTTTAAAAAAGGTTGAATTCAATCATAGGTTGAGTTCAATCCAAGGTCGACTTCAATCCAAGCTTGAGCTCAATCCATAGTTGAATTTTATGCAAGGTTGACTTTAAATGACTATGGATGACTAAGGTTGACAATGGTTGACTATGGATGACTAGGGTTTACCATGGTTGACTTTTGTTGACCTTGTTTGACCATGTTTAGATATGGTTGACTATGTTTGACTATGGTCGACTTTTGTTGGCCATAATTGAATTTAGTTTACTACGGTTGACCTTGATTGAATACGATAAAATTTGTTTGAATTTGGTTGACTAATTCAATATGGTTGACTATGGTTAACTTTGTTTAGCCGCAATTGACTATAGGAAACTTTGTTTTACTATGGTTGACTTTTGTTAATTAATAGACTATTGTTGACAATGGCTAACCATGGTTGACTTTGGTTTACTATGGTTGACTATGTTGAATAGCTTACTATGGTTCACTTTGTTTGGCCGCAATTGATTATGGTTAACTATGTTTGACTTTGGTTGACCATAGTTGAATTTGATGGAATATGGTTGAACTTGGTATACTTTGGTTGACTTTGCTTAAATGTGGTTGACTTTGGTTAACTATTTCACTATGGTCAACTACAAATGACCATGGTTGACTATGGTTGACTATGATTGACCATGGTTGAATATGGTTGGGCATGGTTCACATGGTTGAATTTAGTTGACCATGGTTGACTATGGTTGAATATGATTACCATGGTTGACTATGGTTGGGCATGTTTCAACATGGTTGAAATTGGTTGACTTTAGTTGACCATGGTTGACTTAGTTTGGTCATAATTGACTATTGGTTGACTATGGTTCACCATGGTGGAATATGGTGTACTATGGTTGAATATAGTTAAACAAGGTTGACTGTGGTTAACTTTGGTTGACCTAGGTTGACCGTGTTTGGCTATGGTTAACTATGGATTGCTTTATTTGACTACGACTAGATTTAGTTGACTAATTGACTATGGTTGACTGTAGTTTACCATGTTCAACTATGGTTGAATTTGGTTACCAATAATTGAACTTGGATTACTATGATTGACCATGATTGACTATGATTAACTTTGTTTTACTATGGTTTATTTTGGTTGACTAATTGATTATTGTTGACTTTGTTTGGCCATAATTGACTATAGTTAACTTTGTTTGACTATGGTTGAATTTGGTTGGCTAATTGACTATGATTGACCATGGTTGACTTTACTTTACTTAGGTTGGCTATAGTAGACCGTGGTTCACTATGTTGAATTTTTTTACTATGATTGACTTTGGTTAACCATGGTTGAGTATGGATAACCATGGTTAACTATGGTTGAATAGGGTTAACTTTGTTTTTCCATAATTTACTATTGGTTGAACTTGTTTAACTTTTGACTATGGTTGAGAATGGTTGACTATAGTTGTTATCTTTAGATAACCATGTTCGACTATGGTTGACTTTGGTTGGACATAATTGGCTTTAGATTACTTTTGTTGATCATGGTTGACCATGGTTGATTATGGTTGACTTTGGTTTTCCATAATTGACTATTGGTTGATCTTGTTTTACGTTAGACTATGGTTGACTTTGTTTGGCCACAATTGAATTTTTGTTGAAATAGTTTGACTTTTGACTTTCATTGAATTTGGTTGACTTTGGTAAATTACGGTTGACTTTGGTTGGGTTTGCTTGACTATGGTTTACTAAGGTTGACTAAGGGTGGGTGTGGTTTACTTTGGTTGAGTATGGATGACCATGGTTGACTATGGTTGGATATGACTTACCATGGTTGGCTATTCTTGATGGTAGTTGGCTATCGTTGACTTTGGTTGATATTGATATCATATGGTTGACTATGCTTGACTTATTGTCTTGATTATGGGTGACACCAGGATTGACTATGATTGGATTATTATGTTCCTTAGGGGTTATATCTCATTTCAATGTTCGTCTAAAGTTATGTCTTAATGTGACATCTGTGACATTATGACATATCTCTAGATGAACATTTATGTGTGATAATGTCCTCAAGTATTTCCACTATTTAAATTAATATATGTTGCGTTATTGATATAAGTATGTCATTTTACACACTTTTTAATAATGGTTACAACGAGGTAAATTAATTTAATTTTAAATAAACCAATCATAGATATTTGCTTTATGTTTTGAGATAAAAGTAGTTATTTGCTTTCCAATTTATGATAAAAGTTGTTGGTTTAGAAACTTTTGTGGTAAGTCTTACTCACAAGCAAATAAATTCTTTGGTGTTATTTTTTCGATGTTATTTTGTTCAAATTATAAGATAAATAACAAAATGAGTTTAAAGAGAGATCTAATTTTATTTTTTTAAATTTGGTGAACTTTCAAACATTTAAAATCTTCATTATTTATTTAAAAATTATCTTAATAGAAGTTCATTATAAAGTGTAAGATTATATACTCTTTTTACATTTTGATATTTTTGTGCCGAGAGGCGCTCTATAGCCCAGTATGAGGGAGATATTGTAACATTTTTCGATATTATGTCCACCATAAATAATATTTCCAAGTATGAGGGAGATGTTGTAACATTTGTTCCTAACAAAAGAATAATAAAAAATAATAAATATTATGTCAATTATTAATAAAAAGACATTTATTTTCGTTTGAATGAAATCAATGGCTATATAATACACCAGAGCTAATATACATAACAACAATAAAAATTATGATCAACGGTGATATCTCTGCAATTGGATGCGGCTTGAAGTTTGTCGTTTAGGGTTTTTTCTTCACCTCGCTCGACTTGCCTGACCACTATGTTCCTGGGGAGCCCAGTTCGCCAACCCTAGTCATAGCGCGATAGCCCCGCATGGGGGGGGAATCCCCCTCTGCAGTCCTCCTCGGTTGTTCCTACCTCAAATGGAACAACAAAGGCACCGGTTGTGGGATAGAGTGAGGAAATTGGTGAGGGATCTAGCTCGAAGGACCCTGCAGGGAAGAAATGGAAGCCTAGGGGTTGTAATCCCAAATCTGCAGAGATCCTTGCTCTTCAAATCAAATCTGAGAAGCTGCGAGAATGAGTTGAACTCTGGAATGAAAAATCCCCAATTGGTAAGTTTATTGGAATTTGGCCAAGAGAGAAAGACCTTCTGAAATGGATCAAAACTTCTGGGAACCCTAAAGGGAATTATGACCTTCAGTTGGGATCAAAGGGTTTCTTCACTATCGTCTTCTTTAACCAAGAGGATAGAGATAGGGTTTTGGAGAGCATACCTTATTTCCTTTTTTCTTCAGGATTGTGTCTCATCCCTTGGAAGGAAATATTTAACCCGGATACAGAGGATATGAGCATTGCCCCGGTTTGGATTTGACTTTACTCTCTGCCCTATGAATTCTGGGATATGGATATCCTGAAGAATATTGGTAATACTCTGGGTGAATTTGTGAAAGTAGCAGAACTCACCAAACAACAACGCTACACATCCTATGCCCGGATTTGTGTCTATATGGACCTATCGAAGGAATTGTCAGAAACAATTAACCTCTCATGGGAAGATGAGGAATGGATCCAACAAATGGATTATGAAAATGTCCCATTTCATTATCATCATTGACATGCTCATGACCATTTCAGCGGGAAATTCCCACAAAAATGATGAAAAAACTGATCCTAAAGTGGTGCCTCTGGACAGTCGTGATCCCGATGGATTGACACAGGTCAAGAACAAGAAAAAGACAGCCCGCAATTCACACCAGGATCATCCTGCACGTTGCTTGATTGCTACATCCAACCGAGTTCAGACCCTTAATACTGTTGAAGAAGATCCGACTCCCCTGGTAAAGGCCCCAGGCATGGATCCCACTCCTACTGAGGCTCCCACTAGAGGCCTTGCCAAAGGCCAAACTGACCCGGCTCACCAATTTGTCTATATGGAGGAAGATCAAGGTGAGGAGGCAGTGGACATGGACCTTGGGGAATTAGACCTTGATTAAATTGAACACGAATGCACCAAGAAAGGTAAGGGTTATGTCTCTCGTAGAAAGATCGAGCTTCTTAAGGAGGCCATCCTAAAAACTAGTGCCTCTCCCCAACTTGGGATCACTAAGGAACCTCCAAAGAGCACCAAGCGAAAAAAACCAGAAGATAGTGAAAAGAGAGGCAGGAAAAAAAACAAACAAAGTATTGTCGAGATTGGTAGTAAGTCGATTGAATCTGGCCAATATCCAACAATTTGGGAGGCCTTTTCTGAATTTAATTAGGTTACCCAATGAAGGTCATCTCCTGGAATATCTGCGGGGTGAATCACCCTCGAAAGATCAAGACTCTGAGAAATAAGGTAAATAAGGAGAACCCTTGGATTCTTTGCTTATAGGAAACTAAATGTGGTTTTGATACAACGAAGGATGTTGGGAAAAAAATATCGAAGGGTTGTGATACAATGACTATTGATGCCCAGGGTATGTCTGGAGTTTTAGTGTTTCTATGGACCCAAAAGTTGTGTCTCTCTCAAACTTCTGGGCAGCGAGAGTAATCCTCTCGGCTAATTTCGATATTCTTCATACTCAAATCAAAGGAACTATCTCCAATGTCTATGGGCCTAGTATTTATCCTCTAAAGCAAGCTTTCCTGGACTCACTTGCTTGGGTGGCGAGATGGGTGGATGGAAATCCCTGGATCATCGGTGGGGATTCCAATTTAATTACCATACTAGAGGAAAAAAAGGCGGTAGATGAAGCTTAGGAGGAGAAAATGAAGCTTTTCGAGACTTCATTGCAACACATAATCTTATAGATATTGAGACTACCAATGCCTAGTTCACGTGGAATAATAAACATTGAGGTGAGCACCATGTTGACTCTTGGCTTGATAGGTTCCTGGTCTTAGATGGGATTCTCAATACCAGTGGTGATATCCACTCATTATTCCTCCTGTCTGTTGGCTCTGACCATTGGCATGTTAGTCTGCAATGGGGAGGCATGGGTCCTCCTTCCAAGAGACCTTTTCTCTTCGAACAATTCTGGTTGGAGCACGATGATTTCAAATCCCTTGTCTCCCAGTGGTGGCCCAGTTCCCCACCCACTGAAGGTACAAGGATGTACCAATTCCAACAGAAATTAAAATACCTCAAAGCCAAGATCCATACTTGGAATAGAGAAGAATTTGGGAATATTTTTTAGGAAAAAAAGATCCTCATTGGTCAACTAGAGGAAATCTAATGAAAAGGCGTGACTGCAGGGTATGATGTTGAGTTAAGACACCTTGAAGAGTCTACCACCCTCAAACTCAATGTTCGTGAATGGAAGGAAGAGATATACTGGAAACAAAAGTCTAGAAACAGATGGATCAAGGAAGGTGAATGCAATACTAAATTTTTTCACCCCTCGGTGATCCAAAATAGACAAAGGAATAGAATTCATCACCTTAAGACTACCAATGGAGCCTATATTGAAGATAGAATGGCCATGGAATAAGAGCTGGTGGATTACTTTGGAACCATCATGAAGGAGGACAGGGTTAACCATGTTGTTGATATTATGAAGATCACCCAATATATTCCCTCTTTGGTTTTGGCTGATCAAAATACCCTCCTAACAGCACCTATCACAATGTTGGACGTTGAGGAGGCTGTCAATCAAATGACAAGAGGAAAAGATCCCATCTCGGATGCATTCGCCACCAACTTTTTTCACTATTTTTGGGACCCAATGAAGCATGAATTTTGGTTGATTGTGGAAGACTCGAGACAAACCAGAAAGGTTCTCATAGCTTTCAATGAAAATTTCCTCACTCTCATCCCCAAATTTGATGGGGATGATTCCCTTGGTAAGTTTCGACCTATTTCTCTGTGTAATTTTGTCTACAAAATTATCACAAAAGCTATGGTGAATCGGCTGAATCCCATTTTTCCTAGCCTAATCTCTCCGGAACAATTAGGGTTTGTGGAAGAAAGAAAGATTTTAGACAATGTCATCTTGGTTCATGAGGTTTTACATTCATTAAGAGTCACCAAAAAGCTTAGCATGCTTTAAAAGCTCGATATATCAAAAGCTTATGACAAACTAAGATGGCAGTTCATGCATGAAATGTTGAGAGCCTTTGGCTTCTTCCCTGAACAGATTGAAGGGATCATCAATCTCACTTTGTCTTCCTTCTTCTCCATTCTCCTCAATGAAGCTCCTACAAGAACTTTCAATCCTTCTCGAGGCATCCAGCAAGGAGATCCCCTCTCCCCCTTCCTCTTTATTTTTATGGAGGAAGGATTAGGGAGAACGACTAAAGCCAAATCCTAGGAGAGAGAACTCAACGTGTTGTCTCTTCACCTGGGGGATGATGTGCAAACTCACCAACAATTTGTAGATGAAACGATGTTAATGGATCACCCCTCAGTCTAGGAAGCAACCTCTCTGAAGACTATTCTCTCCACCTTTTCTAATGCTTCTGGTTTGGAGGTCAACTGTGAAAAATCTCAAATCTTCTACTTCAATACCCCAAACATTAACCAAAGGAATATTAACCACATTCTTGGCTTCCAAGGGAGCTCCCTTCCATCCAAATACCTCGGCGCGCTGCTAGCTTCCAACATCATTAAGAAAGTTTCATGGGAGGATCTTCTTGATTGTATTGAACACAGACTCTCTAGCTCGACTCTGCGGCCTCTTAAATTAGACATCCAAGTCACCCTGATCAAATCTGTGATTTAGGCTATGTCGATTTATCTCTTTTCAGTTATGGCGGTGCCAAAATCGGTCATCAAGGAACTCCTCACTATTCAGCTTAACTTCCTTTGGGGCAGGAAGGTTGAACAACACAAATGGGATCTAGTTAGGTGGGAAAAGCTATGTCTTCCAAAGGCTCATGGGGGCCTTGGCCTGAGAGATCCAGAAAAAAGAAGTAATGTTATTTCCACTAAAATTTGGTGGAATTAGGTCTCCTCTATAATGGCTCCTTGGGATAAGTTGTGGCATGTGAAGTATGCCCCAAGTTTTTTCCAAAGAGACCTGATCTGTTTCAATTTGGAAACCCCAGGCTCTGTTATTTGGAAAACCTCCCGACAAAATCGAAGCATTATTCAGGATTATAGTTTTTGGGAAGTCAGGAATGGGGAGTCTGTAAAGTTTTGGGAGGATTCATGGCAACAATCTCTGAAACTTGCTAGTATGGACAATATGGCGATCATTCATGCCAATTGTAGAGTTGAGGGCCTCACCAAGCTCATCAAATAATGGAAACCTGATCCCAGCACCATTGCTTATAAATAATGGCATGACCAAAATTTGTGGACCCAGATAATCTCTGAGGAAGACTGGCTACGTATCCAGGACATCATTCAGGGATGATCTATCAAGTCTCAGGAAGGCCTTGATATACTTCAATGGGGCCACTCCACTAGGGGCATTTTTAATACCAAGGAAGCTTATACCATCTGGAATTCCACACCTGATGCTCTCCAGGATGAGATGTGGACAAAGATCTGGATAACCAATCCCTAGCCCGATGTTTCCACCTTTATTTGGCTGGTTTACTATCAAAAAATTATGACAGGGGATAATCTTCAGAAACGTGGTATCATAGGCCCATCCCAATCCACCTTGTTCCTGCAAAACAAGGAGACTTGATCCCACTTACTCGATGGGTTCCCTTTCATCACCCCCCTTTGGGATAGAGGAGCCGATATTTTCCGACGGTCCAACCGCTGCAGAGGAGACCCTCCTCGAACCATCAAGAATTGGGACCCTCAAGCATTCTCGAATCCCACTGTTAATTCTCTTTGGAATTCGTTCCCCGGTTTTTTAATGTGGGATTTTTGGAAAGAAAGAAACAAGAGGATTTTTCAGGATAAAACTTCTTCTGAGGATCATATTTGGACTAAGATTGAGAAGTATGTGCAGGAAACCACCCGCGTCACCTTATGGGATGACAAAGACTGGGAGGTCAGTGAGTCAGAGCAATGAATCCTGGTGGCTTGGGGTATCAGTAAAGACACTCAGAGTTACATCTGAAAGAATAAAAGAACCATCAATCTGAAAATCCCCGACTATGGACGCCCCCCCATACTAGCACTTTTAAGCTGAACTTTGATGGGGCTTCGCAGGGAAACCCAGGCCCAGCAGGATTTGGCAGAGTCATTCGCAATTGGTAAGGTGAAATTCTTGAGGTGTACTTTGGAAGCATTGGGGAGGACATGAATAACGCCATTGAGATGGAGGGTCTACTAGCTGGCTATCCAAATCAACTTGACCCCTATCACCTTCGAAGGAGATTCTTGCCTCATCATCCAACGTGCTTGTAACCTCCAGAATGGAAAACCTCCATCCAAGGTAACGGACAAATGGCGTCTTGCCTATGAGGTTGAACTATTAGCCACGTTCTTCATGACTCCCCATGCCTGGTCGTTTAGCCATGTTCACAGAGACGGGAATAGAGTGGCAGACCTATTGGAAAACGTTGGGGTCAATGATCCCATTCATATCCAAGCTGACTCCCTTAATTCATTTGGGAATGTCGAATGGTCCCACCGTTGTGCCATGCTGGCGAAAGGAGACACTTGTGTGATATCGCAGGGATTACAGGACACGAGGCCTCCCATCAATACAGATTCTTAGACACCTATTTTTCCTATGATGGTCAACTCGTAGGAAGCCCTCTACTTCAACTTGGGAACTGCAATCCCCTGCTTATTAAATTCATGCAGGGATGAACCAGTATGGCCTACCCCAATTCATAATAGTAGGAGCATACGAATGAGCCTCGGTCATGAGGATGATATCAGTAATCTCGCGGCTCGCATCAGAGCAAGGTTCGGCCGAAGTCATGAGTTTTAATTCTCCCAGGATGGCCAACCCTGCTACTTTCATGGGAATTTGGCTGAAAATTGCTATAAAAGGAAGATAGAATAGTGGTTTTTTCTGCATCGCGATGATTCTTGCTTAAGTGGTGCTATTAGTTCTGCCAATCTCAGAGTTATTTTCTAGAATTGTTGGGTGAGGTATTCTGGGAATTATGCTATGGCTCCGCGTAAGCAGCGGGATAAGAATCCTTGTCATGACCCAAAAAAGGGAAAGGCTCCTGCTGGGCGAGAGTAGTGTAAGGCTCTAGCGGCCGCTTGCTTCTTATATGACCATATCCCTAGGGTCATTAAGGAGGAATTGGAATGAGTTGAGCGCGACCTGTGGGCGACACTCAAGGCAATGTCTGGTGGTGATTTTGGGGCCAAAGTGGGCGAATGGGTAACGGACCCTGGAAATACAGTGGGGTGTCTTTCTGCCTACGACCGTATGTTGGCTACTTTCTAGCTTACAAAGGGTCTGCTCGCTTATGTTCTTATGGAACAAGAAAATAAATCTGTCGGAGATATGGAGCCTATTTGTGCGTGGAAAGCTCACAACCAGGAGTGCTCTCTTATGAACCATAAAATTGACCTTATTGCTGCAAAGTTGGGCATCCAGCCTCCTTCAGGCCCGGGTCCATCCTCGGCTGAAGGTGCCCGTCGTGCTCCTGTTCAAACTGCCGCTTCTATACCAGGTTTGCCATGTCTTGTTTGTCCCATTCACAACCCTGCTCCTCGGTCAACGGATGGAATTTGAGGCACTCCTCTTGGATGCCTAGATTTTGGGTAATAGTTTTTGTTTGAATTATGTCATTGTTGCTCTCTGGAGGGCTCTGAAGTTCGTTTTATTGTCAATTATGGCTCTAGTGGGTTACTGCACCTTATGGTTGGCTATTGGAATTTGGTTTTTTGTCGACAAGTGTTTCCCGATACTATTTAAAGTATGCAATTTCTGTAATAGATCTGGGATGGTTGGAACTCTGTTATATGTTTGGGTTGGGGGAGTAGTTTGCGCTGTCAAGCATTTTTGGGCTTTGATTTCACTCAGTAATCTTTGTAATAGGTTTGGGTTGGATAAAACTCTATTGTTATATGTTTGGGTTGGGAAACTTATGTTTGGTTGACATCCTACCAGTCGAGCCACTCGTTTTTTCCGTTATGCAACTCTATTATAGTAATATAATCTCTTACTTTACAAAAAACAAAAAACAAAAAAATTATATAAAAAAATAATTTGGGTCCAGAATCTGTGGCAAATAGAAGGGAACCAACAAAGAGGGAATCTGAGCAAGTAAACATTTATGCGAACACGTAATTTTAAAATTAATTTAAAATTCTTATTAAAATAATGTAATTTCAAATTCTTATTTAAAATTCTTATTAAAATTCACCTACACCATCGCCCTCCACACATAAACCCTAGGAAAGTTTTAAAAAAAGAATTATAAAAAACAATATTTTAGTAAGCGTTTAAATAAATTATTATTAGATAAAAACTTACATAATGTTGAAACATTATCACATTAAATATAGGAAAATAGCATTAAATTTAAAATTAAATTTAAAATAAGAATTTGAAATTAAACTATTTTAATAAGAATTTTAAATTAGTTTTGAAATTAAATTTAATAAGTATTTAAACTATTAAATTCAAATTCTTAATTTAAACTATTTAATTTAAATAATTTAATTCAAATTCTTATTAAACTATTTTAATAAGAATTTGAAATTAAATTTGAAATAAGAATTTATTTTAATTTTAATATCATTATAAACTATTTTTAATGAATATAAAAGATATTTAAATAAGAAGGTTGGATATAGGATTTAAGGTTTTTTCAATTATATTTTAAATAAGGTTTTTAAAATATAATTGAAAATATAGTAAATTTATGAAATATTATAATATGATAATATTTTAAAAAGTTTAATATTTTAATAATCATATTGAAAATATAGTAAATTTATGGAATATTATAATATGATAATATTTTAAAATTTTTAATGTTTTAATAATTATAATGTTTTAATAATTTAAATTAGGTATTTTTAAACATATTTTAAATTAGGTATTTTTTAATATAATTACAAATATAGTGAAACTGAAAAAGTGTCATATTTGAAAATATATTGAATTTCATTATCATGTACAATGAGTTTTATCCTTGCATAGATTTCAGTATATGGTGTTTTATCCTTGCATAAATTTTAGTGCAGCTGTTAATGCATGGACGCATAGATTTCAGTGTAGATTTCATGGATGCACAAATTTTAGTGTAGATTTCATAGATGCATAAATTTCAATGTATATGTTAATGCAACATTTTTATATAGAGTCTGAACTAAAAATGGAAGATATGCATGCGGAAGATGCTATGAGACAAATAGGAGAAGAACAAAAAATAGAAAATGTCGAACATCAGAAAGCATATCAAGAAAGAAAATCTAACGAAATGACAGCAAAAGAACGAGAAGAAGACATGAAACGAAAAACAGATCAACAAAAAGAAAATCGAAAAAGAAAGTTGGACAAAATGACAACAGAAGAACGAAAAGAACAACGAAAATGAAACGCGGATCGACAAAAAGAATATAAAAAAAGAAAGTTAAACAAATTGACAACAAAAGAATGAGAAGAACAAAGAAAATGAAACATTGTCCGATAAAGAGCATTATCATGTACAATGAATGTTATCCTTGTATTGATTTCAGTGTATGGTGTTTTATTATTGCATAAAGTTAGTGTAGCTGTTAATGCATGGACGCGTAGATTTCACTGTAGATTTCATGGATGCATAAATTTTAGTGTAGATTTCATAGATGCATAAATGACAGCAAAAGAATGAGAAGAAGACAGGAAACGAAAAGTAGATCAACAAAAAGAATATCAAAAAATAAATTTGGACGAAATGACAGCAGAAGAACGACAAAAACAAAACGCAGATCGACAAAAAGAATATCGAGAAAGAAAGTTAGACAAATTGAGAGCAGAAGAACAAGAAGAACATAAAAAATGAAACATTGACCAACAAAGAGCATTATCATGTATAGTGAGTTTTATCTTTGCATAGATTTCAGTGTATGGTGTTTTATTAATGTATAAATTTCAGTGTAGATGTTAATGCATGGACGCATAGATTTCAGTGTAGATTTCATGGATGCATAAATTTTAGTGTAGATTTCATAGATGCATAAATGACAGCAAAAGAACGAAAAGAAGATAGGAAACGGAAAGCAGATCAACAAAAGGAATATCGAAAAAGAAATATGGACGAAATGACAGCAAAAGAATGAGAGGAATGACGAAAAACAAAATGCAGATCGACAAAAAGAATATCGAAAAAGAAAGTTAGACGAATTGATAGCAGAAGAACGAGAATAACAAAGAAAAAGTCCTTCAATAAGGCGATAAATATACTTCCTTGCATGCTTCAATGAAAAAGTCCTTCGATAAGGTGATACATTTGTTTGCGACAAATGACGGTGTAAACTGTCATAACAAGCGTTAATAAGAAGCCTAAATTTTCCCATTGCGACCAATATTGCTACATCTGTAAGAAGCAACTATTCTATGGAAGGAGATGATGAAGGGTTGCAACTTGAATTACTTATAGCCATAGGAGAAAGGGTAATGCTAACATCAAACCTATGGATTGATGAAGGACTCGTCAATGGCGCTCTTGGAGTTATACAACAAATTGTATATAACCCTAAAAGTTTGGGGGTACCATGGGATGAATAGTTTCCTAAAGTTGTTTCTATTCCATATATCAAAAGTGGTAATAAAAAACAACTTCCATTGAAACTTGTTTGGGGTTTAACAATCCATAAGTCACAAGGATTGAAATTGGAGAAAGCTACTATTAATATTGGAAAGCAAGAGAGGCAAGGTATGACATTTACAGCAATATCTTGAGTTAAAGATTTGGCAGGTCTACGATTTCAACCTCCATTCTCATATGATTGATATGAGAAGATGTCAAAACTACTAGGTGTGAATATAAGAAAAGATGAAGAAGATAGATTGAAAATGATCATGATGTGAACCATATTTTCATTTATTTAATCCTTACAAAATTATTGTCTCTATTTTCCAGTTAACCATTTACTCAATCCTTAACAATTATTACTTACATTATGATAATCCTCATAATTGTATCTGTGTTTTCAACTTAACCTATTCCTTACAATATGATAATCATCAAATATATATAATTCCATAATGCTAATCAAACGCCAGGTTTGTGTCACTGCCCACTACTGGAACCAGCCTAGATCCAAATTCGAGGCTCTATCGAGCGCCAAGAGGGATCAAATATCCCGAGGTGCAAACCTCTTCTTAGGTATTCCACTCAAGGAGCTATTCGAGGAGAGGTTTGCGCCTCAAGAAATTTGATCCCTCTCAGTGCTTGATAGAACCTAGGATTTGGATCTAGGTTGATTTATTCACAATTAGCTCTATATATATAATCAATTGATAATGCAATACTTTCAATATATATATATATATATATATATTGGTAATATAATACCTTCATATTTAAATATTTGTTTTGTAACTGAAATATTTATAAAAAAAATTCTTCTTCATTATAAAGATAAAACATGTTTTTGAATTAATATTTTAAATACTAATTATTAAAAAAAATTAAAAAAAATTTATTTAACTTTCAAATTAAAAAAATGAAATAAAAACCATTTAAAAATATTTTTTAATATATTTATGAAATAATAAATTAATTTTTTTAATATAATTATAAAATTATATATATATATATATATATATATATATATATAAGTTTATGGAACTTTATTTTAAAAAAAAGTAATTAAAATTATTCATAATATTATTCTTTTATTTGACTTTATTTATAAACAAATTAAACGACATTATCATGTTTTCGTAAATAATTTGTCTACTCATTAGATTAGTGAACATAATTATGTTAATAAATATTAAAAATTAAAAAAATGCAAATTTACTATTTTATATTACACATTATGTAAACCAATATATTTTTCAAATATTAATACTTTTGCCATACAAATATTAAATGTTATATATGGAAACATAATTATTTAAATTAATGAAAAAAATGTTAGATATCCAAGCATAAGTATACAACATTATTAAATATAACATATCCAAACAAAAATATAAATGTTTATTTATAAAATGAATTAGTTGTTTGTTTTTAAATATTTTATTGTGTGTGTATATATATGATGATGATGATTAATGTCTACTAAGACCAACTTTGGTCTATTGGACCTTAAAAAGGTATAATTTGGTTTGCTTTAAACTTTTGTTGAGCTTCACTATAGTTTTGACAAGTTACAAAGTTATCAAGGTTTGTATTGTAAAAAATACTATGAAACTCATATCTAATGTGGGTGTAAGCACGGCACTCTAAGAGAAAGTGATTTTCATCTTCAAAGCTCATAGACTCACAAAGATGGCAAACCCTTCCCCCCATGAAGTTTTGGGAATAGACCAACTCTCTGTGGCTATATTAATTTTCTTCTTTGAACGAGTTACTATCAAGAGATATTTCTGATCTTCCAAATTAAAGTTAATGACCTCCTTATAGTATTTTAGTTTTCTCTTAACCACTAAATTTTCCTTGCACCACAATACATTTTCTGGATTTAGCACCACCAAATCCAACAACATCCAGAAGAAAGAACTAGCTTCCTTCTTTGCGAATGTAATGCACAAAAGTGGAAGTATATATTTTGTTCTTTCTGTTCAACCATAAGTTATCAATTCCGTTCATCTCTATTATTTGTTATTTACCTCATACTCTATTTATAATTTCTATGTTTAATTTCTTTGTCAAGGTCTCTGCTACATCAACGAGAAAAACCCCACAATAATATACTGTCAGATAGTTCAAGCACGTGGCCATGTACGAGTGGGAAAATCTACCATGGATGTGGGCCTCTCGAGTTGAGCTGGTAAGTTTGATAGATTGATCGTGAAACCCTACACTTACTATAACATAGGCAAAGACTGACAGTTGGATTGTTGCAGGAATTACAACTATGGAGCAGCGGGGCAAAGCATTGGGTTCGACGGGCTGAACAACCCAGAGAAGGTGGGTCAAGACGCCACCATCTCGTTCAAAACGGCCGTGTGGTTCTGGATGAAAAACAACTGCCACTCCCCCATAACCCGAGGGCAGGGCTTCGGTGCGACGATCAAAGTCATCAACGGTGGGGAATGCAATGGTGGGAACAGTGGTGAAGTAACTAGCAGAGTTAACTACTACAACAAAATCTGTAGCCAGTTGGGTGTCGATCCCGGAGCCAATGTATCCTGCTAAATACTTGCATTTTGGTCAAGCTGTGACTTCAAAATATTTGACTTTTACAAATTTAATCTGACCCATTTTTTTTATCGGGATGTAAGGAGGAATGGATTTCGATTTTTAATAAAAAAAAATCTCACCAATTCAACCAATTAAACTAAACCAATAGCAAAGTTACGACTCATAATATTAAACTAATAGCAAAGATGCGACTCATAATATTAAAAATCAGCAAAGTATAACAATTTTAGTATATACCTTTTCATATAAGCCTCAAGGCATACGTAAACTTGTAGAGTAGCATAAATTTAATAAGCTTATAGACTTGCATACACATATTTACAAATAAAAAGAGGTTAAGGCGTAAAATGAGGTTTGTTATAAAGAAAGGTAATGTTGTTTCTACTTGATTTCACAAAAAAAAAAATTAAATTGGTTCTCTTCAACGTGGTAATGACATAGAGTCACCAATGTGAGTGAGTTTTTTGTGAATTAAAAAAGAGAGCCAGTGATATTGTCAATATGTCATGTTGATTTCAGCATTCCGTTTGGTGTTCATTTGCTCAACATGTGTTAAAATGAATTAGCTTTTTTAGAAAGAAATAAACATAAAACAAAAGTAATTTTTTATTGGGATATTACAATAATGGTTAGACATTTTTTCATTATTCATTCTCATAATTCTCAGCGATTTTGTATATAACTTGCAGTTTCGAAAAACTGAAGATCAGAGCACGTATTATTATTATAACATTTTTTCTTGTTTGTATAAAAAAAGAAAATTGAAAATATATTTTTAAAATATTTTTATATATTAAATTATATTTTATCTTATATTATTTTACTTGTTTTTATATTATTTTACTATTGTGAAAGAAAAATGAAAAAAATAGACTAGGTACACATTCATCTCATGGATCATTTTCGATATTTCTCCATTCCTCTCTTTCTAAGCTATCGCCACTAATTTGGTTTCTAGGATAAAATTCATACTAAATCATATTAATTATTTTGGTTTTAAACAACTTTGTTATATCTCATTAGTTCAAAAGAAGTTACTTAAATTTGTATTTTACAAATACTTTTTAAATTATTAAAACTATTATAAAAAATTGAGTAATTCTTAAATTATTTTTATGGAAATTGAAATTGAAGGGTAGACATTGCTTCTAGAATAACATAACATAACATAAGTTTGGAAAATAATTGGAAAGTATATGTTATGTAAGATGGATACTAAAAGTATTCGACAATATCATGTTTTATTCTTAATTATAAATTTTAATTGAGTTTTTGCAATGTAATGTTTATAGCATTTATATTTGCAATAACCTTTTATAATATCAAATTGAAATTTTATATGCGTGTTCTTTTATGGTGAGATTTGAGATTTTATAAGGCTACAACGTATACCATTTTTCATTTTGTGATTACAAATATTCAAATCTATATGTATTACTATTTATATTACATTTTCGATATTTTTCCATCCTTCTCTTTCTAAGCTATCACCACTAATTTGGTTTTTAGGAGAAAATTCATACTAAATCATATTAATTATTTTGGTTTTAAACAACTTTGTTATATCTTATTAGTTCAAAAGAAGTTACTTAAATTTGTATTTTACAAATACTTCTTAAATTATTAAGACTATTATAAAAAAATTGAGTAATTCTTAAATTATTTTTATGGAAATTGAAATTGAAGGGTACACATTGCTTCTAGAATAACATAACATAATGGAAGTTTGGAAAATAATTGGAAAAGTATATGTTATATAAGATGGATACTAAAAGTATTCGACAATATCATGTTTTATTCTTAATTATAAATTTTAATTGGATTCTTGCAATGTAATGTTTATAGCATTTATATTTGCAATAACCTTTTATAATATCAAATTGAAATTTTATATACGTGTTCTTTTATGGTGAGATTTTATAAGGCTACAACGTATACCATTTTTCATTTTGTGATTACAAATATTCAAATCTATATGTATTACTATTTATTTTTTAAACATAAATGATTTATAATCTCTATTAAAGGGGGTTATAACATATATGAATAGTTAGATAATACAAAATGAGGAGTGATATCACTTCCAAAAATATTCAAGTCCTATAAAATTTAGTGACTAATTTTACATAACAAATTAAGGTTCAAGTCCTATAAAATTTAGTGACTAATTTTACATAACAAATTAAGGTTCTATTTCTTGACTGATTTCTACAAGCAATAAACATTTATCGAACATAAAAAACAAATTAAGAGAAGATAAATATGGTAATCACATCATCATAGGCTTGGTCAAGTATGTCTACTTCCATATTTTCCACTTACATGTCATCTAAGAGCTCATATGTCCTTTCCCCTTCATCTTGTACCATTGAAAAGGATTCCACTTAGAGATTATTTGAAACAACAAAGGAGGAACCTTCACTAAACTCTTGAACCACTACTCTTAACCTAGCACATTCCTCTTCAAGATTTTGAATTTAATTTTTCTACTACAATAGAATGCTCATTGTTATTGCATTTGGGGAGGCATGTAGAGATGCTCATGTTCATGGATAATTGTCGTGACTAAAAAAATGGAGCCATTATTATCTTTGATAAGGCCTTCCTGACATTGCATGAAGCTCCTTAACTCTCCTAAATGTCCTCGTGACAAGTAGGGTGGTTATCATCCATATTGTAAGATGCCATACCCCTCTCCCCTCCCTCGATTCGAGGAAAGCAATAATACTTATAATTGATAGTTGAGGAAGTGGAACCCAATAGAAAAGGGCCCTAATAATTAAGCCAATAGGCATTTGTATCTTAGAATTTGGGGGTGGACTAGCATCTATGCTTTTCCTAGATTAAAGGAGGATGGGATAAGTGTACTACCGAGATTGATTCTATGTGCATCATTCAAATTCGAAATAAACAATTATAAAGAAAAATAAATATAAGAAATAATCGGTAGTTGATGCATGGATGCATGGATTGATTTAGAATTTCATGGCAGATAAGTGAATGAGGGTGGGTTATAACATGTAGCTATCTTTGGATAACTCGTAGCCGAACAATTATAATTATAATATATATATATATATATATATATATATATATATATATATATATATATATATATATATATATATAACTAGTAGCTAATGCATGGATGCATGGATAACTTTGGCAATTCATGGCAGATATGTAGAAGAAGTTGATTGATATCATGCAGCTAGGCATCGATAACTAGGAGCTAACAATTATAAAAAAATATAAAAAATAATTGGTCATAGCTTATGCATGGATGTAAGATAAGTTGGATAGTTATTGGTAGATAATGAGAAGAAGGTGGGTGATAACATGTAACAAGTTATGGATAACTTGTAGCTGAACCGATTTAACTCAAAAAATGTCTAATAGATATCAATTAGGTCTTTGATTATAGTTTGAGTCTATTTAAAGGAGGATTCTATTTAAAGGAGGATTCGAACTCAGTTAAAGATTATGTGCCTTATTCAAACTCGATTCTATTGAGCTATGGTTGATTAATTGGTTCTGAACTTTTCATAGAAAACCATTGGAAAAATTCGATGCATAGGGTGTTATTTGTTATTGGGCTCGTTCCATGCTCTAGGAAAAAACCCTCGATTATCCATCTCCTTCTCTGTCATGTGTCTCAAATCCGAGTGGTTGCTCCACATACACTTCCTCTTCAACTACACAATTCAAGAAAGTTGTCTTGACATCCATCTGGTGTATCTTCCACTTCATCACTCCAGCCAGAGCAAGTACTGTTATGATGGAAGTGTATCTCGATACAGGTGCAAAAGTTTCTTCATAATCTATCCCTTCTTTCTGGGAGAAGCCACGAGCCACAAACCTTGCCTTGTATTTCTCTATGCTATCATCTGCAGCAATCTTGATCTTGTAGATCCACTTGGAAGTCACAACAGACTTCCCTTATGATCTTGGGACCACATCCCAAACATCATTCTTCAATTGGTACTCCTCGATAATGGCATCCTTCCATTACTGTATCCCGGATCCTGGGAACTTCAGATTCTTCAATATCTTTAATAGGAAGTTTTCTTGAACTTCATCATTGGAACAAATGTTTTTGTCCTTCTTTTGTAGGTAATTGTACACGATATTTCCTACAAGTGAAAATTCAATTGCATGATTAGAAAAATCTCATAATTTTCAGAACAAATTCTTACTCGCACATACCAAAAAAATCATATATCTATAAAAAGATAAAATATATAATTATCAACACTCACTACCAGGATCGGGCTTCATGCAACCATCCTTTCCAAAGGTGTGTGCAAACAATATTTGGGATCACCTATACCCCAGATCTTCTTGGGATCAGCTACCACGCAAAAACCTTACACAGCCCTCCCAATCGTCACAACAAGCAGCAAATAAAATTTATCCATGTCCCACCCAATTCCAGAGTCCCTCTACAACTGCCATAAGTAGATTGTTTTTCCTTTTCCACGCTTATCTCAAACTAAAAGCACAACACACAGATCAAGCAATACTCACGCAGATTCATAATGCTCAAACATTTACAATGCAGGTCAAGCAAATTTCAATAACAGTAAATACCCTAACATGTTATCGACGTGGATCACAAAGCAATAATCAATTGTTTATCAACACAGAAAAATAATGCAGAGAAGATCTCAAAGTTGCTCCCCGCTATGATCCATGTACTCCCATGGTGGATCATTCAATCGATATTCTGAGTGTCCCAATCCACGCATTGAATCATACAGATAGACATTACAGATTCGTTTCCCAATGAAGAGAGAACAAAACACAACCCCCTGAAAATGGAAGAGGAGCAATATTAAATAGGCAATCAAAACATCATCTTCCCATGCGCCTTCTCCTTGAATAAATCAATACCCACGCTGGGAGAAGATTCACCAGGGAAAGTTTCAGCTCGACTCTCTGCCAAGAGGTCGCCGATTTGCCAAGATAGGTGTGGGCTCAATTTTCCTCAACAAGAAAATCAACATCCCCTTAAATCTTGTCAAGAAGGTTTTTCTTTTATCTTTATTAACCTTTTTAATTCTATAAATGTATAGTGCTTAACATATATCTTATATATGTATTTTGACAAGATCTATGTAACTGGAGTAGTGTTAACTTTTAACCCTTTTTTAATTCTCTCTCTCTATATAGCACTTTACATATATCTCATATATGTATTTTGAAAACATCCATGTAACTAAAATATAACCCCTTTTTTTTAATTCTTAACAATTAACCTTTTTAATTCTCTCTCTATATATAGTATTTTACATATATCTCATATATGTGTTTTGAAAAGATCCATGTAACTAAAATATTGTTAACTATCAACCTTTTTAAATCTATATAAATATATATCGCACAAAAAGGCTTTTGGTTTTCTTAGCATCCAAGTCGAAGCTAGGATGTAATATTCTAATGAGTGATCTCTTAGGATCATTCACTAATATCTTACTTCAGTGGCTTAATCCTATTGGGATTGTAATAATACTTAATTAAAACAATTAGGTCATACTATGTTGCTTTAATGATTTTGGAAAAAATAGGGTTTCCTTTCCATTCCTTTATGCATGTGACTTAAGAGTATACTTAACGTTTTAATTCTAAGGAAAAGTAAATCGTTACTACTTTCCTTCAAGTGTTTATGGAACCGAGATGACATCCAGTGATTAATATCCCATACTCTCATGGCTTCCTAGTTGGTCATCCTCTCTCCCTCTAGTGGGTTCACATGTCGTTTTACATTTTACTACTTAAGAATTAAACACGTAGCTTTTACAAGGTTTTTCTGGCATGGCCTTGGCCTTGAGCTCCTCACTAGAAAAATACAATATTCTTCTTCATTTACAAAGTTAATAGGGACGCATAAGAGGGATATTACACAAAATATTAAAAAGTGCAAATCTTGGTCTTATAAAAGTTGAAAAGCAATTGGAAAATGCAATATATCAAAATTGCATAATGTATATTACTAATTGCATTTTGTGTTTTACTTGACAATTATGCCTATTAATTCTTATGTATCTTCTTTACTAATTAATTACACTTATTGCTGCTATAATTCATTATAAATATGTTTTTTTGTGTGTTCAAGGCCTTATTTGAGTTATATATATTTTTACTCCATGGATGTGCATCTAGTATTTTTCCATGTTGGAACTTACAAGGATTTTAGCAAGTTTTGGAGGAAAGAAAACTTTTGAGCAGGATAAACACAATCCCAATCTTTATGGTACATTTAAGAATGTCATTGATATATTTTCTTTAAACATTAGTATTTTTGTGTTGTATTGCATTTGAAAATGTTTGTAAACAATTGAATATCATTGTTTAATGATAATTCAATGAGTTGATAAAACTTGTATCCTTCCAAATGTTTATCTTCAGTGGTTCGTGTGTGCAATTTCTGATGAGGTTTCTTTACTGGCTTGATTCCCACTTTTAGGATGTGTTGATATTGCTGAGAAGGGAACAATGAAAACTCCATTAAAATATGCATCGAACATCTTATAGAATCTTCCATTATATTTTGGAGTTGCTTAGCCTTGACCATATGCTCTTGTGGCATAGGTAAATAGATTTGTTAGTCTCCACCATCCTGAGAAAGAAATAGAAGGAAGTTTAGAACCTTTCCCATCTATATCTGCTTTAGTGGAGGAATGGAAGCAAGCTCTTGATAGACTGCCTGACAAGGTAGCTTATGAGGTTGTAAAAATTTTTGTTACAATTGTCCTGCAATGGTAGTGTAGCAAGTTGAGGAACAAAAGAACATGACAAAAAAAATGGCTTGCGAAGAAATTCGCTTCTTTATGGAGTTTGAAAAGAAGTTATAATGTTTCTATTCCAAATATATAAAAGGATACACCCATTTCTCATTTAGATCCAAAAGATCCTTTGGCACAAAAGTGACTAGAATTGATGCATTTAAGAAAAGGTTAAAAACAATAGATCTAAAAAATCCTTAAATGACCAAAAAATAATAATAAAATTGATGCATTTAAGAATAAGGTCGAAGACAAGAAGTCAAAGTATTTGAATTCCATCTAAATTATGTTTATATTCATACATTTAAATTGGGTGTCAGAGGTTATACAACTCACATGCCTATAACTTCATTATTGATTTTTAATTGGTATACCATTCATATTTGTTTGATATTTTAATTTAAAGGAAAATGATCATACTTACTTATCACTTTCCATCTATTAGTCTTATTGACATCTATTAATTTTACTATTATTCCTATGTACATCTTTGAACCATTACTAATTTTATAATCCATATAACACTTCCTTGTTATAATAAACAATGATGGTCAATGGAAAGATCACCCCTAGTAAGTAACAATTAATATAAGGTCATCAAAACAATATTGATAGAATAATATATTTAAACCATGAAAAATTTAGTATAAGGTCATCAAAACAATAGTGATAGAATAATATATTTAAACCATGAAAAAGTTAGTTTAGAAAAGCTTATTAATGTGGTTGATACTTTTTGTTTGAATTATCTTTACTAGAATAATTCTCTATGTCACACATGTAAAGGATTAAACTTTTTGGAAATAAAAAGGATAATAAATATTTGATTTCAATATAGCATTTTTCTAATTAAAATACATCTTAGAATTTGTATTATTCATATGTATGTTTCTTTGTAGGGACTTTATTTATTTAGTTTTTCAAAGTTTGAATTTTTTAATACATCTTAGAATTTGTATTATTCATATGTATGTTTCTTTGTAGGGACTTTATTTATTTAGTTTTTCAAAGTTTGAATTTCTAAAAAATGTTGATTTTTTAACACATGGATGGAAGCTTGTGGTGATTTGAGATCATATTGATTTTTTTACATAGTTTTGTTCTAATTGTTTTTGGAGGTGCTACAGACTTGGTCGCTTAATGAATGGTGTGAGATATTTATTGAATGGTTGTTCTGACACTTCCTCCACCATAAATGCTAGCATCACCATGGTATTATCACCTACCATGCCATCACCTCCCTTCATTGGCATTGTTTCCTCCATGATATCCACCATCACTTCCTTTCCCCGCCATTGTTTCCTCCACGATATTGTCACTCCCTAGCTTCCCTTCCCTATATTTCTCAATATTTGTGATCGACAAAAAGTTCAAAGTATCATGGACCTTTCCATATTATTGAAAACCAAGATCTTCTCATTCGACAAATATTGCAATGAAATATTAGTCACAACATCGCACAAGATACTCTTTTGAATCAATAATACATTGCAGTCAGTGGCCTTGATTTTTACGTCGATGGGCATTTATACCTTAGAATTTTGGGGTGGAATACCATTTATGATTTTCCTAGATTGAAGGAGGATGGGGCAAGTGTATTGTCCATATTGATTTAGGGAATTGTTCAAAATTAGAAATAAAGAATTACAAAATAAAAATAAATTAAAGAGTGAGTTTAACAAAGGTTGAGTCGATGAGTTTGTTTTAATAGTTGAACGTTAAAAGGGTCAATTATTTCAATTATTTAATAATAAAGAGTGAGTTCAACAATGTGCTCAAAGTCGAGTTCCTGAATTCCTTTCAATTATTTAATAAACATTAAAGACTGATTTAAATGAAGGTATAGATCGTCAATTCTTTTTTAATACTTGAAGGTTAAAAGGACTACTTATTTAAATTATTTAATAAGAAAGAGAGAGTTTAATGACAAACTCAAGGGCGAGTTCTTGAATTCATTTCATTTATTTAATAAAAAATAAAAAGTGAGTTTAATGAAGATAGAGTTGTCACTTTTTTTTAATAGTGGAAGGTTAAAAGGGTTAGTTATTTCAATTATTTAATAATAAAGAGAGAGTTTAATGACAAGATTAACGACAAGTTCCGTCTAGTTCATTTCAATTATTTAATAAAAATTAAAAAAGTAAATTTAATGAAGTTAGAGTTGGCAGCTTCTTTTTTAATAGTTGAAGGTTAAAAGTGTAGTTATTTAAATTAGTTAATACTAAGGAGTGAGTTGAATAGTTCATTTCAATTATTTAATAATAAAGAGTGAGTTCAACAATTCATTTCAATTATTTAATAATAAAGAGTGAGTTCAACGATGAGCTCAAAGGTGAGTTTCGAGTCTAATGTGCAATGAATCTATAAGAAATCAAGGTTTCTTTTCAATAAGAGTTTTTGTTCCGTTACACCAAAGATCATTAGAAGAAATTTGAGGTCTAAAATGGGACTCCTAAGGAAAATACTAAAATAATATTTATAAATTGTGGAGGAAGAAAGAAAAAAACTACTTTTTTTGTTCGTATTTTCAACATATCTCCCTATGTGTTTACTGTCATTTCCAGCGGGAGCACTCATTAGATGTGGAATTTAATTCTACATCCAACGCATACCCACACTTCATACTTTTGACGGACCCCTCTCCCCCAAAAACAAGAAATACATATAAAAAAAACGTGATGATGATGTCATCATCACGTTTTTCAAGGTATTTCTTGTTTTGGGGGAAGTGGGTTCCGTCAAAAGTATGCAGTGTGGACACTCGTTGGATGCAGAATTTAATTCATTCTACATCAAACAAGTGCTCCTGCTCGAAATTTGAGTAAACAAACAATGAGATATGTTGAAAATACGAACAAAAAACATAGTTTTTTTATGACAATATCTCAAGTCAATCATTATGGTTGACTCATTTTATTGAAATTTTATTGGTTCTTGAATTCCAAATCATAAATAAATTATGGTTGGATTGTTTTCTTATAAGGCCCATTTTAAACCCTAAATTTCCTCTAATGTGGGTTTCTATTCCAATCTGTGTATTAGGATTCTCTCTACGGGTGGGTCATAGGCAGAGATGCTAGCTTTGAGAAATTCTTTGCTCTATTGCAACAAATCGACGAAACACACAAATTCCTCTTTAGTACTCGTAATCACCTCAACCGTCAAGGTCTTGCTACAAAGTGTGCCAAAACCATTGCGTCGAAGGCTTTCTGGCACCCATCCTTCGAGTGGGAGGATTTCTCAAGCTGTGGAAATGGAATGCAAGACGTCAACTGCAGCAATGGGAAGGTTTTGCAAAACGAATTAGTTCTCCTTGTGAGTAACAATCTAAAAAATTTATAATCGAATCCCGATATGGAAGACCTAGATCCCAATAATTTACAGGTGGGATTGTTGTTGTTTTAATAAGTATTGGGATTTTGCAGATAAAATAATCAAGGCGGTTATTAATTACTTCACCAGCTGTAACCATGGCTAAATATTCTAAACACAGGCTTCTAGATTTAACATATCATAAGAATCTATATAATCTTTTAAATCTTGGATATTGGTTGTCTTCGATCCTACTTTATATTTTTCACACATAAGAGCATGCATGTATCTATCTAAATCATATTCATTCATAATAATCATAATAAAGCTAAATATTTATGCAAAATCATCAAATTTTTAATTTAATAAAGGAAGAACGTAAAAAACTGCATCTGCAAATTTTTGTTTTTGGTATTCAGATTGTGAAATCATTTATGTCAACTCTAATATATGAAGGGATCCCAATGTGTGGAGAGAAAATGCTTCCAAATTTAAGCCTAAGATATCTATGGACCTGAAAATAGTATGGATTTAACAGGCTAGACAGACTTCAGGATTCTACTGTTCTCTATCAGAAGGAGAGGATGCCTAGGGCCTGTGATGACTATTCTAGTTATTGAGTTTGCATTGGCTTGGATGCTCCGTAGTTTTGACTGGAGAGTGGAAGGTGACCCATCCAAGTTGGATATCACAGAGGCATGTGGATCCTCCACTGGAAGTAAAGTTCCACTCTATGCTTTTCCAATGCTGAGGTGGGGAATATTTTGACACAATATATAATTATATTTGTTTTACCTCTTTCCTTTGCTCCCCAGAGAAAGTTGTTACCGTGTCCACATTATATTACATGGAACTAACAAGCAATTTGGGAGTCCTTGGGATAAGAAGGTGGTCATCCGTTTAGTAAGGATGCTAACAACTCAGATATGCCACTCTTTACTTACAATGTCACCTTGTTTAACATTTATTTCACCTTCGTCATGACCATCAACATATATCTAAGCAAGCATTTATAAGCGAATTACCAGTAAACACGAGTTTCAATTATTGTCTTAATTGATTTTCTTTATATCTTAATAGTAATTGCATATTAAAACATATGCATGTGTCAATGTTTCATAGTCAAGTTTTTACCTAAAAAATCTAGTTCTCACCCCTCCTAAGGAGCGTTATGGAATATAAATACCAATATTCCAAGCAGCTTATACAGGAAGCGTCACAACCGTGCAAAGGATTTCAGACCTTTAGGAAGTGTGAATGGACATTTTCGCTACTGAATATCATAAGGTGTTATTTTTTTGCCCAGTATACGATTCCAAAATTAGTGTGCTCTGTGATTTATTTAAATACTCCTCTTGAGTGAATATTTATGACGGTGCCATCCATATACTAGGAAGCCATATTTATTAATAATATGGCTTATAACTCTGATTGGCATATATGAACCATGGCCACACATTTAAAAGTTGTTGATATACGTCGATCGATATATATAAGCCATATTATTAATAAATATAGCTTACTAGTTTACGGTCGACATGCATGGAAAAATGGTTGAGTCATTATTATTATTATTATTATAATTATATTAGTATTATTAATAAGCAACCATAATTGGTTAATATTATTATTATTACTATTAACCAACCATGGTTAGCAATAGTCAACTATCGTCAGCCAAAGTCATCCATGGTCAACCATATGATTGACGATGGTTAACAATGATTCACTAGGTTGAGCATGGTTGACTTTGGTTGAACATGATTGACTATGGTTGATCATGGTTGACTTTGGATGAACTTGGTTGATTATGGTTGACAATGGTTGACCATTGTTGACTTTGCTTGACCATTGTTGACTTTGGTTGACCATGGTTGACTTTGGTTTACCATGGTTGAATTTGGCTTGTCTTCGGTTGACCATGGTTCAATTTGGTTGACCATGGTTGACTTTGGTTGACCATGGTTTACTTTGGTTAACCATGGTTGACTTTGGCTTGTCTTTGGTTAACTTTGGTTGACCATGGCTTAACTTTGGTTGACTATGATTAACTATGGTTTGACTTTGGTTGACTATGGTTGGCTATTAATATAATATGGTTGACTATGGTCAACCATAGTTAACTATAACCATGGTTGACTATTAAATAATATTAAATATGGTTGGCTTTGGTTTACTTTGGGTGACTATGGTTGACTATGGCTTGACTTTGGCTTAATGTTCGTTGACTATGGCTGACTTTGGTTAACCAGGGCTGACCATAGTTGATTATGGTTGACCAAGGTTGACTATGGTTGACCATGGTTGAATTTGATTAATTTTGGTTGAACATGGTTGACCATAGTTGACTTTGGTTAACCATGGTTGATCATGGTCAAGCATGCTTAATAACCAACCATTATTAATATTATTATTATTATTATTAAACAACCATAATTCTTTATTATTATTACTATTACTATTAACTAACCATGGTCAACCATATGGTTGACTATGGTTGACTTTGGTTGATGATGGTTAATGTTGGTTGACTATGGTTGAAATAGTTGACTTTGATTGACTATGGTTGACTATGGTAGACATTGGTTGACCGTGGTTGAACATGGTTGACTTTGGTTGACTATGGTTGACTTTAGTTGACTATGGATGACCATGGTTGATGAGTTTGGTTGACTTTAGTTTACCATGGTTATTAGGGTTGACTATGGTTAAACATGATTGAATATGGTTGAGCGTGGTTGACTTTGGTTAACCATGATTGAACATGGTTGACCATGGTTGACTATGGTTGACTATGGTTGGATTTGGTTGATCATAGTTGACTTCGGTTGACTTTGGATGACCATGGTTGACTTCAATCTCAAGTCGATTTCAATCCACAGATGACTTCAATCCATAGTTCACTTTTAAGCAAGGTTGACTTTTAAGTAAGGTTAACTTCAATCCAAGGATGACTTTAATACAAGGTTGACCTCAATGCATAGGTGACTTCATTCCAAGGTTGAATTCAATCCAAGGTTGATTTCAATCGAAGATTGAATTCAATCCAAGTTTGACTTCAGTCCATCGTTGAATGTAATCCATGGTCGACTGCAATCCAAAGTTTACTTCATTATAAGGTTGACTTCAATCAAACCTTCAATTCAATCCATGGTCTACTTCAATCCATAGTTGACTTCAATACATAATTGAGTTTTAAGTATAAAGGTTCAATTATGTCCAAGGTTGACTTCAATCCATGGTTGAATTCAATCCAAGGTTTGGCTTCAATCCATATTTGACTTCAACTAAGACTTGAATTTTTAAGCAAGGTTGAGTTCAATCCAAGGTCGGCTTCAATCCAAGGTCGACTTTAATTAATATGGTTGAATTTCGATTGTCTTTGGTTAACCATGGCTTGATTTTGGTTGACTATTGTTGACTGTGGCTTGAATTTGGCTTGACTTTGGTTGACTATGCTTGACTATTAATATAACATGCTTGACTATTAAATATGGTTGACTATGGTCAACCATAGTCAACTATAACCATGGTTGACTATTAAATATTATTAAGTATGGTTGATTATCATAGACTTTGCTTCACTATGGCTTGAATTTGGTTGACTATGGCTTGGCTTTAGCTTGACTTTGGTTCACTATGGTTGACTAGGGTTAACCATGGTTGACTTTGGTTTACCATGGTGGAACATGGTTCACCATGGCTGACTTTGGTGGACCACGGTTTACCATGTTTGACTATGGTTAACTTTGATTGACTATGGTCGACCATGGTTGACTTTGGTTTACTTTAGTTGACCATAGTTGATCATCATGCTTAATAACCAACCATCGTTAATAATAATCTTATTATTATTATTAACCAAGCATGGTAAACCCAAGTCAACCATGGTAACGAAATGGTTGACTTTGGTTAACGATGGTTAATGTTGGTTGACTATGGTTGACCACATGGTTGATATTGGATGACCGTGGTTGAACATGGTTGATTTCCTTTGGTTGACCATGGTTGAATAGGGCTAACCATGGTTGACTTCAGTTGATTATGGTTGATAATGGTTGGCTATGGTTAACTATGGTTTACCATGGTTACCATGGTTGACTTTGGTTGACTTTAGCTTACCATGGTTGACTATGGTTGACCATGATTGACCATGGTTGAATTCAATCCAACCTCGAATTCAATCCAAGGTTGAATTTAACCCATAGTTGAATTTTAAGCAACGTTGACTTTTAAGTAAGGTTGAATTCAATCCAAGGTTTCCCTCAATCCATATGAGACTTCAATCCAAGGTTGACTTAAAGGTTAACATCAATCCAATATTGACTTCAATCCAAGGTTGACTTCAATTAGAGATTAACTTCAATCCAAAGTTTACTTCATTCCAAGGTTGACTTTAATATTGAATTCAATCCATTATTGACTTCTGAGAAAGGGTGAGCTCAATCCATAGTTGAATTTTAAGCAAGGTTGATTTAAATCAAAGTTTGAGTTCAATCCATAGTCGAATTCGATCCATACTTGAGTTTTAAGTAAGGTTGACTTCAATCTAAGGTTGAATTCAATCCATGGTTGAATTCAATCCATATTTGAATTCAATTCAAAGTTGACTTCAATCCAAGATTTGACTTCAATCCATATTTGAATTCAATCCACACTTAACTTTTTAAGCAAGGTTGACTTCCATTCTAAGTTGAGTTCAATCCAAGGTTGACTTCAATCCACAGTTAACTTCAATCCAAGGAATACTTCAATCCAAGGTCGACTTGAATCCAAGGTTGACTTAGTTTGGCCATAATTGACTATTCGTTGACCATGATTTAGAATGATGGAATATGGTGTATTATGGTTTACCAGGGTTGACCGTGGTTGACTTTTGTTTACCTTAGTTGACCATATTTTTCTATGGTTGACTATGGTTTACTTTATTTGACTACGACTAACTTTGGTTGACTAATTGACTATGATTAACTGTGGCTGGCCATGTTTGACTTTGGTTGGCCATAATTGACTTTGGTTTACTATGGTAGACCATGATTGACTATGGTTAAGTTTGTTTCACTATGGTTGACTTTGGTTGACTAATTGACTATGCTTAAATATTATTAACTTTGGTTGATATTAGTTGGCCACAATTGACTATGGTTAACTTTGTTTAAATGTGGTTGACTTTGGTTGGCTAATTAAACATGGTTGAATTTGCTTTGTGTAGGTTGACTTTCATAGACTGTGGTTCACTATGTTGACTTTCATTGACTATGGTCAACTTTGGTTGACCATGGTTGAGTATGGCTAACCACGGTCAATTGTGGTTGACTATGGTTAACTTTGTTTTGCCATAATTGACTATTGGTTGAACTTGTTTGACTTTTGAATATGGATGACAATGGTTGATTAAGGTTGTCTTTGGTTGAACATGGTTTACCATGTTCGATTATGGTTGACTTTAATTGTCCATAAATGACTTTGGTTTACTTTTGTTGACCATGGCTGACTTTGTTTTTCCATAATTGACTATTACTTGACCTTGTTTGACTTTATACGATGGTTGTCTTTGGTTGTCAATGGTTGACCATGGTTGACCATGTTCGACTATGGCTGACTTTCGTTTCCCATAATAGACTTTGGTTTACTTTGGTTGACCATGGTTGATCATGTGGTACCATGTTCAACTATGGTTGACTTTTGGTTTGCCATAATTTACTTTGGTTTACTGTCGTTGACCATGATTGACAATGGTTAACTTTGTTTGACTATGGTTGAGTTTAGTTGATTAATTGATTATTGTTGTATTTTGTTGACTATGGTTTACTTTGTTTGGCTTCAATTGAATTTTCATTTAAATTGTTTGACTTTTCAATTTCGTTGAATTTGGTTAACTTTAGTTGGGTTTGCTTTACTATAGTTTACTATGGTTGACTAAGGGTGGATGTGGTTGACTATCGTTAACTAATTGACTATAGTTGACTAAGCATGACCATGGTTGACTATGGTTGGCTATGGCTAATGGTGGTTCACCATGGTTGACTTTTGTTGATATTAATATCATATGGTTAACTATGGTTGACTTGGTGTCTTGATTATAGGTGACACCAGGGTTTACTATGATTGGATTGTTATGTTCCTTAAGGGTTATATCTCATTTCGATGTTCATCTAGAGTTATGTCGTAATGTGACATTTGTGACATTATGGCATATCTCGAGATGAACATTTATGTGTGATAATGTCCTCATATATGTTGATTTGTTGCGTTATTGATATAAATATGCCATTTTACACACTTTTTAATAATGATTACAATGATGTAAATTAATTTAATTTTAAATAATCCAATCATTTTACAGAAAAATTGTAACATAGATATATATTCTCAATAACCAACTATAGTTCATTAATATTATTATTATTAATATTAACAAACCATGGTTAACCATATGGTTGACTTTGGATGACGATGCTTAATGATGGTTGACTTTGGTTGACTATGGTTGACCATGATTGACTTTGGTTGAATTTCGTTGAACATGCTTAACCATGGTTGAACGTGATTGACCATGCTTGACTTTCATTGACTATGGTTAACCATGGTTAACAAAGGGTGACTGTGGTTGACCATGCTTGACCATGCTTGACTTTGGCTAACCATGATTGAATTGAACCCATGTTTGACTTCAATCCAAGTTCGACTTCAATCCAAGGTTGACTTCAATACATGGTTGAATTTTAGCAATAATGACTTTTTAGTAAGCTTGACTTCAATACATGGTTGAATTTAAGCAATAATGACTTTTCAGTAAGCTTGACTTCAATCCATGGATGAATTGAATCCAAGGATGACTTCAATCCAACGTTGAATTCAATCCAAGGTTGTCCTTAATCCATGGGTGAATTCATTCTAAGGTTGAATTCAATCCAAGGTTGACTTAAATGTTGACTTCAATCCAAGATTAACTTCAATCCAAGGTTGAATTCAATCCATGGTTGACTTCAATCCATGGTTGAATGTAATCCATGGTTGAATTCAATCCAATGTTTACTTCATTCCCAGGTTGACTTCAATGCATAGTTGACTTTTAAGCAAGGGTGACCTCAATCCATAGTTGACTTTTAAGCAAGGTTGAATTCAATAAAATTTGAGTTCAATCCATGTCACATGGTCGAATTCAATCCATAGTTGAGTTTTATGTAAGGTTGACTTCAATCAAAGGTTGACTTCAATCCATGGTTGAATTCAATCCATAGTTGAGTTCAATCCATATTAGAATTTAATCCACACTAGGATTTTTAAGTAAGGTTGACTTCAATCATAGTTTGTGTTCAATCCAACATTGACTTCAAGCCAAGGTCGAATTCGATCCAAGGTTGACCTTAATCCATAGTTGAATTTTAAGCAAAGTTGATTTTGAATGATTATGGATGACTAGGGTTGGCATTGGTTGACTATGGATGACCAGGGTTTATCGTGGTTGACTTTCATTGACCTTGGTTGACCATGTTGGCTATGGTTTACTTTGTTTGACTATGGCTAAGTTTGGTTGAATAATTAAGTATGGTTGACTATGGTTTCCCATGGTAGACAATGATCAAGTATGGTTGACTTTGGTTGGCCATAATTGACTTTAGTTTACTATGGTTGACCTTGCTTGACTCTGGTTGACTATTGTTGACTATGGTTGACTATGGTTTACTATGTTGAATAATTGACTACAATTAACTATTATTAACTATGGTTGACTTTGTTTGGTCTCAATTGACTATGGTTAACTTTTTTTAATTTGGTTGACCATGGTTGACTTTGATGGAATATGGTTGAACTTGGTAGAATTTGGTTGACTTTGCTTGATTATGGTTTACTTTGGTTAACTATTTCACTATGGTCAACTACACTTGACCATGGTTGACTATGATTGATGTCACACACCTCAAAAATTCAAAAAAATAAATAAATTATTGCATGAAACTCGAAACAACATCAATCTTAATTCGATATACTATGATACAAACCAATATTCTTAGCGAGTAACGTTTATTGAACTAAAGTTATCAAGGTGGTAAAGTTGTTAATGGAATCAATAACTGCTTGGTCAGGTTGCAAACATGGACGATGCTTCACCAGAAGAGGCATGTCGTCCATGGAATCACAGGTGATACTGAAATTGTTGTTATTCTTATTCTCATTTTTTTTCTTTAATTTGTACTTGGCCCCATGGCTAAGTTGGGAGCCTCAATCCTAAGCTTAACCGTGTTAAAAATAAAGTTTTGTACACAAAAAAGGTGTGTATGGGGACTATGACTAGGTATTAATCCCCAAAATGAAAGTATAGTGTTGAAACCTATACTAACCTTTGCAAATTTGATCATACAAAGAAATGCATGCTTGAAAGAAAAGGGATTATGGTATTCGCCATAGAATAACCTTTGATCTAGGAAATAATAATATGGTTGATTTATGTGTTAACTTACTATATGTGGTTGATGGTTATTAATATGGTGGATGGAACATTAAATTCTCCACCGTGGTTGCGAGTTGACAGCGCAGCCAGGATTTACGGCCCAACCTCGGAAACGATCTCCAACATCCACTTGGACAGGTGGATGAAAAAGGGTTTCGAAAAAGGGTTTAATGCCCTTCTGGATGTCTTAACCTTCATTATTGTATGTTTGTGGTCGACGAGCTCTATGTAAAGAGGCTCTGTGTTAGTCATGGTGATTTGCAGAACTGTGGGGAACTATACTGCAAAATGGTGATGATTTTTTTATCTTTTTTTTGTTGCATGGGTTGTTTCTCGAGGTTAAATTATAAGTTGGAAGCTTCCACCATACCTCTTCCTGTAGCTGCGAATGGAACGTGAACCTTTTGGTTACCTTGAGCCGCCATCAACAAGGTAATACCTAGACTCACATCCGTAATTTATTTATTATGTTCTTTCTCCGTTTACCTTCGGGTTTTATTGTATAATTTCTTCTTGCAGGTGGCTAGGAGTGATAAGGGTTCCAGGAGGAGTCGACCCCTAGCATGGAAAGCAATACAAACATGTATGAAATGCCATTTTATTTTTATTTAACACCTGGTTATTTTATTAAAATTTAAAGTGTTTGAGTTAAGGTTTTCCATGGTTTCAGGGTCATCTCCTCCCGAGCCCGCATCTTCAGATGCCCAGGTAAAGAAAATGTCGGCTGAAACTTAAATTCTTAGGTCGAGAACTGCATAATATATATATATATATAGTCTAAAAGGCATTCATGTTTTCTTTTATGCAGGTAAACGTTGACAGGGTTTGGGCAAGGCAAAAGGAGTCCTAGTCCTTGTGCCTTCATGAGATAAGTTAACATTTACCCTAGGGTTTAAGTCCCGTCGGATAGAGGCGTAACGCCCTCTCTCTGCTCCAACTATCTATTTAAACTTAGTAGTGTTTATATTTTGCTCGTTTTTCAGGGCTGGAAGTTAAAATATAGATGCCATCGTGGATGGCTATTTCCTTTGTAATTTCATGTTAATAGTTAGGCTGTAAAAATTATATTGGATTCTATTAGAATGGCTTATAGCCACATGGTTGCAGAATTTCACATTCTTATTCCAACTGTGTTTATATTTTTAAAACCTTAAGTGACCCATAGGGTCCCTACTTGTTTGGTGATATTTTCCCACTTGATATTGTAGTTTTAATGTGTTTTAGTCGACTCCCTTTTAATACAATGTTTATTCGATGTTGTGAAAGATAATGGACATTTGGATGATAATTTTGTTGACTTACTATTTAAGATCTTCTATTGGATTTGATCCAGGATCTACATTGGATCTATAATCCTGTCAACTTGATTCGGTTCGTTTCACTATTAGTTAGCATAATTGAAAAATATAAATTTAGATTTATAGTGTGGATATCCGAAATGTATCAGTTGTAAATGTACATAATCTGGGGTTTATAATGTAGATATAAATCATATTATGTAATTAGATTATTAAAATACTTTGGTTCCATATCTACCCATATTCGATCTGTGAAGTGTTTGAATAAGAAAAAGAAAATGTTTACCTAAGGTACATCAGAATATTCTACAGTAGGAGATGAAAGACTTTGTTTCAATGATTTTTGGTAGATATATTTTTAGGTTTTAAACTATGAATTAACCTCTGTTTTACATCTAAATATATTCAGGAACAGATTTTGTTTGAAACGGATTAAAATGCTAATGGTGATTCATTTCATAATCTAAAAATATCTTATGGAAGAACCATTAGATAGGAAATATAATTAAGTGTTCGTTTATATACTAGCTATATTTATCCTCTAAACTTGATGGTAAAATGACAATATATAGAATTTTAAATCATAACTGAATATATATTTGTACAACGTATAAACAAATCAATAGACTATTTTAGACGCGTAATAAAATTTTACTAGGGGTTAGATGTGAAAACTAAAATAACATTATGACTGTAAGAAATCTAACAATAGGAAAACAGAACAAGGAACTTGGCACTATTTTCGGGAAAACATAAATGAAACAGTCATTCCTCCCAACCAACTCCTAGAGAAGCCAAGTCTCACTTGCTCTAGAACCCCCAAGCCTGGTCGCTAAACCATAAGAGAAAAAATCCCTAATGCGCCATCTCTTGCATTATCAGATTCAATCCCTATCCAATGCTAGCCTCTTGTTGCTTATGGACATGTTGTTATATAGTATTTTTCCTAGGACTTGGTCATTTATGAGCCTTCTTCTATTTAGCACTCAACTAAAAGTTGTGACCTGATTTTGGGGAAGATGCCTCCTGTGCCTTGTGTAGCTTCAACCACTTGGATTTTCCTCTTGTGGGTCAGCAATCACTCATGCAACAGCTATTTCATTTATGCCCCCCTTTTAGTATTTGTATTAATAACAAAATAATCCATTACATTGTTTTATTTTTTACTTCTTGTCAAAAATATAAAAATAAATTAAATTAAGATATTCAAAAAAGTATTAAATCATAATTTATTAAATCTTGGTGTATTACATACACCTCCTCTTAAAGGATAACACTATCCTTGGTGTTATTATTTTTCTATCTTCATTCTTCATTTTGTTCATCCTGGAATAGGATTGGATATGCCTCTCGCATATCACTTTTCAATTCCCAAGTGGACTCTTCCAGACTAAGGTGCTTCCATTGTAGCTTGACTTGTCTGATGGTACGGTTCTGGAGTAGAAGTTCTCTTCTGTCGAGGATACGCTCTGGTCCCACCTAGAACTCTCCCTCGGGTTCCACTTGTATAACATCCCAACCAATCACATGAGGAGTGCCATGTACATACTTCTTTAAAATGGAGACGTGAAAAACATCATGTACTTTAATAGTAGGTGGTAGGGCTAATTGATATGCTTTCGGCCCTACTTTAGCCAAAATTTCAAATGGCCCACAATGTCTGGGTGCCAATTTTGAATACTTTCCCAACCTTAAGGATATTTTCTTGGGTCTTACCTTTATATACACATGCTCACCTACCTAGACCTCTCGATGAGTTCTTTTTAAGTCAGCATAACTTTTCTGCCTGACTTGGGAAGCCTTCAAATTTTTTTGTACCTGCTTCATGGATAGTTCCATATATTTTAAAAAATTTGGTACTAACATTAATTGGTCAACTGGACTGCTCCAAGAAATTGGAGTATTACATTTACATCCATACAGAATTTCAAAGGGACTCATACCAGCTAACACTTGAAAATGATTATTGTAACCAAATTCTACTAAGTGTAAGTAGTCTTCCCACTTACTTGGTTTTTCCATCACATACATTCTTAGCATGTCCTCAAGGAATTGGTTTACCCTTTCAGTCTGCCCATCTATTTGTGGATGATATGCAGTACTGAAATTGAACTGAGTACCTAACCCTTTAAACAAAGCTTTCCAGAAATTACCTGTAAATTTTACATCTCTGTCTGAGATTATTACCTTTGGTATGCTATGTAACCTGAAAATCACTTTCATAAATATATATGTAATGTTAACAGCCTTATAAGTAGATTTTACTGGAATAAACTAAGCTGCTTTGCTTAATTGATCGACTACGACCATGATTGAGTCGTGCTGCCTAACATTTTTAGGCAGGCTAGTTATGAAATCCATGCTGATTATTTCCCATTTCCATTATGGAATGGGAAGCAGTTGTAATAACCCAGCTAGATGTTGATGTTCATCCTTGACTTGCTAGCATTCTATGCAGCGAGCTAAGTATTCTGCCACTTATTTCTTCACGTTGGGCCAAAAGAAATCTTTTCCAGATCATAGTGATCATCTTTTGGTATCCAGTATGTCTTGAATACGGTCGTTTGTGTAACTCATTCATGACCATTAATTTAACTTATGCTCTGTTTGGTATGTACAATCTGTTTTTATTCAATAGTAACCCTCTTTCATTTAAACGAAAATCTGTTTTTTATGTTTCCTTTCATTATCAACGGTATTTTCTTTTAAAATTTGGTACTCTTTATCAGAATTTTCTGCATTTAGAATCTCATTTTCGAAATCAAATTCGTAACTGTTGCTTGCAAATAATAAATTTGCATGTCGACTTAAAATGTTTGAAACTTTGTTTTATTTACCTTTTATATGTTTTATCTCGGAGTCATATTCTCTTAAGAATGACAACCACCTTGCTTGTTTAGCATTTAAATTCTATTGATCAAACAAGTATATTAGGCTTATATTATCTGACATTAAAAAAAAATTTATTTTGATGAGGTAGTGTTGCCACGTCTTTAATGCATGTATAATTGCAGCAAGTTCTAGATCATGCGTGGCATAATTTTTTTCATGTTCTTTTAATTTTCTAGATTCATAAGTGTTAACACCCAAAAAGTGCTAACCAGCTCATTTCCTTATTCACATGACCCATTTGTCCTCTTTTCCACCATTTGAGCCTCTAAAGCCACCAAAAGGTCACCAAAAGACCATAATACACCCCTTTTTCCCCTCAAAATGAATATTTTTCCTCAAAAAGCATAAAACCCCTCAAAAAGGGTCCATAATTCCCAAAAATATTAAAAAGGGAATAAAAATATTTAAAATATTCAAAAAAGGAAAAAGGAGGGAAAAGGTACCTAAACCATGTTGGTCAATACCATTGGTTTCCTCAAAACCATAATGGTATTCCCCACCACCAAAAACTATAAAAAGGTGGTAGGGGCTCCTCACTTTCTATCCATCTATCATCCTATCCTCATGCTATCAAAATCTCTCATGAGTTATTGACCATTGTAGCAATCTTGGAGAAGAGACCATTGGAGCCTGGAGCATCTCACCCTTGGAGCTACTCAACACCACAACATCCTCACCATTTGAGGTATTATAATACAAAAGTCATTTTTTATTTTTATTTTTATTTCTTGTTCTTGTTCTTAAACCTTTTCAGCTTATTGTTATATGCACATGTTAGATTCAGATTTATAATTTTTTTTTGCTTGCAATATTTGAAACTGATATCACTTGTTTATAGGTGCCCATTGCACAAACCTTGGTTGCAAAACCAAGCCAACAATAGGCCATGACATGATATTCTTGAATTTGTACTCCGCCTAATCCTTCATTACATGTGTCAGTGCATACGATGAAATCTTTAAAAGGATCAACAATTTTTAGAATAGGAGCAGTGGTTAACAGATGTTTTAGTTTATTAAAGCTTTCCATACACTTTTCATTCCAGACAAACTTTTTACCTTTCTTCTGTAGTGAAGTTATGGGGTAAGCTATCTTAGAAAATCCTTCAATAAATTTCCGATAGTAACCCGTAATCCCCATGAATGGTCTTATATCCATTACATTTTTAGGAATTGGCCATTTAGTGATATCCTTAACCTTATCGGGGTCGACAGATATTCCATCCTTGGACACTACGTGTCCTAGATATTGAATTTTGTCTTTATAGAAATCTCACTTGCTAAACTTAGCAAATAGTTGTTGTTCTCTTAAAATTTGCAGAACTAGTTTTAAGTGTTCTTCGTGTTCTTGTTCATTCTTTGAATAAATTAGTATATCGTCGATGAAGATGACTACAGATTTATCTAAGTGGTTACAAAAAATACTATAATTCATTAAACACATAAAAGCGGCAGGTGCATTTGTTAAACCAAAAGGCATTACAACAAACTCGTAATGACCATAACGAGTTCTAAAGGTATTTTTAAAGATGTCTTCATCTTTGATCCGTACCTAATGGTGAATAGACCTTAAATCTATTTTAGGAAAGATAGTTTTCCCTTGGAACTGATCAAATAGGTCGTTTATTCGGGGTAAAGGATATCGATTTTTAATAGTCATTTTATTTAATTGCCAATAGTCTATACATAATCTTAAGGTTCCGTCTTTCTTCTTTACGAACAAGACCAGTGCTCCCCAAGGGGAAACACTAGGTCGAATGTACTTCTTTTCAATTAATTCTTGTAACTATGATTTAAGTTCAGCAATTTCTATTATATTCATCCGATACAGAACTTTTGATGTTGGTACCCGCTCCTGGTATCAAATTGATTGTAAAGTCTATGTCTCTTTTTAGAGGTAGTCCAGGGACTTCTTCCGAAAAGATGTCTTCAAAATATTTTATGATAGGTATGTCTTCCACTTTAAGTTTTGTATCTTGATATGTATTATCCATTAAATAAACAACAAACACTTTACATCATTTACGTACAGATATCTTCATTTGTAAGGCTGATATTTCTCTGATAGTTGTTTTTCTAGGAATTCTTGTTACTTTAATTCTATTTCCAGTGTTATCTATGCATGTAAAAAAAATTTCAAAACAATTCAACATAAACTTATGTTTCTCCAACCAATCCATTTCTATCAGCATATCATAGGAACCTAACGGTAAAATATTTAGATCAGAATGCGTATCAAATTCATTCATCAATAGTAACTTCACAATTTTTCACATAACTAGTGACCTTACGTTTAGTACCTGTGGCTAACTATACCAGCCAAGATTTTTCAAATTATTTTGGTACTAATTTACATAATTCAACAATCCTAGGTGATACATAGCTTAAACTTGCACATGGATCAATTAGTATGGAAATAGTTCACTTTTTATCATACCTTTGATTTCAACCATTGAAGTTTGATGGTCTGCATGTCGATTCTCCAATGCAACATTGATTCTGGGCATACTCCTCGCCATATATCCAACTGTGATGGCTTCCTGAATGGAGTGGAATTTATTAAAAGTTTTATTTCTTACTGGAAAGTCTTTAAAGTAATGTGGGTCACCACGTTCCCAACATTTTAAGGGTTCTTGCTGTGCAGTATTTTTAAAATTATGGGAAGGTTCTCTTTCCTTTGCTACAGGTTGTTGTGTTTTTAAAACTTTTAAAATTATTACCCTAATACCCTTTGTAGTTATTTCCAGGATTCCTATGAAATCTATTATTATTATTATTATTTATTTTTCTTAGGTCAAAGTTATCTCATCTTTTAGTGGTCCAGTTAGGTACATTTTCTCTTTTGTTTTTATTCTGTTCATAACAGTAATTCGCTTTCCTCATTGCTTCTTCCAGCGTATTTGGATTGTCATACTCAATCCATTCTTTAAACGGAGTAGGCAAGCAACTTAGGAAACGCTGTATTTTTGGTTTTTCATCTATTATGTAAGGTACATACCAAAGCAGACTTAGGAATTTACTACAGATTTCTTTCATGGTTAAAGCACCCAACCTTAATTCGTAGAATTCTTTCACTTTTTCTTTATAGTACTGTTCTGAAAGATACCTTTCTTTAAATAGTTTCTTAAAGGTTTTCCAGGTTACTTGTCATTCTTTTATACCTTTTAATTTCTTAATATCTTTCCACCAGATATATGCTTTTCCCCTTAAGTTATAGATGGCCATTTTTTCCTTTAGTTCATCAGAATAGTTGTAAATTTGGAAGTATTTCTTCATTTCAACAACCAAGCTTCTTCCTCTTCTCCTTTCTCAATTTCACCATTAAACATAGCAGGTTTAACCTTTTTAAATTCTCCTGAAATTTCTTCATAGGGTCTGTACTTATTTTTATCTTTATGACTGTCACTACTTTCACCAGAATCTTGGCATTCTTGCTTCTGTGTTTCTTCACTCGATGTTTCAGCCCCATGGCTATAAAATTCCATCTTTCTTCCCTTACGTTTATAAGGTGTAGCTTTTGGCTTATCTTATTTAGTTTCTTTGTTTTTATCATTTTCATTATTGTGTATTTTAGCTAGAAGAATATTATTTAGCTCTTCTTATGCTTTCATAATTCATTCGTTTTCATCCCCAACTCTTTTTAACTCTGACCTTAATTCCTTGTCAGTCTATTGTAATTATGACGAATTCTTGGTTCTACTCTCATTTAGGTTTACCCAGATTTCACCTCCTTCATTGTTCATCGGTATTCTAGGGGGTGATTCTTCACCTTCGGGCATTCTGAACTCTGCCATAATTTCCTACAAAAATAAAGTTCTCTTCCTCTTCCTGTTTAGTAAGAGAATAAAACCAAAAAATAAAATAAACAAGCATTAGTTTTCTGTTTTTACTTTAACAGTTGCTTTAATATTGGGCCGGTTCAAGCCAAGTCTTGTAACCATGATCTGATACCATATTGTCACACACCTCAAAAATAAAAATAAAAATAATTAATTATTGCATGTAACTCGAAACAGCATCAATCTTAATTCGATATACTATGATACAAACCAATATTCTTAGGGAGTAACGTTTATTGAACTAAATTTATCAAGGTGGTAAAGGTGTTAATGGAATCAATAACTGCTTGGACAGGTTGCAAACATGGAGGATGCTTCGCCAAAAGAGGCATGTCATCCATGGAATCGTAGGTGATACTTAAATTGTTCCTATTATTATTCTCATTTTTTATTTAAGTTGTACTTGGTACCATCGCTAAGTTGGGAGTCTCAATCCTAATATTAACCGTGTTAAAAATCAAGTTTTATACACAAAAAGGTGTGTATGGGGACTATGACTAGGTCTTAATCCCCAAAATGAAAGTATAGTGTTGAAACCTATACTAACCTTTGCAAGTTTGATCATACAAAGAAATGCATGCTTGAAAGAAAAGGAATTATGGTATTCGCCATAGAATAACCTTTGATCTAGGAAATAGTAATATGGTTGATTTATGTGTTAAATTACTATCCGCGGTTGATGGTTATTAATATGGTGGATGGAACATTAAATTTGCCACCCTGGCTATGAGTTGACAACACAGCCAGGCTTTACAACCCAATCTGGGAAATGATCTCCAGCGTCCACTTGGACAGGAAGATGAAAAAGGGTTTCGAAAAAGGGTTTAATCCCCTTCGGGATGTCTAAACCTTCATTATTGTATGTTTGTGGTCGGCGAGCTCCATGTAAAGAGGCTCCATGTTAGTCATCATGATTTGTGGAACTATGGGGAACTATACTGCAAAATGGTGATGGTGTTTTTCTCTCTTTTGGTTGCATGGGTTGTTTCTCGAGGTTAAATTATAAGTTCAAGGCTGCCACCATACCTCTTCCTGTAGCTACGAATGGAGCGTGAACGTTTCGGTTTCCTTGCACCGGAATCAACAAGGTAATACCTAGACTCACATCAGTAATTTCTTTATTATGTGCTTTCTTCGTTTACCTTTGGGTTTTAATGTATAATTTCTTCATGTAGGTGGCTAGGAGTGATAAGGGTGCCAAGAGGAGTCGACCCCTGGCATGGAAAGCAATACAAACAAGTATTAAATGTCATTTTATTTTTATTTAACACCTGGTTATTTTCTTGCAATTTACAGTGTTTGAGTTAAGGTTGTCGATCGTTGTTGGTTACAGGTGGGGGCGCCAGCAAGGATGGTGACAAGGTCACCTCCTCCCGAGCCCGCATCTTCACACGCTCAGGTAAAGAAAATGCCGGATGCAACTTAAATTCTTAGGTGTGCCCTGTATATATATATAGATAGATAGAAAGATAGATAGATAGATATAAATAATCTAAAAGACATTCATGTTTTCTTTTATGCAAGTAAAACTTGACAGGGTTTGGGCAAGGAAGAAGGAGTCCTGGTCCTTGCGCCTTCAAGAGATAAGTTGACCTTTACCCTAGGGTTTAAGTCCTATCGGATAGAGGTGTAACTCCTTCTCTCTGCTCCAGTTGTCTATTTAAACTTAGCAGTGTTTATGGTTTGCTCGTTTTTCAGGGTTGGAAGTTAAAATATAGATGCCTTCGAGGATGGCTATTTCCTTTGTAATTTCATGTTAATAGTTAGGTTGTAAAAATTCTAGTGGATTTTATTGGAATGGCTTATAGCCACATGGTTGTAGAATTTCATGTTCTTCTTTCGACTGTGTTTGTATTTTTAAAACCTTAAGTGACCCACAGGGTCGCTGCTAGTTTGGTGATATGTTCCCACTTGATATTGTAGTTTTAATGCGTTTTAGTCGACTCCCTTTTTAATACAATGTTTATTCACTGTTGTGAAAGATAATGGACATTTGGATGATAATTATGTTGACTTACTATTTAAGATATTCTATTGGATTCAATCCAAGATCTACATTGGATCTATAATCCTATCAACTTGATTCTGTTCGTTTGACTATTAGTTAGCACAATTGCAAAATATAAATTTATATTTATAGTGTGTGTAATATCCTAAATTTTGACTGACTATATTTGGTGTTATATATCGGGCTTAAGCCCCAACACTTATGTTTTATTTAATTATATTGGTCATAATCCCCAATGCACATGTTTCTACTTTTATTATATGATGGGCATATGCCCCGATGCACATGATATATATATTTTGTTGTACGTATGCATATTTGGGCATGGACCCTAGAAGATTCAGTTATTGTTATATACTGGGCAGAAAGCCCCAATGTATTTGATTGATGTTTTTATCATAATATTTAGTATGAGACCCTATTTATACTGAGATGATCTTTTGTTAGACATTGTGCAGTGTAATGATATGCATGACTGATTTTTATATGTGTTGAGCGTGGACTCTGGAGCACATGGATGACCTATGTGCTGGGCGTAAGCCCCGATGTACATAGAGGAATTTTTATTATGTACTGGGTGTAAGCCCTGATGTACATAGAGTGTTGGGCATAAACCCTGGAGCACTCCAAGCTTGATAATGAATACCGGATCCGAGGCCACTCGTATATTCCAGATGTGCCTCACAAACACATTCTAGAGCTAGTGTTGAGTGGGATGCTCTGGAATTGCACTAGCATAACGCCCATGTGAGAGTGTTGAGCCAAAGCTCTAAAGAGCACTCGGGGTTACATGATCTTAAAAGTGTTGAGTCGAGAAGACTCTGAATAGCACTACTATCATCACAATTATTTAATTGGTTAAAAGAATCAATTCTATCTTTCATCAAGGACTGTGGGAGCTACCATGTTAAACGAGGGAATCCAACATGCAAGGAGGACCTAGAGTCACCTAGCCTTACCAAAATATCCAAACTTACCAAAAGATATTGTCCAAAGGATTGGACCATATATTAAATAATTATCAAAGGATTTTTATGAGATCTAATCAAATAAATAATCAAGTTGAGTATTTACGAAAGAAGTCTTACTTATGCATGAGTAATATGCATAAAATCTATGCATAAGATATAAACTATATTGTATATAAACTATGCATAAATAGTATGCAGAAGTTATATGCATAGGATATTTTCTTATAGTATTTATATGAAGAAAAGATTGTGATCCAAATTTATTGAAATACATAGTAAGTAAACTATAAAGGTTCTTTAAAACAAATCATAAAGGGACAAGTTAAAAAGTCATAGATTAACTAGGAGTAAAAGAATTAAATAAAATATTCTTGACATGTTTTATAATTCAAAACTAAAACAAATATGAATTTAATATTAAAAATAGTATTATTAACTCAACAACTATATTCCAAAGTTCACCTAAGGACTGAATTACATTAGCATTCTGCCCTAGGTCCTCTATTGTCCTATTGCATGTTGGAACCATCTCGGGGGGATCCATTAGTGAACCAGGAACGGTTCAGGGTCAAGGTTGGGAGGAACGTGGTAATCCCAAGGTTATACGGTCCACAATTACAGGTCAGCCAAAGAAGAAACTTATTTCATTAACAGGTTCTTGAGTGTGCAGGTTCCTCCAAAGAAGGGAAAACTATAGGCTGTAGGTATGAAAATTATAACTTATTTCAGTTAAACAAATTAGGATTTAAATTCAATTATTATGCATCACTTTTAATTTCTTCCATTGTATCTCTTACATGGAGCAAGGGCCATATGGCATGGGCTCCCAGGTTTTAAATTCTAGTTTAGTTTCTTATTATTTTATACTTAGAATTCTTTCACGTCCAAAGGTTATCGTCCTAAAATTTAAAGGATCTAGCAGGGCTAGCATTGCTAGCCTCTGCTAGATACTTGCATAAACTAGATTTATAAACCTGAGGCTCCTCTAAACCTTTTAGTATTGGAATTATTTTTGCCAATTTTAAAAATTCACCATGGTTCATCATTTCAGCATACAAAAGGATAGAGAACCAGAATCGAAAACACAGACCTCATTTGAAACCAAGAAATGGAAGAAAAATTCAAGAATCAGATTTAGGGCCTGCGAACAATTTGTTTAAAATTTAGTTTCCTCTTTTCAAAACTTCAACCACGAATTTAGCTTCCAATTAATGGCGTAGAGTTTTCTCCCTATACTACGACCCATGTTAGGTAAAAGTATGTTATCCCACTTAATAATTAATTTCCCAGTTTTGAATAGGACTCAGGATCAAATCCTCTGTCTATTCCCCTAAAATGCAAACCGGATCTCAGTACAGGAATCACGCTACAGCATGAGACATGGTCTTACCTCATAACACAGGGAACGATTTATTTATGGGGATGAGTCAGCAAGACTCCAAACATTTATACAAGACAAGAAATCAACCATGCGACTTCTACAGTCTGCCAAAACTACGAATGCATCCATTAAAGATCCTTATCCTCATAATTTACATTTAATCATTACCATCGAAAACCTGAAATATGAAAACCCAATCTTAGTCACCTTTCATTACAGAGTGAAAATGATTCTTTATGCAAACACCATATAGGGCCTTGCTTCTCGATAATAAAAACGTACATACTCCAAAACTAACCAACAGATCTTTTTCAACAAATATTCTCATTATTAACCGAGAGAAGAATCAAATTTTTGAAATATAAATATTTAAATTAAACTAACTAATGAAAACACAGAGGGTCTTAGTACTTTCTAGGCAAGGTCACCCCAGGATTCGATGGGTGGACCTCTCATCACGTTATTCAAAATTAAAAGAATTATTAAACCCTGGACTTGACGGGCCACATAAAAATATGGAAAGCAATTACAATCAAAAGTCTCTGGAAGACCCAGGATTTAACATTCACACAGTCCAACCTAAATATACAAAGTACCAAATCGTAGATAGAGATTTGAATAACTCCAAAAACATCCAACACCATAAACTAAGTTGCATTTCACCCACAGAATTAATAGCATTACATTATCAAAATTATTGAAATCAAACCCCATCAATACATTAGGCTCAGATATTTTAAATAGGGTTCTTCCCATTCTTAATAAACGGAGATAGTCCATTACATGAAATCGTATCATCCATTAAAAGCTCCATTTTACAACAAAATGGAATATACATTTCCCAATAGTACTAAAAGATCAATGCTGGTACATGAGGCAAAAAAAGACCATCTCCTTCACATTAAAATCGCCGTACAGGATACAACATAGACAAGCTATGGCTTATTACATTTTAATAAGTGCCTTGAATATGGCCCTAACTTCCTATTTGAAATCCAAATGTTTCATTTTAAAATATAAAATTTACACTTTGCATTACAGAGCATGTTAAATTTTGATCATTAATTCACGATACTCTAGGATATTCACTGAGAGAATAACATATGTAGTATAACAATCACAAGAAGCATGACAAGCATCACAAGAATCAAAAGCATGAGAGACAAGAGACATAGAGTTTCCGTGGGGAAAACCCTAAGGTGAAAAACCCCACAACTTCCTCAGAGATAGAGAGAGAAATGGCTCAACCAAAGTACAACCAAAATACACTTGAGATAGTCTCCTAGAAGCAGATGATCCTCCTCCTCACTAGTGCGCCACTTTCTGAGTGAGAGAGAGATGACTTTCTGAATGATCTAAATAGAGATCTCATTATCTCTATTTATACTAACTTGTTTTCCCAGTGACCTTATGGGGCCGACTTGTCCAGCTAGATACATCCACAATATAATATATATTTCAGGTCCGACACCACACATGGTGGTCTAATAACCCATTGGCAAGTACACACACTTGCAAAACTTGTCAATCCACATGACGACACTTCCTTATAGAGGAATAACAAATCTCTAATAAGGGTACAATAAATATATATGAAATACATAGATGAAATACATTCCGAAGTTACATATACATCAACACTCCCTCTTAACTAGGAAGGTATTTCTCGACACAGATCTTCTAGACAAGTCTTCTTCTCGGGATCATCGTCATCGATGCATCGTCATCATCATTGTCACTATTGCTGCTATCTCAACCAATATCTAACTCTACTCGTCATAGGAAGTTCTACAAAGCCAGTCCTTTTTCATACTGGATGTAGGCCCACCACCTGCAGGTCTTCATCATCACTGGCCATACTGTGGAAATCTCGGGACTAATTACGTGCGTCACAAAACCTTAAAAGAGTCTCTTGACTAGCAAGAACCCTAAAGAGCATCTGAGGCCTTTTTCATCCTGTCCAGATCTCCAGGACTTATTACATGTGACCCCACCACAAAACCTCGAAAGAGAATCCTAGGACTAATTACAAGCACAAGGCTCAACCTATCGGATCTCCCAAGGCACAAATTACAAGTAGTCACCACAAAACCTCGAAAGAGTATCCCAGGACTGATTACGAGCACAAGGCTCAACCTATCGGATCTCCCAGGGCACAAATTACATGTGGTCATGGCAAAACCTCGAAAGAGCATCCCAGGACTGATTATGAGCACACGGCTCAACCTATCGAATCTCCCAGGGCACAAATTACATGCCATAGGACAAAACCTCGAAAGAGCATCTGCCAGATATCCCAAGGCACAAATTACATGCCATAGGAAAAACCTCAAAATACTATGTGCAGATCTCCCAGGGCACAAATTATATGTCCTCCCAAGCAAAACCTCGAAAGAGCATTTGCCAGATATCCCATCATACAAATTACATGCCACAGGAAAAACCTCGAAAGACTATCTGCAAATCTCCTAGGGCAAAAATTACATGTTTATCTGCACAACCTGTTCCACGGCCATAGAGTATCAACCTAATACTCACCATACATCATCCTGATATACACATGATCATCATCACTACAACATCCTACTGCATGTCATCTAGAGCAACATCTTGAAGCTCGTCATCCATCATCATACAATGCATCTACCTGATGCATACCAAGTATCTACCTGATACATATCATCATACATGATCCACCTGATAATATAGTGTATCCGCCTAATACAAATACAAATACATGATACATATCAACATACATGACCTACCTGATCATACAATGTATCCGCCTGATACATATACAGATACATGGTCCAAGCATCCAACATGATGCATATACAAAATACATACACATGATCCAACCGATCATATCCAACATCCAACATGATGCGTACATACATATAAATGATCCAACTGATCATATCCAGCATCCAACATGATGCGTACATACATATACATATAAATGATCCAACTGACCATATCCAGGATCCAACATAATGCATACATACATACATATAAAAATGATCCAACTGATCATATAAAGCAGAAACTAGAACATCATCCTGATGCTCATCATCCAGCGCTTACATCCATAGCCATGTGAAGGATCCTCCTTCCAACATGCTTGGAATGGCTTCAGCAAATGTGTCCATCACTTCTTCCTCGAAGTGTCATCAATCCGAAGAGCAGCAAGCCTCTCTCTGAAGTACTTGAACTTCACCCTGGCTAGTGGCTTCGTCAGCACATCTGCAATCTGCTTGTCCGTCACAACATACAGGAGCTTCACAGCTCCTTTCTGCACCATATCCCTGATATAGTGATATTTGATCTCTATGTGTTTCAACCTGACATGAAACACTGGGTTCTCGGACAGCTTCACACAACTCTGGTTATCACAGAAGATACCAGTAGCATCCAACGGGAGATCAAATAATTCAAATAGTAGCTTCCGTAGCCATACTGCCTCACAACTAGCTGAACAGGTTGCAACATACTCTGCCTCAGCTGAACTCAATGCTACACATGACTGCTTCCTGCTAAACCAAGAGATCACACCTGATCCCATACTGAAGCAGCACCCAGATGTGCTCTTCCTATCTGTAGCACTGCCAGCCCAATCTGAATCAACATAACCCTATAGGTTAAACTTTTGATTCGCCTCATACTTGAGCCCATAATCCACTGCACCCTTCAGGTAGCTCAGAACATGCTTTACAGCAACCAGATGAACACTCCTCGGATCTGTCAGGAACTGACTCAATGCATTAACCGCAAAGCAAATATCTTGTCTCGTGTTCGTCAGGTACATCAAGGACCCAATCATCTGACGATACATAGAGACATCAACTGGCTCAAATGAAGCATCACATAGAATCTTCAGATTCGATGCCATAAGTGTGGCCATGGCCTTGCAATCCATCATCCCGAATCTCGTCAGGATATCTACTATGTACTTCCCTTGACCAAGGAATATCCCACCTGTACTCTGCCACACCTCCATACCTAGGAAATAATGCATCATTCCCAAATCTTTCATATCGAACTCAGCAGCAAGCTCCTCTTTGTATCACACCAAGTTCTAGGAGCTTGCTACAAGCCATACAAGGCTTTCTTAAATCTGCACACATGTGACTCCTTGTTAGGTCTTGGGACTGCATCTCAAACATCTTCTTCATGATCGATGGATCATGGCATTCCATTTCTTCATCCCAGATCCTGGGAACTTCAATATCTTCGATAGATATCTTTGTTGCTGGAACAAATGTTGTAGTCCTTCTTTTGTAGGTGAAGATATACGGTCTTTCCTACAAAACAAGTTAAATTGCATGATTAGAAACATCTCATAATTTTCAGAACAAATTCTTTACACATAAAGAAATATGTCATGCAGTTATCTTAGCCAATGCTTTAATACAACATTTATCCATGTTCCACAACTTTCTAGATGTCTTCCAGTCTCTACCAGAACATTGTTAAGAGTTTGCACTACTCCCAACATGTCAGCAAAGAGGTTTCATTCTAGATAAGTAGCACTGCAATGTTGTATAGTGCCATACGCCACTTACCCATCACATGCATATTAATAGTATATTGTTCATTAATGCAATCATTCTAATATGCACAATACATCTCCTAAGTCTAGGAACATAAGCATAATATTATTTAAACAAACAAAATAGGCAAGAAATGATAATTGAAATACTTATCTTTGTTTGTTTGTTGGGTGGACTCCCTCTGAGTCTTTGCTTCCTGGCAGGAGCTGCTGAAGTAGCTTCTTCTACACCTTTTTGTTGTGGAATGTAGGAAGATGGTCAACTCCCTCTAAAAATCTGCATCCTTGCAGGAGCTGTTGGAGTGTGCTCCCTCTTGATCTTTGCTTCCTGGATTACCTGTCCTTGAACTTATATTCATCCTTGCTGACATCAATCTTCTTGAACCTTGGAAAGTATATTCTGTAAGCGTTCGAGCTTTCACTGTAACCCACAAAGATACCCTTCTTTCCTGAAGGATCTAGTTTAGTCCTCTTTTCCTTTGGGACATAAGTGTATACTGGACAACCAAATATTCTGAGATGGCTGACTTCAGGTTTCTTACCAGAAAATACCTCTTCTGGTGTCTTGTTATCCAATATCTTGTGGGGTGTTCTGTTCTGCACATATATAGTTGTTCTAGTTGCTTCTTCCCATAGATGCATAGGTAGATCCTGGTCATGCAGCATTGCCCTTGCTGCTTCCATGATTGTTCTGTTCTTCCTTTTTGCAACTCCATTCAGTTGAGGATTATAAGGAGCAGTCAACTCCCTCTTAATCCCTGAATCACTACAAAGCTTCTTGAAGTCACCTGAGGTGAATTCTCCACCATTGTCGGATCTGAATGTTTCGATCTTCTTATTAGTTTGATTCTCCATCAAGGTTTTGAATTCCTTGAATTTATTAAACACCTCATCTTTGCTCTTCAAGAAGTATACCCAAGTCTTCCTGGAGAAGTCATCAATAAATGAGACATAGTAAACATACCCACTCAGAGAACTAGATGACATAGGACCACATACATCTGAGTGGATGATTTCCAGGATGTCTTTTGCTTTGCTTTCACTACTTGGGAAAGCCTTCTTAATGTTCTTACCTTTTGCACATCCTTTGCAAACACCTTCATGTTTGGTCTTGATTTCAGGAAGACCCTCTATAGCCTTGCTTGCAATTGGAAGTGCCCTATAGTGCATATGAGCAAGTCTTCTATGCCTAAGTTCACTTGGCTCCATGGATTCATGTACCATGGCATGTTTAGGTTGTCCCTTCAATTTATACAAACCTCCCTCTTGCTCTCCAATCACTACTGCATCATCTATGTTCTTTCCTTTTGGCCACATTAGGACTTGGCCATCCACAAATGCAACCCTCATACCTTTTGCATCCAATGCAGAGAAGGAGAGTAAGTTCTTCTTGAGCCCAGGTACATAAAGGACTTCTTTCATCTTCAAATATTTTTCAAAATCTAGGTTGTAGGAGGCTTCACCACTTCCTTTGATTGGGTATTGATAATCATCCCCAAGTTTCACCTTATGGGGTGATTCATGTTTAGATAGATTCACAAAAGATTCCTTAAACCCAGTCATGTGTTTGGAAGCCCCACTGTCAATCAACCAATTATTACAACCATGGGAGATAGTACCTGTGAGAGCAGAAATTAGAACATACTCTTCTTCACTTGATGAGTCATCATCACTATCACTTTCTTCCCTAGCCTTCTTCTTTGGGGGTTCATCATCTTCGGCAGCATGAGCATGATATCTTCTTTTGTTATTCTTCTTCTTCTTATTGAAGTTGTTGTTGTTGTCTTTCTTCTTCTTGGGACAATCTGAAGCAAAGTGTCCCTTCTCATTGCAATTGAAGCATCTGAGACCTTTCTTATCTTTATGATAATGGTGGTGTGAGAATCTTCTATTATGATATGATTCCTTCTTGGACTTGCCTTTCCTGGCATGTGCTGTGAGAGCTTGATCTTCATTTCCCATCTTTTCTTCTCGGGCCACAAGCCTAGCTTCTTCTTGAGAGCATTCTTCCCGCAATCTATTGAAGGAGATCAACTTCTTCCTTGCACAGATTCCTTGAATAAAGGAATCCCATGACCTGGGTAGCCCATTTAGAGTGGTAATCACCACTTCACCATTCTCCACCATTTCATCCACTACTTCTATTTGTTCCTTGATCTGGGAGAACCTTGAAAAGTAAGATTGAATGGTTTCTCCATTCTGAAAATTTACTCCTTTCAATTGGTTCCGTGGAGTCATCTTTCGATTTATGTTCTTCCCTTCAAATAACTTGGTCAAAGAGTCAAACATATCCTTGGGTGTCTTTAAAGAAGACACATGGCGTATGAGATGGTCTTTGATATAATCAGCAATGATTCTCTTTGCCTTGACCAATTTTTTCTTATGCAATACCTTAGCCTCTTCATCCTCTGGAATGGGGATGTCTTCTTTTACATATGAGTCCAACTCATTCTCTTGTAGGATTAACCCAATCCTATACTTCCAAGCTCGGAAGTTATCAGCTCCTTCAAGCTTATCCTCAATCTTGGTGTGGTGAGACATCTTAAAGAGTACTTCAAATGGAAATAGAAAAGATTTAGGTCTTACCACTTGAAATGCTGAAAACTGGATCTGGTCGTGGATTAGGGTTTGTCGAAAAAACCCTAAAAATTCAAAATGTGAATTTCAATTTTCTAAAAGGATAGAAAGATGCGCCTTGATGAGCTGATCAGTCTGGTGTATTCAGAATTTGAAATCAGCAAAGCTTTACCCTTCATATTTGCCTTTTTGTCCTTCTGAGTTCACTAGGGAGAGCCCTGAATTAGGGTTTGAGTTTCCTGGAGATCTACCCAGCCAAAAATCTCGATCCAAAGCTCTAAACTTCGATTTTTGCAAGGATATTCTAGCTATGTCTTCAGATTTTAGAAATTCCTATTTTGGGGGAAACCCTAATTTTTAGGGCCAAATCTGAAAATGCTCAGAATTGAATTATGATTGGACAGATAGATTCTCCTTGATGAGTAGAGTCAATCTACTATATTGCTTTCCAAAATCTGTGGAGAGAAACCCAATAAACAAGAAACTCAAGTTTCCATCACTGCAAAATGTCTTCTTCTCAGGTTAGCTCTGATACCATGTTAAATTTTGAGCATTAATTCACAATACTCTAGGATCTTCACTGAGAGAATAACATATGCAGTATAACAATCACAATAAGAATCATAAGCATCACAAGAATCAAAAGCATGAGAGACAAGAGACACAGAGTTTCCGTGGGGAAAACCCTAAGGTGAAAAACCCCACAACTTCCTCAGAGATAGAGAGAGCAATGGCTCAACCAAAGTACAACCAAAATACACTTGAGATAGTCTCCTAGAAGTAGATGATCCTCCTCCTCACTAGTGCGCCACTTTCTGAGTGAGAGAGAGATGACTTTCGGAATGATCTAAATAGAGATCTCCTGATCTCTATTTATACTAACCTGTTTTCCCAATGACCTTATGGGGCCAACTTGTCTAGCTAGATACATCCACAATATAATATATATTTCAGGTTCGGCCCCACACATGGTGGTCTAATAAACCATCAGCAAGTACACACACTTGCGACACTTGTCAATCCACATGACAACACTTCCTTATAGAGGAATAACACATCTCTAATAAGGGTACAATAAATATATATGAAATACATAGATGAAATGCATTTCAAAGTTACATATACATCAAAAAAGCATACAACCCACAGGAAGACTTATGTGTGAAAGGGAGGAGGAAGCCATTAAGTAACCAAACTTACCTAGTCATTATAGCTGCACCTATCCCCACACCCATCTCAAGTTTACTATCACCAAGGTTCCTGCCAGTGCCAAACCCCAATACAAACAAGTTAAGCCTCGAACCAGAGAAATAATACTGGAATTAAGTCAAGGAAAACACATGGACAAGTTTTACTAAGCACTTAGATAAAAGGTAGTTTTACTACTTATAGGAATTTTTTTAAAATTTTTACAGTTTTTAGGGACATTACAGTGTGGATAAGCCGAAATGTATCGGTTGTAAATGTACATAATCGGGGTTTTATAAGGTAGATATAAATCATATTATGTAATTTGAATATTAAAATAGTTTGGTTCCGAATCTACCCATATTCGATCTCTGATATGTTTGAATGAAGAAAAAAAAAATGTTTACCTAAGGTACATCGGAATAGTCTATAGGAGATGAAAGACTTTGTTTCAATGATTTTTGGTAGATATATTATGAGGTTTTAAAATATGAATTAACCTTTGTTTTGCATCTAAATATATTCAGGAACGGAGTTTGTTTGAAACGTATTAAAATGCTAATGGTGATTATTTCATAATCTAAAAATATCTTATGGTAGAACCATTAGATAGGAAATATAATGAAGTTCCAGTTTATATACTAGCTATATTTATCCTCTGGACTTGAAGGTCAAACAACAGTATATATAATTTTAAATCATAACAGAATATATATTTGTACAACATATAAACAAATCCATAGACTATTTTAGATGCGTAATAAAATTTTACCACGGGTTAGATGCGAAAACATAAATAACATTCCTACTGGAAGAAATCTAACAATAGGAAAACAAAACAAGGAACCTGGCACTACTGTCGGGAAAACAGAAATGAAATAGTCGTTCCTCCGAACCAACTCCTAGAGCAGCCAAGTCTCACTTGCTCCAGAACCCCCAAGCCTTATCGCTGAACCACAAGAGAAAAAATCCCTGATGCACTATCTCTTGCATTATCAGATTCAATCTGCATCCAATGTTAGCCTCCTGCTTTTTTTTTTTTTATAGTAACGATTGACAAGCTTTATATTAAAAAAAAGATGATCTTACAAAAATGGTGGGAAGACTATACCCAAAAAAGGAGGGTTGTCTAGGAAAGCACCTCTCAACTAGTCTTGGCATTTCATGTATAGCTACTATTCTTCGATAACAGAGAAAATTAACAGACTGTCCTAGAAGCTGATTACATAGGAAATACATAATAAGAGAAACTACAAATATTCAACCTAGAGAACCTGCAACAAGACCAGAATTCATTTTCCATTAAGGTGGCATACCTTCTCCTTGCTACCAGCTGCCTGACTTCCATTTTCTTCTTCCATGTCAAGGATCACAGAGGGGCTATTGCGATTGTTGGTTCTGACGCAATCCACTTTGGCTTCAACTATCCTTAGACAGCTGTGCAGAGACTCGATTTTTCCCACCAACCCCTCAAAATAATCCTTCATTTTGCTGCTATTGCTCCTAACCTCTGAATTCAAAATCTGGACAAAGGTGGCGAGATGGGAGATGGCCTTCTTCAGGTCACTGTTTTCTCCTCTCAACCAGCAAACGTGAGACTCAATATCCTGCAAATGCGAGAGCACTCCTGGGGAAGGACTATCAAGCCTACGCGGGGACTCCATATTCACAATTCCCCCATTTTCCCCCACCAAATTCGACCAGAGTTTGCCACTACCCAGCTCCCCAGGGCTACCACGAACATGCTGCAATGAGCCACCCTGGTTCTGGTAGATACCCACATCGAGAGGTCTCCAATTTATTCCATTGTCATGCTCAGGACTGCTGTGGACATTATTCGCAGAGTTCCTGATGCTCTGCCCCTGACCAACATCTAGAGGAGACTAGCTTCTACCGAGCTCATTGTTCTTGGAGTTCCCTCGACAAACATGATTCGCCTGGCTACTGTGAGAGCCCTGAACCTCGTTTCCTCCATTTCCTTGACCCTGAACCACCTCAAGTGCAGAGAGGTACCACTTCATTCTGACTCCGCCCGAGTTAACCTGTATCTGCTTCCTGCAGCGGCGACACTGCAACGCTGGAAGACAAAAGCTAGTATTACCACCTGCATTACCACAATCAATGCTAACCCAAATACAAATGACCCCACGAACAGCGTAGCAAATGTTCTAGATGCTCAAAACGTCACCCTGTTCCATATTATAAGTGATGGATTCACTGTCACCTGCATGCATTGAATTCCCACATGCGAGACAGGTGGAGTCCGGCTGGGAGCGTTGTCGAAAGAGCCTTGAGGACAAGTGAGGAAATCCCAAGGATATCTGGAGGTTGACCAAAACCATGCATAGCGTAAACCCAAATATTAAGTGGACATTTGGAGAGTTAGAACCCAAACATTTGAGGATGCTATGGAACCCAAACGTTTGCATGGTGTTGTACATCTCTAACAACAAGACCACAGTTTAAACCTACCCCGATATTAGCCATGGCATCGGCTTGCTAATTGTTAATCCTAAGGATGTGAAAAAGGGAGATAGAGCAAAGATCTTTGATCGAGTGAATGAAGTGGAAATGGAACTTGGAAGTAGGTTTGCGATGATTTTTTGCTAAGGCCCTGGCTTCCTTGATAACCAGAAGGGAGTCTCCGATGGCCATAAGAACCTGATAATTATTTTCCTTTACGAGGTCAATAGCTTTGATCAAGGCGATCCACTCCGCATCATTATTCGTCCTCCTTCCAATCCCTCAGGCGAAGTCTGTCATTTTGTTTCTGTCGGAGTCCAAAAGGACTCCCCCCCCACATGCCAGCCCAGAGCATCTTGCTGCTTATGGACATATTGTTATATAGTATTTTTCCTAGGACTTGGTCATTTTTTAGCCTCCTGCTCTTTAGCACTCAACTAAGAGCCGCGACCTGATTTTGCGGAAGATTCCTACTGCACCTTGTGCAGCTTCAGCCACTTGGCTTTTCCTCTTGTCGATCAGCGATCACCCATGCAACAACTATTTCATTTCTGCCCCCCTTTCAGTATTTTTATTAATAACAAAATAATCCATTACATTGTTTTAATTTTGACTTCTTGTCAAAAATATAAAAATAAAATAAATTAAAATATCCAAAAAAGTATTAAATAATAATTTATTAAATCCCGATGTATTACAATTGACCATGGTTGACTATGGTTAGGCATGGTTCAATATGGTTGAATTTGGTTGACTTTGGTTTACCATGGTTAACTATGATTGACCATGGTTGACTATGGTTGGGCATGGTTCAACATGGTTAAATTTGGTTGACTTTAGTTGACCATGATTGACTTAGTTTGTTCATAATTGACTATTGGTTGAACATGGTGGAAGATGGTTTACTATGGTTGAATATAGTTGACCAAGGTTGACTGTGGTTGACTTTGGTTGACCATGTTTGGATATGGTTGACTATGGATTACTTTATTTGACTATGATTGAATTTGGTTGACTAATTGACTATGGTTGACTTTGGTTAACGATAATTGACTTTGGCTTACTATGGTTGACCATGATTGACTATGGTTAACTTTGTTTGACTATGGTTGACTAATTGATTATTGGTGGCATCTTGTGGAGAGTCTACGATAGATGAAGAAATGTTGTCGATGAACAACCATCGACTAATTGATTATTGTTGACTTTGTTTGGCCACAATTGACTATGGTTAACTTTGCTTGACTATCGTTGAATTTGGTTGGCTAATTAACTATGATTGACCATAGTTGACTTTACTTTACTTAGGTTGACTATTGTAGACCGTGGTTCACTATGTTGACTTTTGTTGACTTTAGTTGGCTATGGTTAAGTTGGCTAACCATGGTTGACTATGGTTGACTAGGGTTAACTTTGGTTTGCCATAATTAACTTTTGGTTGGACTTGTTTAACTTTTAACTATGGTTGAGAATGGTTGACTATGGTTGACTATGGTTATCTTTGGTTGACAATGTTCGACTTTGGTTAGCCATAATTGACTTTGGCTTACTTTTGTTGATCATGGTTGACTTTGGTTTTCCATAATTGACTATTGGTTGACCTTGTTTTACATTAGACTATGGTTGACAGTGGTTCACTATGGTTGTGTTTGTTGACCATGGTTGACCATGTTAGACTATGGTTGACTTTGGTTGGCCATAATTGACTTTGGTTGACCATACTTGACGATGCTTGACTATGTTCAACTATGGTTTGATTTGGTTGGCCATAATTGACTTTGATTTACTATGGTTGACCGTGATTAACAATGGTTAACTTTGTTTAACTAAAGTGGAGTTTGGTTGACTAATTGACTATGGTTGATTTTGTTTGGCCTCAATTGACTTTTTGTTGAGATTGTTTGACTTTTGACTTTCATTGAATTTGGTTGACTTTGGTTGGGTTTTCTTGACTATGGTTTACCTAGGTTGACTAAGGGTGGGTGTGATTGACTTTGGTTGACTATGGATGACCATGGTTGACTATGACTTACCATGGTTGGCTATGGTTGATGGTGGTTGGCTATGGCTGACTTTGGTTGATATTGATATCATATGGTTGACTATGCTTGACTTGTTGTCTTGATTATGGGTGACACCACGATTGACTATCATTGGATTATTATGTTCCTTAAGGGTTATATCTCATTTCGATGTTCATTTAGAGTTATGTTGTAATGTGACATTTGTGACATTATGACATATCTCTAAATGAACATTTATGTGTGATAATGTCTTCAAGTATTTCCACTATTTAAATTTATATATGTTGTATTGTTGATATAAGTATGCCATTTTACAGGCTTTTTAACAATGGATCCAACGATATAAATTAATTTAATTTTAAATAAACCAATCATAGATATTAGCTTTTTATTTTGTGATAAAAGTAGGTATTTGCTTTCCAAGTTATAATAAAAGTTGTTGGTTTAGAAACTTTTGTGGTAAAGTCTTACTTACAAGAAAATAAATTCTTCAGTGTCATTTTTTTTAAATTATAAATTAGATAAAAAAAATGAGTTTCAAGAGAGATCTAATTTTCTTTTTTAAATTTGTTGAACTTTCAAACATTTAGAATCTTCTTTATTTATTTAAAAATTGTCTTAATAGAAATTCATTGTATAAAGTGTGAGATTATATACTCTTTTCACATTTTCATGTTTTTTATTCACACTTAGATATATAAATAATCAATTGGTAATGTAATAAAATTTATATGTTTGTTTTGTAATTGAAATGTTTATAAAAATAATTCTTCTACATTTAAAAAAATAATAATTTTAAAATATTTTTAATATATTTATGAGATAACGATTTTTTTTAATATATAGATAGATAGATAGATATCATTAATTACTATTTTCATAAATAAATACCCATAAAATTATATATAAGTTTATGGACCTTTATTTATAAATAATAGTAATTAAAATAATTATCTATAATATTATTCATTATTTCACCTTATTTTTAAACAAATTAAACCATATGAACATGTTTTCATAAATCATTTATCTACTCATTATATTAGTGAACATAATTATATTAATAAATATTGAAAATTAAAAAATACAAATTTACTAGTATATATTACATATTATGTAAACCAATATATCTTTCAATTATTAATACATCTCTCATACAAATATTAAATGTTATAAATTGAAACATAATTATTTAAATTTATGAAAAAATGTTGTTGTTGTTGTTTTGGTTTTTTTTTTTAATTCGGTGGAAAAATTACTTTCTTGCTATTCCGAAGGAATCAAGGAAAGCTTGAAATACAATCATTACAATAGAACTCAACAAGAGCATCATGTTACTTACAAGAATTGAACCTCGATGGGGAGGGCAACAATCTTTCCTCCCAACCACCCAAGCTACAACTACAACCAATGCACAAATATAAATGTTTATCTATAAAATGAATTAGTTGTTGTTAAAAAAATATTATATATATAGCACCAAGAGGAGCAAGGTGCTTTAGAACCCAATATGTTGTCAGGTTATGTTATGTTGTCATGTAATGTACAGTAACATTGCATTACCAAAAATAAAAAGTAATTAAAAAAATCCATGTGAGTCTATAAATTAAAAATTTAAAACTTAAACCCTGATCTATCAAGCAAGAGAAGGATCAAATTTTTTAAATCTCAAATTAAGATATATTTTTTTATTTTATCTTTTAATTATACAATAAAACTATATTTACTTTTAATTTATTTAAGATTAAATATTTTTTAACCAACCACATGTTATTATATAATATTGAATAAGAGAGTAATTAACTTTTAGTAGACTTTTAATATAAATTTCTTAACCAATTATATGTTTAATTTTATTTTTTCTTTTACAATTATATAAAGTATCTCACATTTTTCCATTTTAAATTTTAAAATAACCCTAGACAACAATATTTAATCACAATAAAATAATACATCGACATTCGCTAGTACTTTCTACAAAATTGACAAATCATTTCATTAGTAAGCCTACGTAACCCTAAGTCTATTAAAGAAACAATGATAAGGACTTAACAGAGCATACCATCTTTGGGCTACAAGTATATTTTAGCTTGAAAGATTCAAGGAATTGTAATATTTTGGCATAGACAAATTAAAATTATTATGAATGTGATTGTCATTAATTTAATATCAAGGATATTTCACATCTTGTCCATTGTGTTCATCCATTTAGAAATCATCATTTAAAAAGTGTGTGATTGTACCGAGTGAAACAAGATGCTCTACAGTTTAGTATGAGGGGATGTTGTAACGTGATGTAACGTTTGTAATAAAATAAAGTTTGTAACAAAATAATTAAAAAAATTCACGTTGCCTCATAAAATAAAAAATTATGGAAAGTATTTTAAAAAATAAAATTCATGTTGGTTCATAAAATAAAATATTATGAAAAGTAATTAAAAAATAGATGTTCGTTTATAAAATAAAAGCTTAAAACTTAAACCCGGATCTATCAATCAAAAGAGATCAAATTTCTTGAGTTTAAATTTAAAAAAAGAAATATACGTCAAGAAATTGGATCCCTCTGGGTGCTTGATAGATACAGGTTTAAGATGGATCTATGCTAGTCTTAACACAATACCAGTGTAAAGATGTCGGTATGCTACATAATGAACAAATTTATATTTCTTATATTTGGTAATGAGTAGTTTCATATTTCTTAATCTTTGGCAAACCGTGGGTGACATTATTGGAAAACTGTGCATCACCATTATTGGGAATTTCGTTACACGGTCTTGCCCACCATTGTATTTCATGGGATATTCATTCCCCGTAACCTTACAGATTCCTCATCAACATAGACATAAACATGATACATAGCATTAGCATAGTTTACATAGTTCTAACCATTCGTTTATGCATTCTGACATCTAATTGAATTCATATATAAAGGAAATTAGCACTAGTCTTTTAATATATCATGTTATACGCCACCATAAATGACAAACCAAATATGTTGCAATATCCTCAACTTGACAGAAATTGCAACATATCCTCAACTATCAGCTGCATGGGCGAGAAAATTGCCGTCAAGACCTCCACAACCTTATCTGACGCTTTGTCGAAGGCCTTTGAGATGATAGTCACGTGAACCCCCTTATCGAGTAAGTTCATGCACTGCTTTAGGATCATCGTGGCCACGATCATGACCGTCATGGTCTCTCTAATCACTATGTCCGGGGACTTGGAGAGATCTATCGAAGAAGACCGACTTTTTAGAGGAAGGCTATAAGACTTCTATCTTGGTCTAAGCTTATCTTGATTGCTGATTTTTTCTATCCAACGGGCATGGAGCAAGGTCAATTTTTGACTTTGCTCCATGCCCATTGAATGGAGTGAATCAGCGATCGAGATAAGCTCAGGCCAAGACAGAGGTCATGTAGCCTTCCTCGAAGAAGATGGAGTGAATCAGCAATCGAGATAAGGATCATGGCATGGTCGTGGTCCTGTCTCTAGCCATAATGTCCTTGGATTTGGAGAGCTCCACCAGCATCTCCGCGGTTGGCTGCAAGACCTCCATCTTGTTAAGGATCATCGCACCATCTTTGGTGATGATGACATGGCAAGTGGTGCAAATAATATTGTCCATGCCCTTGGGTTCCTTGGGTTTAAGTTGATTTGGATCATGGTAGCATGATTCGATTGTATTGGATTTTTGTGTACCTAAATTTGGAACAATTTGGAATTTGTCTAACATTGGTGTAGTTGTAATACAAATAAGAGTTGCTACAAGTGAAGAATTAAATTTTAAAAATCAAATTTTAATTATTTAAACACTATGAAATATAAATAGAGTAAATTTTTATAGTTCCTAATAATTAAATATGTTTTAATTTTCTTATTAAAATAATTATTAATAATTAAATGTTGTCTCTCACACTATTTTTATTTTTAAATAGTAATTTTGATTGTAAATAACATGTGTGAGATGTATATTTATGGTCAATTATTGTATATTTGATTAAAAGTATTATAAATAAAAAGTCTACTTCAATATTATTAGTCCCTGAGAATATAGCAATCGGTTGGTCACCAAAATTCTTTGACTTCACTCTGCTTCAATCTTTTTCCATCCATTAATTAAAGTTTTTGAAATTTTTGATATTAAAATGAATTTACTAAAATTTAAAAATATTTTTCAAAAATTTAAAATGTAATATACTAATTTTTTATTGGTCAAAAAAGTGGATGTGACAAAATACCCCTTATGTGGAAAATACAAAATCAATATTTTAAAAATTACAAATTACAAAAAAGCACCACTTAAAAAGGTCATTTATTAATGATCATTAAAACGAATCTATGTTCAATATTTTAAGTGATAGGGCTCTCATTACAAATTTAGCACATATCTCTATGCACATATCCCCATGTAGACCAACAATAATATAAGGCACACACCCCATGTACACAAGTAAAAATATTAGAGGTAGTGGTTAAGTAATTCATACATTAGTTTATTTTATATCTATATATATATATATATTCTAGTCTCGCCCGAGCTTAGACAATATTCTGCAAATTCAATCTTGAAGCAATGATAGATCAAATTATCGGAAATTCTAGCCGAACAAAAAGCAACAATAGTTGAACAACAACATAGTCCACAGATTTGATCATGGATTCCTCTGCATACAGGTATGTCCGTTGATTTCCAACTCTCTAATGGCTTCAACCTCCTTTCTAAACTCCTTTTCAAAAAATTCCATAGTGTGAACATCATGAAACCAAGTGCTAGAAATTTTATTATAAAAACTCTGTCACCGAATAAAGTTTCTGGAAGTTATGATGGGAAGTGTTTCTTAATCCTTTAGAGTTAATTTGATATTCATATTTACAATTACAAACATGGCTTGAAAGAAAAATTTAAGTTATTTCAACAGAACCTTTGTTGTGTATGTATTCAGATACGATAAACCAGTGTATTCCAGAACTTACCTGCCATTCTTATGATAGTTAAATCTCCATGTAAGGTATAGATTTTCAAATAAATTAATTTGATATTCATATTTACAATTACAAACATGGCTTGAAAGAAAAATTTAAGTTATTTCAACAGAACCTTTGTTGTGTATGTATTCAGATACGATAAACCAGTGTATTCCAGAACTTACCTACCATTCTTATGATAGTTAAATCTCCATGTAAGGTATACATTTTCAAATAAATTAATTCCTTAATTCCAATATTGAATGCAAAACCTTTAAACTAGGTGATCAACAACTCTGGTGAAAAAGGAAAATGTAATACAAGACTTAGTTATATTTTATTTTTTTAACAGAATTACTCCACAAGGGGTTAGATGAGCAAAAGAGATATTTCCATGAATAAACTAAAGCACAAGGTAAATGAGCAAAATAGACATTTCCATGAGTAAACTAAGGCATAAGGTAAGGAGATGAGTCGGCCTCTAGAGAACAAATCATGGCAATGTCTGGTGGAGGGTAATTGTGTCTCACCACAAGAGAGATAAAAGGTCATAGATGACTGGGATGTAAAGACGAAACTGCCTATTCAATCCCTCACCACGCAAGGGAAATAACTAGCTATAGGGCTACGCCTTCCTTTAATCTCTTACTTGGTTGAAAAGGTCCACTGGAGTTGTTAAAGGGAAAAGGGATTAGATTTAGAGTAAAGAAATAAATATTCCATGTCTTTGGTTAAGGAAGTCTCTTTGGCTCCCTCTATTTTTGGGGAATAAATATAGGTAGGAAATGACATAGGATTCTTCTCTTGAGGCAGGTCAAATCCTAAGCTCGAGACCTTTCAGAACCAAACGATTCCCTCTTTGTATTGGGTGGCTCCTTCTTTTTTAATGGTCAAGTGGAGAGACCTCATGGTTCAAGAACTGAAATATATGATAATAAGTTTGGATGGTAGGTGAACTCTCATAGATTGCGTAGAGGGAAGGGGAGCATTATTTGAATGGATAAATGAAAGACTCCTATCTTTGTTTGAAGGAAGTGATCAATTAGAGCATTAATTAACTGATATACCACAGGCGGGCTCAACCAACGATAGAACACATTATTTTACCATTCTAGAACGCTTTTCTTTAAGGAAAAAAGTAGAGATTGCATTTTTTTTTTGCAAGTACAGACAAAATAACCCTAAATTAACACACAAACTGTTAAATAGCATAATATCTTAGGTGTAGGTGTAGACCAGTGCACCAGACTAAAAGAAAGTTTACCGCAATCAATTTGACATAACAATTTGGTGATTTGCATCAAGATAAAGAGTGTGACAAGGTAAATTGATTTAAGAAAAAGAAATGTGACGGCCATATCAAACCATCCAACCTTCTAAAATAACATTAGTCATCCTGAAACCAATCCCTTCTTCTTCAGAATACTTTGCAGAATTCCTCCAAATAGAAGCAACATTCAAGTAACCAAATGGTTTGGTTACCATGACTACCCTATGTCATAGCCCTGCATATCCAATATGATATTTTCGATATGGAGCAACCTGGATCATACTAGAAATGCTGATAGGTGCGAGATACATTTCCCTACAGAGAGAGAGATGGCAACGCTCGTGGGAGACTGCCTGCAGTAAGCACCCAACATATGTGGCCTTTCTAAAGATACGAGTGTTTTCATTCTTGGCAGCTCCTCTTCTTCTAGTGGATTTGCTTCCACACGGTGCTGCACACTAGCCACGGAGGTAAGGCACCACGCATGGGAGAAGCCACCTGGAGGGAAACGCAGAAAGAGCATGGCCATGCAGACTATGCCCATGCCAGGCCGCGAGGAAGAGAAAAGGAAAGGAGGGATGCGAGGCAGAGGCCAGCCCAGTCATTATTAGTTTTTGTTAGGATTTAAAAAAAATAAAAACAAACACATAGTAGAGCCTAGTAGGAACCCAGCAAAATAGCACCAAATCTGCATCTCATGTTTCCATACTTAGCAGCTCTTCCAACGAACACTGTAGGAGCTCATCATACCGACAGATGCACTAAGAAGAGAAGTCGCCAGCTGAGTTGTGGAGAAGTCACAATTGAGTTAATGCGAATTGCAAAGCTCACCGAAAATAATTTAGATCTAAGATAATGAGCAAAGTATGGAGTCAGAGGTTTTTACACCTTTAATCCCGAGGTTATTTTTTTTATTGCCATTTGGTTGCTCGTGGGACAAGTGTGAAAGGCCACATGCCCTTCATGCAGTGTTTTTTTATTTTATATATTCACTTTTATTAAAATTGGTTAACAATTTAATACTAAATTCACATAACATTCATTTTATATTATTGAATTTAAATTAAATTTCAAATCATTAAAAATCAAATTTCATATGAAAAAATTAAAAAATATTTAAATTCAAACTATAAAATAAAACAATTAATTTATATTTATTTTTTACTATTTTGTATACAGTGGTATCAAATTATGTGCATCTCTTTAAATATGACTAATAATTGCATGCTAGTACTCCATGTGTCAACGAGAGTGTCCATGTCTTCCTTTTAACTACAATCTTCCTTATCTCTCCATTGTTTTCATTGTTCCATCCCTTCCATCGTTTTCCAACCCGCAGGTTATCAAAATAAGGAGAAGTAGTTTGGTGTCATTGAAAACATCTACTTATGTTCCCACCAAACTTTGGCCTCAACGAAATATATCATTGGTTGAGCTTTAAGAACTTGGTATTAGCGCACGTATATATGTACATTGTAATACTGTTCATGTTTTACATGCTTGACAACTACTTCTATTTGATCTTATTGAAATCTTTATCTCTAAAGTTTTATTTAAATCTTTATCACTAATCCGACATTATAATCATGTTGGGTTTGAAGTTGTTATTATTAATATTTATTGTTCATTCACATTTATATGAATGATGGTTTGTTTGGAGGTGATATCCAATGGCTCGGTTTCATCAAATACATTGTTGTGAAATTTAATCATGTCCAATTGTAATGTCTCTATTTGTACTTATCTTTAAAGTTTTTTTACTTATTTAAGTGTTTGTTATTTATTTCATCGGTTGTATGTTTTTATGTCACAATAGTATTTTTAAGTGTTTGTTATTTATTTCATTGGTTGTATTTTTTTTATGTCACAACATATTGTTGTTGCTTTAAGTTTTTGAGAAAGTGAGGCTTTGTTTTATATTTGTTTCATTACGATGTTATTTGATGGATATTTGATAATATTTAGTATTACTAGATATAGGTTGGTCTTAGTCTTGTCAATTGGATGTAGTTCGAGTGATTGTGAGAAAGAGGAGTTGGATTCAAATTTCACTTTGTAATATATTTACTCTTAGTGAATCAATTGTTGATGACCTACATATGATATGTTCAAAGTTGTTGACTTGACCTTGTGTAGTGAAGAATCTAGGATTCATATTGGGTACCATCCTTGAAATAAGGCAAAGTGATTGGGAGGTTTCTATCTTGTGGTCTATGAATATTGCATATATTATATCTACATATTGCATATTCTATCTTTCTATTGTATTTCATAACAATTGTTGATACTCATTTAAAACATGCCTAATGTATACATTGTTAGTCTCTGCGAAGTATACATTGTTAGTCCTTGCTTCTCCGGGAATATAGCAATCGTTTGGTCTCACTTTTCCATTAACTTGTTTTTAATTAGATTTTTTAAAATAATGTTAACTTAGTTAGCTTTACTTTTTTTAATATTCCACATAAACTATATTTCAATCATAAACATAATTTTAAAGCACGGACTAGCTATTTCTCTTGTTTTTTTTCATATTGAATAATAATTATATTTATATTTGTACTCAAATTATACTACTATGATTATGATTTGCACCATGTTGATCATTATGAAGATTTCTTCTTCCTTTTTTCTTTATTATTTTTTAACTTTAGTGGTAACATCACACGTGTCATGAGATTTCTAAACTTTTATAGTAACATCACACGTCTCATGGGATTTCTAAGGAAACGGAATGATGTGATGAGATTGAGTGAATGTCTACTATGTTTTCATAAGATTTTCCTCGAAGGTGGCATGTGACGTTTGGAGCCACCGACATAACAAACCGATGACGTGCCATCTTAGCTCGTGGTATTTTCTGGCCACCTTTTCGATGAGTGTAAAACTTGTCTTCTTTTGTGCTCATCTCATCCAATTAAAATAAAGTTAAAGTATTTTTTGGAACGTTGTCTTGTCACATCTATCATATAACCCAATTAAAATAACGTTAAATATCTTTTGAAGTCTACTCGCATTCCAAAATAATTAAGATTTTCTCCTGGATCCAACTACACAACAATGAAAACAAACTCCCAAAACAGTGAGAATCTTAGTACCCATATCATCCAAAAAAAATGGAGTCTTATCTCCACGCCATTGGTCTGATCCCGTGATCGTTGAAACCACAACGTCAATGACTAAACTATTATTACTGTAGCAACGTAAGTAGCAGGTACTGGGAAGCGGCGCAATGGAAAGTAAAAATGGGCGCGTAACGTTCAACGAGTCCAAGCGACCCGCGTCCCGCTGCCCCGCCGAGTATTGCATTGTTTCAAAATTCAAAGTCAGTGTACGGCTACCCACTATAGTCTGTTGATCTGGATTATAGTCAGGAATTAAATGTTGTGTAGTGAGTAGAGCTTTGTCCAATGATAAGATATTGTTATTTGTACAATACACATGTTAGTGTTTGGAAATCTGCTTTATAAAAAGATGGACATAGAGATCTTATGCATAGAGAATTGGATGAGCTTATAAAATTAGAATATTTTTATCAATATCCATTCCATTTCTCCTCACATTGCGTACCCTGTGTCCTTTGATCATGTTTTAGGTAATGGTGGCCATGATCATATTCAACAGATTAGCTCATCATATACGTCAACATCCCATGAGCACATAATGTGGAACACACAAACAAATTAAAATTTGTGTGGTGCCTATATTCAAATTAAATGCACCAACATCCACTAAAATTTTCTCTATGGTATTGTATTCATGTTTATTAAATGCATGTGTTATTGATATGTTTCATCTACATCAATTCATTTCTTAAGAAAGTCAAAACTTCATTACAAATGTGTTGCATTTCTCATGATTATACACATTGATGCATGCAATAAAATGTAATGCATCGAGAAAAATATTTTAGTGTAGTGCATTTTATTGCATGAATCCATGTGTTAAATAATGTCTAGGAGCACCGTGAATTGTGTAACTAGTTTACATCAACACATTGCAGTGGAAACTAATGAACATGTCTTATTTTTATGACGTGTTGATAGTGACTAGACACACCAATGTGAAGCGTGTTTATATTGACTATATAGACATGTAATAATGCGTTAAATAAACTAAAATGCATTGATAAAAAAAGAGTTCAATATAGGCACTTGCAGATGACTATGTGTAGTGTCCATGGTGCAACTAGTCCATGTGATTGTACCAAAATGCAATGGCGCACATGCCTTATTTGTGGTGCAATGATAGTAATTGTACACATCAATGCTGTATGAACCCTTCAATCCTAGGTGCAACATGGTAATTTATGTTTTCAATGCACCAAACTTGAAATGTTGGATTTATAATGAATATTAAGACTAGATATTATTTTAGAATATATTATATCGTTGATTTCTATAGTTTTCTAGTAAGGTTTGTACATGAATCATGATAGGGACATTGAGGCAATGCATATAATGTGTTGGGAACTTGGGAGGCACATGAGAGGGAGTGAAATATGTTTCTATCGGCCTATTACTACAAAGAATCACTCTCTTATTTTTAATGGATGTTGGCCTCAAGTTTTATAAGGAGGTTAAATATCTTAAGTGTAACACTCCATTTTTCATTTATCAATGGATCCATCATTGGGATGTTTATGTGTAAACATTCAAGGTTAAGGCTAATATGTGGTACTAACTCGTAGAGAATAAGATTTACTTCATGACTGACCTAGATGTAGGAGGAAGTCTAATTATCTTGATGTTCTCGATGTGCTACCTAGTGTTTAAGTGTAGACGCAAATGAAAACATTTAAAAGTATGCCATAATGGACATTATCGGATCTAGTAAGTTCTATAGTGTATAAAACATATAAAAAAAATCTAGGCATAATTAAGATCAAGTTCTCATCATTCCAAAGGATTGGAACCAGGACATTACAATGTTACACCCTCAATATATGGACAAGTTGAATTAGTTTTAATGTTTAACATGATGTATACTACAAACTCAAAAGGCTCATATATCATTTCACCCTCTTTTGGAATGAACTAGTCTTTTCAATGGGCCCCAGAATGAATTCCATATAAGCATGTATAAGATTGTAACATACATCATGCTATCTATTTAAATCTAATAGACAAGAACAGTTCACATTCTTGCATATTGTCTATGCGTATTTGTTTTCATCTATGTCATGTAATCCTGCTTTTGCTCATTATGTTTCTTAAGCTTCCTCCATAACAGAGCCGACTCATTCAGTCAAACTGAACTATCCCCCTCGTGCTTCCTGGACACGACCCGGATCATTGGCATCAGAGCACTCATTTTTGTTCATGTTTAAGTTCTGCGTATACACTTCTCTCAAAGTTACCTAACTTATGTCGGTTCAAACTCACTCGCAATCATAGCAATCCAAGAAGACGCTACCTCCAGAAATGACAGAAGAAATAGACGATAGACATGCAGTCGACGAGACAACATAGCTTATTGACCAAGATCTGGCTCGACAATGGACTGAAATGTTCACCCAATTCAACGAAATTCTCATGCGATTTACTTCAACATCTGGAGGATATTCGACGAGAACTCACTACGATAAAATCATCCCCTTTAAAGTGCAAATCAATTTGGACATACAGAATCTTGAAGGTAAGATTGACGTGGAATCTGTTGACAATTGGGTGCATCAATTGGAATCCTATTACGATGTAAATCAACTCTTTGAAGATGAAAAAGTCACCATTTCATCCTTAAATATGTCAACATCTATGCATTGCTGGTGGGAGAACCTCTCGACAAAGATGGAGAAAAGCGGAGACCCCATCGACACATGGGATAAATTCGTCAAACACATCCGAAAGGAATTTTACCCGCCCAAATACCTCGAGCGACAGTATAAGAAGTGGCAGCAGCTAAGGAAATGGAAAGACCAATCAATATCGAGTTATACCGATGAGTTCTACCGATTCATGGCTAGACTTGGCGTCTAAGAAGAAAATAAATTGCTTGTTCGGAAGTACATCAGCAGATTGTCCCAGTACATTCAGTAGGAGATGGAATTTCTGATTGTCAATACGCTTGCGGATGCATTCCACTACACTAGCAAACTAGAAACCAAGCAAAAAGGGAAAGCATGCTTCACGATAAAGCCGACATCAGGACGACCACCCGACAATAAGTCACTAGCAGACTTCGACAAGTCGAAGTCTTCTCAGTCGACACCACCCAAGCCAGATCATGGCAAGAAGCCTTTTCATAAGAGGGAATGTAGCAAACAATTGCTGACCAGAAAATGGTGCGATTACCACCACTCATCTTGGCATGATACATCTGAATGCAAAGCTTGGAAGACATTTTTGACAAAAGTGTTGACCTCCGTTGCATTCAACATGACGGTGGAAGAATCTGATCTAGACACGACGACCCTTTTGACATCGACCACTCTAGCAACCTCGACTATCGTCGACGAGGAGGAACGAAAACGCCTGTTCCATACACAGATATGGGTCCAGAGCAACCCATTACATCTTATTGTGGACAACGGTAGTCATAAGAACTTCGTTTCTGAATATCTTGTAAAGAAACTAGGTCTCGTTAGCACTTCGCATCCTCAGCCTTACAACACCGGTTGGATGAAGGATGGACAAGAACTACGGATCACTCGACAATGCAAGATAGCCCACTTCATAAATCCTTTTGAAGATGAAGTACTCTGCGACGTGGCACCACTCTCTATAGTCGATGCCCTATTTTTGAAACCTTACCTCTGGGATAGACATGGAAGTTATCAGTCACGGCTGCAGAAGGTGATTGTCAGAATCTGAAATCAATTGTTCAGCATACCAGAGCATCAACCTACACCAACGATTTCACTGATATCTACCAAACAAAAAAATAATCTCATCAATCATGCTCAGAAGTTCGCATTAATCATGATCAAGCTGCAACATTCTAAGAAGACTACAACAATGAGTCGAGTCACCGACCATTGTAGATCCCGACAGAAATAGCAAGTTGATCATATTCTCGATGAGTACCAGAACCTCTTTCAAGCTCCCGATGGAGTACCTCCACATTGTCAGGTAAAACACTCCATTGAACTTGTTCCCGGTTCTTCTTTTCCTAACGCATCTATTTACAAAAGATCCATTCTCGAAAATGAAGAGATTCACAGACAAATGCAAGAATTAATCAACAAAGGTCATATCCTCCCCAGCTCCTCTCCTTGTGGAAGTCCAGTCATCTTAGTTCCGAAGAAAGATAGGACTTGGCGCAAGTGCATCGACTACAGAGCACTCAACAAAATTTTGGTAAAGAATCGCTACCCTCTGCCGTGGATAGACGAGCTCATCAACTATCTAAAAGGTGCTAAATTCTTTACTAAGATTGACCACAAGTCGAGATACCATCAGATTCCAATTGAGCTCTCAGATGTGTGGAAAACTAATTTCAAGACCAAGGAAGGATTGTTTGAATGGTTAGGCATGCCCTTTGGCTTAACCAATGCACTTGTGACCTTCATGCGACATATGGATAATATTCTTCAACCTTTCATCAGAAAATGGGTCATTGTCTATCTTGACGATATATTGATTTTAAGTCGGTCATGGGAAGAACATGTCGGACATCTTCGACAAGTCCTCGACACTCTCCAGCAACATCGGCTCTATTTGAACATGGACAAGTTCTCTTTTGCGATGACTAGCATCAAATATTTGGGGTATGTAATTGAATCTGCAGGCATTCACGTCGATCCAGACAAAGTACAGATCATCAAAGATTGGCCCATTCCTAGAAGCATTCAAGAACTAAGAATTTTTCTTGGTTTGGTGAATTTCTATCGACAATTCATACTCGGCTTCAGTCACATAGCCTGTCCCTTGAATCGGTTGACGAAGGGAAATGGGAAAACTTTCTTCCAATGGACAACAACACATCAAGCAACTTTTGAACATCTCAAACACAGGCTTTGCACTACACTAGTACTTGTGTTACCTAATTTGCATCAACCCTTTGAGATTGAGACGGACACATTGGACTATGCCTTGGGTGCAGTGATCACTCAGTTAGGTCAGGAATTACATCCTTGGCAAGGAAACGATCATTCTCACTGATCCCAAGCCTCTACAGTTCGCTTCGACACAATCAAAGTTGAAAACAAAATGACAAATCAAGTGGATTAATTACCTACAACGATTCCAGTTGGTGATTAAGTATCGGAAAGGTAAATCTAACGACATCGTCGATTGCCTCAGTTGACCACCCATTACTCTCCTTCCGATAGTGATGAGTATGCAGGGATATGACATAACCACTTGGCCACAGTTGTATGAGGATGACAATGACTTCTCAGTAGTCTACTGACAGTTAGAGACTAACAAGTTGTCGAGCTTCGACTACTTCCTGGAAGACACCTTGCTATACAATCTTGGACAACTTTGTGTACCGACCAGTGAGCACCGATAGCAACTCATTTGGGATGCGCACTACAACAAGACTGCAGTACACTTTGGAGTAGCAAAGACACTTTCTATTCTGCAGAAGTATTTTTTTTGGCCTACACTTAAATCCAACACCAACAGGTACATTCGATCATGCATGGTTTGTGCCATTGCTAAACCTCTTAATCAACGACAGGGATTGTACACACCTCTGTCAGTTCCTAGTCGACCATGGGAATCTATTTCTATGGACTACTTGATGGGTTATCCTACTACCAGACATCAACATGACACAATATTAGTAGTAGTCGACTGATTTTCCAAGATTGCCATTATCATACCTTGTAAGAATACTACGACAGCACAGCAGACCACTCAGCTCTTCTTTACACATGTCTGGAAACACTATGGCTTACCAGTGACCATTATTTCCGACCGATATGCCATATTCGTCAGCATCTTTTGGAAGAACCTCTGGTAACTTCTATACACACGACTATCATTTTTGATAGCTTTCCATCCTCAGACCGACGGATAGATGGAAGTTGTGAATTGCTTGGTAGTACAACTGCTTCTTATGTACAACCACAAGCATCGACGCACATGGGATGAAAATATTCCATACATCCATCACAGCTACAATAGTGCTCAGCATAGCTCTACAGGAAAGAGTCCATTTTAGATCTGTTATGGATTTCAACCCTCAGCTCCTATCGACTTGATCAGCTCCTCGACACAGCCAAAATCCGACACCAACTACAACCAGCGAGAAGTTGATAAAGTAGTCATGTTTCGAGAACGTATTTGCGACATCCAGCGACAAGCACAGGACATGTTTCACAGAGAAAATGAGAAAGATAAGGCCCGACACGACAAGCATCGTATTCCTCATTGATTCTAAATTGGGGATAAGGGGATAAGGTTTGGCTACACCTTAAGAAGGTGCTCTTCACTAGTCCATTCAAGAAGTTAAAAACGTTGTGATATGGTTTGTATAGTATTCTTCGACAGATTGGTGAAAACGCTTTCCAGCTCGACATTCCTGCATGTCTGGGTCTGCATCCAGTCTTCAACGTGGATCTACTTCGACCATACCATGCACCCTTATTGGAACAGAACGACTTGTAGACAACAAAACCCGAATACATACATCCAGATGTTTAGGAGCCTCTTCCTTGTGAAACCATCGTGGGACAACGAGTACACCTTACAAGGATGAACACAATTCCCTTGTTTCAAGTTGCCAAAGCTGGCTAGATCCGATATCAAGGTAAGTGGTACTCTGTTACTGAAATAACCGACAAGTTTCCACACCTTCATGAGCAAACAATGGGTACAATTGTTTCTTAAGGAAGGAGGTTTGATCCACATCGCAGTTGGCATTGTTGTCGAATGGTAACATCGACTGCGACAAGTCATTGATGTCGATACAACTTTGACAAATTTTGACTTCGACAACCTCAACAACTTCGACAAGTTTCGCCTTCAACACAACTCTGACGAGTCTTGACTTCGACATACTGCAACACACTTTGCAACTTCGATATGTTCAGCAACCTCACAGTTCACAACATCAACATGCGACCAGCAACTGTCGAACATCGACAGACTGTATCTTTGTCTTCCAATCGACTATAACGGTTGAACTGTTGAACCGTTCTAACTTCTTTGTAACTGGACATAACGGGAAGGAACCCAAGCGTCTCAGTATTCTATATAAGCATGTATAATATTGTAACATACATCATGCTATCTGTTACATCTAATAGAGAAGAACAATTTGCATTCCTGCATATTGTCTTTGTGTATTTGTGTTCATCTGTGTTGTGTAATCCTGGTTTTACTCATTTTGTTTCTTAATCTTCTTCCATATTAGAGTCGACTCATTCAGTGGAATTGTTGTTCCCCTCGTGCTTCCCGAACACGACCCGGATCAATATGTTTCATAAGGCACATACCGTCAATTTGAAGCTAAGCATGCGATGAGGAAGGGATTTACTCTCCTCATACTTAGCTCCATCTAGTTCACTTAGATGCTCAGGTTCAAACAACTTTGGAAGAATGTGGTGTCTGATGGATATTAACAAAAAGAATAGGGCAGGGAAAAGTATCCCTGCTATTGGTATCCATCTTATGCCAAACCAAACCAGTAGGTACAGGAATTGAACTATTGTAAATTTAGCAATGATCTTGAATGGTACTGTTTCAACAAATGATGCATGCACATCCTCAAGCACCCTGCAGACATGAATTGTCATTTTGAAAGTGTTAGGCCCCCATCACAATTTAGTTAACCTTCCAAGAAGTAGCCTATCATATGCTCGATATTTAAATTAACCAAAATACCTCAAAGAGAAGGCAGGGACTCACTTATATCTCCTTGATGGTGCAATAAAGAAATAAAGAAACCTCTCTCAAAACTGATTCACTGGTAAACTCTCCGTTTACCTGTAAGCAAAGTAGCCCCATAATATAGATGTAGGGACCATTTTGATAACAGGCATCCCAGCCACACAAATACCAATAAGAAAGGATTGAATTAAGTTGCTCATCCTCTGCTATTTAACTCTAACTGGAAGAAAATAATCATGTTTTTCAGGTCAGAAGAATTTCCATTCACATCGGTGTTCGGGTTCCTCATGTCTATAGACTTGAATTGCTTTATCTCATTCAGCTCCTTCAATGACTGTAATGCCAATGAAACAACATATAAGACTACATTGCAATCAGTATAAACTCCTTCAGTGCCTTGATTCCAATTTAAATGGAAATTTATAAGGGTCATGTAAGGTCCAGACATATCCCTTCCTACATGAAACCAATACCACATTTTCTGAGGTGGAATATTACTAATTACTACACGTTAAGAAATCAGATTGACCGAAAATGGTAGATACATGTATGTAATGTCCCCCATTTTGACCCTTGTAATATTTTGGGCTATAATGTAAATAATGTATGCATATTATGTATGATTCCTAGCGTGGAGCTCAAGGCCAAGGCCCCACTAGCGAATGTTCGACCTAGAAGAGGCAAGTATTTGAAATTATGCTACCCATGTGCTAGTGAACCATGGGAATTGTAAATATGCATCTTAATATAAATGCCCACAACTAGCTATGCAATGCAACAAGATATGGGGACATGATGTTACAAGGAATTGGGAGGGAAATATTCAAACCCTTGAGCCAATCAAGCCAAGCCAAGTGTCAATGAGAGAACCAATCAAACCCTCAACTACCCATGTTGACTTTTGTACCCAATCATTGATTTCTCTAAAGAGATGGTTGAGGTAGTTAATGCCTTGGGGAATGGGAGGTATGGCTGTCCAAATTCGGGTATGGGCAAGCCACCCTTCCTAGATTTTCGTGTTTGGCTTCTTGGGCAAGAAAAGGGCCACAAAATTGCTCCCCAAGCCATTATTCAACCATCAATTTGCTCTCTCACGAGTTTGGAGCTTCCTGGGCATTTCCCTCCATGAATTTCCTGTGTTTACCTTCGTTTTCCTAGTTGGGAGGGGCATTTTTGTTGTGGCTAACAGTGGGGAAGAGAGGGGAAATGATTTGGGGTTTAATTGAGGTTGTTTTGGCCCACTGAATGCTCATACATCTGTGGGAGAAATCGGTTTTCTTCCCTGGGGTTGATTCTTTCTTCCCACAATCCGTTTTTTGGTGTCCCCATGTTTTGGGGGAAACCCATAGACCCTATTATGTGAATCCATGGTTGAATTATGTATCCATACTAGTTTTGAGTTGCTGTGTGCAAAAGAATGTTGGGGTTGAGATGGGTATCCATTTCTTTGGCCGTGCATGGTTTGAGAGTCCCAAGTTCCTTGTAGATATCATGCCCAGATCGGGGGTGGTCTCTGAGTGCTGAAATAATACAGGCTGGGCAGAGACCTACGGTTGGGAGGAACGTTGCAATGACATAGCTAGTTGTTCCGGACAACATTGCATCAAGATGAGTATTTTATTGGGTATTTACTTCTGCAAATGTGCTAATTTGTTGACCATGTTAAATTGAATAACATTCATGTAATGTGTGTGTGGATGAGGTTTTCATTCCACTGTGCATGTTTAATTGATTTACATCTGCACATATCTATTTCTTTGCTTTAAAATCTAATGAATTGGCTGAGGTTTTATGAAAATTCCCATAGAATGGCATCAAGTTCCCTTCCTTGCATTGGGTCAAAGGGTGGGGACATTACAATGTATTAGATTATCAAGAATTGCATGCCCATACTAATTAAAAGATATTTCTCTGTATTGTCCAAAAATAGACTTTGTAGTAAAATTGCACCATTCTTCCAAAGCTCTATTTTGAATATAATATACTTATTTTAAAATGATTCCTCTGAATTATGTATGCCTAAAAAGTAGGGAAATATTATTTTACTGAATGAAATATCCCTTGCTAGCAAAGATAGGGATAACAAGCTATTTATCTAAAGACCAAAGAAGAAGGTTTGAAAAAATGTGAAACTCTTTTGAACATACTGGGTTAGGATGATGATGGATATTATCCATCTCCAGTTGTGTAAAAACTTGCTGAATATTATCATAAATATCTAACACACTTTCTTGTTTCTCCATGCATCTCTTAGAACTGTCTACTAATGTTTCCGCACTATCTACATGGAAAGTATCTAGATCAGATCCTCTTACTGTTCAAACTTCAAAAGAACAAACTGTGTTTTCATGACCATTCTAAAAAGTAAGCAACGATTACATATGATTTTAAAAGGACTACAAGTACGCAATAAAATAGGTGAAGACCTTCTTGTGGTCATAAATCAATAAGGAATGTCTAGAGTTTTTTAATTTTCTAGGATGGATCCACCTGAATAAAAGGGTGGAATACCCCCGTCTAAACGTTACAATGTACAATGAAGGATGAAAAATATGAAGCATATACAGGAAATAAATGAAATATTTTGATTAGACCTATAAAATGTAAATCTAAGAGAGAAGACTTCCCAACAAGAGTGCTTAATAAGCACATTGCCTACCTGTCTCTTCAGAGTTGCAAGTCTCTTTGTATGCATTGGGGATTGCGGCAATACACCATTAGATGGAGGAATTCCTTGAGTAATCCACATATTAGGACCTAAATAAGGGAATCAAACACAGAACAAATTGTATAGAAGTCATTTGCAGCTTCATTATAGATACGAAATATCAATTGGAAACCAAAACTTAATCCTCAAGACAGAGTCATAGACCAGGAGACACACCATAATACCCAGTAAAAGTAAGTCATAGTGGTAAGCTGATGGATTTCCCAAATTGAATTATTTATGTTGATCCATTTGAGCTGCCACGCCATGAGCGAAAAAATAGATCCCTGATATCATAATTGCAGGGATAAATGTAGCTAGAATGTAGAGGGGTGGAACTTTATCCATATCCTACCAAGATTGTCAGTTTAATGTCATTATTTACAGAATTAATAAGATCATAATTAAATACCTGATTAAATCAAGAAAAAAAATAGTAAGGTTCACAATTCTCCTAAAGAATAAGGGAGTTTCCAATCACCTTAATTACCATCCAATTAGATAAAGCTACTGGAGACTAGGGATTAGGAATAGAAAGCCTTCTAGGTATTCCAATGGGTACACTATCAAATGCCCAAATCAGATAAATAGTATGACAGACAAATCAAAATAGACGAAAGAGATCAAATGTTCCCAGTCAACTATACACCTCCTTTACCTCTTACAAAATGGAATTCCAATTCCAAAAGCAGAGTGTAGAACGGCTAAAAAGTAGAGCGCATATACAAAAAAGAGAGAAATATAGTCCATCCAGTTGCTCAAAACTCCAAGAAAAAATAACACGCAAGAATATAGATCCATAAACCTTTAATATTGTATCTAAATCAACGATAGGCATGGATTGGGCTATAGGCAGGCCCGCACTGGGCGGTTTGGGCTTTAGTATTTTTATTTTCATAGTCAGCAAAATTTGGTAATGCAATGTACAGGGAGTATGAGATATTTTGGTTCATTTTGACCAATTGGGGATAGGTTACTGTCTGGTTTAAATTCCTTTTGTTGGGCTAGCAAAATGAGTTGTGTGAAAAACAACTCCGCTGCTTTTTCCACTCTATACTGTAAATAAATAGTATAACGGCTTGCCGACTGTGTACAATGATCTCTTAATAAAAACACTTGAACACCATATGTGCATATCAAGCACCGAGATGAATGTATATCTAGATCCAAATTGTACACATATGTGGAAACAAAAAATTATGCATAGAAAATGAAAAATTGTAGTGAAACATTGTGAAGAATCGACAAAAGGCATCCAAAGTGAGTATCTCATGGTGTCAAGGTGAGAGTGAGTAGTGAGAAGGTTATTGCATGGAGCAGCAAGGTAAAATTCCTTACTTTATAAAAATGAATACAATACAACCAATCATACATGCATCCATCCAGGCCACGGCCCACAGCGAGGTCGAGTCCCAATTCTGCAATAAAGAAGCACAATCCCACTCCTAAGGTAAAACATGGGATGCTGGGCATTTACAACAATAGATACAAATTCAAGAAAAATGAACAGTCCAATCACTAAATACTGAGCTCTGGATTTATTGATCACACCAAAGAGATTGCAATGATTTTTCTCTTTAACAAATAGTACTTGTTTTTAACTGTTTTGCAGAAATTTCCCAATAAATTGTTCAGTGTGGCATGGATGCAAGCTCGGATCCCATCATATTGCTCTCGAATTTTTTAATGGATGAAGCAACAACTCCTATTGTGACATTGTATACATACATAGTTCCTTCCATCCAAGTCACTTTCTTTCTCATCGATGGCTTCACAAACTCCCTACACGACTCTCCTCTACTGGTGATTGTGTTGTGATAATGGTAATATCTTATTTTCCCCTATGTCTTGTGTTGTGTTTTCCCTATAACATTCTCAGACATGTGAACTCCATTCGCATACTATACATTTATCATTTTCACTACATACTTGTGATCTCTCCTTATGCCTCACTTTACATCCCTGAATAACAGCTCCTCAAATCCTCGTTCCCTATACAACAATATTATCAAATTGAATTCCAAATCCAAAAAAGCATAGTTGCATCTTTTATTTGAATAATTCATCATAACAGTTGTCACATGGAATAAGTATTGTTGGCCGGGGTGTTGTGCAGTTTATTCTGCAAGTAGAGCTTGTTGGACAAGCAATCTTACTAGGAAAACCAAAAATGTAGGGAGGCTATCTGCTAGCCACATGTTGATCCGATATTGGGCCTTAGTTTGACTGTTGATAGGATATTTGACAAAGAGCAGGGGATTTGTTGACAAAACATATGATGAATTGCAGACAACATAAACAGGGTCAGGGTATCCAACACCATGTCATTAGGGGAGTTTTGAGGTAAAAAATGGGCCTCAAAACAACTAATGTACCATAAAAATTCACTTTATAAAAACCAATAAGATTCAAGATGATGATGTCAACCATAAGGGTAAAATTTGTAAAACAAATTGGAGGGAAAAAGAAAGAACTACATTTTCTTATCGTATCTTTTACATATCTTCTTAACGGTTTACCCAAATTTCAAGTTTGGGCACTCATTGGATGCGTATTTTAATTCCGCATCCAACCCATACCCACACTGCATACTTCTGAGACACCCACGACATGAAAAAAATGAAAATTTCAATAAAAAAACTTATTTTAATATTAAAATACATTTTTATTGAATTTTTCATTTTTTCATGTCGTGGGTGCCTCAAAAGTATGCAGTGTTAGAATGGGTTGGATGCGAAATTAAAATCCGCATCCAACGAGTGCCCAAACTTGAAATCTGGGTAAACCATTAAGGAGATATCTCAAAAATATGATAAGAAAAAGTAGTTTTTCTTTTTCCTCTCTAAAATTTAGAACTCTTATTTTATTATTAAAATGCTTATTTTATTATTTCCCTTAGGAGGCCCATTTTAGACCTCAAAACTCCCCTAATGCTTTTTTTCTATATTTCGAATAAGAAAACTACCCACAACCGCCAAAGATGGTATCAATGTAGATTTAGGTATATAGCACTGCAAAAAAATTAGTTATCGAGCAAGTTAAAGATCAAAATCTAGGACATCGAAACTCTTCCTATAGAAACCCTCATGAACATGGGATTTGTCGGGCGCAAAATATAGTATTAATCCATATTTAGGTAAACAACATTGCAAGAAAACTAGTCATCGAGTCACTTAAAGACCGAAATCCAGGGCATGGAAACTTTTCCTATACAAAGCATTACAATTGAATAATACAACTATCTGGAAAAAAAATAAACAGGTGTTAAATAAACAGACTATCAAATTGCATAGAAGAAAATATGGGGCCATAACCAATAGCGGAACTTCATCAAACATTGCACACTGCTAAAGAATTTACCAAGAGAATAAAAACCACAGTTGAACAACACTCATAAATTGCATATAGAAAATCATGGTCACCATAAAACAACAGAAATCAATACCACTCTTATAGACAACACAAACGAGTTCAAAGCCAAAATTTGGATTGATATTTACAACAATAAGAACACACGAGAAAAACCCAACTCCAAATGGCCAGAATAGAACAGAGGCACAAATGATAATTTATCTTATAAACATTTGTCCATTTATCCTCGAAACATAGAAAGAGCTTGGGAATTCATCCCACGAATATTTGTCACCAACCGAAAACATTACACAGTCAACATTCTACTCTCATCTTGTTTCAGACAACATACCTAGGCACCCAACACGATGACAAACGTCCAATCTTTCGCAATATCCCATCACACTAGTAACGAGCAAAAACAACCACAACTTCGTGTCATTTAAGCCTCTTTAATCGATTTTAGCATTTAAACATTCACATGCAAATATTGGTTATAAAGATCCTGGATAATTTTCAGATCAAGTTTAGTATTAGAGCAACTTAACCATTGCATTGTGAGTTTGTTTATGTTAACAAGATCTAGGCTTCAAAGAGGTGAAGGAGAGATTGAAGATTTTGATCCTAAGATTGGATCAAGAAGAAGGAAAATGGCTTCAGAAAAAGGAGATGATGGGACTTATTCAAATATTTCTGAAGGGGATTTTCTTAATGCTTTCATGAGGATGCAAAGTGTGGCGGAGGAACTTTACCAAGATCGGAAGTAGGGAAGACAAGGTGGTTCTTCTCATGCAAAAGGTAAAGAAGAATAAGGTGGTGAGGAACATCTTAAATCTCCTCCATCATCACCATTTTTTCTTGATGGTTCTTTAAATGTCTCACCTAAACAGAAAATTGATCTCAATATGCCTCAATTAAAGCTTGATATTAAGTTTGAGTTACCTGTTTATAGTGGAGAACTTAATGCTAAAACATTAGATAATGGGATCCGTTAGATTGAAGTCTATTGTAGGATTCAAAAGTTTAATGAAGATAGCTTGAAAATCCAGTTAGCTTCTCTTCAACTTGGAGGGACCGTTCTCATATGGTGGGAGAGCAGAACTCAAAACGATTTGGCCTCAAAAGGAAACATTATATCCTCTTGGTATGAATTCAAGTTAGCATTAAAGATGCAGGTCTATCCATTGGGTTACATACAACAAGCAAAGATGGATTGGCAGAATCTGAGGCAAGGTAAGGGTCAAAGTGTGCAAAAGTACACACAAGAATTTCAGAAGAGAGCTTTAATACTTGGTATACCTCTCTACACTCAAGAAATTCTTCTCAAGTACACAGGTGGATTACATCATTATTTGCGTCATACAATACTTATGTTTAATCCTACTAATATTGATGAGGTATGTGTACAAGCTACCCACATTGAATCCAAAGGGAAGAGTGTTCATGATGTTTCTTCAGATGAATCCAGTCATCCAAAAGAAGGAAAGGAAAAAGGGAAGAGAAAACATGTTGCTACCATGAAGAAAGGGGACATAAATCTTTCTTGTTCTCATTGTCAGAGAGATTGAGATGATGCAGAACATAGCTGGAAGCTACATCTGGAAATGAAACCAAAGTGGTTTAAGGATCAGAAAGGGAAACAACAAGCTACGGTTATCATTGAGGACCTTGGATTAGATTTCAAGGATGAAACCAAGGTATCAATCGTAGGTGTGAAAGGTAAATCTATTGTTGGTATTGATTCTAACATTGGCTCTTCATGTGCTTCTACTTCTAAAGATCATGATAGTTCTAAAGATAGCAAAATGAATGCATTATTTCATATAAGGGTACAATCACTAAACAAACCAAGATCAACACACTCATAGATAGTGGATCTCAAGCTAATCTTATTTCAGAAGAAGTAGTTAAGCAGTTGGGATTAATAGCTAAACCACACAAGAAACCTTATCCACTAGGATAGGTATGCAAAGATAAAAGATTACAAGTAACAAGACAACGTGATCTCAAGTTTGCAATTACATCCAAGTTTGTAGATGAAGTTGAATTTGATGTGGTTCCACTAGATATCTGTGGAATTCTGTTGGGTAGCCCATACTTATATGATCGATAGGAAATCTTCTATCGAGAAAATAATCAGTATCATTTCTTTAAGGAAGGAATTGAGTACATAGTACATTCACATTCATCTAAAAGTGACAGACCATTGGGAACTACATAACAATTGAAAAAGGTTGTTAATGCAAGTCAAAATTTGGCACTTATGTATATGCAAATTAAGGAAGAAAATAATCCTAAGCTTGAAGAAGAAGTGTCGTTGCATCACAATACACCGATTTTGGTTGATAATGTTCCTATGATAAAGCATAAGCATGATATAAGTACAATCTCTTTCACATGTTTAATGTTGATATTCAGCTTATTACTAATCAGCAGTATATGGTTGGTCCCTACAATATTGAATGAATATTTTGTTGAAAAAGGAGTTAATATACTTAACAATATATGTGCAATGTTAATGATTTTCATGTTGAGTCAGATGTACAAGCTCCAAGAATGGACAAGTGAGACGAACATGTATTCACTTGATTGTAGAATGATTCCATGCTTTTGGTGGTCCAAAAGCTTCTTAGTGGGGAGGTTTGGTCCAATAGGATCATCTCATCGTCGATCAAGTTTAAAGTCTTCAAACATTAGTACAAAGGTTATCGTGGTAAAGAGCTCTTCGTCATCTTTCCATTGACGCTTGTTTCGTGTGAAACAACCTCCAGATAAAGAAGTTGTCAACATTTGAAGTTTCGTCAAGGATGATCAAAGTGATAAAACAAATGATTAAAGATGATTCAAGGTTGAAAAATATGGTTTGTTGAAGCTTTGGGAATCGAACCCAAGACCTTGGTTAGGCCACCATAAGCTTCATTTGGTTGCAAAGTTGTAAAATGGGGGGGCAAGGGCTATAGCCCTTGACCCCATGCCAACACCGAGGCCCCCCATTATGTTATAACCATATTATAGTATAACCATATGGTATGATAAACCTTATCCATTGTATAACGTGGAAACCTTATCCATTGTATAACGTGGAGAACATACTATATCACAAAGCATTAAACTATATCACAACGTGGACCAAAATATATGGCCACCACAAACCATATCGAAACCTTATGTTAAACCATGCCATATGTTAAACCATATCGCAATATATGTTGCAAAATTCAAACCATATCACAACTTGCCATAATATATGCCACTTTATAAGCATATAAAACGTGTCTTAACCAATATATGCCAAATGCCAAAACAACGTGTAAGGAGGAGAGGCCAACGGGTTTGACTCCAGGACGTCTCCCCTAATAACGCAATATCTTACCATTGGGACACCGCCCCACCATTGCTCTAGAATCAGCGGATTATCTTTTACATCTAACAGCGCCAGAATGTTATATAAACTACGAATTTCCAAGCCACGAGAGTCTAAGTTCGGAGTTATACAAGCGTAGGGGTTGTACAAACTTCGAGAAAGATGTACATGCACAGTTGCCGAGGTGCTCAGGCAATTAATGGACATGAATGCTGAGGTGGACTCTATATAGATGGTACTATTTTGTCTTAGTTGCAGGTAGATTGTCTCATTTTGCATGTCAGAGGAGGTCTCAGGCAAAGGTATTCGAGTTTATTTGCATGAACAGTTACGGAAGCGAGAATTCCAACTGCACCAAAAATAGCATGGAAATCCACAAATGCGGAGGCGAGAGCCCACCAACAGAAGCCACCAACAAAAATACATGGCACCCCACCACAACACACTGGTACCGTCGCACCAAACAAATTCGACGCTCTCTATTACGTTAAGAGCACTTTGAAAAACAAACCACCAAGCCACAGCAAGACCGCTCTGGCAAACAAAGACCAAAGACCACGGTTCCTATCACCGCATGAGCATCAACAATTCCAGAGAAAAAAAAAACCAACAGGAACACTAAGCCGCAAACCACAAAACAAAAATCCGTTCCCCTCCCTCCAAAGTTGGATTCTCAGCGGCCATTAACAACATCTAGACCAAACTTAACACTCCAGTGACTCCACATGTGGCCAACAAAACCATCTTCATTAAAACCACTTTCCGCACAAAGCAATATCGCAGGCAGTCGATAACTCCAACCGACCCCTGCTTTGCCGGCACTATATATCTCCATATCTCCCCTGACCTATACACCATATCTCCCAACCACTGGCTCCCGAATCCCCAAAATTTGTGCACTGAACCACCATAAATAAACGTAAATAAAAAAATGCAAAGTCTGTACTGATGAGTACCTGCAGAGGAATTTACACGACACGTGGAATAAACCATGGAAAAAACAGAAAAATCAAACTTGGATTGGATTTAAACCGGCCATGATGCCAACACGTCATCGGGCCAGGCCAACGTTACAGCGCACAGGATCAAAACAAAGAGAATAAATCATGTCGAGCCTGTCCTACCCAAAACCCGATGTTAGCCGGTTGCCCCCTCCTGAGAACCACAAAACGAGGCAGACGTCAACCTTTTGCATCCAATAAAATTTAAAATAAATGATTATTAATAATTTCACGTAATATAATAAATATTTTAAACTATACATAAACTATAGTTAGAGTTAATTTTTTTAAAATTAAAGTCGAAATAATAGGTTATTGACAATATATATATGATCCCCTTTGGGAACATAAAAACCAGCAAAGTATAACACTTTTAGTATATACATTTTCATATAAGCCTCAAGGCATACGTAAACTTGTAAAGTTGCGTACATTTAATAAGCTTATAGAGTTGCATACACATATTTACAAGTTTCAACAAGTAAAAAGAGATTTAACGGGTAAAATGAGGTTTATTATAAAGAGAGGCAATGTTGATTCTACTTGATTTCATACAAAATAAAATTGTTTCTCTTCAACGTGGGTAATGACACATAGTCACCAATGTGAAGTGAGATTTTTGTGAATCAAAAGAGAGAGTCGATGATATTGTTAATATGTTGATTTCAACATTTCCCTTATCATGTACCTGAATGATTGCTCATGTTGTCCTATAATGGTTGTACAGTTGTGAGCTACTTGTTTAAGCAATAAAGCGAGGGGGCAATGATAAATCTCTAGTTCTAGTGATCACTAGCTCAAGTGGAATTGAAAACATCTTTTTTTAGTTAATATAAATAAAGCTTATCAAAGCAATACGAATACATCAAAACATTTGTTTACTTTTATGAATTTTTTTTCTCAATTTCATTAATTGCTATTTTGGTTCCCAGTTGTTTTGTTTATTTTTTCCTTTGTAAATTTTGTTCTTGGCTTCATTGATAGCAATCTTTGCTCTCGGTTGACTAACACATTTGCATACCTATTGCATGTCATCCTTTCCTGCATATATTATTGTTTCTTTCTTCGTCTAACCAATCTTGAGCTTGGCCTTACTCTAGAAAGAACAAGATGGAAACACAACTTCAAGAGAAAGCATCTAAATCCATAGATAATATTTGTTCTTTCTGTTTAACGTAGCTAGATATTCATCCACGTAGACGAATAATCATAAGTATCGTTGATAGGATACTAGGATAGGTTTCGTTATTATGTTTGGTTCTAGTTTTCAGCCCCAACTTCTAAGGCACCTATGTGCAAAATTTTGAACAAGATTGTTGATGTGAAAAAAGATCTTCATGAACACAATGATTCCCACGAAAAGACATATTTCATAATTTGTACATAATGGATGGATTTATAGAAAGAATAAAACCATTATAAATTTATGTATTTCTTATTCAGAGGCATGATATATATTAATATGTAGATACTGATACCCATGTTAAAAACACCTCATCATCCTATGATCTATGTGAAATGGTTGTGTTAGAGGTGAAGGTGGAGAAAATTGTTTAAATATTCACAAACAATGCTTATATTTATGTGATAACTAGTATATTAGTCATGGGAAATTGACACACATTTTTCTAGACCTATGGGTAGCACATTGTTTAGAACTAATAAAAAAGGACATGATAAAATTAAATTGGTTAAATATATCATGGACAAGTTACAGTATGTAACATAATACATGTTAAATTGTTTCCAAGAATGGATTGGCATAGGATGAGGATGATTTGAACTAAATGGAATGGCCAATACGAGATCAAATTAAAAAATAAAAAGAGAGATCCAAAACACTAGCATGGATAATATTTCTAGTGTGAGTAGATGAGACCCACTTGCATGTAGTGAGTGTAATCTCTCATGTGAAGTCATTTTGCTACAAAAACAATTGTATGAATGTAATAGCATACATATACAACTATATCAGTTATGGAAAGGATTACAACTTCAAATGCAATATTTTTTGTAATGTCAACTTCCCTATGGGGTTCGCTAGAAGTTGCTTCCCCTTTTTATTGTAATGAGAACACACACTTGTTGCTAAACTAAAAGCATGCGTGCACTTCTATGAATATCCATACATTTATTTTGAAATGTAGGGGTTCATATAGAGTCCCTATCTATTTAAATCATTTAAGGAAGACATGAAAATAGTTCTATCTATTTTTTTTCTTTGTAATAACATATGGTATTAAGAAAACTCATCATTGATATCATGTTATTGTGCTAGGCAGGAAAATACACATTTCAGATTTTGTAATTTGTTGGTGTGTTGTTGTCCATTTGAAAAATATCTCGCCACCTTCTTTAGTCAAATGATTCGTTGGCCAAGATATGTGTTTGAATCCCAACACAAATTGATATAGAAATTTGCTAAACCAAGTAAACTCCTTAGTTCATGAATGTTAGTTGGAGCAGGCCATTCCCTGATGACTTTTATCTTTTATGGGTCGACTTGAATGCCTACAGATTTGATCGTATAGCCCAAGTATTTGATACTCTTCATCGAAAAATATCACTTCTCCAAGTTCAAGTAGAATTTGTGTTATGTGAGAGTGTTAAGTAATTGTTGAAGCTGCTACACATGCTCATCCCACTATCTGCTAAAAATTAGGATGTCATCTAGATAAAAAATTATACAATTTCCATTCAAATAGACCTTCCCTAGTTTTGAAAGCAGTCTTCGATACATTTGAGGACTCTATGGGAATTTTTTGGTGCATGGAGATTTGCTGATCAAGTCTTGAATTTGTTGGCGAATTTCTTCATTCTCTAAATTAGAACTTCTGTAAACAGATGCAATGGATAATGAAGAATCAAGAACAATATGAATGGATTGTTTTACCTGGAAATGTCATGGTACTATGGGTTGATATTTGAACACATATTTTTATTCTTCAATTATTCTATCAACTTGTTGTTTCCGTCAAGAGTTGTGTTCAATGGAGAGTTGACTAGTTGTTGTGATCCTCTTGGCACACTAAGGTTTGATCATCAACAACATGAATTTCTAATCATGGTTGATCAATTTTTTGGCTTGTTTTGATGAAACCATTATGACTGTGAGCATGGGTCGACATTCAGGAACGCCATACCATTAATTCTAGATTTTGATAATCATTTTTTGTGGTTTGGACTGATAATTTCCATGTCTTTCCCATAATTAGGGTTTCACGAACAATACATCATCTATTGAGAGTGGCACTATATCACATAGTACCTCATCCCCAAAAGTCTTGAAAAAGTAGGAAATTTGCACTTTCGAGTGATCCTGAGTTTCTGTTCATCCTTCAATCAACTGATGTTGTAAGGTTGTGAATGTGGAGTAGTAACAAGACCCAATTTCTTCACAATGTCTTTAGAGACAAAGTTCTTTTAAATACCATTGTCCACTTTCATATGCAATGGGATATTCTATACCCATATCTGTGTATGGAATAGTCATTCTCTTTCCTCTTTGTTGACAATGGTTGAGCTCGTGAGGGATGTCAATGTTGATTCCAATAGAGTGAGGGATTCTAGATCTAATTCCATAATATCCTTGTTGGTTGAGCCTAAGTCGGAGGTAGACATCTGTGTCAAGAATGTCTTCCAAGATTTGCATTCATATGCATCATGCTAAACTAAACTATGGTAATCATGCCATTTCCTCACATGGGTGTGTTTTTTGTGCTTTCCCTTGTCTTTTTTAGAAGGATTATTATCATGGTATTGCTTTTGTGAAGTAGTTGGAGTAGATAGTTTTAACTTTTTGGATTTAGTAGTTAACTAAGGTTTATTGTTGAAAGTTCCACTAGTAGAAAAATGGGTGGTAAATCACCAAGCAACCCCAAAAAATGGTCACCATGTGACATAAATGAGCAAACCACCAAAACAATTGGTCACCACATTATTTTTTTGTGAAATATGACCAAATTTGAGCAATTTTGAGTGATTACAACTAAAAATGACTGAAATAAATGACTAATTTATTCATGGGATAAAAAATGTGATTAATTTAGTCATGGGATAAAAAATATGACTAGACAATCTAAGTTAATAATTATATAAGATGTCGTAATTATCAAATATTTCCTTATACATCACACACAAATTAAAAGTGTCTTTATAAATATAATATAGGATTTTATAATTATATATAACATGTTTCTATACATCTCTAGATATGTCAATATTATAATTGGCGTAATATACCTAATAAGTTTCCAAGGACTAATTAGTTTGCATTAATGACCAGAAAGGGAAGAATGCTCCATGATATTTAGCTTGTTCCATTTACTTTGCAGTATAGTGTTTATGCTCAACATCGACATGATTCTGAAGTGTCAAAACATGATGCCATAGGAAAACCTACTAAAAATTTTTGCAAGATCATTCCATATATACCGTCACATCTAGTTCAATGTGCTTATCATGTCCATATCTTATTTCACCATTTTTTCTTTCGTATTATCCCTTTGACAGATATGCCAAGTTCCATCATGTACTGCATCATCATAATGTGATTGAGTTTAGCCCTAGATATTTGTCATATTTCCCTCTAGGTATCGCCATGTCGTGAAGTTGGTGTCATTATGTTCGGATCGTCATAATGGTCATGTTCATATTTTTTTTGAACAAAATCTTTGTTGTTTGATCCTCTTGGTAGTCTATTAAAGTTTCAATAAGTTCATGTATTTTATGTCATGTTAGCTAAAATTTGTCAATTTTACAACCTTCATTAATTGTCCATATGCACACATTCATCATGGCTCTCCTCGTACATGGGTTCGGAAAGTTCTAAATTACTCGTGTGTCCCTCCCTTGCAAAATGTCACCAATATATAGTAAATATATAATATTCTATTATATATATATATATATATAGAGAGAGAGAGAGAGAGAGAGAGAGAGAGTTAATATATTAATATAATGTATAATATATAATACAAATATAATATAGTTATTATATGTAATATATTAATATTTACAAATTTATAAAAATAAATAAATAAATGAATCATAATAAAGAGAGGGAAATTAAATAAAAAGAGGACAAAATAGGGAAAAGAGGTTGAGAGGGGAAAGGGAAAATAAATGAAAAGAGGAAACTCAAATGGATCTACAGGAATTACATCACGAAGAGGAATATCAAGAGGAATATTGATCGAATCCATGTTCACTGGAATGGGATACCTATATAAAAGCTCACGATAGTCATGTCAGACAATGAATCTGCCAACTTGGTTCGATTCTTGCAGGTTGTATGGAGCTCTAGGGTTTGGGCCTATTTTCTAAATGATTGTTTGGATCTTAGGGCATATTTAGTGTTGAATCATGGACAAACGTTGTTGTTGTTGTTTCCTTTCCCTCACCCGTTTTCCCATAGGAAGTCCTCCCTTCTTTTATTCCTAATATCAATATTCCCTCCTCTGCTACTCTGGTCCGTCATGTAAATAATATATTATTCACCATTCTGCTCTGAAAATGGATTTAAACGACAAAGCCTCAGTCACAAAGGAGATCAATGAAAAAAATAGAAAGGTAAGCCTTCAATTTCTCTTGTTTTTTCATTGCATAGTTCCGAAAATTTACTATGGATTTTTATTTATTTGTTCATGGGTTGTAACCCTGGAATTTTCCATCTCATGAGGGATTAATCGGTTGGGTTTCTTCAAAATCAAGTATTATGTAATCATCGACCCCAATTTTGAGTGAAATCTATGGAATTTTGATATTTTGGCAGTAGATATTTTCTTAGATTCCTCGTCTCGATGATCTTGGGCTTGAATTATTTGTTTTTGTGAGGATTTCCGCTATCTACGGCATGGAATTGTGTGGTTAGGGTTTATGACATGTCTTCCTCATGTTTTTTATTGCAGTTTTGGGGTATTATGTATTTCAACTATGATTTGTCCCTTTGATTACCCATGTGATCTATGTCTATTATAACTTTATTTTTTCCGGTGTCAAGGCTTAAGAAGGAAGCACATCCTCATGGGAAAGTTAAAAGAGTAAGTCCGTATATTGTCTCAATGTGCATGCTACTATGCAGTGACAAAGATGTGACGGAAGTCAGATCAAGTTTAATCAAAATGTTGTTGTTCTTGTGAATAAAAGTGAGAGCCTATTGGGACCAGACTATTTGGTCATGTACCACATGAACTCACGAGAAAAAATCTTGTAAAATTTTTGGCGTTAGCACAACATGTAGCTTGATGCACCATTACATCTTTCTGATGTTTTTTGCAGAAGAAAAAATTTAACTATTTTTATGAGTTGCAGTTTAGAGAGGCGATTACTAAGTTTGAAATCAAATATGTAGCCGACTTCCAGGGAAATGAACCATCATTCAATTGTATATTTTCTGCACTCACTTCTATTCCCTACCTATCTAAGTTGTGGGGAGAGTCTATTTTCTACATATTAACAATGGGGAAATGGATCCCATTTCTTTTTTAATTATCTAATCATTTATCAGTTGTATTTTCCATAACTCTACTATATGGATTATGTTTGATACGTGGCCATTAATTATGCTTCAAATTCACTTCTCTATTTCCAGAATGATGCAGTTTGTTGAAAAAAAGTATTCGCTAGATGCTTCATATGTCTTGATGCATGGAAAATTTGAATTCATTATGGCTCTTGATAAAAGAATAATTTATTAACTAGATGCTTCATATGTTTTGATGCATGGTAAATTTGAATTCATATTGGTTCTTGATAAAAGAACAAGGATCAAGAATTGTTCTCAGTGTTGGAAATATCTGTTTTTATTCTAAATTTTAACCTTAAGAAATGATATGAATTTTTCATCTTTAAACATATTTTTTCAGAATTTCTTTTACAATAAGAAAGAAATCAAATCTTATTAGATAGCTATAACTATCATGGAGTGCACGGCTGGATTTTGGGCGGCGTAGAAAACTACCTTTTGCATTTTTCTGGTAGGTTTCAACTTAATCAAGGGATAAGATTTATGTTGTTCATGGTTTTGATATATAACTGTAGAGAGAATAATCTCAATCTTCCTCCTGGTATGGAAACCATTTGTTTGGCATAGGATTTGTAATTACCCTTGTTACTAGTGTCTAAAAAACCTATATATGCTACTTTGCATTTTAAATAGGATGCTATCATCCTTTCTGGTATTTTTGTTGTAAAGATCGTGCCATAAGTCGGCCTTCACTAGATAGGAAACACTCCTTTCAAATTCACAAATATTATTGAGAGTTATTGGTCTTAAATTGGAGACCAAATTTCTCCTCTTTCCAAAATTCGAGTCCAAATTTCATAATATTTAAGACTTCATACCTCATAAGTACCAAATTACTAAATATGTTTCCTTATTGGTGAATGTGGTTTGGTTGTGCATAGTGCTAGTGGAGACACAAGAATGACTAGTCATTATCTTGATCTCTCTATTGAAAAATCCTGAGAGAAGCTACAACAATATATGAGTGACTTCATACGTTAAGCTTAATTTTTAGTGCACTTGAACTACCATTCATTGCCTTTTTTATTCTAAATTCACTGTTATTTTTATTATGTTGGTTTTTATTTTTATTTTTATTGAATGAAATATTTGTAAAAGGAACATGATCTTGTCTTTAGGATCCTAGTTTACTAAATTTTAATGTTCTAGATAAGTGGATTTTTTATATCTAAATTCTACATTTTGAATTATAAAATGTTTAGATCAATTGTATTTTTCAAGAACAGATTTATTCTCATAAAGTTTATTTGTTTCAAATATTACAATTTCTAGACTGAAAATTGAAATAACAAGTCATACAAAATTGTTTTAATACTGTTGTTATTTGTTAAATCATTTGGAACAAAAGCAATTTCCCAAGAAGTCTCAACCTTGGCACTTTCTTGAAAGATGACTAGAGAGAATGTGAGAGGTGGAAATAGTCTCTATGAATTTTGCAAAAAGAAAAAAATTACCCTAATGGAATGCAGTCTCAATCGTGTGTTAGTTTGATATTACAATGGATAAGTACAACAACAGAAAAGATCTGATGGCATCTACTCCGTATATCAAGGTAGGCATGGGTAAGTAATTTTGTAGAGAGATTCATGTTAAGTCAATGTTGGCTTCTCTATACTTCGACCCAGGTCCACTAAACTATACACCAACAAACCCCAAGATACTGGCCCTTTCGACATCACTTGCAAAAAAGTGACGTCTCACCCGAGGTACCTATGGGAACTGCAGGAACTAGGTTTCTGCAGCAGCGAAGGGGAATGACAAAAATATACAGCAGCTAACATTTTATAGTTTCGATAGAACAACTAATATTTCCCATAGACCATATAATGCAAACATATCAAGATCATCAAGTTATGTATTAGATCCACAGCTAGATAAATTAATCCTCATGTATTATCAAGTCATTATATCATTATAATGCATGGAAACATAAAAGTATATTAACACACATCAATCATTCACACACATGAACACCATAAATTATGTGGAAACCCAAGACACAAAAAACCATGGAAGTGCTATTCTTATTAATGAGTTGTAGTGAATTTAACACTTCTCGTTTGCACACACAGCCAACAGACTTTCTCTTCTCATTACAACAGATTTGCACACTAAGCTTGTAGATCACTACAACCTCTTGCAACTCGCTTATACATCAAAATTACAACAGTATCAAAAACAGGCTTGTCTTCAGTACATATGGAAAAACTATATGCTCTCTCTCTCTTCCCTATCTAACCAACCCATTACATATATATAGGACTTATTAATTCGTAGCCTTCCCTACTCCCACTACTTAGAATCATTAGTGTAGGTGGACAAAAACTGTAATTTATCTCAACTAACTCCACTATTGATGAAGTCAAATGCCCTTTGATCCTTATTCTTTGGTTGCTTCATCGGAGTCAATCCTACTTTCATGGATCACTTCTTCTTATATCCGTTCATACTAAAACCGGTTACCAAACTACACCAACACTTTCCCAATCCCAACATGCCCCCAATACTCAAACGTGGCTTGTCTTGAGCCACTTTACTACTGCTCAGGTGGTTTCTTCCGCTACATAAAAATTTATCATATCCTTCAATTTTGTTGTTTGTTTTGCTAGATCCTCGACTACTGCACATATATACTACCTTGAACTTGTTCTTCTACTAGATTGATCATTGCCTTTATCTTCTCATGCTTGCTTTGAATAATGTCAGATGTTCGAACCACTTCATTTTTCATATACTCTACCTATTGGCTTCATTGTGTTGGTATTCTCTTAACTAATTAATTTTAGCTTGTAGATACTTATTCTCTACTACCTTCATCATTCGTCCTTGTGGTGGCAGTTTCTTGATGACATCCTTTAGCTTTGGAGCTCTAGACTACACACTTTCCAACTTAACAGTAATATCCTACAGACCTTCATCATCCATCAATGTTGCCCAAGCCTGCAAAATTTCATCAAAGAGCTTTGAACATTCCGCATCTAAAGCCTTAATTACTTCGACAGAAGATTTAACTTCCTTAGCTCATTGATCTTGTACTTCTTGTGGAGTTCCTGGCATAACTTGTGCTTCCAAATCATTGATTCTTGTTCTAAAACCTTTAATGACTTCACCCAAGCTAAACAACTCCTTCTCCAATTGTGTTTTTTCTTCCATCTCTACTTCATGAACTTTGCTACAAACTGCCTCAATAGCTTTCTATAGGCTATCTTCGGCTTGGGTACAACATCCCTCTCTTTTTTAAGTACTTTCATTTTCCAGTAAACTAACCCATTTAGAATTTTGCTCCATCATCTGATTGTAACTGTATTCTTCCCACCCCTTAGTCTCATTAGCAATGCTTAAATGTAGAGTGTGTAAAGTATGGATAGGTGTTGGTTGTGGAGCTTGGTCTTCCTTATTCAGAGGTCATGTTTCAACCGTGTATGGATCCCATCCCATGATGGGGGGATTCCCCCAAAAACAATAGTCACCACGGGGGGTCCAGGGGGGGAGGAGACTAGTTTGGGAGACCCCCCTTGCAGGGGTTCAGGGGAAGTGCCCCTATAGCGAAAATTTCGAAAAAAAATGCCTTGTAAAATGTTGTAATTTCATAGTCATGACTTGGTCAATAATTGGTGATTTTTCGGCCCATGGTACTGGTTGTTCTGTAGTATTTTACCATGGTAATCTCTCTTTAAAAGGAAGGTATTGTAATAAAACTATGTATTGTAGCATTGTAAATATATATGATTGTGTGAGAGTGAAGAGGAAGTTGCAGTGGATGTGCTGCAAGTTGTATATCTTCATTTGTTGGATGGTATAATAATAAGGACTAGAAATTTATGTGTGGACATAGCCCATCTTGGGTGAACCACGTTGTATTGGTGTCTCTCTTGTAATGTGCTTTATGTGCTTTATATTTGCATCTTGTTTATTGTTATTACTCTGCGATCCTGTTTTTCTAACAATTGATATCAGAGCCAAAGGTCTATTTGGCATATAAACTCGCAGGAAAGAAGGGTTCCTAGTTCGAGTGGGAGAAATGGCGGAAGAAGGAAAGTTAAGGTTGATAAATTTCATGGCCAAAAATACCAATTATGGAAGATGCAAATGGAGGACTATATGTACCAAAAGGATCTATTCCTACCGTTGGGAGGAAAATCAAAACAACCAGCGACTATGAAGGATGAAGAATGGGAGGTTCTTGATAGAAAGACACTGAGAATAAAAGGGTTGTGCTTGGCTTCATCGGTGTCTTTCAATATTTCAAAAGAAAATACAACGGAGGGTCTGATGAGTGCATTGGGTAAGTTGTATGAAAAACCCTCGGCCTCCAACAAGGTATTTCTAATGAAGCATTTATTTAATATGAAGATGTCAAAAGGTGGATCTGTTGTTGATCATTTAAATGAATTTAATACAATTACAAATTGGATAAGTTATGTAAAAGTGAAATTTGATGATGAGGTTAGGGCTCTTCTAATCTTGTGTTCATTTCCAGAAAGATGGAATGGCTTGGTCATGGCTATAAATAACTCTGTCTCTGGTTCAAACAATTTGAAATTTGATGATATTGTTGGTGTTATTCTTAGCGAGGAAATGTGAAGGAAAATCACAGGTGAGACATCAGGTAATGCATTGACCATGAAGAGAAAGGGAAGACAAAGGAAGAGAGTAAATATCCCAAGTAACCTCAGCAAGTCTAGGAAGGGCAGATCCAAGTCCAGATTGGGAAAGATAGAGTGTTGGAATTGTGGAAAGAAAGGACATCTGAAGAAATACTGCAGATCTCTACAGAAGAAAGGAGATGGACAACAAGAGACTAATCAGGAAGAAAATGTAGCAAGTGATGTGTTACAAGATGCTTTGATTCTTGCATTAGATAATACTAGTGATTACTGGATAGTAGATTCAGGGGATTCATGTCATGCTACATCCCATACGAAATTCTTTCATGATTATGTTCTAGGCTATTTTGGACATGTTTTATTGGGTGATAATGAACCATGTAAAATTGTTGGAATGGGTAAGGTGAGGATAAAGTTAAAGAATGGTGAATGCATGCTGAAAGATGGAAGGAATATTCCTTCTATGAAAAGAAATATGATGTCAACAGGGTAGTTGGGATATGGTGGTTGCTTATCTACGTTTGGAGAAACGTGGTGGAAGATCACTAAAGGATCAATGGTTATAGAAAAAGGAGACGGGATAGGTATGTTGTATTTATGTTCTCATAATATTAACTGTTCTATCTCTTTAGCTTCCACATGAACAAATACAGCATTGTGGAATCATAGGCTTGGCCACATGAGTGAGAAGGGGATGCAGATTCTCCACTCAAGGAAGTTGTTGCCAGATCTGAAGAAAGTAAGTTTGGAATTCTATGAGAACTGTGTTTATGGAAAACATAAGAGAGTCATATTTCTCAAGGTTGGGAAATATAAGAAGAGTGAAAATTTAGAGCTTGTACATACAAATGTATGGGGATCGGCTTAGGTACAATATCTTGGTGGCTCTCGTTATTATGTTACTTTTATTGATGATGCAACTAGAAAAACTTGGGTTTATTGCATTAGACAAAAATATGATGTGTTTACTACTTTTAAGAAATGGAAATATTTGGTTGAGAATGAGACAAGAAAAAGGTTGAAGTGTCTTAGATCTTATAATGGAGGTGAATACCACGGCAACAACAAGGATTATGATAGTTACTATTCATACCATGGGATTCGTAGAGAGAAGACAGTCCCAGGAACAGTACAAGAAAATGGTGTGTCAGAAAGGATGAACAAAACAATCATGCAGCGTGATGGATATGTTCCACGATACTAGGTTTCAGGGAGATGTCGATTGGAATAGTTTCCATGATGTTCGCTAGATTTCATTTGGAAAACACATCGTGCGTAAGGATGGGAATCTTAGTTTGGACAATATCTGGTGAAATGGTGGATTTTGTGTTGGGTTCTACCGCATGGATCGTAGGAAAGGATGATCGATGATGGTGATGTTTCCATGGTGGTTCATAAATGCTCATGATCTCCATAATAGACACGTCGGAAGAAAAAGTCTGTGAGAGGGACTCAATATAGGGAAAGTATAAATCGATCTGAGATGGAAAGGTGCCAATGTATGGTGGTCGATAGTATCGATCCAATCGGAAGCTGATTGAATCACATTGTAAGTTGCTTGATTGAGGTTCAGAGGAATGAAATCACCAATGGTTTCGCACTCAGCAGGACTCGGCATACCCCAAGAATCATTATATTCATGAGGCTGAAAAGTACTCGAAGAGATCATGTTGATCGAAAAGATTGGGGGTGGGAGCTCCAGGAATAATCCAATGATGGAGGAATCTTTCAAAAGACTAAGACCAATGTCTTCATAGCGATTTTGAGAGTGTGTTAACAGTGGGACATTGTTGGTAGTGTTGGAATGAATATCCGGAGTGTAAAAGTCTAATTGATCAATGGTGACAATTTTCCCTTGATGAGGAAATTGGACCAAACAGAAAACGGAAGATGCTATGGTAGTCATGACATAAAATCAATTACGACCTAGTAGGATGCTGTAATTCAATGGAGCATGTACGATTTTGATGTGGATAGAAATTGTTTTCCCCCCTAGTTCTACGACGAGTGATGGGATAAGTCTATAAGGTTGGAAACCACGACCATCAAAAGCTTTCAAATTAGTAGGAGACTGAGTTACCTCCAGAGAGCCGATAGCTCTCCAACAAGACAAAGACATCATAGAAGTGGAAGCACCTTCGTCCAAAATGGTATGATGGATGTTGTTTCCACAAATCTTGGTATGAATCTGAAAACCCAATTGATGAGAGAGTTTTGGCTTAAAGTATTCCAAATCAAACATAATCGTATTGGAAGAGTCTGGGTCAACAACTCTGAGTGCTGGCAATAAGTTTCTACGTTGAGTAGGGCAATGTTGTAGAAATTCGATAGTGGACATTGCACAAGGTGCTTGAGTTAAATCCTCAACACTATTAATTTTGGGCAGCTAGCGAGTTTGTATTGAATGTCGCTTTTCGAATGGTGGCCTTTGGCAGGCGCAACACAGTGTCAGTAATAGGCCTTTTGATATGAAGAGAGCTAGTAGAAGGAGGAGTAGAAGGAATATCTTCCATGGGAGTTTTATCTTTTGAACTCCCATTCTTGTTTGAATTTGGAATAGAATCATACATCTTTGATCGAGTGGATGTATGGAAAGTCTCATTATTTATCATGAGGATGTTCTGGTTTGAGGATGTCTCTGGTTGGGTGGGATCATTTTGGTTTCCCCCTTGCGGGGGGGTGTGTGTGATCATTTGTTGTTGTTGGTGTGGGAAAGGGTCAATTAGAACTTCTAGGCAGGAAGATCATTTCACAAATTTACTAACTTCCTCTTTATAAGGGCAGTATTTTGTATAGTGGTCTTTCTGGCATATAAGGTAGGGAAAATTAGATTTCCGTTTGGGTTTGTTATCAGCATTGGCTTGTTGTGGTTTGGGATTTTCCTACTGAGGAGAAGATTTTTTGGATTTCCCTTTGTTATTCTTCTTTTTTCCTTCGGATTTTTGTGATGAGGATTGAACCACATTCACCTTGGAGTTCTGAGTAGGAGAATTAGTGTTTTTGGATGCATCGTGGTTTTGAGGTGGAGCAGAAGTGTTTTGTTGTCCACTAGATTTGGTTGCAGGATGGGCCTTCACGGAACCAACTACACCATCGATAGGAGGTTCGGTAGAGGGCCTAGATGGATCGCCAGTGGGGCGAGGGGCATGAGGAATAAGTTCATATAGAGTTCCGAATTAGGAGCAAACCAAGTCCAGATATTGAGCACGACTGATTGCCTGCTCTTTTTTAATAGCCCCTCCCATTGCAACATCCCTAGAAATAGATGGAAGTAATGACTCTGTGAACCAATCAACCAATAATTGGTCGGGAATAGGAGCCTTAATTAATATTTGACGTCTCCTCCACTCATGAATATGATCAGAGATGTGAGTGGAAGTAGATTTTCTCAATGAAGTTAAGAGGTCCGTGCCAATTTCATATCGAATGGGAAGTTGGAAATGTGTCAAAAATTGCATGGCAAGGGAGTTGAAATATTAGAAAGAGTATTGTGGCAGCTCGATATACCATTTAGTTGTCATTCCAGCGAGTGTTTGTTGGAAGAGCCTTAGTCGTATGGATTCATACATCAATGAGTTCGAAGAACACTAAAGATGGAATGTCATGACGTGATTGTTTGGATATTCCTCAGGTTTAGCATCGAATTTTGGAATATCTGATAGTAGTTTGGAAGGAATAGGTGGCCAATGTGGATCATGCCAAATGGGATCGTTTATTAGTCTCGAAAAATCGGCCAGGTCCAATGTTTCTAGGAAGGGAAGTTGTCTATTAGGTTGCGGGTATGAATAATATTGATCGGGTGTTGGAACTCCTCTTGGGCCCTTCATTGCATATTGTTTCATATTATACCCACACATGTTACCCGTAGGGTACTATTGGAAGTTCTGTGAGTTAGGGACCATAGGGTTAACCGGTTGTTGGTTTGGAGTCATAGGATTTACCAATTGATTGATAATCGAATTGTAGACCGGTTGTTGAAAATGTTGTTGGGTGGGATTGAATGGTGTAGATACCGGGGGTGGTGGGACCCATATGTGGTTCCAAAATCCTTGATTCGGTGGATCAGTTGCACCTTGAGTAGGAGGGGGTTTCTGAAAAGGTGGATCCCATGGGTTGTTTGTTCCACCTTGATTGAGAAGAGGGGTTTGGGGAGGTGGGATCCATTGATTGTTTAAGACACTAGGATTCATATTAGGATTAGGGGGGTAAAAAAAATTATGTTGATTTGTGTTTCCCTCAACAGGATTCTGGTTACCAAATGTATGTTCCCCCCCAAGAGGTGGGATTTGTGGTCCCCATGAAAGAAGTGGGCCCAACGAAGGAGGTTGGTTATTGGTCCCACTTAGGGTACCAAAAAAAGGTTGTCCTCCAATAGGTGGGTTTTGTGGTCCCCACGGAGCAGATGATCCCGATGGAGGAGGCTGGTTACTGGTTCCGCTTGCGGCACCAATAAACATTTTTCCTCTAGAGATAGTGTACATTGTGGTCAAATATTGAATTCCAGTAACAACCGGTGTTCTAACAGTAGGAATAGACGACCTTCCAACAGAAACATTGGAAGAGATTGACTGTGCAGGTTGGTTGGTTGTATTATCAGTATTGATTTGTGAATATGAGTGTGCACTAATTCCAGATGATATAGGTAGCAGTGGGAAGGTATATTTTGTCCCCTGACTAGGAATTTTCCTTAAAAGAAAACCAAAGATTTCATTTGGTAGAAGATGAGGGGAAGGTTGAAGGGGATGTTTTGGGGTTAATTGCATAGGTAATGGAAAAGTGAGGAAATCATTGAGGGATTGGCCTAGAGTCATGTTCCATAATGAGGAATATGGATAAAAAATGTTTGTTGTCCCTGGATCATGGGGTAAAGGTTCATAATAGATCGAATCGGTGGGTCCAGATCAACCTACGAACAAAGTGTCATAGGTAGTATCGTAGGAGGTGGATTGGAGGGCTCTGGAATCAAGAGGATTGACCACTTCAGATGTGACATCGAAACCATTATTTGTGCAGATTCATGTCTAAATTTTTTTGTAGCCACACATTCGTGAGCTAAACTAACAATTTCTGCTTGTATGGATGCCATGATTTCATGGCCCGTAGGAATATCAAGAGAAGGAATTCTGAATGGTTTGTTACTAGAAGATCCAAATTCATAGCTAGGCATAACTGAGGTAGAAGGAATGACAGGTGGGGTCACCAACTATACTAAAGGTGGTTAAAGTTTACAGTGAACTGAATCATCGTAGAAGGGAAATGATCAGATTCCTCGATAACCTCAATATATTCTTCAGGGAGATCAGTTTTGATGGCATTACCATAGTGATGCTAGATTTTGGAGTGATAATAACGTCCGTCACAACATCGGCTTGTGATGGGATACTAACCTTAGGTGTTATAGTCATTTCTAATGTCGTACTAAGTTCTGGTACTTAGTACTACACTAGTTTCTGGTACTGTGCTAGGAATTTGCGGTACCGTAACAACTAGTGGTGTTGTACTAGCTGATTATGGGTTAGTCCCATGACCAGCTAGTCTGCTAGTGGGGTGGTGGGGATACATGAAGATGGTGGGCGACTGCATCGAGGCCCAGATGGTTCGAGACTCATCCCTTGTTGTCTTCATGATTTACTTTGGTTCGCCATGGAACATGACTAAATGATCTGGGGGAAGTCTCGTTTAAAAAAGAACTCAAAAACCATCAGGAAACTAAGCATGCAAAAGGGGAGCTAGAAAAAAGAAGGAATACAAGCCCAAAAAAAGAAAACTCTAAAACTTTACCATGACCGGTGTTACCGCAAGCAAGTGATAAAAAAGAGTCCAGAAAGCCAACAAGTAGCACTAAAAATGAAAAATACCCTCTATAAGGTATAAGAGCAAGCAATCATCCTATCTAATATCCAGATACCTCAGCAGATCATATCCTCCACAAGGTGATGAAATCCAAGTCAGACAATACAAAGTGAGAGACCAATACAGATGATGGAATATCCCTCTACCAAAATGGATCCCGGATAAAATATCCCTAGAAGGAAGGTTACTAAGATACCTCGTTCATGACACATGTAGGAATGTTTACTGGAGCTTCTTCCTTTTGGCCCTTGTACAACCATTATGGAAGCCGACAAATACAAGGAAGACAATGGATTGATGTCCTTAGGTGCTAAGTGGAGTGTGGTATTCCAAAAATTCCATCCAGAACCAATCCTCGTTGCTTACACCCGTGGAATGGGAGGCCCCCCCAACAAATTGGTGTATAACCGTGTCAAAAAATACAAGAGGATTTGAGCACCCTAAGAGAAAAAAACTATGTGTCAAATGTATAACAACCTGGGGGAATTATTTGGATTCCTATCCTCGATGTGCTACCTAAATACACAATTCTTTTATGTCCTCGAATGAGTTTAATGTGTGTTTATTTAGGGAATTAATTTTAAGAGTTTGTTTTTTTACTCAAAAAGGTAGTGGAAGTGCAACTTGATGGTGTTAAGACCTGAATCAAAGCATGCATATATGGATGAATGTGTGCAAATCTTTTTCTTTCGATGAATTTCTAACTACAAAAGGAGAGAGTTATTTTCCATTCCCAAATGAAAGAGACACAAAATGCAAATTTTAAAAAGAAAAAATACCCACTTCTTGTTTTTCTTTTCAATTTTGTATGCCAAATCAAAATATGAGATACTCTTTCACACTGACTCTATCCAACAAAAAAAAAAACAAGCTCTTTTGTTTTCTTTTCTACTTCAAATGAGTATGAAATTGACAAGTAAATGAAAAAATGTTCTATGATTGCAAAAATAATTCAATCATTAAGTAAGAAGGAGAAAGAGATTTTGAAAAGTCTCCAAGCAAATTTGAAGAATTCAAAGTATGCAAAGATCCTTCACAGAATAAAAATATTCAATAATATTTCCCAAGGATGTAAATGAATGTGCAACCAATTTCTTTGCCTCAAACAAAATGACCAATTTTGTAACATAAAACCAATAATTATAAATAAAAGATCTCTTACTTTGTCACTTCAATCTAAGAAAATCCAAACCATGAACAAATATTCAAACAAACCATGCCAAACTTTTAGATTTGCATATCAGGAGCAGAGTGGGTTATCTGTAACATACCCTTTTTGCTGGAAAACATGTTGTGTTAGAAAACATTATTATAACTTTTATTGTAAACTTTTATGTTGGACAGGTGTCCAAGGATGACTGTAATTTGCACAATATATTATTATTAAATAAATAAAATAGGAGACAAACACCTAAGAGGACTGTTGAAAGAGTGGTTACTGATCCACTAGGTGGAATGAAATTTGGGGTAGAAGGCAATGGACAAGTGGCAGCATCATGATGCAACTAACGAGCTGTCGGTATGGAACAACTCCCTTGAAATGTGGTCATAGTGCCCTGAAAGATGGGACTGGATATTGAGCCTCATTTATTCCAAACTGACCACTAAAGACCTAGGCAGTCTATATAATAGCCATCAAATTGTGAACTGAGGTTCATCACTTTTCCTAACAAGGAAATTTACCTTGGGGTTTTGCTGTGTTTTCACCCAAGAGATTTGATGAGGGGATATGCTATGTTGTTGATCATGTTGTGAGTCTGTCAAACTCTTATTGAGTTCAGGAGGTTGATGCTGAGTGGAGAAGGCATGTTATTTCAGGAGGTTGATGCTGAGTGGAGAAGGCATTTTTTAGTGCCTTGCTTCTACACAGATTCCACCCACTTATTGGATCAGTAATCAGGCTCGGGGGTTCACAAGAAGCCATCAGTTGAGCTGCTTCTTTTGGAATAGGTTGGTAGGAACAAGCCTCCTTGGGTGTTTGTCAGCCCTATATTCATCTACAGGTTTTATTTTCTTATCTGTTTCATACATTTTAAAGTTCTGTTACATACCAACTTGTACTGTTTTATTTTATAAATTTATTTCACTAACCTGAGTGAATTAATAATTCTGTATGAATTTGATTTGATTGAATAAAATAATCTCTGTATTTTTCCCCATGCAAAAAGGAATAGCATCGTACTCTAGTACAAAGATAGATTAATAGAGATAGGTATGATAGGCAAATTGCCAGATTGATGAAAGAACAACACTGTTTATTTCCTTACCATTTTCCTACTGTTAGAAGTTGATTGAATTAGTAAAATTTGAAGTTTTCAGACATCTGTAAATTTTTCCTACAATAATTTTTTTAATTTCTTCAAACAATAAAATTACTGTCGTAAGAATATCAGTGAAGTATACTTAGTTGTGAAATCATTTTCTGTCTCATATTTTATCAAACAAATATCATAACAATGTTGTACAGTTTTAACTCTATATTTCCAAAACTGAAAACTGAAGTTCATGTTTTCCACATAATCCTCATTAAAACTTATTGAAATTAATTGTATTTCCCTACATAATCATTTGCTAACAGAAATGCATTTTTTGTTTATCTAATATAGTTCTGCAAATTGTTTCTATTATATATGTACAAAATCTCTAAACTCTATTTGTCGTTTTACAAAACCTTCATATTAACACATTTAGTGACTGATGCTTTTGAAGTATCTAAGTTCGACACATAGAGATCATTCTGGTCAAATGACCAAGGGCGATACCCCTTTCCATAAAGACATTTCAAGTTGTCTGAGTATTTCTTTTCATTACAGTCTTATATGTTTCGACAAAAGGAAAAATTAAAACGATGATTTCAGGATAACACTTTTACACTTTCTCTTTTAATATTCTTCCACACACATCACAAACGCATGATTTTTACTATAATATCATATAAGATTTCATAGTTAGATTTCTTTTAAAATGAAAAAGATAACAGAGAAAATTCCATATTTTGTTATACAGACATTTAAATTAACCAGTTATAGGTTTTATACTTGGGTCGAAACCCTACCAAGACGAAACATAAACATTAATTTGAAAACTGAAATAGTAGCGTTTTTATTGTCAAATCGAATGAGGGTTGAAACCCTTGACGGAGCTACATTTCCAGTTCAACACGAAACTGAAAGCAAGACCTCAAATATTTAAACTCAAACGTTAACCAGGTAGCCGAAGGCACCTTTCTACAGAGCGCAAAGACTAGACAACTGTCTCTTAAAGACCGACGATTGTAAGAAAACCACAACTAAAACAACTTCATTGTTGTCTACAACTGCCAGAGATCCTACAGAGGTTTTGCCACCGGGGCTTACCGTTTAAATGCATGACATCGATCGACAGCACCTTAAACTCCCACGACGTTGAAGAATACCTGTCAAGACATTCAAAAATGAGGTTAAAGCTTGTTCAAACGAGACGTATCCAAAGGAAAAATCAAAATACAATGTAGCAGGATATTTTGACTACAACAAGTTTTCCTTCGAGGGAACGTTAGCAGCACCCCAACAAAACGATAGTCCTAGCCATAGAAACATCCTTGGCGCCGATTTGAATAAACTCGAAGTTCATCACTATCAACGTTTGAACCAAATAACTCTCACCAAAAAAATACAGAGTTCAAACATCTTCAACGCTCAAATCGAACGACTCTCAACACACAGAGTAGTAATACTTTCCAACAACGAACCCTGCTACTCTTACAGGCAGTTTTCCACCATTAAAAGAAGGAGCCGAGTCGCAGAGAACTAGAAGACCACTCTGGGTCGAGCACTACACCGCCGCAGCTTGTCAGCCTCTCTCTCCGAAGAACCAGGCATCAAATGAACACAGGGGAAAAAGACAAATGGTAGTATAGTCGAACCCTTAGGGTTAGCTCCCATCAAGAAAATCGACAGGGGAGATTGTGCCATCCAAACAATGCCACAATCGAGACTTGTTTTAATCAGCCACCGTATTAAATGCTTGTATCAACTATGGAGGCCACATCGAACAGGAAACGGGTTACAGCTCGGCTAGATAATATTTTTCCACCAATGGTCATCACGTGGAGCTATACCGGACAAGCCAATGCATCAAGCCATAAGGCGTTGCAGTCTTGTATTAATGTTGATGGATCTCGTATCACCTCGCCGGACGATGCCTGCAGGAGCATTTAAAACAACATCAGTATCTCATTTATTTACACAAGCCAACACTTAACGTTACATTCATATTGTATGCCAAGACTATCGTAATATTCTTATAGTATGAAATATTTAATCCCAGGTGTTTTTACACTTTAGGTTCCAAAGTATTCGTCGAATTCATATAATAGTTTGGTCACATTCAATTGTAATTGCATTTCATTTCAATGTTTAGCATAATAATATGATCACGGTCGAATTGTCAATTATTTCTTATATTCTCCAAAAGTTTCCAAAACATGACGCTTAGTAGATAGGCTATATATGAGTTGTTTTATATATAAGATTTCTATTTTATAATACATGCTTATTATATTATATGATTTTTTTTATATAGTAACATATCCCTGCTATAGAGATTCAATAGATTTGATAATACTTTTATATAGTAGATAGGTTACATATTTATAAATAATATGTAATCTAGTATGTAATGGATGTATATTATATTGCTATATCACATTTTCATACTAAGGTGTTAATACATCATTTAAGCGTCGTATAGTATTTACACATTCTTGGTAAGTTAATATGGGAATTCCTTTATGTCTTTTAGTAACGTTTCGATGCTTAGTCTGTACAGGTTGAAGTATTAGTTTCCATAAATGCAAAGTTAGTAGTTTTAGGATGCATGTGACAATTGTCACATAGTTATAAAAGGCCATCACGTTGCATCATAGACCTATTACAATACTAAGAGAAAGGTAAAATTTGTGACATAGATGCATGTTGTAATAGTTATTTAGACTTAGATGTGATTTGAAGTGTTACAACATTATAAGAACGATAATATTGTTTAATGGTGTTATCAATTCTTAATAGGATGAGTTGTCCTCGTCACTAAGAATGCTTATTAACTACTCTTGTCACTTCATTATTTATGGTCACTTGCTTGGTATTTAAGACTGTACTAAAAGATTCTTAGAATTTTCGTTACGTCCCAGCTGTCACTAAATTGTGCAGATCGGTAGGACCTCATATTTTATTATTACTTTCAAAGTACCATTTTGTAGAGGTAGCGGTGTTTTCTACATTTCCATTTCATTTACAAATAAGGGTTAGTACCATGTATCTTCATCCTTACTTCATACAACGGAATATAAATAGCTGAGTTGTTAAAAACAAAATTGAAAGTTCTTACCGGCATCACCTTCATGCATGGCAGTACACAATCTTTTCTATTTATAAAGACGACTAGCTGAATCACACAGAGTGCTTGAATGACTGGTAATATTTAAACTCTTACCTGCAGATCTGTGAAAGAAAGAAATAGTCCCAATGCTTTAACTGTCAAGCTAAGTAAACCCAAGGGCACCTGATAGGAACCCCTTTAGAAAACATACAACGAAGTCATTAGCTTTTAGTTAACCGATCCATAATACATGAGAAAGTAATTATCATTTTGTTGATGCCTCGGATATCGTAGCATCAATCAGAAAGGGATTCTCCCCGAGAGATGATCCCAATTAGATTATCTCCCGTTTGGTGTAGGGAATCCGTCCGGTTAGCGATTCCGGAAACCGTGGGTTTGGAGTTTTAATTCCGATTTGTATCGGTTATGGCCCGATCCACCTTTCTTTTTGGATTTTATGTGTTTTTTAATGAGATGCAAGTGCCTAGTTTATACTTGATCTAGATGCAACTAAAACAGATCTAAGTCTAGAAACTGAAGTAAATCTACCTATCCTTGCAGGGAGCACGCTTAAAGGATGAGCAATAAGCTATAACAAATAACATAAAGAAAGAACAGATAGCTGTCAATTCTTACAAGTAAAGCTACAGCTAGATAAAAAATCTTAGAAGATAGCTTCTAGTTTAATGTAACACGTATCTATTGCTCATGAAACAGAGAAAGAAGCAAAAATTATCTAATCTAAATGGAAAGAACGAAGAAACAGATCTAAATGTAAACAAACTGAAATTAAATTTAAAGATCCCTGCAAGGAGCAAATTAAAGGCATGAACAATGAGCCATATGAGTTATCTTGAATGACTGGTAATATTTAAACTCTTACCTGCAGATCTGTGAAAGAAAGAAATAGTCCCAATGCTTTAGCTGTCAAGCTAAGTAAACGCAAGGGCACCTGATAGGAACCCCTTTAGAAAACATACAACGAAGTCATCAGCTTTTAGTTAACCGATCCATAATACATGAGAAAGTAATTATCATTTTGTTGATGCCTCGGATATCGTAGCATCAATCAGAAAGGGATTCTCCCCGAGAGATGATCCCAATTAGATTATCTCCCGTTTGGTGTAGGGAATCCGTCCGATTAGCGGTTCCGGCAACCGTGGGTTTGGAGTTTTAATTCCGATTTGTATCGGTTATGGCCCGATCCACCTTTCTTTTTGGATTTTATGTGTTTTTTAATGAGATGCAAGTGCCTAGTTTATACTTGATCTAGATGCAACTAAAACAGATCTAAGTCTAGAAACTGAAGTAAATCTACCTATCCTTGCAGGGAGCATGCTTAAAGGATGAGCAATAAGCTATAACAGATAACATAAAGAAAGAACAGATAGCTGTCAATTCTTACAGGTAAAGCTACAGCTAGATAAAAAATCTTAGAAGATAGCTTCTAGTTTAATGTAACACGTATCTATTGCTCATGAAACAGAGAAAGAAGCAAAAATTATCTAATCTAAATGGAAAGAACGAAGAAACAGATCTAAATGTAAACAAACTGAAATTAAATTTAAAGATCCCTGCAAGGAGCAAATTAAAGGCATGAACAATGAGCCATATGAGTTATCTTGAAGAAAGAACAGTTAGCCATTCAATCTAAAAGAGAAATCTACAGCAATGATAAAGATATCAACAGATAGCTCCTGATTTAATATTAAATGCATTCATTGTTCATGAAATGGAGAAAAATCGTATGCACAGGAAGGAGCAAAAATCATTAATACAAAGAAATAGTTCAGATAGTAAGAATGATCTTACATTACAGTACGGAAGTCATTAGAATAGTCCAAAATACATCCGTCCAACATTCCCATGCAAAACGTCCTTCTCCCTGGCTTTTATTAGAAAATTCGATTTTACAGAACCGATACAAGATAGCTCGTACAGGTTTACAAAATTCCTTCCCTGCCAAAAGTCCTTCTTAATCTTTCCTAACTTCTATTTATAGTTACAAATCTGCCCTTCGGCTGCCACCTAGCATCGTCCACTTGTCATCTACAGAAATTTCTCTCCTAAAATAGACAAAATTGTGATTCTCTATCTTTTACAAAATATTTAACAAAAGAGAATGGACAGCTGTCCCATAGCTCACGCTTTATACATTTGAGAGTTTAACAAAATATACATAACAGAAATAATGTTCTAATATCGTGCTATCATTCTTGTGCGTGAGCTTCAGCTGGGAGAGGATCGCCCAAGTCAATTGATGCTGCTGATGCTGCTTGGGAAGAGACACTCGAACCAATTGTTGTTGCTGCTTCTACTTGGGAAGAAGGGATTGAGCTGGCTAGACTTTCTACCACTGCTGGGGAAGAGGGAATTGAGCCCACTGCTGCAGCTGGAATGGCTGCTGGGAGAGAAGATTCTGGATCTGCAATTGCTCCTGCTGCTGCTGCAGCTTTCCTTTCCTCCTCTGCTATGTAGTTATACCACACACCTGTGTCCCTTATGACTATGTTTGCTGCAGCAGGAAACAAGATTTTATGAGAATTCACATTCTTCCCGAGCTCTGCTCCAATGCTTTGAACTTCTGCTACTGCAACTTGATGCACTTCCTTTAGCAGATGGGAAGATGGTTGTGGAGTGATGACAATCCAATATAATGTTGGAGGTCATCAATAGCCAGGACATCAATCCTCTTCACATACTCCGTTTGAATGCCCAATTCTTCCTTTAGTTGAGACAAACGTTGCTCCTTTTCTGGAAAGTCCTCCAGGGTCTGAGGGAAGCTCAATTTGCACTTGTCATGTACCCCTTGGAGCCTTTGGTACAGACTTCCAATTTTATCTGTTGTTCTTTGCACACTGGCTATCAGCTTACTGGCACAGTTCCTGCCAAACTCCAACAGGGCTATGTCCTCATTAAAACCGTCCACAGATTTAAATGGGAGGTGCATGGGGAAACCCCCTTTTCCTTCTCTCCATGCCATCTGACTGATGATATTTTCCTTGAAACGGGTATTCTTAGCTTTGAGCCTATGGGCCTCCGAATTAATTTCTTTTAACCTGACCACCATGGACTTGAGCTTGCAAACCTCATCAGTGATTAGCTCCTGAGCTTCATGCATTTGTTTCAGGATGTTGCAGGACAGCTCATGGAAGGGAGACATGTCCATCGTTCTGCTCTCAGCTTGCTCTAACCGCTCAGCTAATGTACGCTTGTCTGCTTCTAGCTGGGCTACTTTATCTTCTGCTCTATTCTTCTCTGCCTCCACAATCATCATTTGGAGTGTCAGTTGGTCCTTTTCCTCTTCCAGCTGGTTATACTTACCTGATAGCTCTTTATGCTCGGCATACAGGCAATTATACTTGTTCACCACCAGATCCCTGTGGGCTTGCTCATTAGCCACAGTCTGTTGTAGCGAACGAGCTCTCTTCTTTGTCAAAACATTTTCTCTAACTATCACACCCACATTGTCCAACGATTCTTTTGTTGTTTCTACAGCTACGGATGCCATAGCAAAGGGATCCTGATCAGTATTCTTCATTACAGTGACCTCTCGGTGGGTAACGATGTCTTCATGGAAGGGGATTTTGATCCTCTCTTCTGATTTGAGGACCATTGCTTTCCTTTTCTTATCATAGACAAACTCATTCCACCTAGACACCGTATGTTTTCCCGATGGCGTGTACGGGACAATTGGTCAGTTTATGATGTCTATGTCTTCTTCAGCAGGTGGGGTCCGGACTTCCTGAGCTGGATCCACGCCCTTATTTTGGGTACCGGAGCCACCTGCTTGAGATGTGTCTATTTCCATGTCTTGGACACCGGACCCACTTGCTTGAGCATCTTCCCTTGCTTTCAGCTCTTCTTCCGCTTTCTGTAGCCTTTCATCCTCAGCCTCTTTCTGCTGCTGGGCATCCTCAGCTTCTTGTTGCATTCTTGCCACTTCAGCTTCCTATTGCTTTCTTTCCGTTTCAGCTTCTTGCTTCCACCTGGCTTCCTCCGCCTCCCGCTGCAATCTGGCTTCCTCAGCTTCCTGGAGTAACCTTGCTTCTTCTGTTAATCTGAGCTCTTCCTGAGCTCGGGCATCCTCAGCTTCTTTCTCCTGCTGCTGGCTGGTTTTCTGGACCTTGGCTGAGCTAGAGCTTGCTCCAGTGCCTTGGCGACAGACCCGTAGCTCAGTCATGTTGCTGATGCCCCTGAATGTTTCTTCCTCGGCATCAGGGTAGTGAGAATACTCGAAGTGGGCATAAATCTCCTTACAATGTTCAGCGACTTTTCCCCTCCTATCATTCCTGTGGAAGATTACCTCACCGAAGTGGAAGGCTTTCAGCTCCTGCACAAATTCTTCGGCTGAGGCAACCCTCGAGAACTTGTAAGCACCTATGCAGAAAGGTAGAGGGGGAAAGGAATCCTTATGCTGTTTGTGGAGCATTGCCCCAATCCCATCCAGGAAGATTTGTCTTACTACTTCCTTAAGGACTACATAATCTATGGCATACTACGGCAAAATGTATGGGGGCTTAATTCCTCCAAACATTCTGAGGTAGGTGCCTTGCTCCGAAAAGTAAAAATCCCCATAATTCTCAAGGACTTCCAAAGCATTCTCTGATAGGCAGTTGGGTTCCTCCTTGAATATATTCTCATATAGGGGCATGATGAACCCCTCACAGATGAGTTTGTAGCTGGGCTTGTAATTCTGAGCCCACAACATCCTGAAAGCGATATAGACCGGGGTAGTAGCCTTATCCCACGTGCAGCCCAATTTGGGGAATTCCATCTTGGCCAAAATACAATCGATCAGATATGAGGACATGAAAAATTCAGCCTTCTTCAAGGCTAGTCCTTCTTTAGCAGCAACTATCATCGAGGCCAAACTATTTGACAGGAGAGTGGCCCAGTCAAACACAGTTCCCTTAAATGCCACGTAGTGGATAATAGGGACCCACTGAATCTTATACACTGTTCCATCGGGCATGCCGAAGATTCTGCACAGCATCAAAGCGATCAATCTGAAAGGAGGTCTCAGATTCTGCACGTCATATTCATCATTTCCTTTCTTTCTCAAATGTTTTCCTGCCATTAGTAGCTTCTTGGCCATCTCGACGTTGTTCATTTGGTTCAGCCATTCATCAGTCAGACATTGTTGGAACCAGGGAAATTTGTAGGCTGCCGCAAGATATGCGGGTTGAACTGAGGCAATAGCCACTTTCCCGCTGTCATTTATCACTCTCCCTTCAGAATCGGCATGTTGGAGTATCCATCCTATCACTTCAGCACAGGGGAACAGCTCAGGGCGGGTAGCGGCTCTAGTTATGCCTGAGGCTCTGATATTGAGATAAATCGGTCCTTCCTCTAGCAACATATCCGGGATCTCTTGGTCTCGGATCATCCTATAAATGTCACCCCACCTGATTTCTGGAGGAACACCAGTGGTGCACCTAGTATCTTGGAGTGAGGTCTCATTTTTAAGTGGCGCAGGCTTCTTTTCTGTCATTTTAGCCTTCTTCTTCCCACCTTTTGGCATTTTGACTTATCCCTGGTAGCAACCAAATATACGTCATCATAAACATGAGCAACATACTGTGAGATTTCAAGAGCATCACTATTCTAACATGTCAATGAGATAAATGCAATGTGGAGCTGTATGTTTAGGAATCAGAATACATCATTTCAACAGGAACATAATTATAAATTTTAGCCATCATAATTCTTTGAAAGGGGCAGGTTTGGAGTGCTCCTGTGAGGATAAGCATGTTGCAGAAGCAACCTGCTTTTGGTTTAGCTCTGGGGAAAAGGGGATACTTCGCCATGGCCGCGGTTCAAATGGCTAATGGCGGGGAAGTTCGGGTTGAAATGACTCTGCGACGAAATAAGGGGGCGTTTGTTTTCATATTTACGAGCCGACGAGGGTTTCGAATGCCCTTATCATTTATGGTACTTGCCGAGGTGTTTCATGGGAGGTTCGAACAGGGGCGATGGCGCCTGTCCTAAGTTTAAACTGGGTAGTGGCTACGCCGGGACTGAGGTTTATAAAAAAAACCCGGGGCTACGTTATTTTAGCTTTCGGCTGGGGACATGAAAGTTCACGGGGCCTTGATGAATTCAAATGCGAAGAACAGCGACGCCCACGGATAGGGTAGGAGCTTAGAACAATCCACCCGTAAGGGTTGACGTTCAAGACGTTTTGATATTTCTATGTGTTGTATGAAAAAAAAGGAGATTTCGACGGTAATTTGACGGGCGAAGTACCCGTGACGAGCATTTTCCCGTCAAAATATAATCCAGACCAATCGTCTTTAGACAAGGACAATCCAATAGTAATCTAACGCGTGGAAGAAACAATTTTAATGGTTAAGATCCTACCTGGCACCGACGAGGATAGCTGACTGAGGTGGCCGTGAACGTGGTCGAGCAATCTGAGCTGGAACGGTCGCGCGGCGTCCAACAATGGTTTGGCAATCGACAAACAGCAATGGGGTCGGTTCGAGCCCCCACCGTATATTTAAACAAATCGAACACGTGTGGGACTTTAATACGTTTGGTGGCGTATTAAAACATGTTTTAAATGTATCGTACGTCGGCGTCAAATCGAGCCGTCTCGGTTTGCGTGCGACCGCCTCCTGCAGGACAAACTGGCGAACCGCTTCCGTTGTTGCGGAAGGATATGGCGAACGCTTTCGCCGTTTCGGGGAACGAAGGCGAATGGCCCCCGCAAAAGGCCTCCACGACGCGGAAGAGAAAACGTTCCGCAAAGCTCAACTCGTTCGGGAGGATACCGCGGAAGCTTCCGCTGTTTCGGGAGAGAGTGGTGAATTGCTTCCGCAAGAGGCTTCCGCGACGTGATTAAGTTCTTTTGGCGGCCTCTTCGGGATGAAAACGTGAAGGCTCCCGAAACTGCGGAAAGCTTTCCTAAGTGGCTTCCGCAGTTTCGGAAGACTTCCGCCAACGCTTCCGCAAAAGGTTCTCGCGAATTCGAGAAAAATTCTAAGTATTGGCCACGCTCGTGAGAGTCGTGGAAGGCTTTTGTCCTTAGCCTCCGCTGTTTCGGGAGGGAAAAAACAAAGGTTCTGCAAAGTTTGTTTCGGCGTTTCGGCAAGGTTTTGCGACGATTTTCGCAACTGCGGGAGAAAAACCCAAAAGGTTTCCGCGATTTTCAAAGAAAATTTCTGAGTTTTGTTAGGAAAGTTTATGCGAACGGCTTCCGCAAGTGCGGGCGGCTTCGTAAAATTCCTCCGCCGTTTCGGGAGGGATTCACCAGAAGCTTCCGCAATTGCTTAACGAAGACTTTCTTAAGTCTTTTCGGGCGGTTTAGACGAATGGTTCCCGCCGTTTCGGGAGCAAATCTTGAATTCTTCCGCAAATTTTCCCATAATTATTTCGAAGGCCTTTTCCGAGCGGTTTATGTGATTGGCTTCCGCCGCTTCGGAAGGGTAGCCCAAGAGCTTCCGTGGTTTCGGGAGCAAAGGCTGAAAGATTCCGCGGAGCTTCCTTGGCTCGTTCCGCAAAGTTTTTTCAAAAAATTCTAAGTTCTTTTCGGCGAGCTTAGGCGAGTTGTTTCCGCCGTTTCGGGAGGATAGCCCGAGAGCTTCCGCGGTTTATTCAATGAAAGCTTCTAAGTCCTTTTGCGGGAGTTTAAGCGAAAGGCTTCCGCCACTACGGGGTTTTAGCACATCATTCTGCGATTTTCGAGGAAGACTTCACGAAAGATTTTCTGTTTGAGAAACAAAATCTTCTGGCAGACTTGGAGTTTCTCATGGCAAGATTTTTCTGTTAAAAAACAAAGATAAAAGCTGGGAATGACCCTTAAGGCAGCCTTTCTAAAAAAATTAAAGGAGGGGCCCCAATCTGTACCAAATTTTGGGGGGGATGTTGCTGCAACAACACATTTATCTATGTCAATTTATAATCTGCAGTCCGCACTTGTTAATTTTATACATTTTGTTTTATGTGTATTACTGCATTTAATAGTTTGTTAAAGTTCGTTAATTCCACAAGCAGCATTGTAGCATTAAATGCTATTTCTAAAAGTTTTAAATTTTAGTAAATTTTGGGGTGTTACATTATCAGACCAAGTATAGATGTTAAAGAAGGTCATGGTAATGGTATAAATGACTATGACAGTCTTCTAGTTTCCAATTCACCAATAACTTCCACAACTTCACTCTATAATCCAAATAGGGTTCCAAAAGCAAATTCAAAAAGTATAAGAATCAAACTGAGGTCACACAAGTATGATCATTAGAGAGTTGAAAGCAAGCCAAAAAACCAAATGCAAATATCAATGAAGCAACAAATTGAGTTTCAAATTATCTTACAGGGAATTTTCGCTCCCCAGGAGACCCTCCAGGCACGAAAATAAGTAATTTTTGCACTCTAGTACACTGCAGAGGCAGAAAAATTAGGCTATTTTCGCTATGTGGCACATAAGATGGGCATGGAAATTCACTGTAGGAGGATGAGGGCGAAGTTATGAGAAGAAAATTATGGGTTTCTTACATTTGCAGACCCATAGAACTTAATAATGAGGATCAAAATGGTAAATAAAGGTCCAAAACTAGTAAATAGCAGAGATTAGAAATCAAATCTTGAATATTTGATGGCAAAATGAAACCTGGGATGTCCCCAGTGGAGTCGCCAATTTCTGTGCTAGAGAATTCTTCCTATGGATAGTTAAACCCTCTCATAAATTAAACTAGACTCCTAGGTGTTCAATTTATGACAGAAACAAAACAAATAGACACTAGATTATTCCTAAATCTAATTCATATCATTGAAATTTTCCAGCATTAAATTTCCTATGTAAATCATATCATCTACATACATACATACATATAATCAAAATGTTGTTTTGTTGATCTATTTTGGTGTACAATGTGTTGATGTATATGCAACTTTGGAATGTATTTCACCTATGTATATTGTACTCCTATAGAGATGTTATTATTCCTCTATACGGAAGTGTTTTCATTTGTATTGGCAAGTGTCGCAAGTGTCGTAACTTGTTGTGATGGGTTATTAGACCAACGAGTGTGGGGTCGGCCCTGACTAGTTTAACTGTGGGTTATTAGATTGAGTTAGATAAGTCGGCCCTGCTAGGTTATTAGGTAGGACAGGTCATGTATAAATAGAGAATGGGAGATCTCTATTTTGATAATCTCATTATTCACTCCTACATCACTCGGAAAGTGGTGCACTAGTTGAGGAAGAGGAGTAGCTACTAGTAGAAGACTATCTCTTGTACTTTGGTTGTATCATTTCTCTCGCTATCTCTAAGGAAGTTGTGGGGTTTTTCACCTTTATGGTTTTCCCCAGTGAAACTCTATGTGTCTATTGTCTCATGTGATTTCTTGGTGTGATTGATATGCATTGGTATACTTGATATGTTGTACATGTTATTCTCTCAGTAAAGATCCTAGAGTATGTTGAATTAATGCTTAAAAATTAACATGGTATCATAGCTAACCTGAGAAGAAGACACTATGCAGTTGCGGAAACTAGGGTTTCTTTTTTATTGGGTTTTTCTACGCATATCTTGAAAGGTAGTAGGGTATTTTGACTCTCCTCAGCAAGGCGCATCTTTCTGTCCAATCAGAATTCAATTCTGGGCACTTTCATTTTTGCCCTAAAAATTAGGGTTTCCACAAAAATAGGAATTTCTGAAATATGAGGACATAGCTAGAAGCTCCTTGGAAAAATAAAATTTTAGAGATTTGGATTGATATTTTTGGTTTGGTGAAGCTCCAGGAAACTCAAACCCTAATTCAGGGTCCTCCCTAGTGAATCCGAGAGATTGAAAAGCATTTCTAAAGGGTGAAACTTTGCAGTTTTCAATATATGAATATGCCAGGCTGATCAACTCATCAAGGCACATCTTTCTATCCTTTCAGAAAGTTGAAATTCACATTTTTAATTTTTAGGGCTTGTCTGACAAACCCTAATCCGGCACCAGATCCATATTTCTGCAAATCAAGTGGTAAGACCTAAATCTTTTCTATTTCCATTTGAAGTACTCTTTAAGATGTCTCACCACACCAAGCTTGAGGATAAGCTTGAAGGGGACAATAAATTCCGAGCATGGAAGTATAGGATTGGGTTAATCCTAGAAGAAAATGAGTTGGATACTTACATAAGTTCTGAGGTCCCTATCCCAGAGGAAGAAGAGGCTGAGGCCTTTCATAAGAAGAACTTGGTCAAGGAAAAGAGGATCATTGTTGATTCTATCAAAGACCATCTCATACCACATGTTTCATCTCTAAGGACACCCAAGGAGATGTTTGACTCCCTAACCAAGCTATTTGAAGGGAAGAACATAAATCGGAAGATGACTCTGCGGAATCAATTGAAAGGGGTAAATCTTCAGAATGGAGAGACCATTCAATTCTATTTCTCTAAGGTCTCTTAGATCAAGGAACAACTTGAAGCTATGGATGAAGTGGTGGAGAATGTTGAAATTGTCATGACCACTTTGAATAGCCTACCTAGGTAATGGGATTCCTTTATTCAACGAATTTGTGCAAGAAGGAAGTTGATCTCCTTAAGTAGACCGTGGCAGGAATGTTCACAAGAAGAGGCTATGCTTGTAGCTCGAGAAGAAAAGATGGGAAGTGAAGATCAAGCTCTCGTGGCTCACACCAAAAGAAGCAAGCCCAAGAAGGAGCACTCTCATTACAATATATCCTCTCACAACCATCAAAAGAATAAGAAGGATCTAAGATGATTTACATGTAATGAGAAGGGACACTTTGCTGTAAATTGTCCGAAGAACAAAAGGGACAGCAACAACAACAACTTCAACAAGAAGAAGAAGAATAACAAAAGGAGATATCATGCTCATGTTGCTGAGGATGATGAACCTCCCAAGAAGAAGGCTAGATCAGAAAGTGATGACTCATCAAGCGAAGATGAATATGTTCTAATCTCTGCTCTCACAGGTACTATCTCTCGTGGTTGTAATGATTGGCTTATTGATAGTGGGGCTTCCAAACACATGACTGGGTTTAAAGAATCTTTTGTAAACCTATCTGAACATGAGTCACCCCATAAGGTGAAACTTGGGGATGACTACCAATATCCTATCAAAGGAAGTGGTGAAGCTTCTTACAACCTAGACTCTAGAAAGTATTTGAAGATGAAAAAGGTTCTATATGTACCTAGGCTCAAGAAGAATCTACTCTCCATAGCTGCATTGGATGCAAAAGGCATGAGGGTTGCATTTGTAGATGGCCAAGTACTCATGTGGCCAAATGGTAAGACCATAGATGATGCAGTAGTGATTGGAGAGCAAGAGGGAGGATTGTACAAATTGAAGGGACAACCTGAACATGCCATGGTACATCAATCCATGGAGCCAAGTGAACTTTGGCACAGAAGGCTTGCACATGTGCACTATGGAGCACTACCAATTGGAAGTAAAGTTGTAGAGGGTCTTCCCAAAATCAAGACAACGCATGAAGGTTTTTGCAAAGGATGTGAAAAAGTAAAGAACATTAAGAAGACATTTTCAAGCAGTGAAAGCAAAGCTAAAGGAATATTGGAAATTATCCACTCCAATGTATGCGGTCCGATGTCATCCAGTTCTCTGAGTGCGTATGAATACTATGTCTCTTTCATTGATAATTTCTCTAGGAAGACTTGGGTTTACTTCTTGAAGAACAAAGATGAAGTGTTTGATAAGTTCAAGGAATTTAAAGCCTTGATGGAAAATCAAACTGATAAGAATATCAAGACATTTAGATCTGACAATGGCGGAGAATTCACTTTAGGTGATTTCAAGAAGTTATGCAATTATTCAGGGATTAAGAGGGAGTTGATTGCTCCCTACAATCCACAACAGAATGGAGTTGCAGAAAGGAAAAACAGAACACATGGAAGCAGCATGAGCAATGCTGCATGACCAGGATCTGCCGATGCATCTATGGGCAGAAGCAGCTAGAACAACTGTATATGTGCAGAATAGAACACCTCATAAGATATTGGACAACAAGACACCAGAAGAGGTATTCTCTAGTAAGAAACCTGAAGTCAGCCATCTCAGAATATTTGGTTGTCCAGTATATACACATGTTCCAAAGGAAAAGAGGACAAAGCTAGATTCTTCAGGAAAGAAGGGCATCTTTGTGGAGTACAGTGAAAGCTCGAAGGCTTACAGAATATACTTTCCAGGGTTCAAGAAGATTGATGTCAGCAGGGATGTAACATTTGATGAAAACTCAGCTTTCATCAAGTCAAGAAAGGCACCTGTTGAAGATCATGAAGAACCAAAGGAAAATAGATTTCAAGACACCACCATGAATGAAGCAATTCCAGAAGCAGATCGTGAAGTTGAAGATCCACAAAGACTTGTAGATCCACCCCATGAGAATAACTCTCACAAGAGGAAACCTGCATGGGATAGAGAGCTCATTCAAGATGCAGAAAGGTATGGCATTCCAGAAGAAGAACACAGAGCAAGAAAGACAACTAGATCTCATACCAGCTATGTTGCCTTACTCTATGAAATTATGAACAAAGAACCTTCCAATTATGAAGAAGTAGCGGAAAAGAAAGAATGGAAGGATGCCATGGTCGAGGAATACCAGTCGATCATGAAGAATGATGTTTGGGATGTAGTCCCAAGACCTGAAGGGAAGTCTATGATGACTTCCAAGTGGATCTACAAGATCAAGAATGCTGCAGATGGAAGCATAGAGAAATACAAAGAGAGATTTGTAGCTTGTGGCTTCTCCCAGAAAGAAGGGATTGATTATGAAGAAAATTTTGCTCTTGTAGTGAGGTACACTTCCATCAGATCAATACTTGCGCTGGATGCAGTGATGAAATGGAAGATACACCAGATGGATGTCAAGACAACATTCTTGAATGGTGTAGTCGAAGAGGAAGTGTATGTGGAGCAGCCACTTGGTTTTGAGACACATGACAGGGATTCATATGTGTGCAGGTTGAAGAAAGCCTTGTATGGCTTGAAGCAAGCTCTCAGAACTTGGTAAGGTAGGATAGATAGCTTTCTATCCAGTTTGGGATTTACTAAGAGTAAAGCAGATTCCAAACTTTACTACAAGGTTAAGGAAGGAAATCCTGTGATACTACTCTTGTATGTGGATGACTTGTTTGTAACAGGTGAGGATAGTTTGATTGCCGACACGAAGAGGAAGCTTGCTGCCGAGTTCGAGATGAAGGACTTGGGGATGATGCACTATTTTCTAGGCATGGAAGCGTGGCAGAGTGCAGATGGAATCTTCCTTGGACAAGGGAAGTATGCAGTGGAGATCCTGAAGAGGTTCGAGATGATGGACTGCAAGGCCATGGCCACACCTATGGCATCGAACCTGAAGCTTCTGTGTGATGCTTCATCTAAGCCAGTTGATGTCACTGTGTATCGTCAGATGACTGGGTCCTTGATGTATCTGACGAACATGAGACCATATATTTGCTTTGTGGTGAACACATTGAGCTAGTTCACGGATCCTAGAGGTGTTCACCTGGTTGTTGTAAAGCATATTTTGAGGTACCTGAAGGGTACAACTGATTATGGGATCAAGTATGATGCGAATCAAAAGTTTAACCTACAGGGTTATGTTGATTTGGACTGGGCAGGAAGTGCTGCAGATAGGAAGAGCACATCTGGGTGCTGCTTCAGTATGGGATTAGGTGTGATCTCTTGGTTTAGTAGGAAGCAGTCTTGCGTGTTGATGTATATGTAACTTCAGAATGTATTTCACATATATGTATATTGTATTCCTATAGAGATGTTATTATTTCTCTATACGGAAGTGGTTGTATTCCTATAGAGATGTTATTATTCCTCTATACGGAAGTGTCGTCATTTATATTGTAAGTGTCGTAACTTATACTTGATGGGTTATTAGACCACCTTGTTGGGGTCGGCCCTATATAAGTCATGTGGGTCAAAGGGTTATTAGACCACCCTAGTGGGGGTCGGCCCAGTCAACATTATGTTAAGTGGTTAAGCTGAGGCCGACCTAGTTGAGTAAAGGTAAAGTCAAGTTAGTGTATAAATAGAGAGTGTGTCTCTCTCATTTTACACATTCTATTCTCTCACTCACACTTTGGAGAGTGGCGCACTTGTGGAGGAGGAGGCTCTGCTGCTAGGAGAAGACTATCTCTTATATTCTGGTTGTATCATTGCTCTATCTCTGAGGAAGTTCTTGGGGTTTTTCACCTTTATGGTTTTCCCCAAGTAAACTCTGTGTCTCTTGTGTGCTTGCATTATTGTGTTCATGATTGATATGATGTAGATTTGTTGTACATGTTGTTCTTTCAGTTAAGATCCTATATCATATTGAAGTAAATTCTGAAAATTTAACATGGTATCAGAGCTAGCTTGAAAGAAGGCATGATATGTCATGTATGACACTTGTTGCACTTACGATGCTAGGGCTTGATATAGAAAAAACCAGCCATCGTAGCACTTTCTCTATAAATCCATTTTGGCGAAGTTTTCGGATCTGAAACTTTTATAGGTCGAAGATCATATCCCCATGTACCATGTGTCCAAAGGACAACCTCTAATTTGTTGTACTTTGTGATTTATGATTTGTACAATATAGGGTTTCTGCCTCTTCCAGATTTGAGTCAAAATCAAGTGACCTTGGGAAAAAGATCATAACCTAGGCTAGGAAGATGCAAATGAAATTTCATAAAAAGTGACAGGTATTGCACAGACTTTACTATCTCAAGAAAAGTTTTCAGAGGCCTAAGTTGAACCAGTGACACGTGGCACGCCATACAAGTTCGCTCTCCTGTATTATCCCATAAACAGGTCACGTTGCGACACTTGGCATAAATCTCTCTTAGAAAATCCAATTGAGGTCAGACCTATTGGGATGGAAAGATAACAGGTTGGGATATATCAGGAAAATGTTTTAAAGGCCGAAGTTGAACCAGTGACACGTGGCATGCCATACAAGTTCGCTCTCCTATTTTATCCCATAAACAGGTCACGTTGCGACACTTGGCATAACTCTCTCTCAGAGAATCCAATTGAGGTCAGACCTATCAGGATGGAAAGATGACAGGTCGGGCTATCTCAGAAAAATTGTTCAGACCCTATGGATCGAAAAGTTCATAGTTACACTAGAAACAATCAGGCACATATTTCTGTCATAACATAATTATTTTTTAGCACCTTCATTCATGGCTTCCAGAATTTAGGGTTTCGGAGAAAGTTGAAATTTTTGTAATCGGAGACCACGGCTGAATGCTACTCATCAAAATCAAAATTTAGAGACCAAGATCAGAATTTTTGGTTGGGCAGAAGGTTGGGCTTGATCAGACCCTAGTTCGAGACTTTGATCAGAAAAGTGGAAAATTAGGGCTTCTGCAAAAATGGGAATTTTGGAAATATGTGACCACGGCTGGAAGCTCCTCATAAAAATAAAAGCTTAGAGATTTGGATCAAACCTTTTGATTGGGAAGAAGAGTGGGCTTCATCAAACCCTAGTTCGAGGTCACATCCAATGAATCCGAAAGTTTCAAAGGAAAAATTGAGGAGTGAAACTTTGTAGTTTTTAAATTCTGAATATACCAGCTTGATCAGCTCATCAAGGTGCATATTTTATCCTTTCGGAAGTTTGAAATTCAAATTTTGAATTTTTGGGGTTTCTCTCACAAACCCTAATCCAGCTCCAGGTCTAGTTCTTGCAAATCAAGTGGATTGGGTTAATCCTATAAGAAGATGGATTGGTCACCTGCATACGTGAAGAAGTTCATGTTTCAAAGGGAGATGAGGCTAAGGCCTTACATAAGAAGATTACAAGCAATCTCGACAAGTATGACTTATCCAGGTATGTTTTGAGATTTGTTCATGATTAATTTTATGGTATATTTGTCTTCATATTATTACGGTTAGTACAATCTTGATTAAATCTAAACTTGTCATATCACCCTAATAGAAGATATTCATTGATTAAGATTTTGACACTTATGATTGTACTAATGCATTATGGTGTTGTATGAGGTTTATGTTGTTTGCTAACATGAAACGTACATCAAGAAAGACAAATCATGTTCTGGTTCAAGAACATATGATCATGATGACATGAGGACAAAGATTCATCCATTGTCATGGATCACTTAGAAGATCTACTTACGAGGTATGTATAACTTGGTCCTACAATGGATAACTTATGAGACATGCAGGTTACTAGCACAAGTCATTGAAGAGAACCAGAAGACATTATGCAGGTATGTTTTTCCTATATCAAGATAGAATCCTACCTTGTATTAGGATCTTATACTGTTGTGTTGTTGATAATGATTATTCATGAAGTCATAGGTTTGAATAGTCATGGTTGTATGCATATTATGTTTCTTACCATAATTGATGATATGACTAACCAGAAGAATCATGAAGGTATAGGTTTGAGTAATCATGGGTTTTATGCATATTATATCTCTTATCTTGATTGATGATTTAACTAACTAGAAGAGTCCTATTATCAAATAAGAATATGTATGAGTAAAAGAAGACTTCCCTGAAACCTTGAATACTAATGTTTATTATATGTGTTTGAAATGATCCTGACTATACATGCTTGAGATTATTATGTTTTGATAATATTAAGATTATACTAATGAATGTTTGATTATGTATGAGACCTAGAGAATAACACAATGATGATACTAACAAGCATGCATAGGGATCGAGAATGAATATAAGTTCAAGGATAGCTAATCCAGGAAGCAAAGATCAAGAAGGAGCTCACTCCAGTAGTTTCTGCAAGGATGCAGATATCCAAAGGGAGTTGACCATCCTTCTGCATTCCACAACAAAAAGGTGTAGAAGAAGCTACTTCAGCAGCTCCTGCAAGGAAGCAAAGACTCAAAGGGAGTCCACCCAACAAACAAACAAAGATAAGTATTTTAATTACCATTTCTTACATATTTGTTTGTTTAAATAAAATTGTTCAATGATGTATAGGCTTCTGTTCCTAGAATTAGGATATGTATTGTGCATATTAGAATGATTGCATTAATGAACAGTATACTACTAATATGCATTTGATGGGTAAGTGGCCTATGGCACTGTACAACATTCCATTGCTACTTATCTAGAATGAAACCTCTTTGCTGACATGTTAGGAGTTGTGCACACTCTTAACAATGTTCTGGTAGAGATTGGAAGGCATCTAGAAAGTTACATAATATGGATAAATGTTCTATTGAAGCATTGGCTAAGATAATTGCATGATAGTGTGACATATTTCTTTATGTGTAAGAATTTGTTCTGAAAACTATGAGATGTTCTCTAATCATGCAATTTAACTTGTTGTGTAGGAAAGATCGTATACCATCACCTACAAAAGAAGGACTACAACATTTGTTCAGCAACAAAGTTATCTATTGAAAATATTGAAGATATTGAAGTTCCCAGGATTTGGGAAGAATGCCATAATCGAGGAGTACCAGTCGATCATGAAGATGTTTGGGATGCAGTCCCAAAGGGTAGTCTGTAGTGACTTCCAAGAGGATCTACAAGATTAAGCATGCTGCAGGTGGTAGTATAGAGACTTTTGCTCCTGTATCCAGATTCATTTCCATTAGATCCGTACTTGCTCTGGATGCAGTGATGAAAGGGAAGATACACCAAATAAATTTCAAGACAACTTTCTTGAATGGTGTAGTTGAAGAGGAAGTGTATGTGGAGTAGCCACTTGGTTCTGAGACACATGACAGGGAGTCATATATGTGCAGAACTTGGGTATGATGCACCACTTTCTAGATATGGAGGTGTGGCAGAGTGCAAATGGAATCTTCCTTGGACAAGGGAAGTATGCAGTAGAGATCCTGAAGAGGTTCGGGATGATGGACTGAAAGGCCATGGCCACACCTATGGCATCGAACCTGAAGCTCCTATGTGATGCTTTATCTGATCCAGTTGATGTCTCTATGTATCGTCAGATGATTGGATATTTGCTTTGCAGTGAACACATTGAGCTAGTTCCTGACGGATCCAGGGAGTGTTCACCTAGTTGCTGTAAAGCATGTTATGAGGTACCTGAAGGGTACAGTGGATTATGGGCTCAAGTATGAAGTGAATCAAAAGTTTAACCTATAGGTTTATGTTGATTCAGATTGGGCTGGCAGTGCTATAGATAGGAAGAGCACATCTAGATGTGGCTTCAGTATGGGATCAGGTGTGATCTCTTGGTTTAGTAGGAAGCAGTCCTGCGTAGCACTGAGGACAGTTGAGGCAGAGTATGTTGCAGCTTGTTTAGCTAGTTGTGAGGTAGTATGGCTTTAGAAGCTACTGTCTAAGTTATTTGATCTCCCGTTGGATGCTACTGGTATCTTTTGTGATAACCAGAGTTGTGTGAAGCTTTCCGAGAACCCAGTGTTTCATGATAGGTCAAAACACATAGAGATCAAATATCACTATATCAGGGATATGGTGCCGAGAGGAGCTGTGAAGCTCATGTACATTGCAACGGACTAGCAGATTGCAGATGTGCTGACGAAGCCACTAGCCAGGGTGAAGTTCGAGTACTTCAGGGAGAGGCTTGGTGTTCTTCAGATTGATGACACTTCGAGGAAGAAGTGATGGACACATCTGTAGAAGCCATTCCAAGCATGTTGGAAGGAGGATCCTTCACATGGTTGTGGATGTAAGCGCTGGATGATGAGCATCAGGACGATGCTCCAGTTACTGCTCTATATATGCATCAGGAGGATGCTGGATATGATCAGTTGTGTCATTTATATGTTTTGTATATGCATCATGTTGGATGCTTGGACCATGTATTTGTATATGTATCAGATGGATACATTGTATGATCAGGTAGAACATGTATGTTGATATATATCAGGTATGATTAGGTAGATCATATATGTTGATGGATACATTGTGTGGATCATGTATCTATGTATCAGGTGGATACACTATGTATGGTGATATGTATCAAGTAGATACTTGGTATGCATCAGGTGGATGCATTGTATGATTAGGATGATCGTGGATGATGAGCTTCTCTAGATGACATGCATCAGGACAATGTAGTGATGATGATCAAGATGATCATGTGTACATCAGGATGATGTATGGTGAGTATCAGGATGATACTTTGTGGCCGTGGATAAGGTTGTGCAGATGAGCATGTCTAAGAGATCCTATAGGTCGAAGTTGTGTACCCGTAACAGCCTGAGATGCTCATTCGAGACATTGCTCTGGGAGGACATGTAATTTGTGCCCTGGGAGATCTTCAAGTCGAAGTTGTGTACTTGTAACATCCTGAGATGCTATTGCGAGGTTTTGTCCTATGGCATGTAATTTGCTCCTGGGAGATCTAGATAGGATGAAAAAGGCCTCAGATGCTTTAGCCAGGTTTTGCCATGACCACATGTAATTTCCTCTTGGGACATCTGGACAGGATGAAAAAGGCCTCAGATGCTTCAGCCAGGTTTTGTGGTGGACCACATGTAATGTGCTCCTGGGAGATCCGACAGGTAGAGCTGTGTGCTTGTAACATCCTGGGATGCTTCAGCCAGGTTTTGTGGTGAGATCACATGTAATGTGCTCCTGGGAGATCCGACAGGTAGAGCTGTGTGCTCGTAATAGTCTGGGATGCTTTAGCCAGGTTTTGTGATAGGTCACATGTAATGTGCTCCTAGGATCTGACAGGTAGAGCTGAGTGCTCGTAACAGCCTGGGATGCTACCGCCAGGTTTTGTGACGCATGTAATAAGTCCTGAGGATTCCACAGTATGGCCAGTGATGATGAAGACCTACAGGTGGTGGGCCTACATCCAGTATGAAAAAGGACTGGCTCTATAGAACTTCCTATGACAAGTAGATTCATAGATTGATTGAGAGAGCAGCAGCAGTGACAATGATGATGACTCGATGATGATTATCCAGTGACGATGATCCAGAGAAGATGACTTGTGCTAGAAGACCTATGTCGAGAAATACCTTCCTAGTTAAGAGGAAGTGTTGATGTATATGTAAATTCAGAATCTATTTCACATATATGTATATTGTATTTCTATAGAGATGTTATTATTCCTCTATACGGAAGTGGTTGTATTCCTATAGAGATGTTATTATTCCTCTATACAGAAGTGTCGTCATTTATATTGTAAGTGTCGTAACTTATACTTGATGGGTTATTAGACCACCTTGTTGGGGTCGGCCCTGTATAAGTCATGTGGGTCAAAGGGTTATTAGACCACCCTATTGGGGGTCGGCCATGTGGGTCAAAGGGTTATTAGACCACCCTATTGGGGGTCGGCCATGTGGGTCAAAGGGTTATTAGACCACCCTAGTGGGGGTCAGCCCAGTCAGCATTATGTTAAGTGGTTAAGTTGAGGCCGACCTAGTTGAGTAAAGGTCAAGTCAAGTTAGTTTATAAATAGAGAGTGTGTCTCTCTCATTTTACACATTCTATTCTCTCACTCACACTTTGGAGAGTGGCGCACTTGTGGAGGAGGAGTCTCTGCTGCTAGGAGAAGACTATCTCTTGTATTCTGGTTGTATCATTTCTCTATCTATCTCTGAGGAAGTTATTGGGGTTCTTCACCTTTATGGTTTTCCCTAAGTAAATTCTGTGTCTCTTGTGTGCTTGCATTATTGTGTCCATGATTGATATGTTGTAGATTTGTTGTACATGTTGTTCTCTCAGTTAAGATCCTAGATCAGATTGAAGTAAATTCTGAAAATTTAACACTGTGTAGGACTGAGTACAGCCGAAGCAGAGTATGTTGCAGCTTGTTTGGCTAGTTATGAGGCAGTATGGCTGAGGAAGCTACTGTCTGAGTTATTTGATCTCCCATTGGATGCTACTGGTATATTTTGTGACAGCCAGAGTTGTGTGAAGCTATCTGAGAACCCGGTGTTCCACGACAGGTCGAAACACATTGAGATCAAATATCACTATATCAGGGATATGGTGCAAAGAGGAGTAGTGAAGTTCATATATGTTGCGACGGACGAGCAGGTTGCAGATGTGCTGATGAAGCTACTAGCCAGAGTGAAGTTCGATTACTTCAAAGAGAGGCTTGGTGTTCTTCATATTGATGAAACTTTGAGGAAGAAGTGATGGACACATTTGCAGGAGCCATTCCGAGCATGGTGAGAGGAAGATCCTTCCATGGCTATGGATGTAAGTGTTGGATGATGAGAATCGGGACGATGCTCCAGTTACTTCTTTGTATATGCATCATGTTGGATGCTTGTTATGATCACTTGGATCATGTATATGCATATGCATCATGTTGGATTCTTTTTATGATCAGTTGGATCATGTATATGTATATGCATCATGTTGGATGCTTGTTATGATCAGGTAGATCATGTATTTGTATATGTATAAGGTGGATACATTGTATGATCAGGTAGATCATGTATTTGTATATGTATCAGGTGGATACATTGTATGATCAGGTAGATCATGTACGATGATATGTATCAGGTAGATATTGTGTATGCATCAGGTGGATGCATTGTATGATCAAGATGATCATGGATGATGAGCTTCAGGATGTTGCTCGAGATGATATGCATCAGGATGATGCTATGATGATGATCAGGATGATCATGTGATGATGTACATCAAGATGATGTATGGTGAGTATCAAGTTGATACTCTATGGCCGTGGACAGGTTGTGCAGATAAGCATATAATTTGGCCCTGGGAGGTTTACAAATAGTCTTTCGAGGTTTTTCCTATGGCATCTAATGTGGCCCTAAGATATCTGGCAAATGATCTTTCAAGGTTTTGCTTGGGGGGACATATAATTTGGCCCTGGGAGGTTTGCAAATAGTCTTTCAAGGTTTTTCCTATGGCATGTAATATGGCCCTGGGATATCTGGGAAATGCTCTTTCGAGGTTTTGTCCTATGGCATGTAATATGGCCCTGGGAGATTCGATAGGTTGGGCTGTGTGCCCGTAATAAGTCTAGGGATGCTCTTGCAAGGTTTTTCCATGACCACATGTAATTTGGCCGTGGGAGATCCTATAGGTAGAGCTGTGTGCTCATAATAGCCTGGGATGCTCTTGTGAGGTTTTGTGATGACCACATGTAATATGTCCCTGGGAGAGCCTATAGGTAGAGTTGTGTACTTGTAACAACCTGGGATGCTCTTTCGAGGTTTTCTGGTGAGGTCACATATAATATGTCCCTGGGAGATCCTACAGGTAGAGTTGTGTGCTCGTAACAACCTGGGATGCTCTTGCGAGGTTTTGTGACGCACGTAATAAGTCCTGAGGATTCCACAATATGGCCAGTGATGAAGACTTGCAGGTGGTGGGCCTACATCCAGTATGAAAAAGGACTGGCTTTGTATAACTTCCTATGACGAGTAGATCGGAGATTGATTGAGATAGCAGTAACAGTGACAATGACGATGATGATGATCCAGAGAAGAAGACTTATGCTAGCAGATCTGTAACGAGAAATACCTTCCTAGTTAAGAGGGAGTGTTGATGTATATGTAACTTCAGAATGTATTTCACCTATGTATATTGTACTCCTATAGAGATATTATTATTCCTCTATACGGAAGTGTCGTCATTTGTATTGACAAGTGTCGCAAGTGTCGTAACTTGTTGTGATGGGTTATTAGACCATCGAGTGTGGGGTCGGCCCTGATTAGTTTAACCATGGGTTATTAGACTAAGTTAGACAAGTCGGCCCTGCTAGTTTATTGGGTAGGATAGGTCATTTATAAATAGAGAGTGGGAGATCTCTATTTTGATCATCTCATTATTCACTCCTACATCACTCAGAAAGTGGCGCACTAGTTGAGGAGGAGGAGTAGCTACTAGTAGAAGACTATCTCTTGTACTTTGGTTGTATCATTCCTCTTTCTATCTCTGAGGAAGTTGTGGGGTTTTTCACCTTTATGGTTTTCCCCAGTGGAACTCTGTGTGTCTATTGTCTCATGTGATTGCTTGGTGTGATTGATATGCATTGTTATACTTGATATGCTGTACATGTTATTCTCTCAGTAAAGATACTAGAGTATGTTGAATTAATGCTCAAAAATTAACACAATGTGGGTTCATATTTGCTTCAGCAGAATCCATTGTTGATTAGATATGAGCCAATTCTTCCATACCATGCTCTTGGCACTTGTTTCAAAGCATACAGTGCCTCTTTTAGCTTGTAAACTTTATGCTCTTGATTCCTGATTTCATATCCAGGTGGCTAATTAATGTACACTTCTTCAAAAATTCCATTTAGAAATGTTGATTTGACATCTAACTGATATACTTGCCATTTATTTCGAGTTGCTAATGCCATCACTATTCTAATGGTGTCCAACTTTGCTACTAGAGAAAAATTCTCTCCATAATCTATACCAGGTTGCTATGCAAAGCCTTTTTCAACTAGCATTTCCTTATGCTTCTCCACTTCTCCTTTTTCATTGAATTTAGTTTTATAAATCCATTTGACTCCAATGTTATCCTTACCTTTTGGAATATCTACAAGATCCCGAGTGTCATTATTTTTAATTGCATCTATTTCCTCATTCATTGCATGGATCCATTTTTCTTCTTTAATGGCCTCTTCAAAATGCATAGGCTCACAAGAAAATAATGCAAAATGTACTTGCATATCTACTTCACCACCTCGATTGTAATTTTATCTTAAACTTCTTGCCTTTTTATTTCTCAAAGAAGCTTATGTGAGATCCGATTCACTACTAGAGTGAGGACTATTACCTTGATGTTCTCTATGTATTGAAGTTTCACCTTGAATTTGAAATCTTGGTAATCTAGATGGATATCCTTGTTGTCTTGATGGTTCCACTTGATTTCCTGCTGGCAATAAGGGTGCTAAATTTCCAGTTGTAGTTGACTGTTCACCTTGACTGTTATAAGCATTTGCTTCTTTGAATTCCACATCTTTTCTTACTATTAATTTCTTTGTGACTGGATTGTGCAACTTATTGGGTTTTGAATGCTCATTGTACCCTATAAAAATGCAATTTTCACTTCTATCATTCAACTTTCTTCTCAATCATTCGGGAACACGTGCATAAGAAACACAACCAAATACTCTAAAATGTGATACACTTGACTTTGTTACACTCCATGCTTCCTAAGGAACTTTGTTTTGTACACTCTTTGTAGGTGATCTATTCAAAATATAGACTAAACATGTAACAACTTCACCCCAAAATTCATTTTGAAGTTGTTTTTCTTTGAGCATACTTCTAGCCATATTTATTATGGTTCTATTTTTCCTTTTTTCTATCCCATTTTGCTGAGGACTGTATTTGGTTGTAAATTGTCTTTTAATGCCATGCTATTTGCAATAATTTGCAAAGTCTTTGGAATCATACTCACCTCCTCTGCCAGAGCTCAAAAATTTAATGTACATAACACATTGTTTTTCTACTAAATCCTTATAGTCCTTGAACTTGTCAAAAGTTTCATATTTGTTCTTTAGGAAATATACCCAAGTCTTCTGACTAAAATCATCAATAAAAGTGAGAAAATAAAGGTTTCCTCCTAAGGATTGTGTTTGCATGGGACCACATAAATCAATATGCACCAGCTCCAATGGTGCTCTTGCTCTGTAGGATGCACTAGATAGAAATATATCCCTGTGTTGTTTTCGCAATAAGCAACTCTCACAAGAATTTGTTGGTTCATATATTACTGGAAAGCCTTTAACCATTTGTTCCTGCTGTAATAAATTCAGTCCACCAAAGTGTATATGACCAAATCTCAAGTTCCATAACCAAGACTCGTCTAGAGTGGTGACATTTTGAACAAATGAGGCTAACTGATTGACATTCCTTAAAGTTAAAGGAAGCGTTCTATTCTTGGTCATTTTAATCTTAGCAATGAGCTTCCTACTTGGGAATTTATCCAAAATTGTGCAAGCATTATTTGTAAATATGACTTTGTAACCATGTTTTGTGAGTTGACCAACGCTCATCAAATTGTGCATTAGACCAAGGACTATATATACATCGGACATATTCTTCTTCTCATTTTGCTTGGTAAGAAAACTGATTGTCCCTTTACCAACTACATTGACAACTTTATCATCTCCTAATATGACATCAAACTTGACTAAGTCATCCACATTCACAAACAGACTTTTATCTCCTGTCATATGGTTTCTATAGCCACTATCTAAAAACCAAAGGTCTTTATTACATTCTTGAGCTTCATGACAGCTTAAGAACATGGCCTCTGAGGTACTTTCAAATGTACTAGAAACATTAGCTCTATTTTTTTAGGTCTAGCTGCTTTTTCCTACATTCATTCGCTAGATGACCAAATATTTTACAATAACAACATTTATTTTTAGATTTGTTATAACTCTTGTTTTGCTGATAATATTTGATTCCCCCTTGATCTTAGAGGTTTTTGTTGTGTCTTGTCTTCTTGTTCCATACTTGGCTTGTTTTCTCTTTGTGAGATGAAGTTGGTATATCTTCCCCTGCCTCTGCTGACAGAAGCAAGCTTCTGTCTTGAAAGCATGTTCAAGTGATTCTTATTCCCTATTAATTCTTGATTCATAAGACGATAATGATCCTGTCAGCTCATCTACTGAGTATGTTGAAAAATGGACTTAGACTCTTCAATGGCAACTACTACCATACCAAATCTCTTAGTAAGGCTCATCAGAACCTTTTGCACAACCTCACAATCTTTTTTGTCTTCTCCATGAATTCTTAGTTGATTGACGACTTCCATTACCTTGGTCCTAGATTGGTTTATTGTCTCAGACTCTTTCATCTTTAGAGTTTCAAATTATGTTTTGAGATTCTGCAATTTCACACTTTGTCTATGCCTTGATGGGATTTCTCCAAAATATCCTAGGCTTCCTTTCCAGTAGAAGCATTTGTTATTTTTGGAAATATTGAATCATCAGTACCCTGCTGAATTAGCCACAGTGCTATGGATTCTATCTTCCTCTATTCAGTTAATTGTGCTATTTGTGCATTTGTCATGGTCTAAATTGTTGAATGATCTGGTTATGTGAACCGAACATCAACACTTTCCTAACATTCATGTGACCTCAAAAATTATTTCATTCTAATTGACCAAAACACATAATTTTTTCCTATTAGAACAGGACCTTCGGATTGGCTCAAGTTACTACTGGTTTCCATTTTCTTAAAATATTAGAGTCTAAAATTCCAATCCTAGTCTCTTTTCCTAGTCTCTTTTCCTTGCTCAGTTCTTAAATCACCCGATTTTTCTCTTTTAAAAAAATATATATATATTTACTTTCCACCTCTTCCTTAAATCGGATCCCTTAAAAAAAATATTACCTTTTCTTTAGGAAGAAATGATGGCTTTCACCTTATTACTTAACCAAGTTTAATCTTGAATTTACAATTTGATCCCTAAACAAGATTTAGGGAACTTGGTAAATCACAATAAGGGTTTTTTATTTACCTTTCCTATTTCTCCCCTCTTTTTAATTAAAAAAACTTTACTCATTGACAAAGACCGGTTTACAATGTTTCATCAACATGCTCCTACATTAATGGGCTCATAACATAGCGCGCTCTTAACTTGCATAAATTTTACCACTTTTTACAAACCCCAAATTAATTAAACTTCACCTCAACGTGCATTCAACAGGTCCAGATTGAAAAAACTTTTTATGGATGCGTTATGACTTTTTACCACTTTTTACAAACCCCAAATTAATTATACTTCACCTCAACGTGCATTCAACAAGTCCAGATTGAAAAAACTTTTTATGGATGCGTTATGACTTTTTACGTGGTTGAAATTTATTTAAGCTCATTTTCATAAAAATTATGTGTTCCAATCCTCCTTGGATGATGTCAACTCCTCAAGTGGGCATTGTGGCTTTTAACGGTTGATCTCTACGGTAAATCTGAGCCGTTAAAATTATGTTTGGATTATTTTTCCTTTTATGGGGTTCTATGCATACCTCTTTGCGTGCACTAGTGAAACTTTCACTTCTTCCACAAGCTTCTAGCTCCTTGAGAATAGAAACAATGGTAGCACCGTTTGCACAACAACGCCTAGAGTATTCTGCAGGGACTTTGGCTTGACTTCCTCCTCTCTTAGTTGGCTCAAGCTTTACATGGGAAGATACTTCTGCATGTCTCTTCTGAATCATGCAACTAGCTTCGACTGATGGAGAACTTCTTGATCACCAACAACCTGCTCTAATACCACTTTGTTGGATAGGAAGGGGATCTCAGACACACGATAGGAACTGAAATCAAACATAGAAATCACATAATTATTGCTAATTAATACTGGATAATAGGATTTTGGTAACTCTTCTTCATTAACACAAAAAACTCTCTACATCAACTACTGCAAACATTCTCCATACATATAATCCATTTTAAACTAGATCATAAAGTTTCTCACAATAACTAGTCTACTTAATTGTATTTAAAACTATTACTTCTAATATCAGAGCTTGTACATCAGGTTACTTCTCTCATTAACACACGGACTTGTTTACATATATATAAGAGTCAGAAATTACCCCTTACCCATTAGACATTCTGATTTGGCAATTTAGTGAATAAGAACGAAAATAAAATTGCATGTCCACTTTATGGAGAAGAGGAGCATGACAGTCCATGCGAGAATCACAAGTATGTCATAAGATGAGATAAGTAAAGCAGTAAAATATTAAAATATGTTGAACCATTATGTGTGTACTGCATTCAAATATTAAAATATGTTATGGCGACACGAAAACATAGAGAAACATTAAATGAATAGTTTCATTACTGAGTCAGAATGAAGGGGCGGGCAGTTGATATTGAGTTTATTGATATTGATGAGAAGGGTCATTCAATTACACAAATATCGTAGCAAATCCAAAGCAACCTATGATCAGCAATGAAATCAATTACACAAATAATAGCAAAGTAAATACTTGAAGCGACCTCGGATTAGCAATGAAACGATTCAATTAACCAAGAAACTATTCAATAACTAAAATAATTCATTAAATAAAACACGTGGTCAATTTAATTCCTTAAATAGCCCCCTTTTATTTCTTTCTTAAGATGATGCAGAATATTCTCATTTCACTCCATCCCACCCGTAAAAAATAGATTTACATCAACAAAATTAAAAATGGTGGAACCTCACCCTCACCCAAAATATACGGCTATCCGTATAATTAAAAGTTTTATTGTAAAATGGATTTATATAGATTTGAAAATTGTTGAACCTCGCCCGGCGCCCCACCAAAAATATACTGGTGTCTATATAATTAGAAGTTTTATTATAAAATGGATTTATAAATCTATATAGAAAAACATGGTTGTATTTAAAAAAAAAACATATATAACTTTCCGGAATTCCAGAAAATTGGAAGAGGAATGCTTAAAGAGATTTTTTGGAAGAATTGAAAATGAAATATACATATAAACTTTTATGAATATTTCAATTAACAATAAAATCATCTTGAATTTTAGAAGCAATAATATTGTAAATACATTTTAAATATTATTTGTCAACTTGAAAAAAAAAAAAAATCCTTTTCTCAATCTCTTATCAACTTATCCATCAAAACTTTATTTAAAAATTTATATAAATTAAAAATTATATATATATATATATATATATATATATATAATTTATCATTTATTTCTATAAAATTATTTTACAAAATCAAGACCAATAAAATATCTAATTTATTTTTTAATAATAATAATAAAAAAAATTCATATTTTCAAACCAACAAAATATATTAACTAGAAATTGTCCCAGAAGGTGCAAGGGAACGTCGAAAGGAAAAAAAAAAAAAAAGGAAAGTATATGTGATGATGTGAAAAAGAGAGTAGTAAAAGAACAAGAAAACTCAAGTATCATTGCTCCTTAAATATTAAATATTAATATCAATACTCCACTCTACAAGGTATGAAATCCTATTGGGACTATTTACATGTATTTATACCCCTAATTCTATCATAAATCTATTCTTCCTGGTTAAGGACACTCTAGAGATAATGCATATACACAATGTTTCCACCTATGAGCACTCATCGACTTTTATCTCTATGATATGTTACTTTAGTGATCAAAATTCTTTGTATTATTGAAAACTATTGTTCTAAATTCAAACCAAAAGGTTGGCTTAAAACATGAATCTATTTAAGAAAGTGAACTCAATAATGAAACATGCTTTGATGATTGATTCATAAAATAAAGTTAAAAAAACACAAATATTTAAATTATCTTCTTGTTCAATTTGAGTATTGGAACACGAAGTAAGAGAAGTGAGACAATTTTATTTATGATTTAGGTATTCTTTACATTTTCTATATAATTTAACAATTTAAAGTATAAGATTTTCCATACAGTATAATAATTTAGTAAAAAAATGGATAATCCTTCATTAATCAAATAAAAATTTAATTAAGATTAAAGATATTGATTATTGAAGGTCATAAGTTCAACTATATGATATTTCAAGTAACTTTATCATATTTTTTATGTGGTTTTCGAGCTTTTTGAATCGTATCATAGTCAAGTCAATGGGATCAATTAAAAAGTGGGAAACTCAACAATTTCTCAAATTTGGTAGGACTTTTCTTAACCATTTTCTCATAGGGCCTTCCCTTTCTAGTTTCTTGGCTGGTAAGTTAGCAAGAAACTAAAAGAATTTTCATGTTAAATTTCCCTCTCTCAAATAATGTATCAAAGTCAAATTCCCTTACGAAAGGCATATGGAGAAGTAGGAAATGAAAAACTCTATAATGTATTTGCGCTCATCATTGGCAAAATAGTGAGTATATGCCGTGCCAAACAATTCTATTTATTTCAGATTGGCATTTTGTGACCCTACAAAGCTGCTCAAACAACAGGGCAAAAATAAACTCACTCTTGATTTTATTAAGGTTAACTTGATTTTATTAAGATTAGCTTATGAAAAGGACATCCAAAACGTAGAATGTAGGGGATTCTGAATCATTAATAGAGTGGGTAAATGGAGAAAATCAATTCTAACTTTGTTGTTGGAACTTGTGTTTAATCAAGTTACCATATGATGGGAAAGTTCAACAACTACTCCAGCACACACATGTATACAGAATCACAAGTAGATGTACTCTCAATACTTGGATTAGGTGGTGTTGTTTCCTCCATCATCACTGAAGAAGAGAGAAGGAACAAGGCTACAAGAATTGACAAGATCCTTCTATGGATGACGCAAAATTTCCAAAAATTATAGGCATATTAATGGTTGCTAGTTTTTTACGCTTTTGCAAGATTCTTTTATTTTTATGTAATAAACTTTAAGAAAACAATTTTATGTTATATTTTAATGAAAATGACAAAAGAATTATCTAGTCTATTTATGATGTAATAGCTATAGCATTGTTCAAATATGATAGAAATCACTCTTTAAACCAAAATTGACTGCTTTGTAAGGACCAGTTTGGCTCATGAAGCAATATTGAAAGTATCTTGGAAAAAAAAATGATGTTTTTACAAAGTTTATGATAAATGTTTCAAAAATCTACTGCTTGAAAAGAATCTATTACATGAGTATTTTTGTGATAGATTTATTATTAACTTCTTAAATTAAGAAAATTTGGTGTTCCAATCTAGCAATATTGGACATTAATATAATTATCCTCTCATTATTACTAACTTCTTAGAATTGGACATATTGCATTGTGAAGAGTCTTCTCAACACCACAATAAGGATCAATCCCGAAGAAAGCTACCTATTATAATTATACATTAATCTAGACATACAATTTCCATGTAGTTATATTTTTTAGTGCAAACTTTTATTTTCTTTAGATCAAATTTAAAATTGGAGGAACACCTTACTTTGATAAACATAAATTCATGTAAATAATTGGTTAATGTTTTTTTCTTATAGCTATTATTTCTATAAGTAAAATACTCATATTTGGTGTTGTATCTTATGTGGGTGATTTATTCATCTCATTGGTTTGAGTTTTTCTTTTCATTTGGCTGGGGGCAGCTAGTTCCATGTGGGGCATGTGTGTTTAGGCTCAGAAGGTGAGCGTTTTTACTTTACTTGGTGGGTAGTTCTCCATGGGCTTCTTCCTGGGTTGGGAGGTGTACTTGGTTCCAATTTTCATATACTTGTTAATAAAGTATAGTATTTTTTCTAATTGAAAAAAAAAAGTAAATTACTCATAATTTTATGAAATATCACCTAATCTCATTCAAGGGCTAACTCTTTACTCGAAACATGATACACGCCCACTATATTTCTCATAAAAAACTTACAACTTCACTTTATATAGCATTGGAACCTACTTTTTTTATAAATATATTAAATTCTATTATTTGAAAATTTTGATTCATATAATTATTTATAAAAAATTATGTAAGCATTGTTATCATCTCAAAATTATATATATATATATATAGTTGTTAATATATATGTTTATACAAAGCTTGGTTGTGACATTAAAAATATTATAATAATAATTATTGTTATCACTTTAAATATTTCAACAACAAAAAAATGACGAGTTTATTAAATAAAATTATAACATATTGCTTAGCTAATTAGGTATTGGTATGACACATGCAGATTATTGGAAAGCTCGTAAGTAAAATGAAACATGTTTATCTATTAATTAAATATTTTTAAAACATAAAAAATACAATATAATTATTAAATCAATGAACCTTTGTGTCATAATCATTTAATTTTTTTAATTTACCTTCAATTTTAAAATCATTTCAACCAATAAAATTTAGAATATACTTTCATCAATAAAAATTAAAACATAGTTAACCAATAAAATTAATACCATACTTTTTAAATATACATAGTTTTTAAAAATCTTAATTACTCTAAATCAATTTAGATAAATATTTAATTATAAACGTTTTTGTTTTCATCTTTAAAAATTATGTCTTTTATCGTGTATCAATATGTAATTAATTAAAAATAAAAATTATTTGATTTAAATCTATTTAGTCATTCATTTAATTTAATTTGTAAGATATATATTATTATTTTGATCAAAAATATTTAAATAATCAAACATCTTTTCAAAGCCATGTTCACGCCATGTTCAGGAGACGGTGTCTAATCTGTACTTCTTAATAAATAGAGTTCATCCCAAACCTTAGATGTGCCCCAAGGTTTCTTGGCGCAACAACGAGATTCGAACCTAGGACCTGAATTCCATAGAGAGATTTTATTTATTTATTTCACAACTCTTTCATTCAATAGTAGATCAAGAAATAGTGTAAATGGCGATGGAGAGTAAAAAACGAGAAAGTCAAAGAAAAAAAAATGAATTCGTTATTAAGTTACTCCATTATATTTTAACATGGGAAATAAATATTAAGAACTTCACACTTAACAACACCGTGTCATTAGGCTATCATAACAACAACAACTTATCCCAAAAATGTATAAGAGATAAATTTTTTAGAGGCTAACTATTAGATGATCTACAGCAATGAGCTCTTCTCTGTGATGATAATACAAAACTTGCATGAGCTCTTCTCTGTAATGATATTCAAGAGAGGTAATCAGTAATAATAATAATAATACCAAGGCATGCGCAGATTCATAAGGAAGAAAATAATCCAATAACAATGATAGTGCCATTGCCTTGGAAGCCATAATTCTCAACCTTGTACATGTTGCTTTCAAGTATTGAATTTCTAGCAATGCATTTTACACTAGCAAGTGGACTGTTGGTTAGTGACAAAAGTTGGCAAGCATTCATTTCAAAATCTTGGCTTCCAGTATTATATATGAAACAAAGAAAACTGGTGTCTAGAGCTTTGTATTGTAACTTATATAGACTAGTCAGCAGAGGACCAAGAATTGTCACGAGGATCACCTTCTCTAACCGAAAGAGAGTAATTCCATTAAATTCCTCAATCAAATGCAATCACGAGAATATCAAAATCATAACCCAAGCAACTGCTACCTCTAAGACAAATAAATAAAAAAAGATTCATGAATTGAACACTAATCAAAATCATAACCCAAGAAACTACTACCTCTAAGACATACAAACAAGAAAATTTTCATGAACTAAACACTCATTCAGCAGCAAGTATTCATAGGATATCACCTAGAATATGAGTGAACAATTACACTATTCTTAATTTTCCTCATTTGTCTCAAATTCCCAAAATGTAAAGATTTCAAACTGAGTTCTCTATAAAGTCCCAGAAAAATTAAACCCAAAACAAACACAGATGTTTAATACATAACCCATATTGCTGCATATCTCCAAACACATTCAATTAAGCAAATAAAATCCTCTTATTCTGAAGGATGTGCTACATTAGGAGGCCTACTAACATAATAGAGAATGGCATTCATAATAGCAGGACTAACAATAATATCAATGGCGCCTACTTATTCAATGGTATGATATAAGTTTCAATATCATAAGGTAAATCTTCATATGCACTTTCTGGGCACTTTCCTAGGCTAAAGAATATCATGAATGCTACAACAAACCCCTAAATTTAACTCCAACAACACATGTTGCTTGATGAAATTTATTCCAGCACACGTCCTCCTCCTCTCCCTAATCTACATACAAGGGAGCTAGCTATTCTTGCTTATTTTACGAGAATTCAGATCAAAATAATTACAAAATACAATAAGCATAGAAAGTGGCCATCCTATTCTGATACTTAGAATGCCACCACTTGAAATCAATTCTCTCTCCAGGTTATTCAAATAGCTCCTAGTTTTCCATGGAAGATGAAGTGGAAGTCGAAGCTACTGGCTCAAATGTTTCCCACTTTGTTGTCATAACAACCGGGTTATCCAATAATGACTTTGGCATGGCGTTGTGAACCTTCAAAGCATTCAAAGTCTCAATGAATTTTTGCACCCTTCTAACCTGCACACAATTTCCCATTGTTCCAATAAGCAATCTTAGAGATGATTTGTTAGTTTCACAAACTCACTCAAGATCAGACCTTTTAATATGTCACTTCAATGACAAGAGAGATTTTAGCATGGACTTTGAAAACTAATAATAAAAAAACCATTTAGACTAGCCAGTCATATGAACAAAACCAGTCAAAGCTGTAAAAAGTGATTCTATATAAATGAAAGGCTAGAAATAGTTTTCCTATCAAAAAATATGTGATACTGAAAATATATATGTTGAAGGAAAGACAAGGTGACAGAGATCAGTCGTTGTCATTAAGAGCTAGTGCTCTTGAAAGGAAAGTACAACTTCAAGTTCATGCCATGTGAGATACACTGAGTTTGCAGGCTACACTTACATGCAAACTGCAAAGAGTGTAAAGTTATCCATGAAAACAAGGGATGCCACCATCAAATTCAAAAGCTCCAGCAATACAGCAGGTTCTTAAAAATAAAAAGCATATCCAATTTTGGGAAAAGTATGCCAATACTTCAAGGCTTTTGCAACGCAGTAAAGTCTACCACAATAGAATTCAACTGATCCAATTTTTAGCAGGAACTCAGACAAAGAAAGGGAGGAAAGGAAATACTTGGCATTTGCACAATCATGTTCTAAATCAACTATAATATGAAGAAAATCAATTATATTTAATATGAAAATAACTTGTTGCATTGAGATGATAGCCTATCACTAAAAATGAGTCACTAATATTTAGCACCCCCTTTAAAAGTACCCTCTATACATACTTCCATCCACAACTTTGAGCTTGAATTATAGACTATTTTATGAGATCAACAATCTCCTATGAAAACCAATATAAACCATTATTTTTCATATAAAACGTTACAAAACCTTTCAAGCAAGGCTCTGCAAGCTCAAACATGGGCCATTTATAAACCCAAAGATTCATAACCACCAAAAAAATTGAGTCACTGATATTTAGCATCCCTTTTAAAAGTACCCTCTATTCATACTTCTGTCAACAACATTGAGCTTGGATTATAAACTATTTTATGAGATCAACAATCTCCCATCAAAACCAATATAAAACATTACAAAATCTTTCAAGAAAGACTCTACAAACTCAAAGATTTATGAGCTAAAAGATTCACAACCACAAAAAAATTGTCAGTTTTTCCTGAAATCTAGAATACTTAGTCAAGAGAAGTTTGGAACTAGAGAATTACCTGTAAGCTTCTTTGCAATTTCGCATCTCCATCAGATGTAATACCATCTAGTTTAACTAGCTGTCTCATGAGCAACTCAGTAAGTGTCACTATATCAGTTTCTGCTACTTTCTTGCAACCATTGACCATTTATTCAAGAGAAGAGACTTGCAAAGTTCCCAACGAAAATTCTAGAGCTTTAGTTCATCCACACAGATTACGCACCCAACAGATCAAATTTGAGAAAAGGTAAGAAAAATATTCGAATTCATCCCATTTTTTTCTGGGAAAATGAAAAAAATGGCAATGGAACGAGCTCTGAAATTTTTTCTTATCTTATGTAGACTGATTGAACTGGAAGAAGCAAAATGTGGATTGATTGGACTGGAAGAAATAGAAAAATGTGTAATAAAATGGTGGAGGCCCAAGAGACATACGAACACAATTTCCTTGATGGTTTCCTGTGTGATTTTGGTGTCCATCTTATCAATCTCAGCGAGTTCAAGGAACACATGCACTAAATGTTTAACATGCTCTTCCTTTGCCTGTCCATTCGAGATAGCGGGCACTTTGACCTTGCGATGATCAACATGGTCCTCTATTATTTTCTATGTGAATGCATTGAATATTTTTCTAGCTTTCTTCATGCACCGATTGATACCCTGCAAATCAAGCCCATCCAAACATGGAATGAAATCTCCAATGTTAAAAGCTCATGTGGTAGTTGTTGCCTCTGAGACACCTCCCCTCTGAGATACCAGATGCTTGAATCCTTTTCCATTGGCACCCAAATCTTCGTCAAAGAATTTAGAATATATTTCTTGCTAGTATTTGCCAAATTATATCGTAGGTGAGGGTAGATAAATCCTTGGTGGCATTCACGACCATTGTGCCATTGTCACTCTCCTCCCAAATGAAACGAATCATTAAAGTCACCTCTCCCACTCGCACATTCTTGAAATATTCAATTCTTTTGGTAGTGAGCAGTTTAATTAAGCATTTCTTTCTCATTTGCCTCCAAAATTCTCCATACAGAGTAAATATCACACCCTTGAAATTGTAGGCGAAGTATTTTCTTGTCGTTGTTTTAGGTCGATTGGAAAAGACTAACTCATTTGCAGAAAATTGGTGATCAATGAGTTTAGCGATGAGATATTGACACAAGTGGGAGGTCCCAATTTTAGTCCCATGGAACACATAATGAGAGAGAGCCCCGAGGTTGCTATTAAGAGGAGCATCTTGTTAAGCAACATTGGTATTCTCATAGAGTCCAAGAATGTCTTAAGAGTATCATGGATCAGATTGGAAAGGCTTAAGATCATATTGCCCTATTATTTTTCGTATCATATAGTTAGTCGCTAACAACAATGATCTTTGTGTCCTGTATCTGTGACTGATTTTCGTAATAATTTGAACAAACTATGTTTTTTACTTTGACTGAGCTAACAGGGTGAAAACTTAACTCCTTGGTATGGCTTGGTAGGTCCCCACTGACTGCTTATATAGTGTAACCCAAACATAGAATAGCCTATGTCCAAATATGGAAGTTCATAAAATTGTTTAGCAGCTTGATGAAGGGTTCAAAGCCCAGAAACCGACAGTGTATTTTCAATTCCATAGGAAAAAGAAAAGCACTAACAATAGACTGATGCTCTCTTTCATAAAAGAGAAATTAAACTTTCAAAATGAGCTTACCTTTATAAAAAATAACCCATCAAAGTTATATTCTAGATTTCAAAAGCAATATTACCCATACTTAGGCATGAGCTTCAGCTTCCTCCTCTCCATTCACAAAATAAGGATTGTGCATAACAGGCCTGAACTTATATCCTATGAAAACATAAAATGCAAGAGTTGCACATTCTCTAGTCAAATCACTCTTCCACATATACCTAAACGATATTCTTGTCATCATAAAAAAGACAAATACCCGAGTAAAGTAGATATAATAGATCACCACAATATAATAGTGCCTGAACAAAGCCAGCTTCCTCAAAGCTACTGCTGCCTTACCATATGTCTAAGTTGCCTCGTTCAAATGCTTGATTGACCAAGCAATGGGAAAAAGAACAGCACCGCAACAAACAATATCAATAAGAAGAAACAACTGCTTCCATTCAAACCAGCCCTTTGCAGACGGTCCCGACAACCCGAACATGGTTGCAATAATATTGGAAACAACTTGCAGAGGGATGACAAGCATCAGCACCCTCTTTTCCTTTTCTTGAAGATAAGGCCTCAAGAAGGACCAGCCTATGCCAATTAGGACAATTATGGTAAAAAGCATAATACCCCTGAAGAAATTGAAAATATAGAAAGCAACATCCCAACCATGGGTAGTCCCTGTTCTTTTGATAAATGACATGTCCTCTGCCTCACATATCAAAATCACAGCCTTCAAGCAGACCAATGCACCCATTAATACATGGATCTTGTGGGAAGAAATCCTATTATTCACACATACATATGACCAAACCCTAGCCAAGCTTGCATAAATCACAAAAAACCCAAAATACAATGTTGGCAGCACTGTTTGACCTGCAGGAAAATAATTCCTTCTGTTGGATTTCCCCTCTAAATTATACATTACATCCTTCATAGTCATGGAAACCTGAAGGTCAGATATACAATTCACAAATATCAAAATGTACAGGTTGGAATCCGAGGGACTAAATGTCTTGTTAAAATTTTTGTTGTTCTGTATCATTTCAAATGTGAACAAAACTGTAATGAGTTTGCTGTCAAGGATACATTTAATTTTCTCCTGCTCTAACTACTGTAAAACATGGATCCATGCATCACTTCTAGTAACGAAAAAACCCACATGAGCAAGGTTAACTTCTTTGTTAACGGTGAGCTTATAGGAGGCGTCTGTTACATACATTTCTAAATGCCCTCTTTCAGTGTAGCCAAATTCATGAAAAATTATTATAGGAAGGGAGTCTGAGCAGATTTGAGAGTACTGAATTTCTGTGAGGGAAGATAGAATGATGCATCCTAGTAATAGAATAAACAAGAAGGTTTTCAAGTATTCCATTGAGAAAATACCTTTAAACTCGCCACTAGGATTTTAGGACAAATACCTGAACAGAAATGGCCCCCCAATGTCTGCACTTATAATATACTTACAAGAGGGTTTTGTGATAAAGGAGATGTTGAAGAAGCCTCCAAGTAGGTGGATGAGATTACGAGTTAGAAAATTGAGCCTAATGTTAGAACTTTTAAGCCGCTAGTTCATGGCTTTTGCAATGCAAGTGACCCTAAGAGAGCTTTGGAAATATTCAATGAGATTGTGATAAAAGGTTTATCTCCAATGTCGTCACATATAGTATACTAATATCAAGCATGGTGAAAGAGGGATATATTGATCAAACCGCATAAATTCTACACCAGATGCCGGAGCATGGTTGCATTCCAAATGTGTTCTCCTACAGCTCTCTCATGGCTGGTCACTACAAATATGGAAGGTTTTATGACAAGGTTAAGTTTTTCAATGAAACGCTGCAAATGGGCAATGTTCCGAATGTGGCGACCTTCAATACCGCCCCCAATGCAAAATTATGGTGAGAATTTCGTCAAACTGACAAAGTCGAACTGCAACCGATGCCAAAAAAGGTAACCTCCTGCAACAATCAAGTGCATATAGGGGATCGAGATCTCACAAAATCCTGCCGAAAAGACAAATGAACAGTGACTGCCGAAGGAGGACAGTCCTTTGGTGAATTTGGCAGAAAAGACGGAGGAAAAGACAAACGAACCACGACTTCTTGAAAAAGTACACAACCTTGTCAATTTGGCGGAAAGCAGAAAATACGAAGGACTTGACTACAAACAAAAGTTTGGATAATTTGGTATGAAGGCACGTGATGAGATTTTATTGATTCGATAGACACGGAATCTCACTACAGGAACATGAATGATCCTCGCAGAAAGAACACCTTCTCTTTTGTAACAGCCCCTCCCATTGCAACATCCCTAGCAATAGGTGGAAGTAATGACACTGTGAACCAATCAACCAATAATTGGTCAGGAATAGGGGCCTTAATTAATATTCGATGTCTCCTCCACTCATGAATATGATCAGAGATGTGAGTGGAAGTAGATTTTCTCAACGAAGTTAAGAGGTCTGTGCCATTTTCATATCAAATGGGAAGTTGGAAATGTGTCAAAAATTGCATGGCAAGGGAGTTGAAATCTTAGAAAGAGTATTGAGGCAGCTTAATATACCATTTAGTTGTTGTTCCGGTGAGTGTTCGTTGGAAGAGCCTTAATCGTATGGATTCATACATCAATGAGTTCAAAGAACACTAAAGATGGAATGTCATGACGTGATTTTTTGGATCTTCCTCGGGTTTAGCATTGAATTTTGGAATATCTGATGGTAGTTTGGAAGGAATAGGTGGCCAACGTGGATCATGCCAAATGGGATCGTTTATTAGTCTCGAAAAATCGGGCAGGTCCAATGTTTCTAGGAAGGGAAGTTGTCTATTAGGTTGCGGGTATGAATAATATTGATGGGGTGTTGGAACTCCTCTTGGGCCCTTCATTGCATATTCTTTCATATTATACCCATACATGTTACCCATAGAGTTCTGTGAGTTAGGGACCAAAGGGTTAACTGGTTTTTGGTTTGGAATCATAGGATTTACCAATTGATTCATAATCGAATTGTAGACCGGTTGTTGAAAATGCTATTGGGTGGGATTGAATGGTGTAGATACCGGGGGTGGTGGGACCCATGTGTGGTTCCCAAATCCTTGATTGGGTGGATTAACCGCACCTTGAGTAGGAGGGGGTTTCTGAAAAGGTGGATCCCATGGGTTGCTTGTTCCACCTTGATTGAGAAGAGGGGTTTGGGGAGGTTGGATCCATTGATTGTTTGAGACACTAGGATTTGTTAAAATTCAATATGCTAAGACAAAAAATAGCAGCATTACATTCCATTTCACAATAATAGCATATACAGGATCACTGAAGAAACAACAAGCATAGCATAAACACAAGAGACAGAGATTTATCCTGGGAAACCCTCATGGGGTAGAAAAACCAGCAAAGCTTCCTCAATATAGATGACCAACAATATACAAAGATGCAAACCCTGAGCATAAGCTCCTTCTCCTCCATAGCAGACCTCTCCTCCACAAATGCGCCTTTCTCAAGTGAGTGAGTGAGTATAATGAGGAACACACCTCCTCTATTTATACACTACTCTGATATGTATTTTACACAAGTACACGTAGGCTCGTATTTAACCAATAGGTTAAATACCCTACTACAACTAACTGGGCCGACCCCTCTAGGGTGGTCTAATAACCCTTTGACCCACATAACACATTTAGGGCAGACCCCCACTAGGGAAGTCTAATAACCCGAGTTACCACATTCCGACGGAGGAATAAACATCTCCGGATATACAATAAGATCTTCACGGAGGAATGAATCATCTCCGGAATAATAAAGTACAAATATAATATTCTTTGAAGTTACAATATATCAACACTCCCCCTTAACGAGAAGGATATTATAACAATATCTGCACGAGCAAGGAGTCATCAACATCATACATGATACATCTATAAATCATTGGAAGCTTTCTTCAATTTGTCTTCATCAGTAACTCAAACAGTTACTGGTACATCAATGTCAACATCAATATCAGCATTACGATCATCAGCATCGTAATCACACGATCAACAGCATCATCATCACACTATCAACAGCAGCACGATCAGCATCGTCATCATACGATCATCAGCATCGTCATCACACGATCATCAGCATCGTCATCACACGATCATCAGCATCGTCATCACACGATCATCAGCATCGTCATCATACGATCATCAACATCGTCATCACACGATCAGCAGCATCGTCATCACACGATCAGTAGCATCGTCATCACACGATCAGCAGCATCGTCATCACACGATCAGCAGCATCGTCATCACACGATCAACAGCATCGTCATCACACGATCAGCAGCATCGTCATCACACGATCAGCAGCATCGTCATCACACGATCAGCAGCATCGTCATCATATGATCAGCAGCATCGTCATCACACGATCAGCAGCATCGTCATCACACGATCAGCAGCATCGTCATCACACGATCAGCAGCATCGTCATCACACGATCAGCAGCATCGTCATCACACGATCAGCAGCATCGTCATCATATGATCAGCAGCATCGTCATCACACAATCATATTTAAGACTATCCCTCCTGGATTTGCTGTCTAAGGATGATTAGTCCAACCACAATCATATTTAAGACTATCCCTCCTGGATTTGCTGTCTAAGGATGATTAGTCCAATCACAATCATATTTAAGACTATCCCTCCTGGATTTGCTGTCTAAGGATGATTAGTCCAACAATTCATTTAGGACGATCCTTCCTTTCGGAATTACTGGATTTACTGTCCAAGGATGATTCAATCCCACAATTCATTTAGGACGATCCTTCCTTTCGGAATTACTGGATTTACTGTCCAAGGATGATTTAATCCCACAATTCATTTAGGACGATCCTTCCTTTCGGAATTACTGGATTTACTGTCCAAGGATGATTTAATCCCACAATTCATTTAGGACGATCCTTCCTTTCGGAATTACTGGATTTACTGTCCAAGGATGATTTAATCCCACAATTCATTTAGGACGATCCTTCCTTTCGGAATTACTGGATTTACTGTCCAAGGATGATTTAATCCCACCACAATTCATTTAGGACTATCCTTCCTTTCGGAATTACTGGATTTACTGTCCAAGGATGATTTAATCCAACCACAATTCATTTAGGACTATCCTTCCTTTCGGAATTACTGGATTTACTGTCCAAGGATGATTTAATCCAATCACAATTCATTTAGGACTATCCTTCCTTTCGGAATTACTGGATTTACTGTCCAAGGATGATTTAATCCCACCACAATTCATTTAGGACTATCCTTCCTTTCGGAATTACTGGATTTACTGTCCAAGGATGATTTAATCCAACCACAATTCATTTAGGACTATCCTTCCTTTCGGAATTACTGGATTTACTGTCCAAGGATGATTTAATCCAATCACAATTCATTTAGGACTATCCTTCCTTTCGGAATTACTGGATTTACTGTCCAAGGATGATTTAATCCAACCACAATTCATTTAGGACTATCCTTCCTTTCGGAATTACTGGATTTACTGTCCAAGGATGATTTAATCCAATCACAATTCATTTAGGACTATCCTTCCTTTCGGAATTACTGGATTTACTGTCCAAGGATGATTTAATCCAACCACAATTCATTTAGGACTATCCTTCCTTTCGGAATTACTGGATTTACTGTCCAAGGATGATTTAATCCACTCAATTCATTCTCGAAGACCTTACGTCTACGGCTCTCTTTAGGACTGACAGTCCAGGGATGATCCAATCCCCTCAAGTCCATCAAGGACTTCATTCTCGGAGACCTTGCGTCTACGGCTCTCTTTAGGACTGACAGTCCAGGGATGATCCAATCCCCTCAAGTCCATCAAGGACTTCATTCTCGGAGACCTTGCGTCTACGGCTCTCTTTAGGACTGACAGTCCAGGGATGATCCAATCCCCTCAAGTCCATCAAGGACTTCATTCTCGGAGACCTTACGTCTACGGCTCTCTTTAGGACTGAAAGTCCAGGGATGATCCAATCCCCTCAACTGTCCACTAAGGACTTCATTCTCGGAGACCTTACGTCTACGGTTCTCTTTAGGACTGAAAGTCCAGGGATGATCCAATCCCCTCAACTGTCCACTAAGGACTTCATTCTCGGATACCTTACGTCTACGGTTCTCTTTAGGACTAAAAGTCCAGGGATGATCCAATCCTCTCAACTGTCCACTAAGGACTTCATTCTCGGAGACCTTACGTCTACGGTTCTCTTTAGGACTGAAAGTCCAGGGATGATCCAATCCCCTCAACTGTATTCTTATCCATACAGGTACAATCATGTATCACATCAAACCATGTACACATCACATCTAGCATGTATTCTCACTAATACATCAAAACATGTATCCATCACACAAAAACATGTATACATCACAACTAGGATGTATTCTTACTAATACATCAAAACATGTATACATCACATCTAGCATGTATTCTTACTAATACATCTAACATCAAAAGCATGTATAAGTAAAACTGAATATTCTAAGTAAGAGAGTCCTAAATCTAAATATTTCTAAGTAACTGGGTGTAGAGAACAGGTTACCTCATCAATGACCTTGTTGTTTGATGAGACAATCTCATCAGTAGTGACTATACTACTCCCCCTTTCGAGGAGGGTCCTTTTGAACTACACCAAGCTTGTCTCGGAAGTATTCAAACTTCACTCGAGACAGAGGTTTGGTTGGTAAGTTCTTCACTTGACGTAGAGGCTTGGTTAGTACAACGGTAACCTAAAGCCAAACTTCTTCACAGCTAGCAGAGCAAGCAGCCATATATTCCGCTTGTGCTGAGAGTCACACTAGACAGCTTCCAACTAAACCACGAGATCATGGCTAATCCCAGACAATAACATCCTCTCGATGTGTTCTTCTTGTCTGATATACTTCCTACCCAAACAGAATTTGAATAGCCATCTGAAGTCATGATCTTCAAGATAGCATAGATCAAATTCTATCGTGTCCTTTATGTGCCTCATCACATACTTTGCAACTATCAGGTAAACACATCTAGTTTCCACTAGATACTAACTCAAGGTGTTCATAACAAAGCATATATCTAACCTAGTATATGTTAGATATATCAAAGACCCAATAATTTGACTGTACAGAGTTATATCCACTAACTCTGATGAGTTATCCCCTAACAGCTTCAAGCTGGAATCCATAAGAGTGGCCATTCCAACACCTCAAGTCATATTTCTCATCATACTTTCCCTGGTTGGGAAATATTCCTTTTGAGCCTTGCCATACTTCCAGACCTAGGAAGTAAAGCATCAATTTGAGATCTTTTCATTTTTCATTTCTGTATTGAATGATCTTCTACATATCTATCTGTGCCATCTCTCGTTAGATGGTTCTACTGATATGAGCCTCAATATCATTCGAACTCTGTGGTGAGTTCCTTCTTGCAACCATGTCATATGTGTATCATATTCAACCTTGTAGCAAAGGTTGAGATCCACATCACCCATGGTGAACATTAAGCTTATCAATTTATTATCGATCCTAGGTACCTATACAGAACCTGATTCATACTTCTTCTTTAATTACACCATACTTGGAGCAAACATCTTGTCGTGATTCTCTTCCCCTTTCTAAGAGAATCTTCTAGCCATGAGCCTTCTATATTTTGTTTGATTTGTAAATCTTCTTGTTTGAACATCTACCACTTGTACGGTGTCCATCATTCTTCATGACCTTTCCTACAAATCAAAATTAAGTACATGATTAGTAATACTTCATAATCATCAAAAGATAACCTATTATGCATACAGATATCATTTTCATAGTGATGCAACTATTTTGATCAATACTTTGGCACAACACTTTCCCATATCCTGTATGCATACAGTGGCTATCTAGATGCCTTCCATCTCTATCAGAACATACTATCGAGAGTGTGCACAAATCTCAGCATTTCAGCAAAGAGGTTTCATTCTAGACAAGCAACAATGAAATGTTTGTCCAAACATATGCACATTAGTTGTATACTGTTCAATGCTCTATGAGTGTTTACACTCAGCATTAGGAATACAAATATGCATGCAGGAAATATCATTACTATTTCAAATAACAACTCAAATACTTATCTTTTATGTTTGTGTGGCTGCCTCCCGCTTGATCTTCTGTACGTCTTTTGAACTTCTATTCATTCTGTACCACTGTGCATGCTCAAGAGTCTTCCTCATGATCTCATACACAAACATATACTCATTCGTATATTCTAAATGCTATCAAAACATTATAGTACTAAATAATCTTGAAAACGTATAGTCATGATTATAGTTAATAAACATTAGTATTCAAGATTTCAGGGAAGTCTTCTTTTACTCATGCATATCATTGATAAAAGATATAATATGCATAATCCCTTGATTACTAACTTTATGAATAAGCATAACCAATCATTCCAAGTGTACTTATGTAAGGGATCCTAACACAAGGTAAGATTCATGGGAAACATACCTGGATTAGTATACCTACTTGGTTATGTACATCATACCTAAACAATCTCTTCAATGATTTAGAGATCCTGAGCTAGAACCTGCATGTCTCATAGGTTAAGCATAATATAACAAAGTCATACATACCTCGTAAGTAGAACAAATATTATGGATGAGTCTTTGTCTTCATGTTTTCATGGTCATGGAGCCTGATTTGTCTTTTGTGATGTACCTGTATCTTGTTAGCAGACAACATCAACCTCACACAACACCATAATGCATTAGTACAATCATAAGTGTCAATACCCTAACCAATGAATGCATTCATAATTTTGTTAAGGTGATACAACAAATCTAAAATCAAGATTGTACTAACTGTAATAACATGAAGACAAACATACCATAAACTTAATCATGAACAAATCTCAAAACATACCTCGATGAGTCATACCTATCGAGATCGCTTGTAATCTCCTTATGTAAAGCCTTAGCCTCATCTCCCTCTGAAACATGAACTCCTTCACTTATGTAGGTGACCAATCCATCTTCTTCTAGGATTAACCCTATCCACTTGATTTGCAAGAACTGGACCTGGAGCTGGATAAGGGTTTGTCAGAGAGACCCCAAAAATTCAAACTTTGAATTTCAAACTTCCCTAAGGATAGAGATATGCGCCTTGATGAGCTGATAAAACTGATATATTCAGAATTTGAAAAACTGCAAAGTTTTACTCCTCTTTGAAACTTTCGGATTCACTGTACGTGACCCTGAACTGGGGTTTGATGAAGCCCACTCTTTTGCCCCATCAAAAGGTTTGATCCAAAGCTCTAAGCTTCTATTTTTCTGAGGAGCTTCCAGCCGTGGTCACAGATTTCAAAAATTCCCATTTTTACAGAAGCCCTAATTTTCCGCTTTTCTGATCAAAGTCCCGAACTAGGGTCTAATCAAGCCCGGCCTTTTGCCCAACCAAAAATTCTGATCTTGGTCTCTAAATTTCTATTTTGATGAGTAGCATCCAGCCGTGGTCTCCGATTACAAAAATTCCAACTTTATTCAAAGCCCTAAATTCCGGAAGCCATGAATGAGGGTACCAAAAAATAATTCTGTTTTGACAGAAATATGTACCTGATTGTTTCTGGTGTAACTCCGAAATTTTTGATCCACAGGGTCTGAAAAAGTTTCCTGAGATAGCCTGACCTGTTATCTTTCCATCCTGACAGGTCTGACCTCAATTGGATTCTCTGCGAGAGAGATATGCCAAATGTCGCAACGTGACCTGTTTTGGGAAAATACAGGAGAGCGAACTTGTACGGCGTGCCACGTGTCACTGTTTGACCTTCGGCCTCTGAAAAGTTTTTCTGAGATAGCTCGGCCTGTTATCTTTCCATCCTGACAGGTCTGACCTCAATTGGATTTTCTGAGAGAGAGTTATGCCAAGTGTCGCAACGTGACCTGTTTATGGGATAATACAGGAGAGCGCAATTGTACGGAGTGCCACGTGTCACTGGTTCAACTTCGGCCTCTGAAAAAGTTTTCTGAGATAGTGCAGACTGTGTACTACCTGTCACTTTTTACGAAATTTCATTTGGAGCTTCCTAGCCCAAGATATGACCTTTTTCCCAAGGTCACCTGATTTTGACTCAGATCTGGAAGAGGCAGAAACCCTATATTGTACAGATCATAAATCACAAAGTACAACGAATTAGAGGTTGTCCTTTGGACACAAGGTACCTGGAGATTTTATCTTCGTCCTGTAACAATTTCAGATCCGAAAACTTCGCCAAAATGGATTTATAGCGAAAGTGCTACGATGACTTGTTTTTGCTATGTAAAACCCTAACCTTCAAATTGTCGTAAGTAAAGCAAGTGTCTTTAGTGCCATACCTTGTCTTCCTTCAGGTTAGCTCTGATACCATGTTAAAATTCAATATTCTAAGACAAAAAATAGCAGCATTACATTCCATTTCACAATAATAGCATATACAGGATCACTGAAGAAACAACAAGCATAGCATAAACACAAGAGACAGAGATTTATCCTGGGAAACCCTCATGGGGTAGAAAACCCAGCAAAGCTTCCTCAATATAGATGACCAACAATATACAAAGATGCAAACCCTGAGCATAAGCTCCTTCTCCTCCATAGCAGACCTCTCCTCCACAAATGCGCCTTTCTCAAGTGAGTGAGTGAGTATAATGAGGAACACACCTCCTCTATTTATACACTACTCTGATATGTATTTTACACAAGTACACGTAGGCTCGTATTTAACCAATAGGTTAAATACCCTACTACAACTAACTGGGCCGACCCCTCTAGGGTGGTCTAATAACCCTTTGACCCACATAACACATTTAGGGCAGACCCCCACTAGGGAAGTCTAATAACCCGAGTTACCACATTCCGACGGAGGAATAAACATCTCCGGATATACAATAAGATCTTCACGGAGGAATGAATCATCTCCGGAATAATAAAGTACAAATATAATATTCTTTGAAGTTACAATATATCAACAGGATTCATATTAGGATTAGGGGGGTAAAAACATTGATGTTGATTTGTGTTCCCCCAAACAAGATTTTGGTTACCAAATGTATGTTTCCCCCCAGTAGGTGGGATTTTTGGTCCCCATGAAAGAAGTGGGCCTAACGGAGTAGGTTGGTTATTGGTCCTGCTTGGGGTACCAAAAAAAGGTTGTCCTCCAATAGGTGGGTTTTGTGGTCCCCACAGAGCAGATGGTCCTGATGGAGGAGGTTGGTTACTAGTTCCGCTTGGGGCACCAATAAATAGTTTTCCTCCAAAGATAATGTACATTGTGGTTGAAGATTGAATTCCAGTCACAACGGGTGTTCTAACAGTAGGAATAGACGACCTTCCAACAGAAACATTGGAAGAGATTGACTGTGCAGGTTGGTTGGTTGTATTATTAGTACCGATTTGGAAATATGAGTGTGCACTAATTCTAGATGATATAGGTAGCAGTGGGAAGGTATATTTTGTCCCTTGACTAGGAATTTTCCCTGAAGGGAAACCAAAGATTTCATTTGGTAGAAGATGAGGGGAAGGTTGAAAGGGATGTTTTGGCGTTAATTGCATAGGTACTTGAAAAGTGAGGAAATCATTGAGTGATTGGCCCAGAGTCATGTTCCATAATGAGGAAGATGGATAAAAAATGTTTGTTGTCCCTGAATCATCGGGTAAAGGTTCAGAATAGATCCAATCAGTGGGTCCAGATCGACCTACGAACAAAGTGTCGTAGGTAGTATCGTAGGAGGTGGATTGGAGGGCTCTGGTATCACGAGGATTGACCACTTCAGATGTGAGATCGAAACAATTATTTGTGCAGCTTCATGTCTAAATTTTTTGGTAGCCACACGTTCGTGAGTTAAACTAACAATTTATGCTCGTATGGATGCCATGATTTCATGGCCCATAGGAAGATCAAGAGAAGGCATTCCGAATGGTCTGTTACTAGAAGATCCAAATTCGTAGCTAGGCATAACTGAGGTAGTAGGCATGACAGGTGGGGTCACCAACTATACTAAAGGTTGGTTAAAGTTTACAGTCAACTGGATCGTCGAAAAGGGAAATGATCAGATTCCTCGATAAACTCAATATATCCTTCAGGGAGATCAGTTTTGATGGCATTACCATAGCGATGCTAGATTCCAGAGTGATAATAACGTCCGTCACAACGTTGGCTTGTGATGGGATACTAACCTCAGGTGCTATAGTCATTTCCAATGTTGTACTAACTTATGGTACTACATTGGTTTCTAGTACTACACTAGTTTATGGTACTATGCTAGGAATTTGCGGTACTGTAACAACTGGTGGTGTTGTACTAGTTGATTGTGGGACAGTCCCACGACCAGCTAGTCTGCTAGTGGGGGGGTGTGGATATGTGAAGATGGTGGGCGACTGGATCGGAGCCCAGATGGTTCGAGACTCATCCCTTGTTGTCTTCATGATTTACTTTGGTCCTCCATGGAACAGGACTAAATGATCTGGGGGAAGTCTCGTTTAAAAAAGAACTCAAAAACCATAAGTAAATCGAGCATGCAAAAGGGGAGCTAGAAAAAAGAAGGAACACAAGCCCAAAAAAACCAAACTCTAAAACTTTACCGTGACCGGTGTCACCGCAAGCAAGTGATAAAAATGAGTCCAGAAAGCCAACAAGTAGCACTAAAAATGAAAAATACCCTCTATAAGGTATAAGAGAAAGCAATCATCCTATCTAAGATCCAGATACCTCAGCAGATCATATCCTCCACAAGGTGATGAAATCCAAGTTAGATAATACGAAGTGAGAGACCAATACAAATGATGGAATATCCCTCTACGGAAATGGATCCTGGATAAAATATCCCTATAAGGAAGGTTACTAAGATACCTCGTTCATGACACATCTAGGAATGTTTATTGCTTCTTCCTTTTGGCCCTTGTACAACCATTATGGAAGCCGACAAATACAAGGAAGACAATGGATTGATGTCCTTAGGTGCTAAGTGGAGTGTGGTATTCCAAAAATTCCATCAAGAACCAATCCTCACTACTTACACCCGTGGAATGGGAGGCCCCCCCAACAAATTGGTGTATAACCATGTCAAAAAATACAAGAGGATTTGAGCACCCTAAGAGAAAAAAACTATGTCTCAAATGTATAACAATCGAGGGGAATTATTTGGATTCCTATCCCCAATGTGCTACCTAAATACACAATTATTTTATGTCCTCAAATGAGTTTAATGTTTGTCTATTTAGGAAATTAATTTTAAGAGTTTGTTGTTTTACTCAAAAAGGTTGTGGAAGTGCAACTTGATGGTGTTAAGACCTGACTCAAAGCATGCATATATGGATGAATTTGTGAAAATCTTTTTCTTTCGATGAGTTTCTAACTACAAAAGGAGTTCTTTTCAGTTCCCAAATGAAAGAGACACAAAATGCAAATTTTAAAAAGAAAAAATACCCACTTCTTGTTTTTCTTGTTAATTTTGTATGCCAAATCAAAATATGAGATACTCTTTCACACTGACTCTATCCAAAAAAGAAAAAAACAAGCTCTTTTGTTTTCTTTTCTACTTCAAATGAGTATGAAATTGACAAGTAAATAAAAAAATGTTCTATGATTGCAAAAATAATTCAATCATTAAGTAAGAAGGAGAAAGAGATTTTGAAAAGTCTCCAAGCAAATTTGAAGAATTAAAAGTATTCAAAGATCCTTCACAGAATAAAAACATTCAATAATATTTCCCAAGGATGTAAATGAGTGTGCAACCAATTTCTTTGCCTCAAACAAAATGACCAATTTTGTAACATAAAACCAATAATTACAAATAGAAGATCTCTTACTTTGTCACTTCAATCTAAAAAAATCCAAACCATGAACAAATAATCAAACAAACCAAGCCAAACTTCTTAGATTTGCAAATTAGGAGCAGAGTGGGTTACCAGACCAAGTATATAGGTTAAAGAATGTCATGGGAATGGTATAAATTACTATGATAGGCTTCTAGTTTCCAATTCACCAATAACTTCCACAACTTCACTCTATAATCCAAATAGGGTTCCAAAAGCAAATCCAAAAAGTATAAGAATCAAACTGAGGTCACACAAGTCTGATCAGGATTAGAGAGATGAAAGCAAGCCGAAAAAACCAAAGGCAAATATCAATCAAGCCAAAAATTGAGTTTCAAATCATCTTACAGGGAATTTTCGCTCCCCAGGAGACCCTCCAGGCACAAAAATAAGTAATTTTTGCACTCTAGTACACAGCAGAGGAGCAAAAATTAGGCTATTTTCGCTATGTGGCACATAAGATGGGCACATAAATTCATTGTAGGAGGATGAGGGCGAAGTTATGAGAATAAAATTATGGGTTTCTTACATTTGCAGACCCATAGAACTTAATAAGGAGGATCAAAATGGTAAATAAAGGTCCAAAACAGGTAAATAACAGAGATTAGAGATCAAATCTTGAATATTTGATGGCAAAATGAAACCTGGGATGTCCCTAGCGGAGTCGCCAATTTCTGTACTAGAGAATTCTTCCCATGGATAGTTAAACCCTCTCATAAATCAAACTAGACTCCTAGGTGTTCAATTTATTTCAGAAACAAAACAAATAGACACTAGATTATTCCTAAATCTAATCCATATCATTGAAATTTTCCAGCATTAAATTTCCTATGTAAATCATATCATCTACATACATACATACAATCAAAATGTTGTTTTGTTGATCTATTTTGGTGTACAATGTGGGTTCATATTTGCTTCAGCAGAATCCTTTGTTGATTAGATATGAGTCAATTATTCCATACCATGCTCTTGGTGCTTGTTTCAAAGCATAGAGTGCCTCTTTCATCTTGTAAACTTTATGCTCTTGATTCCTGATTTCATATCCAGGTGGCTAATTAATGTACACTTCTTCCAAAATTCCATTTAGAAATGTTGATTTGACATTTAACTGATATACTTGCCATTTATTTTGATTTGCTAATGCCATCACTATTTTAATGGTGTCCAACCTTGCTACTAGAGAAAAATTTTCTCCATAATCTATACCAGGTTGCTATGCAAAGCCTTTTTCAACTAGCCTTTCCTTATGCTTCTCCACTTCCCCTTTTTCATTGAATTTAGTTTTATAGATCCATTTGACTCCAATGTTATCCTTACCTTTTCGAAGGTCTACAAGATCCCAAGTGTCATTATTTTTAATTGCATCTATTTCTTCATTCATTGCATGGATCCATTTTTCTTCTTTAATGGCCTCTTCAAAATGCATAGGGTCATAAGAAAATAATGCAAAATGTACTTGCATATCTACTTCACCACCTTGATTGTAATTTTATCTTAAACTTCTTTCCTTTTTATTTCTCAAAGAAGCTTATGTGAGATCCGATTCACTACTAGAGTGAGGACTATTACCTTGATGTTCTCTATGTATTGAAGTTTCACCTTGAATTTGAAATCTTGGTAATCTGGATGGATATCCTTGTTGTCTTGATGGTTCCACTTGATTTTCTACTGGCAATAAGGGTGCTAAATTTCCAGTTGTAGTTGACCGTTCACCTTGACTGTTATAAGTTTTTGCTTCTTCGAATTCCACATCTTTTCTTACTATAAATTTCTTTGTGACTGGATTGTGCAACTTATAGGCTTTTGAATGCTCATTGTAACCTATAAAAATTCATTTTTCACTTCTATCATTCAACTTTCTTCTCAATCATTCGGGAACAGGCGCATAAGAAACACAACCAAATACTCTAAAATGTGATACACTTGACTTTGTTCCACTCCATGCTTCCTAAGGAACTTTGTTTTTTACACTCTTTGTAGGTGATTCGTTCAAAATATAGACTGAACATGTAACAACTTCACCCCAAAATTCATTTTGAAGTTGTTTTTCTTTTAGCATACTTCTAGCCATATTTATTATGGTTCTATTTTTCCTTTTTGATATCCCATTTTGCTGAGGAGTGTATCTTGTTGTAAATTGTCTTTTAATGCCATGCTATTTGCAATAATTTGCAAAGTCTTTGGAATCATACTCACCTCCTCTTCCAGAGCTCAAAAATTTAATGTACATAACACATTGTTTTTCTACTAAATCCTTATACTCCTTGAACTTGTCAAAAGTTTCATATTTGTTCTTTAGGAAATATACCCAAGTCTTCTGACTGAAATCATCAATAAAAGTGAGAAAATAAAGGTGTCCTCTTAAGGATTGTGTTTGCATGGGACCACATAAATCAATATGCACCATCTCCAATGGTGCTCTTGCTCTGTAGGATGCACTAGATAGAAATATATCCCTGTGTTGTTTTCCCAATAAGAAACTCTCACAAGAAATTTTTGGTTCATGTATTACTGGAAAGCCTTTAACCATTTGTTCCTGCTGTAATAAATTCAGTCCACCAAAGTGTATATAACCAAATCTCAAGTTCCATAACCAAGACTCATCTAGAGTGGTGACATTTTGAACAAATGAGGCTAACTAATTGACATTCCTTAAAGTTAAAGAAAGCGTTCTATTCTTGGTCATTTTAATCTTAGCAATGAGCTTCCTACTTGGGAATTTATCCGAAATTGTGCAAGCATTATTTGTAAATATGACTTTGTAACCATGTTTTGTGATTTGACCAATGCTCATCAAATTGTGCATTAGACCAGGGACTAGATAGACATCGGACATATTCTTCTTTTCATTTTGCTTGGTAAGAAAATTGATTGTCCCTTTACCAACTACATTGACAACTTTATTATCTCCTAATATGACATCAAACTTGACTGAGTCATCTACATTCACAAACAGACTTTTATCTCTTGTCATATGGTTTCTATAGCCACTATCTAAAAACCAAAGGTCTTTATTACATTCTTGAGCTTCATGACAACTTAAGAACATGGCCTCTGAGGTACTTTCAAATGTATTAGAAACATTAGCTCTATTTTTTTAGGTCTAGCTACTTTTTCCTACATTCATTCGCTAAATGACCAAATATTTTACAATAATAACATTGATTTTTAGATTTGTCATACCTCTTGTTTTGCTGATAATATCTGCCTCCCCCCCTTGATCTCAAAGGTTTTTGTTGTGGCTTGTCTTCTTGTTCCATACTTGGCTTGTTTTCTCTTTGTGAGATGAAGTTGTTATATCTTCCCCTGCCTCTGCTGACAGAAGCTTCTGTCTTGAAAGCATGTTCAAGTGATCTTATTCCCTATTAATTCTTGATTCATAAGACGATAATGATCCTGTCAGCTCATCTACTGAGTATGTTGAAAATTGGACTTAAACTCTTCAATGGCAACTACTACCATACCAAATCTCTTAGTAAGGCTGCTTAGAACCTTTTGCACAACCTCACCATCTTTTTTGTCTTCTCCATGAATTCTTAGTTGATTGACGACTTCCATTACCTTGGTCCTAGATTGGTTTGTTGTCTCAGACTCTATCATCTTTAGAGTTTCAAATTATGTTTTGAGATTCTGCAATTTCACATTTTTCACTTTGTCTATGCCTTGATGGGATTTCTCCAAAATATCCTAGGCTTCCTTTCCAGTAGAAGCATTTGTTATTTTTGGAAATATTGAATCATCAGTACCCTGCTGAATTAGCCACAGTGCTATGGATTCTCTCTTCCTCTATTCAGTTAGTTGTGCTATTTGTGCATTTATCATGGTCTAAATTGTTGTATGATCTAGTTATGTGAACCGAATATCAATAGTTTCCCAACATTCATGTGACCTCAAAAATGATTTCATTCTTATTGACCAAAACACATAAATTTTTCCTATTAGAAGAGGACCTTGGGATTGGCTCAAGTTACTACTGGTTTCCATTTTCTTAAAATATTACAGTCTAAAATTCCAATCTTGGTCTCTTTTCCTTGCTCAGTTCTTAAATTACCCAATTTTTCTCTTTTTAAAAAAATATATATTTTTTCTTTTAAATTTTCTCATTTTTAAAAAAAATCCACCTCTTCCTTAAATCGGATCCCTTAAAAAAATATTCCCTTTTCTTTAGGAAGAAATGACGGCTTTCACCTTATTACTTAACCAGGTTTAATCTTGAATTTACAATTTGATACCTAAATCTTGTTTAGGGAACTTGGTAAAACACAATTCCGGTTTTTTTATTTACCTTTCCTATTTCTCCCCTCTTTTTAATTAAAAAAACTTTACTCATGGGCAAAGACCGGTTTACAATGTTTCATCAGCATGCTCCTACATTAATGGGCTCATAACATAGCGCGCTCTTAACTTGCATAGATTTTACCACTTTTTACGAACCCCAAATTAATTAAACTTCACCTCAACGTGCATTCAACAAGTCCAGATTGAAAAAAAAAATTATGGATGCGTTGACTTTTTACCTACTTGAAATTTAATTAAGCTCATTTTCATAAAAAATTATGTGTTCCAATCCTCCTTGGATGATGTCAACTCCTCAAGTGGGCATTGTGGATTTTAACCGTTGATCTCCATGAGACGTTAAAATTATGTTTGGATTATTTTTCCTTTTATGGGGTTTTATGCATACCTTATTCATGCTTCTCTGCATGCACTAGTGAAACTTTCACTTCTTCCATAGGCTTCTCAGCTCATTGAGAATAGAAACAATGGTAGGACCGTTTGCATAATAATGTCCATAGTCTTCTGCAGGGACCTTGGCTCGACTTATTTCTCTCTTAGTTGGCTCAAGCTCCACATGGGAAGATACTTCTGCACGTCTCTTCTGAATCATGCAACTCAATTCAACTAATGGAGAACTTGTTGATCACCAACAACCTGCTTTAATTCCATTCTGTTGGACAGGAAGGGGATTTCAGACACACAATAGGAATTGAAATCAAACATAGAAATCACACAATTATTGCTAATTAATACTGGATAATAGGATCTTGGTAGCTCTTCTTTATTAACACAAAAAACTCTCTACATCAACTAGTGCAAACATTCTCCATACATATAATACATATAATCCATTTTGAACTAGATCATAAAATTTCCCACAATAACTAAGCTACTCAATTATATTTAAAACTATCACTTCTAATATCAAAGCTTGTATATCATACATATTACTTCTCTCATTAACACATGAACTTGTTTACATACATAAGAGGGAGAAATTACCCCTTACCCATTAGACATTCTGATTTGGCAATTTACCGAACAAGAGCCACAAGGTGGCGATGTCCCCGACATTGCTAGTGGGGGCATTGTCAAGTGTATATGAAATTGTCGTTAATTGATAAAAGCGATTTTTTTGGCGAAAGGATTTTTGCTTTCTTGTATTAAAAGACGTTAAATAGAAACATTTATATATATAAAGAATGCATATATATTTGCTCATGGCAAAAGACAAAGGTGTTTGCAACAAAAAAGGGAAAAAATCGAAATAATTTAGTTCTACATTCAACATGATCATGAAAATAGACTTAGTTGGAGAAAAGAGGCAATATTTCTTGTTGACATATATATAAGCAATATTAAAAATAGGTTCAACAATCTTTGCAAAAGAGAAAGAGGTGTTGCTAGTGAAGTTATTCAAAACATAGAGCAGCTTGATGTAGAAGCTTTATATGTAGTACAAAAGGCAAGGAAGACATGATGTCTTCGAAAAAAACAACAAAAACTATAGCCATAGATCTGTTGGAGCTGTAGCATATGCATTCTGCTTGAAAGGTCGGGGGAGGATGTGCTGTAGCAAAATCTGCAACACAATTACAAAGCTTCTTTCTATGATATTGTGATATATATTCTGTTTTTGAAAGTTTCCTAGCATTTTTACAAATTTGCTACGGTTCATTGCCCAAAGAGCTGCCAACCAGCTTGAGAGCAAGTGGTAAAGCCTTCCTTTGTAGTTGAACAGCCAAAAATGCTAGCCATATTCAAAATTGCATTTTGCAGTGGCATAATCGGTGCTGTGGCAGAGTTGGCAATGTTTTTTTCCTGCACATTGCAAAAAGATAATGAGCAAGTATGTTTGCATGGTTTTTGCAACTGACCATAAACTGAATTTGCAAGGAGACTTATCTCTTTTGATTGAAAAAGACATTATGTCTCAAACATTGGTATGCTCATTTAAACAAGTATGTAATCATGTCTTATCATTGTCAAAACGTTCAACAAAAAATTTATATATTCTCAAAAGAAATAATTGAAAACGTGGAGATTGTCAGTGTACATGACTGAGTTGTCATTCTTCATTAATACTCTCGAATGCTTATATAATCAGATGCAACAATTTAGCATCCTAGCTGATAGATCTCTCAACTCTGGATCTCTTAACTACTAAGGGATTAAAAACAGGTGTGAACATCTTGTTTTGAAGGGGCCAGTGTTAATATGGATCTATTGTACTAGACACATGTCTAACAAACTGGCATCCTAGCTGATAGACACCTTCAATTCTCATAAGAGGTTCTAGCTACATGCAATACATCAAACTAGGAAATAAATAGTAACTTGCAAAAGCAAAAGTAGCTAAAGATTTCTATTGCCTGAAAGGTTTAGGCAAAAGCATTTTAAATCTGTCTTTGTATAAAGAATTGTCAATTGTAAGATATCATATTGTGTGCAAATTACATTAACTAGATTTCATTTCTACATAATGCGGCAGATACAAGAGAGAGTTGGGCAGTAAAAGTAAAATGTAGCCATACAAGTTGCAGTAGTTTAATTTAAAAATTATACAGTAACCATAGAAGAAGCAATATCATAGAAGTATTTCACATTCAAAGAAAACATATACAAGGTTTAAAACAACATACCAAAAATATCATCAAGAAGAATAACAAATGTTACCTTAGCGAATAAATGCTTATGAAGCACATAATTGTCTTCTCCTGGAATATCAGTAATAATGCTCAACTGAAATCACAATAAACCAAATCAGGTCCTTACTGAGTGAATATTATGCCAATAACATAAACCAAAAAATAGTCCAACCCATGCTTAAGCCGAGTAAAAATACAACATGAGCTAAAAAGAAGGAATCATCTTTTGGAGAAGAGACATACAAACTGTTCATTAAACTCAGCAACAACAGTTTCTTTAGACTGCTCCTTTGCAAACACAGTAACAACTACTTCATTTGATTTTTGATGATGTTCATGTCTGCAAAGAAAACAATGAGAATGTTCAAGTCATTAGAAAATGAATACATTTAAAGGAGTCATGCAAAGACAGAAGCTGTGTATTCGTTGCACTGTCTGAAATGCAACATCAATAAGCCTCATTCAATTAACAAAATGGTTATTAAACAAACAGAAAGAGCTCAATAGGTATGTGTCAATAAGGACGCTCTGATTTAATATCCTTCAACAGGAAGACAACAAATGTTTCAATATCCAATGCTTGATAATAGAACACTATATACACATGCATAATTTTTATCCATATCTAGGTTTAGGTTGTTCCAAAGATTCAACAAGATTAGTATTATGTGTGCAGGTTGATTGCTCTGACCTTGTGATTGCAAGACCATTATCTGATGGATGCAATATAGAGGCAATAGATCCATTGTTTGCCACAGGAGAAAGTTAGAAACAGCTTCTAATTCTTTTTTGTCTAATGCAACTTCTTGTGTATGTTTTGAGATTAGCACAAAGATAGACAGGTCAAATACACATCGAAAACCACACAATGTACACTTATACAAACATTTCCAGAAGCCAATAACATTTCCAGCATTTGTTTTATCTAAAATCAGGCAACAGAATTTCACATTCGAACTGTTAAAGAATAAAAATAAAAGTTGTATGACATAAATCCAAGGAAAGCATGTCTCGAGTTACGTTTTATGTTTTACCTTAGCCCGATTAATCTTCCATGGATTGTCAACATCTTGATTCGGCAACAAAAAATCAATGACAACAGTTTGGTTGATGAGCATTGTTGTTGACAGATGGGCACAAAATGGTAACAAGGTAGTAAAACTTCAAATATAATTCCTGCAGTAACTCTAAAAGACGTAAAACATAACAAATCATATTGATCATGATTGAATGCATGACAGGTTAAAACCATTGATAAGTATCATTTAGAAAATTAAGTTGCTCAGCATATGACAGAAAGAAATTACATTCAAAGAAGCGTTACAATTCAACTTTATTTTTGAACAAAACTGAAGGGGCAAAATATTTAACAGAATATTTTAGCCACTAGTTCTTTTGTTGTTGGGCAGATTTGAATGTGTATTTCTATTGATTCAAACATGAAAATTGATAATGAAAGTTAGCAAAAATCGATATCATTAACAGTTTTCTGATGCGTTGACATTTTAAAAGAGCAAAAATGTGCAATTGTAAACTAATTTCTACTTCTACATTTGAAAACTCTAGTATTGAAATCAAGTCTGTACATTCCTCTGATGGGAATATCAAATTGCTACAGCTGCTTTGAATTCAGAATCATTATTACTGAAACCAAGCTTCCAGATTTCTTTGATAAGAATATCAACAAAGTGTGCAAGTTTGGATCTCTTTATTTGTGCATAGAGTTAAAAGAAATGTACTTTGAATACTGAAACTTTTTAAAACTGAAAGCTAAGACATGTGATAGAGAGAGGACCTTGTAACTCAATTAGACAAGTATGCGTTGTAAGATCACGAATATTAACTATTGTAGGGATTATGAAATGTGTTCATAGAGCAACCTCATGAAAGGCAGCTTGAGTATTTAATCTCTTAAAGCTACATACTAAAACATATAATAGAGAGATAATTTTGTAACTCAGTCAATATTTGCGAAGGAAATAATTAACAAACATAAGTAAGGAAGAAAAAATTACCTTTGTTTATTTCTTTTGTCACCAACAAGAACATTGCATTGAATGATATTGTTTCTAAGAGGCCCAACTCTAAACAAGTTCTTCTCCCCATCAACAGCAAAATCTTTGCCATCTAGTTCAGTATGATTATATATTTCTTTGACTTTATGCATAATTTTTGTACACAAGATTTTACTGGCACATTCTTGTTCTTGACCCCCATGTTCAGCAGTTATTTTCACCTGAAATCGAAGGAAGGAAAATTATCATCTGCCTTAACAAAATCTAATAAATAAGACATAGAAGACAGAGAATAGAATGTTGAACTTACTCACATTGTATTGGAACGAGTCCTGGACATTAGTAAATCTTACTCTGAAGTGATTACAGAGTAATTTAACAGGTTTATCAGCTTGACCTTGTCCAGGTCGTCTGGTTTTTCTATTGATTCAAACATGAAAATTGATAATGAAAATTAGCAAAAATGGATATCATTAACAGTTTTCTGATGCGTTGACATTTTAAAAGAGCAAAAATGTGCAATTGTAAACTAATTTCTACTTCTACGTTTGAAAACTCTGATATTGATATCAAGTCTGTACATTCTTCTGATGGGAATATCAAATTGCTATAGCTGCTTTGAATTCTGAATCATTATTGCTGAAACCAAGCTTCCATATTTCTCTGATAAGAATATCAACAAAAGGAGGTGTGCAAGTTTGGATCTCTTTATTTGTGCATAGAGTTAAAAGAAATGTACTTTGAATACTGAAACTTTTAAAAACTGAAAGCCAAGACATGTGATAGAGAGAGGACCTTGTAACTCAATTAGACAAGTATGCGTTGTAAGATCACGAGTATTAACTAGTGCAGGTATTATGAAATGTGTTCACAGAGCAACCTCATGAAATGCAGCTTGAATATTTAATCTCTTAAAGCTACATACTAAAACATATAATAGGGAGATAATCTTGTAACTTAATCAATATTTGCGAAGGAAAGAATTAACAAACGTAAGTAAGGAAGAAAAACTTACCCTTGTTTATTTCTTTTGCCAGCAACAAGAACATTGCATTGAATGATATTGTTTCTAAGAGGCCCAACTCTAAACAAGTTCTTCTCCCCATCAACAGCAAAATCTTTGCCACCTAGTTCAGTATGACTATATATTTCTTTGAATTTATCCGTAATTTTTGTAGACAAGATTTTACTGGCACATTCTTGTTCTTGACCCCCACATTCAGCAGTTATTTTCACCTGGAATCGAAGGAAGGAAAATTATCATCTGCCTTAACAAAATCTAATAAATAAGACAGATAAAACAGGCAATAGAGTGTTGAACTTACTCACATTGTATTGGAACAAGTCCTGGACATTAGTAAAGCTTACTCTGAAGTGATTACAGAGTAATTTAACAGGTTTATCAGCTTGACCTTATCCAGGTCGTTTGGTTTTTCTATTGATTCAAACATGAAAATTGATAATGAAAGTTAGCAAAAATGCATATCGTTAACAGTTTTCTGATGCGTTGACATTTTAAAAGAGCAAAAATCTGCAATTGTAAACTAATTTCTACTTCTACATTTGAAAACTCTACTATTGAAATCGAGTCTGTACATTCCTCTGATGGGAATATCAAATTGCTATGGCTGCTTTGAATTCTGAATCATTATTACTGAAACCAAGCTTCCAGATTTCTCTGATAAGAATATCAACAAAAGGGAGTGTGCAAGTTTGGATCTCTTTATTTGTGCATAGAGTTAAAAGAAATGTACTTTGAATACTGAAACTTTTAAAAACTGAAAGCCAAGACATGTGATAGAGAGAGGACCTTGTAACTCAATTAGACAAGTATGCATTGTAAGATCACGAATATTAACTAGTGGAGGGATTATGAAATGTGTTCATAGAGCAACCTCATGAAATGCAGCTTGAATATTTGATCTCTTAAAGCTAGATACTAAAACATATAATAGAGAGATAATCTTGTAACTGAATCAATATTTGCGAAGGAAAGAATTAACAAACGTAAGTAAAGAAGAAAAACTTACCTTTGTTTATTTCTTTTGTCACCAACAAGAACATTGCATTGAATGATATTGTTTCTAAGAGGCCCAACTCTAAACAAGTTCTTCTGCCCATCAACAACAAAATCTTTGCCACCTAGTTCAGTATGACTATATATTTCTTTGACTTTAGCCATAATTTTTGTACACAAGATTTTACTGGCACATTCTTTTTCTTGGCCCCCGCGTTGAGCAGTTATTTTCACCTGAAATCGAAGGAAGGAAAATTATCATCTTCCTTAACAAAATCTAATATATAAGACAGATAACACAGATAATAGAATGTTGAACTTACTCACTTCGTATTGGAACGAGTCCTGAACACTAGTAAAGCTTAGTCTGAAGTGATTACAAAGTAATTTAACAGGTTTATCAGCTTGACCTTGTCCAGGTCGTTTGGTTAGAACATAATACGAGACCTCTGGCAGTTTCAGTGCCATTTGAGGAGGCAATGGGGGAGGGGGTGCAAAAAATCTATTAAAAGTGAACAGGGTTTTGGTAATCTTATACTAGGGATGGCTCCTTTGCTTTTATTAGGGTCAATGCTTTTTGCAATCTTCAAATAAATGAACAGAGTAACAAAAGAGAACTTCAGATACATTAAAATTGAATCTTTGAAAAGCCGTTGAAAGTTATTATTGACTAAACAATAAATAGGACAAGTGACAGGTATATAAGCAATGGACATGATTACATTGCAAGCGTTGTGTGAATGGAAAAAGAAAAATTATTTAATATTCTGTGTATTTTATAAAATCCAGCTTGAAATAAATCATAAAAGAAGTTGCAATAGAGAGTGTTTGAAATCTATTTTGAAATATTGAATCGAAGCTGAAACAATGGAAAAATTGTTCAAAGTGTTTGAACAAAAAAGAAAATTATGATCATACCTTTTGTTCAAAAATTTTTGACTTCGACAATTCTGTTGTTCGTTGCCAAAGTGTAAAGCCCTTGTTGCTTCAACTTGCGAAGATTGTAAATGGTTGAGGAAACACTATCGGAGTATTGTTCATAAGAAATAGCTAGAACATCGGCACAACATTTTTTTAATTGTGTGTCTCAAAGTGTACATTCAATAGTCGCTTCTTCAGTCTCTAGCTTACATTGTAATATATGTTCATAAGTAGTTGGTGTTTCACGATTGCAAAATGTACAAAAAATGGTGCTTTGTATCATTGGCAGTTTACACTGTGTGCAAATGCAGTGGTACGGTGGTGCAAAAACATTTTTTACTTTCAATGTCCCATATACATGTTCTATGCAAGTAAACAGAAAACATGAAAAAACATTGCAATGAGCATGTTTTGATACGAATGCCATGCTAGGAAAAACCACAGAATCCAATTTATGAAAACATGTTTCCAAATGCAGGTTTTGCAACATGGTGTTTGAAAACATATCATTGTCCTTGAGAATATTGCTTCTGATTAGTTGTTTTTTTGAAATACTGTATTTTTTTTTTTTCAATTTGCACATCCAATGAAGACTCGGAGCATGTTAAAATATTCAAGAATATATTTCAAATAGAAAAGCATCTTAAAAAAAGACAAAAAACAAGGAAGACAAAATACTCTATCAGTTTCTATATGCAAGTTGCAGGTACTGATAAGATACTAGTAAAATGATCTGACCAATATGCATCGGAAATGGTAAATGAAAGCCTGTCAATATCTATGTTTGTCCAAAAATAGTCAATCATAGAACCATATTCTGTTGTAGGTATGTTTGTTTTTAACTTTAGACATTTACTTTGCATAAACAATTCCAACCTCCTTTTCGAAATTGTTTCTTTGTACATGTCAATGTTAAAGTCACCAGTTATTATGGTTAGCATTTTCTTGTTGTTTTGTAACATAACACAGTCCAAGACATCAATAAGGTTGTTAACAAGATTATTTGGTTTGTTATAAATATTGACAAGCTGGAGAATGTTGTCAGGGAGCGTAATGTAAGTGACAATTGCCTCGACTGATGGCTCGTTGACAAAAGTTGTTTTCATAATAGGAATCTTCTTATTGACAACTGTCAGAAGGCCATGAACTGAATGTGTTGCAATGCAATTGTTTTGGTTTACAAATGTTGCAGTAGTAGGTGGCAAATTCATATGTGTTTCTTGCAAACAAAGAATGTCTGATTGCATAAGTTCAAAGTCATTTGCAACGTCATCAATGTGTGAAAGAAGACTTCGTTTGTTAAGTGAAGAAATGAACATGTGCTTAGTATTTGGAAATGACTTAAGTCCATATTGAAATTGCAAAGAAGCCTGTTTCTCTAATCTATTTAATTCTGCAACTACTTTTGATGAAAAAAAAAAAAATTGCTGTAATTTGTTTACAAGATAGAGACATTCGATGCTTTTTACACGTGACAATGCAGTGTAAACAAGACCATGTTTTGTGACTCCTTTTGGATCAAATGCCAATTTTCAAGTGTAAGACCTTGTGCTCTATGAATTGTTCGAGCACATGCTAATTGAACTGGGAATTGTACTCGGATATAGTTATTTCTCTTTCCAAGAGAAATTTGTGTTGTAACTCTTTTTATAGGTGTCCAAGTGCATAGGATGGAATCATTGTAAAGGTGCTGCATAGATGCCCATGCAATTGCTCCAATCTTTGGATCTGAAAATTGAATCCATAAAATGTCTGTTGTTGCTTGACTATAATGTTTGAAGATTCCTTCAGCACCATTGACAAGGCCATCTTCAATTGAATAGTTCCCGCCTACTATTTCGACAAGCATGTTTTTTTTAGAGTAATTGTAGATGGCAAATGAATTCTCTTATCTACATTAGCTATGTTATCGATTTGATCAATTTTGGTGTCTTGAGCAACAATTGTAAATGCTTCTGTATTAACAAGAGTCAACATATTTGAGTTATGTTGTTGAACATCTTTATTGCAATAATAAAGAAATGGAAACGATGGATCAACTGGTGGTTGTCTGTAGCATTTCCGATTCAAATATTGTATATCTTCAAATGTTTGTTTTCCTGTTCTGATTCTATTCAAGATCGATATAAAAGTTTCATCTTTTTGCCTGACAACGGTTTTTAATTCATAGTATTGTATGAAGTCATTCCAAAAACTATAAGAGAATTTTTTATTATTGAAACTTGGTAAGTCGAAAATCCAAGAATCATGAACAGGTTCTGCTTGGCAGAAATCACCACAAAAGATGACATCTAGATTTCCAAATGGTTTTGTTGGAGTATGCATGATCTCACGAAGACCTTTGTCTATGTTATGTAGCATTCGTGAACCTATCAAAGAAACTTCATCAATTAATAGAACACGTACTTGTTCATAGTCTTTGCTCAAAAGATCTAGTGTGTTTGAACTTAATGGGATCAAGATCGAGGAACCCAAAGGAAGCTTAAAAGCAGAGTGAACAGTAATTCCATCTACATTGTATGCTGCTTTTCCAGTGAATGCAACAATAAGACCTTTTCTTTTCAAGGGGTTGCTACCAAGTTCTTTTTCATAGAAAAAGACAAGAGCATCATAAAGGGCCTTTGCAGTATGTGTTTTTCCTGTTCCTGCGCTTCCCGTAAGGAAGATATGGATTGGTTTTGCAGGATTGTTTTTTTTCCTAGCAATAATTTCTTTCACAATGGATTGTTGCTCATTGTTTAAACTACGTCTAATTGCAAAGTATTCATCCTTATCAGGCAGAAATGGTTTTTTAGCTATGCTAAATGTTTTTGGTGTTTCAAATAGTCGATTCTTTCTTTTGTAGATAAGATCATCGCCCATGTCATACTTTTCAACACCATCCAATTTGACTGCATCATTGATATCTTTTGCAAAGTCTACAGGTATTTCAAAAAGCGCTTCAACTTTGTCTTTTGCAATGTCAATATCACCCCATTTTGAAATTGATTTTGCCATGATTTTTCCTTCAACATTTGCTATTTGTTCTTTGTGTTTTTCATATGCCTCTGTCCATGTTTGCAGGGGGTGCTCCAAGAAATTGGAAATATTTTTGTGAGGCACAAAGAGCAATAGCTTTTCACGAGCAAAATTTTCAGGATCTTTTTCTTGATTGTAATGAATGTAGCGAATGATAGATTGTTTGTTTCTTTTGATTGTTTTTCCATGAACCAGGCAATAGGAAGAAGCATATTCAGCTAAAGATAGATGTTGTAGATCTGTCAAGCGTTCAATGTACCTATCTATTATCGATGGGAAAATGATGTCTTCAGAATAATCATGCTCCTTTTCTAGTAGAGGGTTTTTTTAAAACAACAGTTTTTTTATCATCTGGAGCAGTGTTGATAAAAATTGGCGTTCTTGAAGGTGAATATAGAGGTAACGAAAGCACAATATGTACTACTTCTCTAATAGACATCTGTTGCATGTTCAGAAACGTGTTTCCAAGCCTACGAATTGTTTCTAGCTGATTACAATTGTTTGAAATAGACTCTTCTTTGATTGTTTTCAAAGCCATTGTCATAGGCCTATCTAATTTCGTTATGTATGAGCTTACGTATGTTGCAGTTGCATATGCATCTAAGATGAATTGGGCATCTATATTTGCTTGCCACAAACTTGGAATTGCTTTTGCAAAACAATTTATCCAAATATCTGAAGGGTGTCTTTTTAATAGCAATGTCGGTTTCTCAATTGAAGAACGTACTAGTTCAATGTACTCGTCCTTGTTTAAGTGTAGTTCTTGCAAGAATGAATCAAATGTCACGTTCCTTGAATATTCTTTAGATTCAAGAGCAAAAGAAAGGATTTTTCTTTTTTCAGTCAACGCATCCGATTTAGTTTCAAGAGGTTCTAAAACCATTGTAATATCGATAGGGAACATCGGGAATCGAAACCTACATGCAGAGCGTCTATGTTTTTTACATGTTCTTGTATGTCTATGAGTTTGAATTTTGATGAAGTTTGCTTCAAGCAATGAAGAGTCTGTTGAAATATAGCAATCGACAAAAGAACTTATTTCATCATTGCTATTCTTGCCAAAGACAGGTGCATTTTCAATCCAGAGAAGCCCAAGTTCATGTTCATTTCCTCTTTGTTGAAATTCAGTTGTAAAAAAAAAGTCAGTTACTTTACCAAAAAGGTATTTGTTTTTCAAGATCAAGGACTTTAACGAATTCATTTTGTTTTTATAGTAACGGCTACAAAGTACAGGATGTTTTCTTATCAAATTATCAATAACATCTTCAGTAAGAATTTCATCACAATTTTCTTTGTCTTTTTTCTCTAGCATGTGCAAAGCATCACACAAAGGATTCCAAAGATGTTCAGCAATAGAAAATCTTACAAAAAAGGTCGGTGGCCCTAGTTGACGTATCATTGCGAAAATATTTTTTCTCATGTTGTCAAAATAGTCAGGAGATTTTCGGACGACTTTTAGTGAACGATATGCAATTGGCGATTTCATTATGTTAAGAAGGTTGGATTTGCATTTTACATCTTTGGCTTTTAGTTTTTTCCCTTTTAACTCCCCTATGCGAATAGATATCCAAGCAGTACTAGAGATTTGACCTATTAACACTTTCACTGCTTTAAAGAATATATTTGTGGGATGTGCTTCAAAATGTGTGCTTTCATGTTGAAGCTCCCACTAGAAAATTTGTTGGTGTCGAAAGCGCTTGTAGATGTCATTGGAGCGGCTGCATCCAAAGAAAAGTGTAGGGAAATTAAGTTCTTCAGAGAACTGATCTTGGAAAATTCCTAGGGGTCGGTAGTTTTCAGAAGGCGCAAGCTCAATGATTTTGGTGGCCAAATCATCTATTAGATGGGTTTCTCCATATCCATGTACCAATGTTTCTGTGATTGGTTCTATGAATTGGTCATGTGTATCCTCATCACTTTCTCTTAGCTTTGTAAGAGGTTGATCTAAATCATTTGAGTCTGATATTGATATTTCATTAGATTCTTGCTTTGTCAACAATTCATGGAATGCCTTTTCCCAATCTGAATTGATATGTACATTCTCCATTTTGTAAAGATCCATGTCACAAAGAGTTTTCAATGCTTGCATGACAATATTTGGTCGAACATTTCCAGAAACAAATGCATTTTTGTATTCTAGTTTTCGCTTAAGCATAACTGCAATGGTCTTGTCCTCTTCTAGGTTCCTAGGCAATGCTCTTTGTACTTTGTCTAAAGATGCGGGCACATTGATGATTGTTCCTGTCAAGCCAACTTGAGCTCGTTTATAACCTAGTTTCCGAATCTGAGCAAAAGCAATTCTTGGTGACACAAGCCGCTCTTCAAGCGAAGTCAATTTGTCTACATCAGATAATGAAGTGTTGCAACGAATGTTAAGTGGTGTTGCAAACAATGGTGTCTCTGAATTTGAAATATTCTTTTTGCAATATTTGCATATGTAATTGTACAGTGCGATTGAAGAAGGCATGGTATTCCAAGGAAGACATTTCAATGCATAGAAAGTGTCTTCATTGATATAGCGAACATCCCTTTTAAAGTGCAAGCGTCTACAGACAAAACATGCATGAATAGGGGCATCTTGAATATTTTTCGAGTATTCTTTAAGTGCTTTTTTTTCCTTCTCATATGCCTTTTGCTTTTGAAAGGACTGAAGTGCTTTCAGACGCATTTGTTTTTTAATGGCACGTATGTTTTTGAACGAGGCAATGGATTTTTGTTGTCTCATAATGGAATCTTTGTCCAGGCATTTTTCCATCACAATTGAAATTTCTGGCCCAATGCAAAAGAGTCTTGGTTTTTTTTTTAATGTTTTTTGCATGGAACAAGTTTTCAGATGCATTTGTTTTTTAATGGCACGTATGTTTTTGAATGGGGCAATGGATTTTTGCTATCTCATAATGGAATCTTTCTCCAGGCATTTTTCCATCACAGTTGAAATTTCTGGGCCAATGCAAAAGAGTCTTGGTTTTTTTTTTAATGTTTTTTCCATCGAACAAGTTTTTTTCCTTTTCTTTGTTTCTATGTTAGAATGTTCTTTGCAAAGGTCAGGAGAATGTTCTTCTTCAATGGCATTGCAAAGAGTTTGATGATGACAATTGTCAATTGTTTTCATCATTGCATTCATAGGAAGATTCCTAGTCATGGCATTTGACAATATTGGAGGATTTTTTTCAATGCTTGTCTGACACAAAGGATGAAAATGCGAATGGCATTTGTCAATTTCATGATGAAGAAGAAAATAGATCTTTGACGATGTATTTGTTGAGAAGAATTGGTTTTCCACTTTGTAAGAGTGTATGTTCAAAAGAAATATGTTGACTTCCAAAACCTCACACAACCATTGAATTGTGAAATGGCCATCATTTACATGGCCAATTGTATAAGGATCTGCCAAATTCACTACAAAGGTTTGCCAACTAGAAACAAGTTGATTTTCTTGCACTGTCTCAAGATGAAGGAATGTTTCTAGACAACGAAAGGCTCTTGCATCATTTGAAAGCATGCAATTGAAAAAAGTTTGCGCTATTGTTTTTCTGAGGCTTGCACTATCAAATGTGTTTGTCAATTTTGAAATTGATTCAAATAATGAGTCACAGCAATGGCCGTCAATGCGAGAGATTAATTGGAATCCTTGTTGCAATAGACTTTTTCTTAACCGATGACATTCGAAAAAGATATCTTGACAAGAATCAATAGAAGAAGTATCTGATTGTTCATTGAAAACAACATAGTCAGGTCCTAGTAATTTGTATGAAAGCAAAGGTTCAAGTGCCCAGCAGCTGGAACGTGATCATGGAATAGAATATTGTAGCAATATCCAGCACAGGAAGGGTTGAAATGAAGATATTTCCTTTTGCCTCTCAATGACCATATAGCAACAGGCACATTTAACCAGTTTGCAAACCATTTTATGCAAAAGATATCACCCCAAAGGCCATAAACATTTTTTGCATCCGGTTCAGATGCAGTTTGCGACATTCGTTCCAAGTAAATATCTCTATTTTCTATCCCATGCAATTGAAACAAGTACGAAGGATCCAATTCCAAGTTCATAGAAGAAATTGCGGCTGGATCGTTTGCAGCTAGGCGCAAACGAAAATGGTTTATGGTTGCTTCTCTTATTTCCAAGGATGCGTACCGAAAATGCAAGAGAACAGCAAAGGCATCAAAAAGACAATCTCCATTTCGGTAATGAAAAGCTTGTAAACGAAACAGATGGTTTCTTGACAAAGCAATATCAATACCATCAAATGCCTGTTGTATAATCGGAACAGATGTTGCTCCTATGGGAGAACATTGATTATGTTCAATGTTCTCCATCAGAAGAAGAAACACAGGAAGGAAAACCTGCATGGCAAATGCAACTTTGGAAATAAGCAAAAATAAGTCACATTGTTTGTGACATTTGCAAGCAATGAATCAAATAGAACAATGTCTTTTGCATAGCGACTTGCAATGAAAAGTATCTCGGAAAATAATTCAATAAACATTTTTGTTAGGAATTTATTTTAAATGCAATTTTTCAAAGCCTTTAGATCAGTACCACTTTTAAATTTTTTTCTCATTTTTTGTGAGAACAAATTACGTGTAATAACTCTAGGAATCATCCAGGGATAAGCAAATACACCTGTAAATGCCTGTTTGTAAATGCTTACCCAATATAGTTATTCACATTTGCACTTTGCAAATGAAATGAAAGAGTTAGAAACCAAGAACAGGTTTTTGTTGCATTATTACATAGTTTCAAATCAGTATTCAATTGTAATGATTATGCAATAATGTGTACTCATTCTTTTGCATGAAGCACTTATATTTTCTGTTTTTCATTATAAAGGTCTATAACTAAGCATTATAGACAACTGCTTTGCAGAAAGAAATTCTTGACACTAACTAATTTCTGTAGAATTAGCCCTAATGTGAAATGAATAATAAAATCTAATTAATATAGTATTCAGCAATTTAACAAAAAATTTGCAACCATATTTCGCAAACAGCAAATGAACAAATTATTTATATTATTAATTAACAAAAATTCCAACTTTCAGAGCTCTTTTATTTACTACAAAAAACAAAGACATTTTGCACAAAACCGAAATTTTGCTGACACTCAAGCTACATTGAATTTCCTAAATGTTATGTGATTCTGAAATTCCTATATGTTATATGACTCTGAAATGTCTCTATCCTAAAGGATGTCTGTACTTGGGACATCCAATTTTCAGAGCTCTTTTATTTACTACAAAAAACAAAGACATTTTGCACAAAACCGAAATTTTGCTGACACTTAAGCTACATTGAATTTCCTAAATGTTATGTGATTCTGAAATTCCTATATGTTATATGACTCTGAAATGTCTCTATCCTAAAGGATGTCTGTACTTGGGACATGTGTATAGAAATTTAAATATATACATATTTTGGCCAATTGCAGCTAACAAATTCAAATGCAGTTTTGGACAAGATTAAAAAGTGTTTTTAGCACATATCATTTTAACTGAAACCATCAAGGTTGAGCGCAAGAAAATGTGGTAACTACTAAGTGACCTATCCCCAAATCAATGACATCATGAGGGGAATTTCTTAGTCTCATACACTACTATAGAATATTTGTTCAAATGCGTACACAAATTGTCACACTACTAACATCATTATTTAAAAGTGATGCCTTCATATGGGATTAAAAAAGCTAAAGACTATTTTGAAAAGTTGAAAACCTTAATGACATCCACTCTAGTCTTGACAAATCCAGATGTCAGGAAAACATGCGTCCATGAATACTATGTTTCAGAAACATGCATAGGAGTTCTGCTCATAAGTCATAAACATCTCATTGCCTTTGAGAGTCAAAAGTTACAACTGAATGAGCATATAAAATCTACATATGATGGAAAGACGTTGACAATAACACATGCCTTGGCCAAGTGGAAGCAGTACTTGTTGCGAGATAAATTTCTCGCAGTGTTGCAGTTGGCATATTGATGCGGTATCCAAATTAATGATGATAGTTTAATATCCAAATTATAATAGGTTTTATCACCATAAAAATTAAATAAGAATTTAAAAAATAAAAATATAATATATTTATCTGTTTTCTTTTTTATTTATTTTAAAGTTGATTTTATGTGATTGTTGTTTGTTCCTTACGCAATGACGTTGGCCTGGTTTCATACGAACTGTTTGCGCCAAGAATTTTATGTTTTTTGATTTATTCCATAATTGCAATAAAAACTATGGTTTGAAAAACACAAAGACTGCGTAATTGGTCATTACCATTTCTTTTCTTCGGTAATGACCTAAACTCCCTGAAATGAATGTATGGGGAACGGAATTGTATGTATGCATGTATCTGGAGATTTAATGCCAAGAGTGCCAACCTCCCTCCTTCCTGGGTATTTCGGCCAGCTATGGAGTGAGGTCATGATATCATGAGCTGCGTCGGCGCTGGGATTAAATGCTAATACCAGCCTGCAACCCAGGCACCGGGTAGGAAATAAATGACATTATATTATATCATTAATTAAATTTACAGATCTGTTTGTATTATTTTATTTTTCTTCGTTCTTTTTCCATTTCCATTATGCCATGTGGTATGAATGTGATATTTTTAAATGGTTCTTTGGTCTGCTTCGTTTAAGTGGTTTTGCTTTTCGCATGGACCTGTTTTTCAAGTTTTCTCAGAAAATAGATACTATACAGGTTTACTGAATCTAGAAATAGAAACCACTTTCAACCTAAGTATCTGTACTTGAGAATAGAAGTCTACCCCAAAACAACAGGCCAGGAGCTTAAGAGAGGGATGCTCATTTTCCATTGGCTTTGCCAACTGCCCATATAAGACAAACGGCATTTCGGGTGCAGTATAAAATCTGGGTCTTTGGCGAGATACTCCATTGTCTTTGACTTTGACATCTTCCAAATGAGGTAATGACTAACAACTATTTCAGTTCCATATGCGGCTCAAGGAGAAACCCTTGGATGCAGTGATGCCAGAATTCACAACCTGCCGTTTTATTTAAGGATAAATTCTTGAAACATCCAACCTGAAATGAAGTCTATGATAACTTAGCAACAAGATGCTTTGGTTTTGTCTAAAGAAGAAAACGTGGACAGTGTTTGCAACAGAACACTGCTGTAAATTCACAGGAATCCTGTGAATATTTAGAAAGCCCTATATGAGCAAAGTTTGTTATTTGTCAAGAATATTGTTACAAGAAACATGAACGCTAACAAATTCTTAGATGCAGTGATGGTGGTATTGACAACCTGCTGTTTTATTTAAGGAAAAATTGATGAAATATCCAATCTGAAATAGCTTTTTCTTTAGATGAAACCAAATCAGCTTATTGCTAGGCTACTATAGACTGCATTGGTCAGCTTAAGTATGCTTCACTGATCTATAGTTTGTCACAATAATGTAGATGTATACTTTTTTGCGCTGTGTGGACAGGGGTTTGACACGAAGACAAAGGTTAATGGCCCAGAGACATGGCAATAACCATAGTAAAGGGATGAGATCCCGATTGTATGATTCTGACATGTCTACTAACACAGGACATTTGAGCTTGTCTCTCATATAGTATTTTGGTTTGGGTTGGTTTTAAAAAAACTTAAAAATAATAAAAAAAATATTGTGTGTGACTATTCTTATTGAATACAGTGTAGCATATCGATCATAATCCCATATTTATCTATAAGCTTTTTTAAAAAACCATATGCTTAAGAGATAATAATAAACTTCAACATGATGTGTTAAGCAATTGTAAACTCACATAAATATATATATCATCCTCGTACTATATGTGCACTACTTTGTCTTCTCCGAGAGATATAAATCGGATTTTTTTCATAAAACAAAAAATAGAAGTCTCAGCTAAAGACAAAATTCCAACAGTTACCCGTCCAAAGAACCCGTCAATGAAATTGCAGAAGACAAAGCTCGTTGCACCAAGAAAGCGCTCTACACGTTCAGACACGAACACCGCAAATTACTCGATCAATGAAGCGCATTCAGACAGCAACACCCACTACCAGAAACCACTTCACCTTCGCTGGACCACCGCAAATAAGCCACAAACAACCACGCCACCGCAAAGAAGCCAACAAAAACAGCCACAACACAAAAGCAAGTCGCACCAAACAGAACAAGCTTGAACACCAGAGAACTTCTAAAATATAGCTTCAACAAACACGCCAGAAGAAATGTCCATAAGCAAGAACAGTGCAACCACATTCGCCAAGGTAAAACTCAGACAGGAGTCTTGAGTCACATCAAAAACGCCATACCGCATTAACACCATGAAACCCTGGACCATACCCCATCAATACCCCAACAGAAACACCGTTTAAACCCTTGTAACACCCCAACCCGACGCTAGCGAGCACACAACAGAGCTCGACGAAATGGACGATAAATCAAAAAGACTGGTGAATAAATCACACAGGAGTCTTGAGTCCCCAGACCACCAACCTCATTTAAACTGGCAAACGTCACCCCGTGCCATACTGCATTAACACCACGGAACCCTGGACCATACCGCAAGAATACGCCAACTGCAACAACGTTTAAACCCCTGAAACACCTCAACCCGACGCTACCGAGCGCACAACAGAGCTCGACGAAACGGACGATAAATCAACAAGACTAGTGAATAAATCGCACGAGAGTCTTGAGTGTCGAGACCACCATCACCCCGCACCATACTGCATTAACACCACCAAACCATGGACCATATCGCATGAATACGCCAACTACAACACCGTTTAAACCCCTGAAACACCTCAACCCGACGCTAACGAGCACACAACAGAGCTCGACGAAAGGGACGATAAATCGAGAAGACTGGTGAATAAATCACACACAACAAAGCTCGACGAAAGGCACGATAAATCGAGAAGACTGGTGAATAAATCACACACAACAGAGCTCGACGAAAGGCACGATAAATCGAGAAGACTGGTGAATAAATCACACACAACAGAGCTCGACGAAAGGCACGATAAATCGAGAAGACTGGTGAATAAATCCCACAGGAGTCTTGAGTACTTAGACCACCAACTACATTAACACCACGAAACCATGGACCAACACGTGTTGCATAAATACGCCAACTGCAACATGTTTAAACCCCTGCAACACCTCAACCCGACGCCAGCGGGCGCACAACAGAGCTCGACCAAAGGCACGGTAAATGGACAAAACTGGTGAATAAATGCACAGGAGTCTTCAGTCCCGAGACCATTTAAACCCCTGCAACACCTCAACCTGACGCCAGCGCACAACAGAGCTCGACGAAAGGCACGATAAATGGACAAGACCGGTGAATAAATCGCACAGGAGTTTTCAGTCCCGAGACCATTTAAACCACATTTAAAACGGCAAACGTCACCGCGCCGCCGGGGCCTGGGGCACACAGGCCCAGGCCAACATCACTGCGTCCGGATCCAACCACAACCACGTAAAATAAATTTTACAAAAAATACAAATAATATAAACTTTAACAAAAACTTTGCAATTTGATATCCGCGATTTTTGGCACCCCAACTAATACCACCCGACTCAAAACTATATGTCGGGGACATAATAAGAATGAAAACAAAATTGCATGTCCACTTTATGGAAAAGAGGAGCATGGCAATCCATGCAAGTATCACAAGTATGTCATAAGATGAGATAAGTAAAGCAGTAAAATATTAAAATATGTTGAACCATTATGTGTGTACTGCATTCAAATATTAAAATATGTTGTGGCGACACGAAAACATAGAGAAACATTAAATGAATAGTTTCATTACTGAGTCAGAATAAAGGGGCGGGCAGTTGATATTGAGTTTATTGATATTGATGAGAAGGGTCATTCAATTACACAAATATCATAGCAAAGCCAAAGCAACCTATGATCAGCAATGAAATCAATTAAACAAATAATAACAAACCTATGGTGAGCAATGAAATCAATTAAACAAATAGTAACAAAGTAAATACTTGAAACGACCTCGGATTAGCAATGAAACGATTCAATTAACCAAGAAACTATTCAATTAACTAAAATGATTCATTAAATAAAACACGTGGTCAATTTAAGGACTCGGATTAGCAGTGAAACGATTCAATTAACCAAGAAACTATTCAATTAACGAAAATGATTCATTAAATAAAACACGTGGTCAATTTAATTCCTGAAATAGCCTCCTTTTATTTCTTTCTTAAGATGATGAAGAATATTCATTTCACTCCATCCTGCCCGTAAAAAATAGATTTACATCAACAAAATTGAAAATTGTGGAACTAATGTTGAAATAAAATAGATTTACATCAACAAAATTGAAAATTGTGGAACTAATGTTGAAATAAAATAGATTTACATCAACAAAATTGAAAATTGTGGAACTAATGTTGAAATAAAATAGATTTACATCAACAAAATTGAAAATTGTGGAACTAATGTTGAAATAAAATAGATTTACATCAACAAAATTAGAATTTTTAATTATACTGCTATCCGTATAATTAAAAGTTTTATTGTAAAATGGATTTATACAGATTTGAAAATTGTTGAACCTCGCCCCACCAAAAATACACTGGTGTCTATATAATTAGGAGTTTTATTGTAAAATGGATTTATAAATCTATACAGAAAAAAATGGTTTTCTTGAAAATAAAATATACATATAAACTTTTATTGCACGGAGAAAAAAATGGTTGTCTTGAAAATAAAATATACATATAAATTTTTATTGCACGGAGAAAAAAATGGTTGTCTTGAAAATAAAATATACATATAAATTTTTATTGCACGGAGTGAAACAAGGTGCTTTATAGCCCACTATGGGGGAGATGTTCTAACGTTTATGTAGCGTAGAGAAAAAAATGGTTGTCTTGAAAATAAAATATACATATAAACTTTTATTGAATCATTAAAACGTAAAAAGTGATAAAAATAATTAATACAATTCATGTCGGCTCATCAAATAAAAAATTATGGAAAGTATTTAAAAAAAATCTATATTGGTTCATAAAATAAAATATTATGAAAAGTAATTAAGAAATAGATGTTTATTTATAGTAATAAAAACTTAAAACTTAAATCCGATCTATCAATACTGGTGAATATTTCAATGAACAATAAAATTATCTTGAATTTTTAGAAGAAGTAATATTTTAAATACATAATAAGTGGACGAAGATTTTAAATACACAATACCGATGAAATCACTTTGTAATGATAAATTTTATTATATTTTCTCGATTGAGAGTTTACGGTCAAGCAAAAATGTTTTGTATTTCTTTGTGACCTACAACATCACCAAGGACAAATTCGTTCAAGTTTTAAATATGATTTATCTATGAATTTAGTTTTCAATGATATAAGAATTATTTCATGTCATTTTAAATTTCTATTTATTAATAATTTTTTCTAAACCTTATCCCTTAAGTATTTTATTGTTACAAAAATCATCTAAAATGAAAATTTAACATCATAACTAAGACAACACTAATTTGATAAATAATAAAAATACTTCTCAAGCCTGAAAAACATCAAAATATAGTCCATGCACAAGTGTAGTGTGTGTAGATTATGAACATACATTTTTTTCCCTAAAATGAATAAGTATCTCTCAAAAAATAGTGTTCACATAGATTACTCATTATCTATACCTAAAATTTGTAAGTATATGCCATTGATGAGTACCAAATATGTCTTACGATATGTTCATTAAAAAAATTAAGAAAAATATGAGTATGAAGCTAATTCAATTATCTAAAACATTTATATTTAATTTAAGGTTAAATTCATAAAAGAAATATGAGTTTAAAAAAATTGAAGTTAAAAAACATAAAGTTTTGTAGTTTTGTTTATTAAAAAATAAACAAAAATATTACCCAATTTGTTTTCACCCATAAGATAAGCCATAAAAAGAATAGCAGTAAGTTTTATTTCCACCCCGGAAGGAATTTTTTAAGTGGACATGATTTATGAAAGGGAGATATGTCATATAAAATGTTTTTTGTTTTTATTATCCGCGTCATTCTATATGGAATGATTTAAAACGAAATTTTTTAAAAGAATAATAGACATAAATTTTTAAAAGGGGAGTTTAAGGTGGACCATGGATCCTTAAAACAATATTTAAAGGTTTTTTTGTTTTTATTATCCACGTCATTCTATATGGAATGTTTTAAAACGAAAATTTTTAAAAGAATAGTAGACATAAGTTTTTAAAAGGGGAGTTTAAGGTGGACCATGGATCCTTAAAACAATATTTAAACCTTTAAAATCTTGGGCACTTTTTTAGCCCCGTTTACTTGGATTTGGGTGGCAAAGGTAGTATACAAGCTGGTATTTTGGGAAGTAGTTATAGAGTTATTAGGAGGAGATGTAAATATTTTTTGTACCTGAGTTAAAAGTGTGTAGGGTGCATGTTTGGTGGTATCCGATACTTTAGTATTTTTTTGGTCCTTATGAAACTTAGTCGTAGGCAATTTTTTATTCCTCCAAGTAATCCCTCTTATGTGCAAAGAAGAGATGTTGCATCAAGTGTGGAATGAACCACTGGGTAGGTACGAGGGTGGAAGGTGTACTATTAGCCTTTCTTGATGTGGATCGTATAGGTTGAGTCTTTGATTGCGGGAGGAATGTGAGATGGTTTAACCTCGATTTTGGGACCAATATTGATGAACCATGTATGTGAAGAGGATTCCTAGAGAACCAGCAGTTACAATGGCCGAGGACCCATGTAATTTGATAGATGGATTCTTCTTTATATGGATGTCCAAGATAGAATTAGATGCAGGTACAAAATGAAATGAGAAAATAGAAGAGAAAGAAATCGAGCATGGAAAAGCAAGAGGATGAAGCAATGAATGGTGATGGTGTATTCACCATGAAGACACATGAAAACAAAATATAAAAAAAAATATAGCACTTTGCATGTAAATGGGCATATGGTTGTCATACCTGGTGAGGTATGCATACCCATGATAGCTCACTGGTAAATTAAGGAGATAGACATAGGTGATAGGGGGTGTATGTGAGATCCCCAAGTCAAGCTTAAAGGGGGAATTGTTAGGTTTAACCTTGACTCGAGAATGCGTCAAAGGTGGTTTAGGTTTAACACATGGTTTCTTGTAGCACATGGTATTGGAAAAAGGTATAGCATGTAAAGAAGCCTTTATAAGGCTTGAGGAGGCTCCATTATAGAGCATCCTCGAGGTGAGTGAGTGAGCTAACTTGGCCCGGCTGGGCAGTTTTTTCCAAGGTAATGAAGATCATCATTGGTTGGTTTTTCCCCGGATGGGGTTTTCCAAGGTAAACCTACGTGTCTCTATAATGGTTTCTTTTCTATTTTATTTCTCTTACAAATTATTATGTTTTAATGCTTGTTAAATCCTAATAAAGTAGACTTGCGGTCAACAATGTCACCGCCTCCATCGAAATCAATGTATCCGACTAGTGGTGCAGTACTGCGACAATACTTGATACCGTATTGATAATAGACCTTAATGTAGCGAACAATTCTCTTTGTAGCCTTCCAGTGGATTTCTTGAGGATCCTGCATGAACTGGGAAACCACACTAATAGAAAAGGAAATATCTAGTTGATTGCACATTAAATCAATCAGGATACTAACTAATTGTCGATAAAGATTGTGTCAACTCGTGGAAAGGCACAATCTTTCTACAACTTCACACCCAATTGATAAGGTGTAGCACATAAACTACAATTTTCCATCTTGAATTGTTTCAAAAGATCCATGGCATATTTAGGTTGAGAAATAAATATAACATCATCCATTTGCAAAACTTGAAGGCCAAGAAAGAAATGCAAAAGACCAGCGTCAATCATTCCAAAGGTATTTGCAAGATTTTTCTTTAAACCCAAAATTAGATTGACATTATTTTCAGTTATGACTAAATCATCATTATACAATGCCACAATTAAAGAATCACCATGAACATGTAATACATAAGTTTTTTAATCAGATTCACAATGTTTAAAGCCAAGACTGACAAAGAAATTATCAATCTTCTCATACTAAGAATGAGGTGCCCATTTCAAACCATACAACGACTTCTTTAGTTAGAAAAAAAGACCAAAATATGTCACAAAACTAGAAGGTTGCTCCATATAGATTTCCTCAGTTAGATCTCCATGAAGAAAAGCACTTTTAATGTCCATTTGATGAAGCTCCCATCCAAAATGAGCAGCAAGAGAAAGGATCAATTGAACATAATTCATCTTTGCAACAGGAGAAAAGGTCTTAGTGTAGTCAATGCCTTCTTACTGAGAGAATCCCTTGGAAACCAAAGGAACCTTGTGTCATTCAACAACATCGTCATAGGTAAACTTTGTCTTATAGACCCGTTGACACTTTACAACATATTTTCCTTGTGGTCAATGAAAAAGGTACCATGTATGATTCTTCTTCAAGGATTTGATTTCATCAATCGTAGAATTCTCCCATTCTAGCACACCCTGAACATCAACATACATATTAGGATCACAACTGTAAAGAACATATGCCATCATGGAAACATTGGCACACTATTTCTGACAGCGAGTTTGCCAACTAATACTAGCATCACCAACATCTGATCTAGCATCTTCAATCGTCTTAACATCCCACCAAGTTAATCAAATCGATGATGATTCAGGTCGGTTATCCTCAGTCATGTGGGATAGGGAAGTCAGACTTCCAACTTCAGATGTCATTGTAGACTGACTACCAGTCGAATCAAAAGCATAACTCATTTTTCTGGGCATTACTCTAATTACAGGCACAATTGATCCAGATTATTCAAGAATTTAAAATAGATAACAGTTCAATGGACCATAGGTGGAATTCAATATATTATTACTTGAAATTGTCTCATCGAAGATCACACTTTTGCTTAATATGATCTGTTGTTTGACAAGATCAAATAGTATGCAGTATTTTAACTCATCAGAGTAGCCCATCAAGATGAAAGAATGACTCTTTGCATCCAACTTCTCTCTATAGTTATCACTGATATGTTCCCAATGAACACATCCAAAGGTTCTGAGATGTCCAAAAGAGGGTTTTCATCCATTCCACTTCTTAATAGGAGTCATGTTAGTGACTGCTCTGTTCATAATGACATTTAGGAGATAATTGGAGCAATAAACAGCTTCTTCCCAAAACTTTGTCCGAAGACTTTTGGTCTCCACTAGGCACTTGGCCATTTCTACTAAAGTCCGATTCTTCCTCTCCGTGATGCTATTCTGCTAAGGGGTGTGAGGGACATATCTCTGCAAGAGATATTCTTCAAATTTTCGGCTTGCATATTCACCACTATTACTTGATCTCAAACATTTAATGGGTGGACCACCTTGTTTCTTAGCCAATGCTCTAAATTCCTTGAATATTTCGAGGACTTGACTCTTATTTTTCAAGAAATATGCCCTTGTAAATATAGATAAATCATCAATAAAGGTCAAAATATATTTCACACTTGCTAAGGACGGTTTGTTCATGCCGCAGAGATCATTATGAACAAGCTCTAGTTGATTATGTGCTCGCCATGCTTTCCCCAAATCAAAGGGTTTCTAATGATTCTTTCCAAGCATACATCCTATGCAAAATCCATCAGGCGAAACAGTCTCTCAGAGACTAGTAGACATAATTTGAGTTACCATCATCTTCAAGCTTCGAAAGTTTAGATGTCCAAGTCATTCATGTCAAATTCAACTTTTGTTGTCGATGTGAGAGATGAGTGCAATCGGTCCAATCGTCTAAGAAAAATTCATAGGAGGATCATAAAACTTATAAATTCCATCTTTGAGATCCAAATACCCTAAAGCAACAGTTCCCCCCCAAGTCTCAAATACTTTACGATAAAGCGAAACAACCAAAACTCAAAAGTCTTATTTGCATTTGTCAATTGAGCAACATATGACAAATTTGCACTCAAAATAGGTATGGTATAGACGTTGGATATGAGACCATGTTGACATTCAACATAACCATTTCTAGCAACAATGAGAGCACAATCATCAACAACATATACCTTTTGTTCAAGAGATCCACTTAAGGATTAGAACAGAGAAGCATCCTTGGCACATATGATTATTACATCTAGAGTGGAATATCCATTCGATCTGATTAGTGCATGCATGTAATGCATGGAAAGTGCTAAGAGAGAAGGTATAATTTTCAACAGGTTGATTGGTCGACTATTTAGTTGATGCACTATCCCCAAGGTGATTGACCTTACCTTCTAAATCTTTCATCTTCTTCCAGAAATTCTTCTCGGCATGTCCTACCTTAGCACAATACTGACATGTCTTCTTCAATTGATCCTTCTTTGTTGATGATGACTCTTCAATATTCCCCTTAGTAAGTTGGCTGAGACATTCTGGTCGGTGATCTTGTCAACTAGGTTCTTTAATTTTTGGCTTGACCTTTCTTTTCAACAAGTGAGCTTGGTGCTTGCTACCAAGCTTCCCTTCTTTAAGCAAATTTTGTTGGTCCTTGATCAATAAATCACAGAAAGTATCAAAGGAAAATTGCATACCATCTTGTTTCCATGACATCCAATTGGCATGAAAGGAGGAACACAAGACATCATAAGGTATCTTAAAATTCATCAAAACCACCTCAATGATTTGTCCATCCTTCTTTGGAAAATCCTTAGCACATTCGCCAAATTTCAGCCGTGTCTCCTTGATGTGAGCCAAATAGTACTCAATCAAATTGAAGGAAAGAGATTCCAAAGAGATCAACTCTTTCTCTATTTGCATAACTTCACCTTCATTTATCTTGTCGAATAGATTGTTTAGCTTATTCCATATGACATGAGGACAGTTGATCCCACTTAATGAAAGCGAATCTCTTTCAAAATGTAGGTCATGATAACACTCACATCTTTGTCCTTTTTAACATCAATGGTAAACTTAGCATTAGCCTTTTTTGGGTCCATGTTAGTATTATTCATGAAATTCCACAGTCCCTTACTCTTCAACAAGGTCTCCATATCTGTCACCTAGGTTACATAATTGTGTCCATTCAAAACAACAGGTTCTATCTTGGAAGTCACCCTTCTGATCAAATAAATCTGATCAAAATTCAGAAGAGGTATGAGTCATCAAATCTTCATCCCAAAGTCGATCAACCCTAGATCCGACTCAACATGATTTGTAGACATCAGGTCTAGGTCAAAACGAATAGCTCAGATGCCATGTTGGGAAACCTATTAGCCTTGAACCATAAAATAAAAGAGATAAAACAAAATGAAACAATATTCCAAGAAGAGAGGTGGTGTCTAAAGACATCGTTGCAACACTTAAGCACAAATCATTATGATAAGAACATCACAATGCATACTGAGTATGGAATACATCTTGAAAATCATATATAACACAACCCATAGGGTTGTCCTTTTACAACTTCCAGATCTAACAAACTCCCTGAGAGTGCAGAAGACATGGTCCAAAAATAGGGGTCGTTGGTCCTAACCATTTCCATAAAATCCGCAACGCCCCAAAGTTTAGTTAGTTGTTGTAATCATGGCGACCACGATTTTTCCAACCATATAGTCATTTATTCAACCATCTGTACAATCTCTCTACCAACTTGCCTAGTCAGGGCTCTAGTCGACTGCTCCACTAGTCGCTTGTCGTTTAACGACTGATTATCTCTAGAAGATCCGGAGGTTTGATGAACCATCAATACCTTAGGTTCCAACAATTTAAGATGTAGAAAATTGTGTTTCTTATTGTGAAGAAGGATGCTTAGTACACATTTTGCATCTTTTCCAACCATCCTTGTTCTAACAAAACATTGAGAAATCAATTCGATGTCTAAGTAATGAAATTGATTGTCAAATATTGCTAGCTCATTCAGTTAAGGTGTGGGTCTCGTCAGTAGGGCGACCAAGGTTCAATTCCCCTTAGGGATGAACTAGTTTGGAGGAGTTGACACCCAAAATCCAACCAGTTGAGGGTTGGTGTGGCCTAGGCCAAGTTCGATCCCCGATGATTTTGATGGCTTAGATTCCCTTGGGTCATGGTTTCTTAGAACAAATGCCACGGCGACAAGTGAGGGAGATTCTAGCAAATAAAAGGGAAAAAATGAAATCGATTCAATGGCTAAATAATTTTGTGGAAAAATAATTTTCTTTTCTATTACAATTTTGTTGAAAAAGTATCAAATTTCTATAGCTTTTGTCTTATAACAATAGTTGTTAACAATTGTGGTGATATTGCCACCTCATAACTCTTGTTATAAAAAATTGAACAATAATTTTTAGATGATTATTATAAAAATTGAAATTAAAAAGTACACATTGATTCTTAGAATATTATCAAATATTAAAAGTAATATCTAACGGACACAAAAGCATTTGGAAAATTGTATGCTATCTATTACATTTTGAAATATGAAATATCCTATATTGATTGAGGGGCGTTCTAAAATGGATGTTGTTTAAGCATTTGGCAATATCATGTTGCATTCTTAATTATAACGTTTAACATCTACTTTTGCAATAACTTATTTATAACATCAATTTGAAATTTTGTAACCTTGCTCCTTCCTTTATGGTTAGATTTTACAAGACTAGAAGGTATAACATTTTCAGTTTATTGTTATATGTTCACAAATACTCAAATGCATATGTATCACTATCTATTTTGTGAACATAAATGATTTATGCTCTATATTAAAGGGTGCTACGACAGAGATGAATAGTTAGATAATAAAAAATGTGAAGGAGTGATAGTAGTTCCAAAAATATTATGCTCATGTCAAGCTAATGCATCTTATCCTATAAAATTTAAATTTTATATATTGATTTCAATTAATAAAATAAGGTTTTAACTTTTATTCGTAGTGTATGTCCCAATAAGTATTCTACAACCAACAAACATTTACGAAACATTGTAAAAAAATTAAGAGAAGACAAACATGCTTACCTCATCATCTTGGGGGCTTGGTTAGATATGTCTACTTCCATCTATCCACCTCCATGTCATCTTAGAGCTGGTATCTTGTTTCCTCTTCAGCTTGTGCCATTGAAAGGGATCCCACTGAGAGATGATTTGAAATAGCAAAGGAGTAGCCTTTACTAAACTCTTGAATCTTTACTCTCAACCTAGCGCATTCCTCTTCAACATTTTTCTTTTCTACTAGAATAGAATGCTCATTGTTATTGCATTCGGGGAAGCATGTAGATGCTTAAGTTCATGGATATTGGCCATGACTAAAAAAATAAGGCATTATTGCCTTTGATAACGCCTTTCTGGCATTGCATGAAGCTCCTTAACTCCTAATGTATTGGTGACAAGTAGGGTGGTTATCATCCATACTATAAACTACAATATCCCTCCCCCGAGTCAAGGCAAGTAGTAATACCTATAATTGATAGCTAAGGAACTGGAACCCCAATAGAAAAGGGGCCTAAGAATTTAGGAAAGCCTATACACCACTCAAATTATGAAAGAAAAGCCAATTTTCACATTACTAACTACAAATTATACAAAGAGAGACAACTTGTAGTTTCCCAAGGAAGTCAACTAGGTTAGACCCTTGAACCACAACATTCAACAATCAATACTTGTAAGGATAGAAGCACAAAAACAAGGAGCATTCGAACATGAAGCCCACTAACTTGGACATATGAGAAAAAGATTGAAACCATGCAAGATTAACCACCGGAAACCACATGTAGCACGAATTGTGGAATAAAATCCTAAATAACCAATGCATGTAATGATAAAGACACCAAAATGAGGAGTAATCGAGCCTAAAAACCATTGACATGGAGAGGTGTGCATCTTGAAACCAAGCAAGTTTAACCACAAATGACCACACTCGAGCTTGATCTTGGGCTAAACTCCCAATTAAATCTGTCACTTAGTAATTTGAGTTTACTATAGCCTAGATCATGTGTGAAGGTTGGGCTATCGTAAATGCATCAACATCATCCCTCAATCTCTTATGAGCATTAAAGCTGATGCAACGTCACCCTCCCATGGATTAACTCATATGCATGAGGTTTAAATGAGAATCCATGATATTTAATGAGAATTAGGGGATGGGGTTGAAGTTTAACACCTATTTGTTTTTTAATATACCTTCATCCAGCCTATTATCTAAGTTGGCAAGATGATCAACATTGGATTTGAGAGAATGTAAAATGTGGTGAAAGTAAACATCCTCAATACCTTGACGATTTGTGTTAGGGATCTATCCTTGGGAGAAGAAGTGAAGTACATATGTTATATGGTCATAGAAGAGTTTCCAAACATCACTAATCTCCTTATTCTTGATGAAGAGGAAACCTTGATTCCCTTTAGGAATCCATATTCCTTTGCTTGGTTATTGAATATTTTTTCGAAACCCCATGGATAATTGCTTTGTTGAATTCCTTTGAGATCGATTAGGAGGGGCCACCCCTACATGTGAAGCTTTATCTTATGAAGATTAGTTAAAATGAGTTCTCATTCTCATTTGGATGGTAAAAAATGGAAATTTTATTGTTATACTTAAAAAAAAATAAAAATTTCAAATAAAAACCTACATGTTGATTCAACATTTCCTATATATACTTCCTTTATTTTCTCATTATGTTGATGAACTTTAAGAATTTTAATATTAGACCTTTAACATAAATAAGTAATTAAATAAAATATAATTATATATTAATTTACTTTCAATGTAAAGCTTTTATTAACCCCATAAGTATTTACTTCCTTTAATGCAGAAAAAGGACAAATTGATTGCTCAAGCAAAGTAATATTCGAGAGATGAAGCAATGATCATAAACACATGCTATCACAAGGAAGAATTGAGTGTTGTTTTTGTCAAATTATCTAATTCCAAGTGTATTCATTCAACTTGGGTAGCAATAAAGGTGGCAAGCCCTTTGGGTTCCTTGTGTTCGAGTTCTTAAATGCACTCAAGATTTCTTTGACTGCATTTAATGTCAAAGATGAAATGTTGGAGTGTTTTGGACCTTGATAAGGTTTGTTTAGATAACCTTTTTTAGATAGGTTTGTTTAGATAACTTATACAAACGTGTAGGCCCTTTCAACATAACGTGTAGGTTCTATTTATGAAGGAACCACATTATTCGTATTAAAATGGGTAAGGGTAAGGGTAAGGGGACAACATTGAAGAGAAGCTCTTAGTAGTTGGTTGTTTCCTATGATTTGTGAGGGGTTTTATTACTCTTTTCACCTTTGGAGACTCTCAAGTTATCACTAATTGGATTGATCGAAAGTCTAAAGTTGATGTTATGATCATGCTGGAACCTTGGCTTAAGGATGTGGAATGCTTAATGGACTCTTTCGCACAAATTTGTTGTAAGCATATCTATAGTGAAGCAAATATGGAGGCAGATCGATTATCCAAAGAAGCTATTAGCCCTATGGATGAGTATCTACATTTTGTTAAAGTTCCGGACAACATTGTTGTCGATCATGGTTCTGTGTGGGCTGTATGATAGATGTGGACCTATATTTTTTGTTTTTGCATTGTAATTAGTCAATCAAGGATTTGTTGTTGTGGCATATGCTCGGATACTTTTGCCATCGGTTATGGCTTCATTATCTCCAGACTATGTGTTTTTGATCAACTTGCCAACCACTGTTTTTGATCAACTTGACAACCACTTTAACTTTGATTTTCCCACAAACGATATATACTTTTAATTAAATCCAAATATAACACTATTACTTTTTCGTACTAATTAAAAGTTTTCGCTACCTTTCTCTTCGTTTCAACTATCAATGTTTATAGAAATTGAGATTAACAATTTTATTATTAATAATAAATAATAAGTATTAAATGTACATGTTTTCACCAATATTTGCAGTTACAAATACTTGGTATATGTAAGTGATATCCACTCGTGTCAAATGTTAAAGAACAATTTAACATGGCTAAAAATTCTATGTCATCTTGTGTGCTCATCTCATCCAATTAAAATAAAGTTAAGTATTTTTTATAACTTACATTAATTACAAAGGGTCACAACTATCATATAATCCAATTAAAATAACATTAAAAATATTTTGAGGTTTACTCTCTTTCCAAAATAAGTTCATATAATCCAATTAAAATAACATTAAAAATCTTTTGAGGTTTAATCTCTTTCCAAAATAAGTACGATTTTCTTCTAGATCCAAGTTCCAACTACACAACAATGAAAAAAACTCCCAAAATACTGAGAATCTTGGTACCCATATAATCCAAAATGGACTCTTATCTCTACAAAGTTACAAACTCCCAAAATACTGAGAATCTTGGTACCCATATAATCCAAAATGGAATCTCCACGCCATTGGTGTGATCCGTGATCGTTGAAACCACAACATCAACGACTACACTATTATTACTGTAGCAACGTAAGTAGCAGGTAATGGGAGGCGACGCAATGAAAAGTAAAAATGGTCGCGTTCAACAAGTCCAGGCGACCCGCGTCCCGCTGCCCCGCCGCGTATTGACATGTTGCAATTGTTTCAAAATTCAAAGTTAGTGTACGGCTACCCATCTGGATTATAGTATTGCCAAGTTGCCAACCCAAATAAAGAAAATGAGGAGCAGACCGGGTCGGGGTTTCTGTATAAATAGAGCAACCATCCCCTTCACTTATTTGAACAAACAAATCAAATTTTCATAGTGAGGAGGGAGTCTTCAGAAATTATTGGTAATGGCGAGTACTGGTGGTGAAAAATGGGTAATGGCGCTCGTGCTAGTGCTGCTACTGGTGGGCGTTAGTGTTAACGCTCAAAACTGTGGCTGTGCCAGCGGGCTGTGTTGCAGCAAGTATGGATACTGCGGGACGACCTCTGCTTACTGCGGCAATGGCTGCCAGAGCGGTCCCTGCTCCAGTTCCGGCGGAGGGTCTCCAAGTGGCCGAGGCGGAAGCGTTGGCACCATAATTACGCAGAGTATCTTCAATGGTCTTGCGGGCGGAGCGGCCAGCTCCTGCGAAGGCAAGGGATTCTATACTTACAATGCTTTCATCGCAGCGGCGAATGCCTATTCTGGATTTGGCACAACCGGAGCCAACGACGTCCAGAAGAGAGAACTCGCAGCCTTTTTCGCGAATGTAATGCACGAAACTGGAGGTATATATTTTGTTCTTTCTGTTAAACAATAAGTTATTAATTCCTAGATATTCAGCTCTGTTATTTGTTATTTACCTCATACTCTATTTATGATTTCTCTGTTTAATTTGTTTGTCACGTCAGGTCTCTGCTACATCAACGAGAGAAACCCTCCAATAATCTACTGTCAGAGTTCAAGCACATGGCCGTGTGCGAGTGGGAAGAGCTACCATGGACGTGGGCCTCTCCAGTTGAGCTGGTACGTATTGATCGATGGGTCGTAAAACTCTACACTTACTATAACAGTTCTCGTGATCTCATATCTGTAATGGCGAAAGAGGCAAAGACTGACAGTTGGATTGTTACAGGAATTACAACTATGGAGCAGCGGGGCAAAGCATTGGGTTCGACGGGCTGAACAACCCAGAGAAGGTCGGGCAAGACGCCACCATCTCGTTCAAGACGGCCGTGTGGTTCTGGATGAAAAACAGCAACTGCCACTCCGCCATAACCGGAGGGCAGGGCTTCGGTGCGACAATCAAAGCCATCAACGGCATGGAATGCAACGGTGGGAACAGTGGCGAAGTAAGTAGCAGAGTTAACTACTACAACAAAATCTGTAGCCAGTTGGGTGTCGATCCCGGAGCCAATGTATCCTGCTAAATCTCTGTTGCTGCCAAATATATCAATAAGATGTCAATGATATCCATGGCTATCCAGTAAATAAAAAATGCACTGCGCCTCTTGTGGCGTGCATGTGCATGTGGAATCTCTCATAATAAAATTCATCTGAAGTGAATAGTTTCAAATATATCATTCATATTCTTAAATACTTGCATTTTAATATGATCTTTTTTCATTTGGATTTCGAAAACATGGTTGAGATTCCTAATTTCTCCCTTCTTTGAAATCCATAAGCAAAATTAGGTGTCTTTTTCGGTCAATATTGTTTTGTCTCCTCTTTGGTCAAGCTGGGAGGAGGAATGGATTTCGATTTTTAATAAAAAAACTCTCACCAATTCAACCAACTAAACTAATAGCAAAGTTACGACTCATAATATTAAACTAATAGCAAAGATGCGACTCATAATATTAAAAATCAGCAAAGTATAACAATTTGAGTATATACCTTTTCATATAAGCCTCAAGGCATACGTAAACTTGTAGAGTAGCATACATTTAATAAGCTTATTGACTTGCATACACATATTTACAAGTTTCAACAAGTAAAAAGAGGTTTAAGGGGTAAAATGAGGTTTATTATAAAGAAGGGTAATCTTGTTTCTACTTGATTTCATATAAAATAAAATTATTTCTTTTCAACGTCGTAATGACACAGAGTCACCAATGTGAAGTGAGTTTTTTGTGAATTAAAAACGAGAGCCAGTGATATTGTCAATATGTTGATTTCAACATTCCCCTTACCTTGTAATAATTGAATGATTTCTCATGTTTTCCTAGAATGGTTGTACAGTTGTGAGCTACTTGTTTTAAGCAATAAAGCCAGGGAGCTAGGATAAATCTTTTTTGTGAATTAAAAACGAGAGCCAGTGATATTGTCAATATGTTGATTTCAGCATTCCCCTTATCCTGTAATTGAATGATTTCTCATGTTGTCCTACAATGGTTCTACAGTTGTGAGCTACTTGTTTTAAGCAATAAAGCCAGGCGGCTAGGAAAAATCTCTAGTGCTAGTGGTCACTAGCTCAAGTGGAATTGAAAACTACTTTTTTTAGTTAGTCTAGATAAGGTTTCATCAAAGTAATACAAATACATCAAAATATTTGTTTACTTCTATGAATTTTTTTTCTCAATTTCATTGATTTCTATCTTGGTTCCTAGTTGTTTTATTTATTTTTGCCTCTGTAAATTTTGTTCTTGGCTTCATTGATAGCAAACTTTGCTCCCGGTTGACCAACACATTTGCATACCTATTGCATGTCATCCTCGTCTGCATATATTATTGTTTCTTTCTTAGTCTAACCAATCTTGTATTAGGATATTCCTATACTCCATCCTAGTTCTACCAGCATTTCAGTTATTTTCATTATCAGTCTTGCATGCATTTCTACATGCAGCATGCATACAATTGCATGCATCCCAATCATCAGTCCCAACACCTAGCCCTCAGTTAGCTAGCCCTGGGAGCTTCTCTCAGATTAGTTTTAGCCCTCCTAGACAGGGAGGCACCCACTTCTCACCCACCACTTGAGAAGGGCGCCCTTTCTCACCTACCACTCCAGTTTCACTTCAGTTAGTTGAGTTATCATTAGCTCTCTCCTTGATTTAAGGATAGACTGACTCTCAACTGACTGTATCACTCCGATGGACCTCTAATGAGACTAGACTGCCCATTTTGACTCCAAATAGCTCCTCATGTGCCCTCCACTGAGCCTCTTTCATTCAGTTAGTGCTTCCATGTGCTAGTTACACCTACCACACTCAGTCAGACTCAGTCTGACTGATGGTTGACAGTTACTTGTGCATTGATGACTCCACCTATGATGAGATAGACTTCTAGTTGTGCTTTGATGACACTCCACTGATTTTGGATCTATCCATGCAGGATAATTCGAATCACACCTAGTGTATTCGAATCCTGAGCATTGTATAATTATTGTTTTACTATTCAGATTAATGTAACATGTGTAATTATTCTGCCTCTATCTGAGCTCCTTTGGATCTATGTTCTACTGCTCTATTCTTATTCTATTATTCCTAAATTATTTCATTGTGAGGTTTACATCATCTCTTGGATCTACTGTGAACATTTTCACATGGTATCATAGCCACTTGAGAGTATATTCTACCTCCATTCTTGAGATTTTTTTGTAGGTATTTTGAAGTTCCAATAGTTGCAGCAGTAGTATCAGTAGTTTCACCTTTGCACTCGTTCCAGCAGTCAAGATGAGCAATTCGAATGCTCCTTCCTCTCCTATGATCCTCACTACCTTCAATTACTTTGAATGGAAGCTTGAGATGAAATTACACTTGTGTACCAAACAACTATCCAAATTGATATTTGAAAAAGATCCCATACCACATGCAGCTGTGGAGAAAACCAAGCATCTAAATAAAATGGATGTATTCTTTGGATTCATATGTCTTCATATGTCTAAAGATCTATTTTTTCATGTTGAAGGATTGAAGTCTCCAAATGAGTTATTGACAAAATTGGAGAGTGTTTTTGGCAAACAAGATGGGCTAAGAGGCCACATTCTCGAAAATGAATTGGTTTCCCTACAACCTAGCAATTTTGAGAGCATTCAAGAATTCTTCTCAAAATTTAAGAACTTGGTTTTGCAATGCAAGCATTGTGGCATCACTAAAACTGATGAACAATTGGTGCTCTCCATTCTGAGCAAACTAGGATCTCAGTTTTCAGTCTTTGTATCTACCTTCCATTCTGGATGAATGTCAATCCCTGGATGGAAGTTTCCAACCTTAGAAGTCTTCACTGAAGCTCTCATTCAAGAAGAGGACAAATTGATTCAAATGGGTGCCATCAAGGCCTCCAAAGATCAAGCTCTTCTAGCTGGAGGAGCGAGTGGAACGAATGTGAAAGGGAGGAAAAAAGACAAGGATAAGAAGCCATCTAAATACAAGCTGAATGATAAGTCAAGTCCATCAAAAGGAGCCTCTAGCTCCAAGAAGGAAAAACATAAGAGATCTACATATCCCTACTGCAAGAGAGGAAACCATCCCGAGAAAGCTTGCATGCACAAGAAAATAGACCTACTAACCAAGCTTCTTGAACAGAACAAAATTGCTATTCCAAAAGATGCAAAGATGTCTGATTCTAGAAGTGGATCTGATGGTCATGAGGATTGCCATGCATTGATGGTTGGTTTTTCAAAATCAAAGGCTCTCCTCATAGATTCTGGAGCCTCCAACCACATGGTTTCCTCTGAAGAATCATTTTCTTCTTTGGATCTCAAAGATGGGCCTACTATTCACATGGGAGACAACTCTCAAATCTCTGCCAAAGGATTGGGTACAGTACATATGGAGCATGGAAAGTTCAAGAATGTTCTATTCGTTCCCTCCTTGACATCAAATTTGATGTCTGTATATCAGATGACTCACACCGAATCATCTAAGAAGGTGACTTTTGGTCCCGACACAGTTGAGATCATAGAAATCTCTACTGGGAAGACTATAGCGAAAGGGTTTGCAAATCATGCCTCCAAGGCATATGAGTTCTCTCATTTTCTACCCTTCTCTCTTCCTACTCCTTCGGAATTTGATGAAGATTCAAGTGACTCTTCTTATGATGAAGATGAAGATCTTGATGTTGAGATCAAATTTCAAGAACATTCAGATTCAGATCCAGAACCAACACATGTTCTCATTCTAGAGACAAGGCCAACATGGGCTCACACAGCCCTTACAGCTATTGAGAACACAGTTGAGGATCCATATGCTCACAGAACTACCATATTTCAGCACCATGCCAACCTTGCATTATGCCATCTACATCTCCATGATAGATGCAGCATGATGGTGGGGTCACTCTTCCATCCCTTGGGAAGACTCATCATGATCCATTCGTTCCAGTTACAGAAAGAATTCCTGAAAGACTTGCTTCGTCCAATACATCCTCTACACAGTGGGAGGCACATCAGAAGACTAGATCCAGATCTAGCACCTTCTTTGGCATCCTACAGAGGAACAACTTACCAAGTTTTTTGCAAAAATTTTCACTGATGAAAGCTTCTTTCTTTTCTACTTAGTATGATGGTTCTTTGAGTTATTTTACTATTCTTTTGAGGGGGGGTATTTTTCCCATGAAGTTTTCCCCTTTTCCTCGGTTTATGGACAGTTCTTTATTTTTCTATCATTTATTTTGATTGTATGGGTGACCTTTGGTCCTACTTACCAGGGCCCAGGATGGATTAAGGGGGGGTGTTAGGATATTCCTATACTCCATCCTAGTCCTACCAACATTTCAGTTATTTTCATTATTAGTCTTGCATGCATTTCTGCATGCAGCGTGCATGCAATTGCATGCATCCCAGTCATCAGTCCCAGCACCTAGCCCTTAGTTAGCTAGCCTCGGGAGCTTTTCAAAAATCAGTTTTATCCCTTCTAGACAGGGAGGCGCCCACTTCTCACCCACCACTTGAGAAGGGCACCCTTTCTCACCTACCAATCTAGTTGCACTTCAGTTAGTTGATTTATCCTTAGTTCTCTCCTCGATTTAAGGATAGACTGACTCTCAACTGACTGTATCACTCCGATGGACCTCTGATGAGACTAGACTGCCCATTCTGACTCCAGATAGCTCCTCATGCACCCTCCATTGAGCCTCCTTCATTCAGTTAGTGCCTCCATGTGCCAGTTACACCTACCACACTCAGTTAGACTCAGTTTGACTGATGGTTGAGAGTTACTTGTGCATTGATGACTCCACCGAAGATGAGATAGAATTCTAGTTGTGATTTGATGACACTCCACTAATTTTGGATCTATCCATGCAGGCTAATTCGAATCACACCTAGCGTATTCGAATCCTGAGCATTGTATAATTACTATTTTACTATTCAGATTAATGTAACATGTGTAATTATTCTTCCTCTATCTGAGCTGCTTTGGATCTATGTTCTACTGCTCTATTCTTCTTCTATTATTCCTAAATTCTTTCATTGTGAGGTTTACATCATCTCTTGGATCTATTGTGAGCATTTTCACATCTTGAGCTTGGCCTTACTCTAGAAAGAACAAGATGGGCACACAACTTCATGAGAAAGCATCTAAATCCATAGATAATATTTGTTCTTTCTATTTAACATAGCTAGATATTCATCTACGGAGACAAATAATCATAAGTATCATTAACAGGATAGGATAGGTGTCGTTATTATGTGTGGTCCTAGTTTTCAAGCCTTTACTTCTAAGGCACCTATGTGCAAAATTTTGAACAAGATTGTTGACGATGTGAAAAAAGATCTTCATGAACACAATGATTCCCACAAAAAGACATATATCATAATTTGTACATGATGGATGGATTTATAGAAAGAATAAAACCATTATAAATTTCTTTATTTCTTGTTCGGAGGCATGATATATATTAATATGTAGATACAGATACCCATATTAAAAACACCTCATCATCCTATGATCTATATGAAATGGTTTTTTTAGAGATGAGGGTGGAGAACATTGTTTAAACATTCACAGATAGTGCTTATATTTATGCGATAACTAGTATATTAGTCATGGGAAATTGACACACCTTTTTCTAGACTCATGTGTATCCCATTGTTTGGAACTAATAAAAAAGGACATGATAAAACTAAATTGGTTAAATATCTCATGGACAAGTTACAGTATGTAACATAATACATGTTAATTTGTTTCCAAGAATGGATTGGCATGGGATGAGGATGATTGGAAATGGATTAGCATAGCATGGCCAATATGAGATCAAATTAAGAAATAAAAAGAGAGATACAAAACACTAGCATGGATAATGTTTCTAGTGTGAGTAGATGAGACCCACGTGCATGTAGTGAGTGTAAGCTCTCATGTGAAGTCATTTTGCTACAAAAAAAATTGTATGAATGTAATAACATACCTCTAAAACTATATCAGTTATGGCAAGGATTACAACTTCAAATGCAATATTTTTTGTAATGTCAAATTCCCTATGGGGCTCGCTAGAAGTTGCTTCCCCTTTTTATTGTAATGAGAACACACACTTGTTGCTAAACTAAAAGCATGTGTACACTTCTATGAATATCCATACATTTCTTTTCAAATGTAGGGGATCGTATAGAGTCCCTATCTATTTAAACCATTTAAGGAAGACGTGAACATAGTTCTATATATTTTTTTCTTTGTAATAACATATGTTATTAAGAAAATTCATCACTGATATAATCTTATTGTGATATGTAGGAAAATACACATTTCATATTTTTTAATTTGTTGTTGTGTTGTTGTCCATTTGAAAAATATCTCTCCACCTTCTTTAGTCAACCGATTCATTGGCCAAGCTATGTGGTTGAATCCCAACACAAATTTGATATAGAAATTTGCTAAGCCAAGTAAACTCCTTAGTTCATGAATCTTAGTTGGAGCAGGCCATTCCCTAATGACTTTTATCTTTTATGGGTCGACTTGAATGTCTACGGATTCGATCGTATAGCCCAAGTATTTGATACTCTTCATAAAAAAATATCACTTCTCCAAGTTCAAGTAGAGTTTGTGTTATCTGAGAGTGTTAAGTAATTGTTTAAGCTGCTACAAGTGCACATCCCACAATATGCTAAAAATTAGGATGTCATCTAGATAAACAATGATACATTTTCCATTCAAATAGACCTTCTCTAGTTTTGAAAGCAGTCTTCGATGCATATGAGGACTCTATGGGAATTTTTTGGTGAGTGAAGATTTGTCAATCAAGTCTTGAATTTGTTGGCGGATTTCATCATCCTCTAGAATAGAACTTCTGTAAACATATGAAATGGATAATGAAGAATTAGGAACAATATCAATGGAGTGTTTTACCTGGAAATGTAGTGGTACTATGGCTAGATATTTTAACACATATTTTTATTCTTCAAGTACTCTATCAACTTGTTATTTCCGTCGAGAGTTGTGTTCAGTGAAGAGTTGACTAGTTGTTGTGATCCTCTTGGCACATTGAGGTTTGATCATCAACAAAATGAATTTCTAAGCATGGTTGATCAAATTTTTCGCTTCTTTTGATGAAACCATTATGAATTTTAGCATGGGTTGACATTCAGGAATGCCATACCATTGATTCTAGATTTTGATCATCATTTTTTGTGGTTTGGACTGATAATTTCCATGTCTTTCCCATAATTAGGGTTTCACGAACAACACATCAATTATTGAGAGTGGCACTATATCACATAACACCTCATCCTGAAAAGGCTTGATGAAGTAGGATTTTTGCACTATCGACTGATCCTGAGTTTATGTTCGTCCTTCAATGAACCGATGTTGTACGGTTGTGAATGTGGAGTAGTAACAAGACCCAATTTCTTCACAGTATCTTTAGAGATAAAGTTCTTTTGACTACCATTTCCCACAATCATATGCAATGGAATATTCTATACCCATATCTGTGTATGGAATAGTCATTATCTTTCCTCTTTGTTGACGATGGTCGAGTTTGTGAGAGATGTCAATGTTGATTCCAATAGAGTCAAGTATTCTAGATCTGATTCCATAATGTCCTTGTTGGTTGAGCCTAAGTTGGAGGTAGACATCTGTGTCAAGAATGTATTCCAAGCTTTGCATTCATATGCATCATGTTAAACTGAACTATGGTAATCACACCATTTCCTCAAATGGGTTTGTTTGTTGTTCTCTCCCTTGTCTTTCTTAGAAGGATTATTATCATGGTCTTGCTTCTGTGAATTAGTTGGAGTAGGCATTTTTGACTTGTTGGATTTAGTAGTCGACTAAGGTTTCTTTTTGTAAGTTACACTAGTAGGAAAATGGGTGGTAAATCACCAAGCAACCCAAAAAATGGTCACCATGTAAAATAAATGACTAAACCACCAAAAACATTGGTCACCACAATGTTTTTAAGTGAAATATGACCAAATTTCATCAATTTTGAGGGATTACAACTAAAAATGACTAAAATAAATGACTAATTTATTCATGGGATAAAACATATGACTAATTTAGTCATGGGATAAAAAATACAACTAGACAATCTAAGTTAATAATTATATAAGATGTCATAATTATCAAATATTTCCTTATACATCACACACAATTTAAGAGTGTCTATATAAATATAATATATGATTTTATAATTATATATAACATGTTTTTATATGTCTCTAGATATTTCAATGTTGTAATTGACATAATAAACCTAAGTAGTTTCCAATGACTAATTAGTTTGCATTAATGACCAGAATGAGAAGAATGCTCCATGATATTTAGCTTGTTCCATTTACTTTGTAGTATAGTGTTGATGCTCAACATTGACATGATTCCGAAGTGTCAAAACATGATGCCATAGGAAAACCTACTAAATTTTTTTGCAAGATCATTCCATCTATATTGTCACATCTAGTTCGATGTGCTTATCATGTCCATATCTTATTTCACCATTTTTTCTTTCATATTATCCCTTTGACAGATCTGCCAAGTTCCATCATGTACTACATTATCATAATGTGATTGAGTTGAGTCCTAGATATTTGTCATATTTACCTCTAGGCATCGTCATGTTGTGAAGTTGGTGTCATTATGTTCGGCTCGTCATAATAGTCGTGTTGATATTTTGTTTGAACAAAATCATTGTTGTTTGACCCTCTCAGCAGTCTATTAAAGTTTCGGCAAGTTTGTGTTTTTTGCGTCATGTTACCTAAAATTTGTCAATTTTACAACCTTCATTAATTCTCCATATGCACAGATTCGTCATGGTTATCCTCATGCCTAGGTTCAGAAAGTTCTAGATTCCCTCGTGGGTCCCTCCCTTGCAAAAAGTCACCAATATATATTAAATATATAATATGCTACTATATATATATATATATACATAGAGAGAGAGAGAGAGAGAGAGAGAGAGAGAGAGAGAGTTAATATATTAATATATTATATAATATAGAATATTGATATAATATAGTTATTATATATATATATATATATATATATATATATATATATATATATATATCATAAAGAGAGGGAAAATAAATAAAAAGAGGACAAAATAGAGAAAAGGGAAAATAAATGAAAAGAGGAAACTCAAATGGATCTACAAGAATTTCATCGCGAAGAGGAAGCTCAGGTGGAATAGTGATTGAATCCATGCTCGTTGGAATGGGATACCTACATAAAAGCTCAGAATAGTCATGTCGGACAATGAATTTGCCAACACGGTTTGATTCTTGCAGGTTGTATGGAGCTCTAGGGTTTGGGACTCTTTTCTTAATGATTGTTTGGGGCCTGGTGCAAGGTAATGATACCCAATTATGACATGTTAGTTGCAATGACATTCTGGAAAAACAGAAATATTATCATTGAAATCAATTATTAGAGGTACCTACAAAACTTTTTCTGATTAGGTGTAAAAAGATGAAACGTAGAAAAACGAATGATCTTCCAGAATATATAACTTTTATTTATGGAAAAGTGGTATAACCACCCCAAAATGTCATTATTCGAAGATTGGTATGTTTTTTTTTTCTAAAACATAATGCACATGTTTTTGTTGACCTGCCTATTTGCTATGTAAATTTTCAATTTATGAGAAAAAATTATGTAGAGGCGTAGGAAACAGACAAATATTTTGCGGAGCTATTTTTCCAAAATTTTAAAAGTTATTCTATATTTTTTTTAAATTACCGAAGTCAGTGAAGCCCTAAAAGGACATGGTCAAGTTTTAATCCACCATATCATGGTCTAAAAATAATCAAAATGCATTTTTTTTTTTAGGTTGTAGGTATTTTCGTGCTCTTAGGTGGGTTCTTTTCCATTTTCGAAATAGGTAAGCCAATCAAAAGTTATAGGCCAAATAAATGACCTATTGTTTTTACGAATTTGACATAAGTGCAGTTTAAAATGAATTAAAAATAGAGAGCAACAACAGATCTATTAAAAAATTATATATTTGGAATCTGCACACAGAGCTCGACAAGTGTGTGCAATTTCATCTGCAGTGCACTTGTGGAGCTTATGCAAAACTAGCTGTGAAAAATAGGAAGTCGCAGCGTTTGATGTTTTCTTCTATAAATCAGGGATAAATCAGACCGAGCCTAAAGGTGCAATCCGAAGCTAATTCCAATCCTGCAAGGGCGCCAAAAACAATTTGAATTCAAACACGCGTGCGCGCAACTACGCACACGTGAAAACACGTGCATGCGTGATTGAAAGCGCACACACGTAGGTGCGCGCATGCATTAAGAATAGCGCACATGCATCCTTGCGCGTACGCTCTATTGTATGCCTTTGTATGGTTTATTTAATTTCCTTTGTCAAGGGGATACATGAAGTTGATGAAGATGTGATGATGAAGAAGATGACGATGATGGAGATGTTGATGAGGAAGGGGGAGATGACAATGATGTTAAATATGTTGATGATGATGCTGATGATGACAAGATGATGGTGATGGTGATGATGATGATGATGACAATGGTGATGAAGATGACGATGAGGATGATGGTGATGATGATGAGATGATGGTGATGGTGATGATGATGATGGCAATGGTGATGAAGATGACGATGAGGATGATGGTGATGATGATGATAATGATGATGACGGTGATGAGGATGATGGTGACGAGTATGATGATCATGATGGTGATGAAGATGATGATTATCATGATGAATATGATGATGATGATGATGATGATGATGATCATCACCATTACCATCATCATCAACATCTTCATCATCATTTTCATCTCCCCCTTCCTCATCAACATCTCCACCATCGTCATCTTCTTCATCATCATCATCTTCATCACCATCCTCATCAACATCAACATCATCTCCATAATCATCATCATATTCTTCATCCTCATCACCATCATCATCATCATCTTCGTCATCATCATCATTGTCATCATCAACACCATCATCATCATCGTCCTTCTTCCTCATCTTCATCAACATCTAGGTCATCATCTTCATCATCAACGTCATCATCATCATCATCCTCATCATCAACATTGATGGCGATGATGATGAAGATGATGATGACGATGTTGATGATGAGTACGATGATCATCAACATCATCATCATGTTCATCATCGTACTCATATTCATCACCATTCACCATCATCATCATCATCATCTTCGTCATCACCCTCTTCCTCATCATCATCATCAACAACATCTTCGTCGTCATCATCATCATCATCATCAAATGATGATGATACGAAGATGATGATGATGATGACAAAGAAGATGGCGATGATGAGTATGATGAGGATGATGAAGATGACGATTATGATGATGAAGAGAATGATTATCGTGACCATGATCATATGATGATGATGATGATGGTGAGGATGATGAAGATGGCGATGATGATGATGATGAATATGATGATTTTGATGATGATGATCATATTCGTCATCATCATCATCATCTTCATCATCGTACTCATATTCATCATTATCATCATCATATCATCATCATCATCGTCATCCTCGTCCTCACAATGATGATGATGATGAAGATGATGATGATGATGATGGTGATGATGATGATCATGGTGATGATGATGATCATGTTGTTGTTGATGATGAATATGATGACGAATTCATCATGTTCTTCATCATCAACATCATCATCATCATCATCATCATCTCCATTAGTCATCATCATCATCATCATCATCATCATCATCATCATCATCATCATCATAAGGATGATGATGATGACGAGTATGATGAGGATGATGAATATGACTATTATGATGACTATCATCATCATATGATCATCATCTTCATCATCCGCATCCTCACAATGATGATGATGATGATGATGAGGAAGTTGATGATGATGATGTGCTGCATATTCCTCATCATCTTCATCATCATCATCATCACCGTCATCATCATCATCATCGTACTCATATTCATCATCATCCACCACCATCATCATCATCATAATCATTATCATCATCATATCATCATGATGAAGACGATGATGATGTGTTGCATATTCTTCATCATCTCCAACAACATTTCCGCCACCGTCATCATCATCATCATCATCATCATCATCATCATCATTGTCATCATCATCATCCTCATGCTTGTCCTCACAATTATGATGATGACGATGATGATGACGACGACGATGATGATCATGCTATGGATCATGTTGTGGATGATGATGATGTGTTGCATATTCGCCATCATCTTCATCATCAACATCATAATCATCATCATCATCATCACCATCATCTCCATTAGTCATCATCATCATCATCAACATCATCATCATCATCATCACCATCATCTCCATTAGTCATCATCATCATCATCATCATCATCAACATCATCATCATCATCATCTTCATCATCATCATCATCATCATGACGAAGATGATGATGATGATGATGATGATGATGATGAAGATGGTGATGATGATGATGACGATGAAGATGGTGATGATGATGATGATGATGAAGATGGTGATGATGATGATGATGACTACTGGAGATGATGATGATGTTGATGATGAATATGATGAAGAATATGCTGCACATCATCCTCATCCTCATCCTCCTCTTCATCATCATCTTCATGATGATGATGATGCTGATGAACATGGCTATGACGAGTATGATGAGGATGATGAAGATGTTGATTATGATTACGAAGACAATGATCATCGTGACCATGATCATATGATGATGATGGTGATGGTGAGGATGATGGATATGGTGATGATGATGACTAATGAAGATGATGCCGACGAATATGATGATTTTGATGATGATGATCATATTCGTCATCATCATCATCATCTTCATCATCATACTCATATTCATCATCATCCACCACCATCACCATCATCATCATCATCTCCATTAGTCATCATCTTCATCATCATCGTTGTCATCATCATCATCATCTTCATCATCATCATCATCCGCATGCTCTTCCTCACAATGATGATGACGACGACGATGATGAAGATGATGATGATGATCATGCTATGGATCATGTTGTGGATGATTATGAAGATGATGATGATGTGCTACATATTCATCATCATCTTCATCATCAACATGATCATCATCATCAATCATCATCATCATCATCTCCATTAGTCATCATCATCATCATTATCACCATCTTCATCATCATCATCATCATCACCATCTTCATCATCATCATGATCTTCATCACCATTGTCATCATCACCATCATCATCATCATCATCATCATCGTACTCATATTCATCATCGTACTCATATTCATCATCATCCACCACCATCATCATCATCATCATATCATCATCATTATCATCATCCTCGTCCTCACAATGATGATGATGATGAAGATGATGACGATGATGATGGTGATGATGATGATCATGTTGTTGATGATGATGAAGATGATGATGAGGATGAGGATGATGTGCTGCATATTCGTCATCATCTTCATCATCAAAATCATCATCAAAATCATCATCATAATCATCATCATCATCATCTCCATTAGTCTTCATCATCATCATCATCTTCGCCATGATCTTCATCATCATCATCATCAGATCATCATGATGAAAAACCTTATTTGATTGCAATTGTGATTCCACTTACAACAGATGAACACTATTCGTAAAATCTTCCATGATGAGGAGGCCCTCCATGACTACTTGATTAGATCCTTTACATCTCATCATCTTCATCCTACATTGAGACAAAAAATAGCAGGTTCCTTAGATTTTGATTAATACAGCAATGTAAAGAAGAGTGCTCTGCATATTACATGAATCCAAGCTTATACCTTCTGTGCTATGCTTTGCCAGCCTTCCATAGGGGTGGGAGTATCAAGACTGTTATCCTTCCCCATAAATTAACCGGGCAAATATTTCATAGCAAATAAAACTAACCATCAAAGTGCATTTTGTCACATCTGCATCGCCCTAAGAGAATAAAATCTGATGGTAATTATGAACAAATCTGACATACTGCGATCTCACAATAATCGCACCTCCGAGAAGTCTTTATACAACATTAATATATATCTACTATGTATTTAATTATTCTTGATGTAATACATATGTTTCTAACTGAAAATTAAAATAATGTTTTGAAATCAAAATACACAAATTTGTAAATATACCCTTAAACCCCCAAACACCTAGAAGCACTTAAATGCACTTAGGGATTATGGGTTAGAAGAGGTCCTAAAGGCCTTTATGGGGGAGGGGCTCTAGGCATAACCCGACATATTTATATCTGTTGGGAAATAAATACAATGAATGTTACCCATCAACCATTGCAACATTCAGCAAGGACGCGCACGCGCCTCTAGCGCGCATGCGCCAGAGGCACGCGCACGTCCCTGTTGAACATAAAATTTAGAAAATCACCTGCGTTCTTTCTCCCGCATTTTTTCCCTTATTCATCGCGTTCTATTCGTTGGTTTCACGCACAGTCCAATAAGCATTTTCATGGTAGATTGAATTCATACACCATTTGGATAAAATACACAATATTTGGGGCTCTATTTGGCTCTTTGTATTGAATACACACCTATTAGGCTCTATTTGGATCAATTGAGTGAATACACAACAGTTCGACTCTATTTGGCACCTTGGATTGAATTCTCGTGCTACTTGGATACACATGAAGTCTTCTTACATATAGTGGACACACCAAAAGAGCATTTGACATTTGAAGCAAAGAGCAATCATAATCCTTGAGGTATGGTGAAAATTTGATCTTGTTAAATGTAATTTCGTCTTCATTCACTTGTTTGAATGGCATCTATTTTGGTTTTTCCTCATGAATTGTATGATAGATCTATTTTAGTCTTCTTAATCTTCAACATAGACAATAAAAATATCCTACCAAAAAAAAGCTACAACATGCACCAAGCAATGCTTTCAACCTTTCATGAAAATAATAAAAAAAATTTACTTGCATCACCACCAATAACATTTCATAATCACATTCCTCCATCTAGTAGACAAACATTTGTTGAATTCCTCATGGTTTCACTACAACAACTCACACAAACACCTAAACAATTGAAAACTCTTAGTCTTTTGGGGCTATTTTCCCTCATCCATACCATGAAAATGAAGTGATATGAGCTTCTCCCTTGTAGGGAATTTGCTGGACTACTAACATCCCATACCACCATCCAATACCATCCTACTGTGTTCCTAGATGTGATGTTGTAACTTTATATGTAGGGCATTCCCAATAGATTTTAAGATTATATGAAAACATTATCACTAGATATTGTTGTACATAATCAATTGCTACATCGAGCTTTAATAATCATGCACATCGAGTTTTAATATCTTGTTTGTTGTTCATTCTTGCAGGGGTCATATTTTAATTTTTCCAAAAGCACATTGAATATGGGAAACAAACGTAATAATCAAATAAAGTCTAGAAGGACGCAGCTGCCCCCTAAAAAGGCCCATGAGATAAGAGAAAAGGCCAGGTTGTGCATGCAAAACCGTAGAAATCAAAATGTTAGTGCCTTAGATCCATCAACAAGCAATGACGAAGTGGTTGAAGTCAATCAAATATTGCCTGATGTTGAGTATGAAGGGATGGATGTTGAACAAGTTCTTAACTGGAAACCACCCCAAGAAGAGCACCCACCTGGCGAACACACTCCATTGCAGGACCAATTACTGAACGAAGGGCCACAACAAACCGTTGACGAGACTTGTACTTCCTTGTCGACTCCCTTGCCTCAGCTATCAAATAGACGACGAATAAATCCCAGACGTATTCATGTGGATGAAAGTTCATTTTCAGGACTTGAAGGTAATATGCCCAAACACACTATTGATTTCCATTGTAAGAAGATAATCAAAGATTTTTTTGAATCCAAAACCGATGCAACAAAATGTCAATTGTTTCTTGCTTTGTTAAAATCACATTGTCTAGCTCATGTTAGGAGAATTTTGTGCATAAAGGTAGTTAGAAGTTCAAATGCCAACAATCATGTTGTTAGCAATCTACAATCTGCATTTAATTTGATTGGAAAAACTTCTCGCACAAAAGATTTTAATGCGTCCCATCGTGTACTGTCAGAATTGATTGTAGACAAATCCACAAGGCAACGTCGCCTACCATCACACACATGTAAAATCTTTAAAGTAGATAGAAAGACTCTTCAAAAGTATTCTTCCATTAGAGAAAAACTTGAGACCCCAGGCCAAAAAGATTGTTGGGCCTTTGTTGGTAGGTTACCTCATTCAGACATGAAGCTCATTGATGCTGTTAAAGAACTAGTGCAAAAGTTTTAGCATGATAACAGTAGACCATCATCAAATCAAAGAGATGTTTTAAAGTTGAGAAAAGGTGTTAGGGGAGGTGAACCCCATGCCAAGCACTTCCTTGACACCACACAAACAGAACTCTATGAGAGGTTCAATAATGAGCACACACAATTGAACTTGGGCCAAAGGTCCTTCAAAAAATGCAAACCCTGGTATGTTAGAATTTGCATTGATCGCACTACATGTTGTTGTAGATACCATGTAGAATTTGAGTACTATTATTATACATATAGACATATATTTTGTGGTTTGCATACTAACATTGTGCAGGATTTCCCTTCATTACAACCACCAAATGCATCCAGAGAATTTATACATAGCATAATGTGTCGAAGGCCTGAAGGACAAAAATATTATAAAAGATCATGTTTATATGGGACGTGTTCTAGTTGCAGTGGATTTGCATTATTGAGCCACTGCATCCACACAACCGCGGAGTACGAATTTGGGAGGATGTCAATAGAAATGCAGAACTTCCAGTACATAACATATCAAGTAGATAGTTCGAAGGAAAGCAAAAAAATTGCATTGGTGAAGTCACAGGTAATCTAAGTTTGCATGCTTTCATACTGTACATGTTGAATTTGTACATATATATTCAGATTGAAAATGTCACGTTGTATTAATGCCCTTGGTTTTGTGGCACCGGGTACAAATTTGTGATTTCATGAAGGAATTCTACCAAAAGATCGAGCATTATGTACAGCATGTCCATGTAGCACGATGGCAGGATGAACAGTACAGACAGTGCAGGGACACCTTTCCCAAGGGCACAATATTGTCGGTTGTGGAATTTGAGGAAAAATATACCCTACAGCCACAGAATGAGATTCAAAGTCAATACTACCATTCAGACCAAGTTAGCATAATGGTCCATATCACGTACAGGAACACGCTAGAGAGCAGTAATGACATGAGGATAATATTGAAAGAGACCAACTTCTACATCAGTGACGACAGGTGCCACGACCTACATTATGTGTAGCATTGCTTCAAAAATTTCTATGATCAACTGAAGGAGAGAGGGATACATATGGATCAACATTGGATATGGTCAGATGGTTGTGCAAGCCAGTTCAAAAATGCATGTGTTTTCCAGTGGTTGAGTATGTTGCACAAGACTTATGATGTGCTGCATGTATGGAACTATTTTGAGACCGGGCATGGAAAGGGAGAGCACGACGGGGCTGGAGCATGTCTCAAAATTGCCCTACGAAGGGATGAGATGAGGTGCATGGGAGGCCCTCATATTCGGAATTCCGAATCCACAGTTCGATAGTGCAAAGAAAAAATGTCAGATTGAACCACGGAGCAACACATACCAACAGGTAGAGGACATGTCAGAAATTTATGGAATGTAGTTGATATAGATTGATCGCATTCTTATAGTTGTAGTACTATGCAAGGCACTCGTGGATTTCATTCGGTTTGAAGCTCAAACAATCTTTTATTTGAAATATGGACACGAAAACTTGCTTGCTTTTGTGGGTCTTGCAGTAGTTGTGAGTGGGATGAGTGCAAATCAATGGATTGGGTTGATGAATGGGATCATGTATCACTTGCAGTGGACCCACGTGCAGTTGCTGAAACAATCCAGTTAGAGGAAGGCCAATCCTCTATTTCGAATGAATACGATCATATATCTGATCTTGTACAACCAGGTAAACATTTTTGCATGCATATCCCGGTTCCCTCCTTGCTTTTGTAGTTATCCAAGTTATCAAACCACTGCTTGTTGGAATATGACCTTAAAATTCATTTTTGCAGGACACATCTACGCAGTTGTCGCCCTGACAGACAGTGCAATAGGGACGAATTATTGGTTGGAACGATGCATCTAGGGGAAGCAAACCCTCCTCGCATCATTAACGGATAGTGAAGGCATAACCTTTCTGAATGGCTCGATGGTTGTTTAGGGGGGATATCTTACAGTGGATGGAAAGGGACCAACGAGAAATGGCTACACATACACATATTATAGACCAGGGTCGCGGGTGTATCACTTTACGCACTTGATCGTGCGTACAAACATCCAACTACAGACAATGTCAACAAAGTCGTCAAACAAGGTACGCTACTTACTACCTCATGCAGAGCATGAGAGGTTGTTCGAGACAATAAAAAACCGAGAGGATCCAGAAGGCCTAATTGACTGAGGTACATAGTATAGCCATGTGATTGTTTATTCATGCACGGTTAATGTTATTCATGTTAGATGGTTTATTTGATATCATTATCTTATATCATTTATTTGATGTCCGAGTTATGATTAAGTTATGATTTGTAGCCATGTGATTGTTTATTCATGTATGATTAACTATAGAAGCACTAATATAACCCTACAAACATAATCTAGCCCTAGAAATGCTAGAAAGCTAAACTAACCCTAGAAACACTAATCTAACCCTCAGAAACTAATCTAGAATCCTAGAAACATAATCTAGCCCTAGAAATCCTAGAAAGCTAAACTAACCCTAGAAACACTAATCTAACCCTCATAAACTAATCTAGAATCCTAGAAACATAATCTAGCCCTAGAAATCCTAGAAATCTAAAATAACCCTAGAAACACTAATCTAACCCTTAGAAACTAATCTAGAATCCTAGAAACCTAATGTAGCCCTATTAACCTAATCTAGCCCTAGAATCCATGACCCACCACACGTACCCTCAATAGGGGGTATTTGGAATCCAAGTGGGATAGGATCACTATTAGAAGGGTTTGTTACCCAATCTATTAAGGGCCCAAGTCACATTGAGTCATTTCCAGTCTTATATAGCCTATATGCCGCTAATCAAATGCCAAAAAATCCAGCTGGGAGAACACTTGTTATTTCACTAACTCTAATTAACCTCTAGGAAAAGCAATAGCCATTGCTCTGCAACCTATGAAGGCTGCGCAGGAAAAAAACTAAGTGCTACTAATCAGAGGAGGGTATTTGTCACTGGATTGGGAGTAGTCACTTCCTTTGGTCATGATCCAGGTACTTTATAGGGAAATCTTCTTTAGGGATAGAGTGGTATCGGTGATATTGAGAGCTTTGATTGCTCCGATTTTGCAAGTGTAATTGGCGTCAATGCGATTCATTTTCTTCCTCTCATTTACACCTCTTTTGAATTTTTCTACTTGACTTGTAAATGTGGAATAGTCCACCAAGTCAAAGGATTTTTTCTCATCATGATCTCACCAAGAGCCACATACATAAAAACCATGCATCATGTACAAAATAAACATGCAAAATCCTTCGGGTCAATGCTTAATCAGTGATCTCCACCATGCATGATTCACTCAAGCATGATTCTCCTTACAATATATGCAAGAGCTAGCAACAACATTCAACATTGCCTTCACACAACCTCTATGACCTCTATTCCTTATGTAGCTCAGTCTCCATGCTTTATGCAATACGGTCATAATAATCATAGAAATTGTCTAATAATTCATAAACACATATGATCAATCATGCCTACTCAATCCATCGTGATGTCGCATAAGTAAAAAAAAAATGAGACCAAGACTTCCTTGGGACCAAATATTGTTGATTCATATCTTTAACCCCCCAATCTATTACAGTTATTCTTCACAACTACAAAATCCCAACAATGACATATTAATTGGGAATCACATTCAACTGAATCACATCATTAGTAGTACTTATTTGCAACTTTTCCACGATAATTCTTTCATAAAACATAATATTAGTAGCATCTTGTAGAATATTTTCTCATTATACGGTGCATTGCATCAAACCAATAGACAATGACTACTATTTTGCAACAAATAACCTCCAAAAAACATAGAACCAATGACATCATAGAAAAACCATAGAACATAGAAACACACTATGTAACATAATTATCAATGAAAAATATACTTTATTATATGTTAATCCTCTTATCCTACAAATGAAACTTCCCAATATTTTGTTGCTTCCGGTTTTCTTGTTAGATTTATTAGAAAATATAGGGAGATGTTTTTCAACAAAATTCAATGCAATTGCACATTTATTACATGTATATGTACATTAAGGACATGTAACTACTTCCTTAACAAAAAGATAAGTTGAGAGAAAATCTCTTAATAACTTAACACTCAACCTAAACACAAAGATATTATAAAAATTAATCATAAAAATACTCACCTAAAACATACTTAGCTGAGAGAATATCTCAATTATATCAACATCCACTTAGTTAGGCTCATAACAACCACATCCACCCTGTGATACCTCATGTATACATCCACTTAACTTATGTGCACAAAATTCAACCATATGTGAACCCATCATATAACACCTTACCTAATCTAGTAGGTCAATCACTCATAATAACCATGAAGTAATAGGTCATAGTATACATATGCAAAATTCTTCATATTTGCACTTGTATCCTCATCCATTAGCATACACCAAATATATTTGAAAACATTGCATTATCAACCCTCATCCAAACCCTAGCACTAACCCTCACCCAAACCCTAGCACTAAACCATCTCCTTCATCGTCACCATCACCATCGCCATCACCATCTCCATCACCATCGCCATCACCATCTCCATCATCATCATTGACTCTACCTCTAACCCTAATTCAATTTCCTTCTATAACCCTAGCCCTAACCCTCACCCAAACCCTAGCACCAAGCCATCTTCTCCATCCTCACCATCACCATCACTGTCACCGTCAACGTCTTCATCATCACCACCATCTCCATCATCATCATTGACTCTAACTCTAACCCTAATTCAATTTCCTTCTATAACCCTAGCCATAAACCTCAGTCAAACCCTAGCACTAAGTCATCTTCTCCATCCTCACCATCACCATCACCGTCACCATCAACGTCTTCATCATCACCACCATCTCCATCATCATCATTGACTCTACCTCTGACCCTAACTCTAACTCCAGGTTCCTCATCAAAGCCTCCATCATCATCATCTTCATGACCATCTCCATCGCCATCACCATCATCGTCAACCTCTTCATCATCACCACCATCATCATCATCATACGTGCCCGGTGGATGATTTTCTAGAGTTGACCCCCATGTGCAAAAATTGCACACTCCCTCACCGAACAAAACCCTAGTTTCCAAGATGGACGTACAATATGAGAGCGAGGCCACCAGGCCAGAGGGGAGGGGTACCCCTAGCACTGACTCGGCATGATGAATCCAACAAAGTCAACGGTTCATCGATTCGAGCCACGGTCTTCATTCTATGGCTCATCCCGTCTCGTTGCTAGAAGGCCTTCAGGGACACCTGCTGGATACCTACTGGGGGTGTGGAACTCCAACCATGCAACAAAACTGGGTTCTAGGGAATCATGCAGGTGTGTCTAGGGAGGCTTCAGTCGGGAACGCTAGCCACAAGTGCCCGGTGGATGATTTTCCAGAGTTGACCCCCGTGTGCAAAAATTGCACACTCCCTCACTAAGCAAAACCCTAGCTCCCAAGATGGACGTACAAGATGAGGGCGGGGCCACTAGGCCGGAGGGGAGGGGCACCCCTAGCACTATCCCAATGTGTTGAATCCAAAGGAGTCGACGGTTCATCGATCCAAGCCACAGTCTCCATTCTATGGCTCGTCCCATATCGCTGCCAGAAGGCCTTTAGGGACACCTGCTGGATACCTTCCGGGGGCGTAGAACTCCGACCCTACAACAAAAATGGGTTCCGGGGAGTCCTGCAGGTGTGTCTAGGCAGGTTCTGGCCGAGAACACTAGCCACAAGTGCCTAGTGGATGATTTTCCAGAGTTGACCACCATGTGCAAAAATTGCACATTCCCTCAATGAGCGAAACCCTAGTTTCCAATATGGACGTACAAGATGAGGACGGGGCCACCGGGCCGGAGGGGAGGGGCACCCCTAGCACTATCCCATCGTGCTGAATCCAATGGAGTTGATGGTTCATCGATCCGAGCCACGGTCTCCATTCTATGGCTCGTCCCGTCTCACATCTAGAAGGCCTTCAGGGACACCTGCTGGATACTTGCCGGGGGCATAGAACTCCAACCGTGTAACAAAATCGGGTTTCGGGGAGTCTTGCAGGTGTGTCTAGGCAGGTTTCGACTGGGAATGCTAGCCACAAGTTCCCGGTGGATTATTTTCCAGAGTTGACCCCCATGTGAAAAAATTGCACACTCCCTCACTGAGCAAAACCCTAGTTTCCAATATGGACATACAAGATGAGGGAGGGGCCATCGAGCTAGAGGGGAGGGGAACCCCTAGCACTATCCCGGTGTGCTAAATCCAACGGAGTCGACGGTTCGTCGATCCGAGCCACGGTCTTCATTCTATGGCTCATCCTATCTCGCATCCAAAAGGCCTTCAGGGACACCTACTGGATACCTGCCGGGGGCTTAGAACTCCAACAGTGCAACAAAATCGGGTTCTGGAGATTCCTACAAGTGTGTCTAGGTAGGTTCTAGCCAGGAACGCTAGCCCTAAGTGGCTGGTGGAATATTTTCAAGAGTTGATCCCAGTGTGAAGGCCATGCCAAATTTGCTAAAAGGGTCCATTTCACGACTGAAGTCCCCGAGCGTGCGTGGCCAACGTGGAAAGGTCCGCAATGGCCAGGTGGACCTGTGGGAGGCAATGTAATCCAAGTCCTCTCGTCGATTTGGGTTCCATGGCCCCGGGTCAAATCCTCCAAGCGTCCCTGAACGACCCCCGGGTGCTCGACTAGAATGCCTGTAGTAGCTGAACCATGGCTCAGTTGCGAATCCGTCGATTCCGGTGGGTCCGAGACGGCGGGTTTCAGCTAGGGGACCCCCCACAGTGTCCCCCGAAGACCTAGAAGCGATGCCAATGGGCTATCTCTGGAGCTAGGGTTTTGCTCAGTGAAGGCCATGCCAAATTCGCTAAAGGGGGCCATTTCTCGACCGGAGGCCCCTGGGCATGCATGGCCACCGTGGATAGGTCTGCAATGGCCAGGTGGACCTATGGGAGATGACGTAATCCAAGTCCTCTCGTCGGTTTGGGTTCCGTGGCCCCGGGTTAAATCCTCCAAGTGTCCCTGAACGGCCCTGGGGTACCCGACTAGAATGCCCGTAGCACCTGAACCATGGCTTGGGTCGTGAATCTGTTGATTCTGGTGGGTCCAGGATGGAAGGTTTCAGCTAGGGGACCCCCCACAGCGTCGCCCGAAGACCCAAAAGCGGTGCCAACGGGCCATCTCCGAAGCTAGGGTTTTGCTCAGTGATGGGAATTACTCCAGGGCCACGGAACCCAAACTGGCGAGTGGACTTGTATTATGCCAGTTCCCATAGGTCCACGTGGCCATTATGGACCTGTCCACCGTGGCCACGCATGCCTGGGGGCCTCTGGACGAGAAATGCCCCCCTTTAGCGAATTTTGCATGGTCTTCACTGAGGAAAACCCTAGCTCTGGAGATGGCCCATTGGCACTGCTTCTGGGACTTTGAGGGACATTGTGGCGGGTCCCCTAGCTGAAAGCCGCCATCCTGGACCCACTGAAATCGACGGAGTCACAAACTGAGCCACGGTTCGGGTGCTACGGGCATTCTAGTCGAGCACCCCAGGGCCGTTCAGGGACACTTGGAGGATTTGACCCGGGGCCACAGAACCCAAACCGGCGAGAGGACTTGGATTACGTTGCCTCCCACAGGTCCACCTGGCCATTTTGGACCTATCCACGATGGCCACGCACGCTTGGGGGCCCCCGGTCATGAAATGGCCCCCTTTAGCGAATTTGGCATGGCCTTCACACTGGGGTCAACTCTAGAAAATATTCCACCAGGCACTTAGGGCTAGTGTTCCCAGCCGGAACCTGCCTAGACACACCTGTAAGACTCCCCAAAACCCATTTTTGTTCCACGGTTGGAGTTCTACGCCCCCGGCAGGTATCCAGCAGGTGTCCCTGAAGGCCTTTTGGATGCGATATGGGATGAGCCATAGAACGAAGATCGTAGCTTGGATCGATGAAACGTTGAATCCGTTGGATTTAGCATTCTGGGATAGTGCTAGGGGTGCCCCTCCCCTTCGGCCCGGTGGCCCCACCCTCATCTTGTATGTCCATCTTGGAAACTAGGGTTTTGCTCAGTGAGGAAGTGTGTAATTTTTGTACACGGCGGTCAACTCTGGAAAATCATCCACTGAGCACTTGTGGCTAGCATTCCCTTGTTAAATTTTCAGAATTTACTTCAATATGATCTAGGATCTTAACTGAGAGAACAACATGTACAACAAATTTACAACATATCAATCATGGACACAATAATGCAAGCACACAAGAGACACAGAGTTTACTTGGGGAAAACCATAAAGGTGAAAAACCCCAATAACTTCCTCAGAGATAGATAGAGCAATGACACAACCAGAATACAAGAGATAGTCTTCTCCTAGCAGCAGAGCCTCCTACTCCACAAGTGCGCCACTCTCCAAAGTGTGAGTGAGAGAATAGAATGTCTAAAATGAGAGAGACACACTATCTATTTATACACTAACTTGACTTGACCTTTACTCAACTAGGTCGGCCTCAACTTAACCACTTAACATAATGCTGACTGGGCCGACCCCCACTAGGGTGGTCTAATAACCCTTTGAACCACATGGCCGAACCAAAATATGGTGGTCTAATAACCCTTTGACCCACATGACTTATACAGGGCCGACCCCAACAAGGTGGTTTAATAACCCATCAAGTATAAGTTACGACACTTCCGTATAGAGGAATAATAACATCTCTATAAGAATACAATATACATATATGTGAAATACATTCCGAAGTTACATATACATCAACACTCCCTCTTAACTAGGAAGGTATTTCTCGACACAGGTCTTTTAGCAAAAGTCTTCTTCTCAGGATCATCATCAATGAATCATCATCCTCACTGTTGCTGCTATCTCAATCAATCTCTGAGTCTACTCGTCATAGGAAGTTATACAGAGCTAGTCCTTTTTCATACTGGATGTAGGCCCACCACCTGCAGGTCTTTGTCATCACTGGCCATACTGTGGAAATCTCAGGACTTATTACGTGCGTCACAAAACCTTAAAAGAGTCTCTTGAATAGCAAGAACCCTACAGAGCATCTGAGGCCTTTTTCATCCTATCCAGATCTCCAGGACTTATTACATGTGACCCCACAACAAAACCTCGAAAGAGAATCCCAGGACTGATTACGAGCACAAGGCTCAACCTATCAGATCTCCCAGGGCACAAATTACATGTGGTCATGGCAAAACCTCGAAAGAGCATCCCAGGACTGATTACGAGCACATGGATCAACCTATTGGATCTCCTAGGGCACAAATTACATGCCATAGGACAAAACCTCGAAACACCATCTGCTAGATATCCCAGGGCACAAATTACATGCCATAGGAAAAACCTCGAAAGACTATCTGTAGATCTCCCAGGGCACAAATTATATGTCCTCCCAAGCAAAACCTCGAAAGAGCATTTGGCAGATATCCCAGGGTACAAATTACATGCCATAGACAAAACCTCGAAAGACTATCTGCAAATCTCCCAGGGCACAAATTACATGCTTATCTGCACAACCTGTTTAATGGCCATAGAGTATCAACCTGATACTCACCATACATCATCCTGATGTACACATGATCATCCTGATCATCATCACTGCAACATCCTGCTGCATGTCATCTGGAGCAACATCCTGAAGCTCGTCATCCATGATCATCCTGATCATACAATGCATCTACCTGATGCATACCAAGTATCTACCTGATACATATCATCAAATATGATCCACTTGATCATACAGTGTATCCACTTGATACAAATACAAATACATGATACATATCACCATACATGATCCACCTGATCATACAATGCATCTACCCGAGGCATACCAAGTATCTACCTGATACATATCATCATACATGATCCACCTGATCATATAGTGTATCCACCTGATACAAATAGAAATACATGATACATATCACCATACATGATCCACCTGATCATCCAATGTATCCACCTGATACATATACAGATACATGGTCCAAGCATCCAACATGATGCATATACAAAATACATACAAATGATCCAACCGATCATATCCAGCATCCAACATGATGCGTACATACATATACATATAAATGATCCAACTGATCATATCCAATATCCAACATGATGGATACATATATAAATGATCCAACTGATCATATCCAGCATCCAGCATGATGCGTATACAGAGTAGTAACTGGAGCATTGTCCTGATGCTCATCATCCAGCGCTTACATCCACATCCATGTGAAGGATCCTCCTTCCAACATGCTTGGAATGGATTCTACAAATGTGTCCATCACTTCTTCCTCGAAGTGTCATCAATCTGAAGAACACCAAGCCTCTCCCTGAAGTACTCAAACTTCACCCTGGCTAGTGGCTTCGTTAGCACATCTGCAATCTACTCGTCCGTCGCAATGTACAGGAGCTTCACAGCTCCTCTCTGCACCATATCCCTGATATAGTGATATTTGATCTCTATGTGTTTTGACCTGTCATGAAACCCTGGGTTCTCGGACAACTTCACACAACTCTGGTTATCACAAAAGATACCAGTAGCATCCAACGGGAGATCAAATAACTCAGACAGTAGCTTCCGTAGCCATACTGCCTCACAACTAGCTGAACAGGCTGCAACATACTCTGCCTCAGATGTACTCAGTGCTACGCAGGATTGCTTCCTACTGAACCAAGAGATCACACCTGATCCCATACTAAAGAAGCACCCAGATGTGCTCTTCGTATCTGCAGCACTGCCTGCCCAATCTGAATCAACATAACCCTGTAGGTTAAACTTTTGATTCACTTCATACTTGAGCCCATAATCCACTGTACGTTTCAGGTACCTCAGAATATGCTTTACAACAACCAGGTGAACACTCCTCGGATCTGTCAGGAACAAGCTTCCCTTCAGGTCTTGGGACTACATATCAAACATCATTCTTCATGATCGACGGATCATGGCATTCTTCCCATATCCTAGGAACTTCAATATCTTTAATAGATAATTTTGTTGCCAAACAAATGTTGTCGTTCTTCTTTTGTAGGTGATGGCATACGAGCTTTCCTACAAAAAAATTAAATTGCATGATTAGAAACATCTCATAATTTTCAGACAAATTCTTACACATAAAGAAATATGTCATATAGTCATGCAATTATCTTAGCCAACGCTTCAATACAACATTTATACATTTTCCGTAACTTTCTAGATGCCTTCCAATCTCTACCAGAACATTGTTAAGAGTGTGCACAACTCCCAACATGTCAGCAAAGAGGTTTCATTCTAGATAAGTAGCAATGGAATGTTGTACAGTGCCATAGGCCACTTACCCATCACATGCATATTAGTAGTATACTGTTCATTAATGCAATCATTCTAATATGCACAATACATATCCTAAGTCTAGGAATATGAGCATATACATCATTGAACAATTTTATTTAAACAAACAAATATGCAAGAAATGATAGTTAAAATACTTATCTTTGTTTGTTCGTTGGGTGGACTCCCTCTGAGTCTTCACTTCCTTGCAGGAGCTGTTGGAGTCCTAATCTGAAGTAGCTTCTTCTACACCTTTCTGCTGTGGAATGTAGAGAGATGGTCAACTACCTCTGAATATCTATATCCTTGCATAAACCACTGGAGTGTACTCCCTCTTGATCTTTGCTTCCTGGATTACTTGTCCTTGAACTTATATTCAATCTCGATCCCTATGCATGCTTGTTAGTATCATCATTGTGTTATCCTCTAGGTCTCATACATAATCAAACATTCATTAGTATAATCTTAATATTATCAAAACACAATAATCTCAAGCATGTATAGTCAGGATCAATTCAAACATAGATATTAAACATTAGTATTCAAGGTTTCAAGGAAGTCTTCTTTTATTCATACTTATTCTTATTTGATCAAAGGACTCTTCTGGTTAGTTAAATCATCAATCAAGATAAGAGATATAATATGCATAAAACCCGTGATTACTCAAACCTATACCTTCACGATTCTTCTGGTTAGTCATATCATCAATTATGGTAAGAAACATAATATGCATACAACCATGACTATTCAAACCTATGACTTCATGAATAATCATTATCAACAACACAAAAGTATAAGATCCTAACACAAGGTAGGATTCTAGCTTGATATAGGAAAAACATACTTGGATTAGCATGCTAGCTAGTAATGTCTAAGATACCTGCATAATGTCTTCTGGTTCTCTTCAGTGACTTGTGCTAGTAACTTGCATATCTCATAGGTTAACCATTATAGAACTAAGTTATACATAGCTCGTAAATGGATCTTCTATGTGATCCATGACAATGGATGAATCTTTGTCTTCATGTCATCATGATCTTGAACTAGAAGATGATTTGTATTTCTTGGTGTACCTTTCATGTTAGCGGACAACATAAACCTCATACAACACCATAATGCATTAGTACAATTATAAGTGTCAACACCCTAATGAACACATTCATAATTTTGTTAAGGTGATATGACAAGTCTAAAAGCAAGATTGTTTTAACCGTAATAACATGAAGACAAACATGTCATAAACTTAATCATGAACAAATCTCGAGACATACCTAGATGAGTCATACCCGTTGAGATTGCTTGAAATCTTCTTATGTAAGGCCTTAGCCTCATCTCCCTCTGAAACAGGAACTTCTTCACTTATGTAGGTGACCAATCCATCCTCTTCTAGGATTAAACCAATCCACTTGATTTGTAGGAACTGGATCTGGAACTGTATTAGGGTTTGTCAGAGAAACCCCAAAAATTCAAGCTTTGAATTTAAAACTTCCGAAAGGATAGAAATATGTGCCTTGATGAACTGATCAAGTTGGTATATTCAGAATTTGAAAACTACAAAGTTTCACCCCTTGAAATTTCCTTTTAGATTTCTTGATTCACTCGGGAGGACCCTGGATTAGTAGGGTTTGAGTTCCCAAAGCTTCACCCAACAAAAATATTTGTTTCAAAGCTCTTATATTCGATTTTTCTGAGGAGCTTCCAGCCGTGGTCACAGATTTCCAAAATTCCAATTTTTGCAGAAGCCCTAATTTTCCATCTTTCCGATCAAAGGTCCGAACTGGGGTTTGATCAAGCCTGGCCTTCTGACCAACCAAAAAATCTGATCTTGGTCTCTAAATTTTGATTTTGATGAGTAGCATCCAGCCGTGGTCTCCGATTACAAAAATTCCAACTTTCTCCGAAGCCCGAAATTCTGGAAGCCATGAATGAAGGTACTAAGAAATAATTATGTTTGACAGAAATATGTACCTGATTGTTTTTGGTGTAACTCCGAACTTTTTGATCCACATGGTTTGAAAACATTTCCTGAGATATCCCGTCCTGTTATCTTTCCAGTCTGACAGGTCTGATCTCAATTGGATTCTCTGAGAGAGAGTTATGCCAAGTGTCGCAACGTGACTTGTTTATGGGATAATACAGGAGAGCGAACATGTACGGCGTTCCACATGTCACTGGTTCAACTTCGGCCTCTGAAAACGTTTTTTGAGATATTCTGACCTGTTATCTTTCCATCCCGATAGGTCTGACCTCAATTGGATTCTCTGAGAGAGAGTTATGCCAAGTGTCACAACGTGACCTATTTATTAGATAATACAGGAGAGCAAACTTGTACGGCGTGCCACGTGTCACTGGTTCAACTTTGGCCTCTGAACAATTTTTTTGAGATAGTACAGTCTGTGCAATACCTGTCACTTTTTATGACATTTCATTTGGACCTTCCTAGCCCAAGTTATGACCTTTTTCCCAAGGTCACCTGATTTTGACTCAGATCTGGAAGAGGCAGAAACCCTATATTGTACAGATCATAAATCACAACGTACAATGAATTAGAGGTTGTCCTTTGGCCACAAGGTACAAGGGGATTTGATCGTCGACCTGTTAAAGTTTTAGATCCGAAAAATTCGCCAAAACGGATTTATAGCGAAAGTGCTATGATGACTGGTTTTTGCTATATCAAGCCCTAGCATCGTAAGTGCAACAAGTGTCATACATGCCATATCATGCCTTCTTTCACGCTAGCTCTGATACCATGTTAAATTTTCAGAATTTACTTCAATATGATCTAGGATCTTAACTGAGAGAACAACATGTACAACAAATTTACAACATATCAATCATGGACACAATAATGCAAGCACACAAGAGACACAGAGTTTACTTGGGGAAAACCATAAAGGTGAAAAACCCAAATAAATTCCTCAGAGATAGATAGAGCAATGATACAACCAGAATACGAGATATATTCTTCTCCTAGCAGCAGAGCCTTCTCCTCCACAAGTGCGCCACTCTCCAAAGTGTGAGTGAGAGAATTGAATGTGTAAAATGAGAGAGACACACTCTCTATTTATACACTAACTTGACTTGACCTTTACTCAACTAGGTCGGCCTCAACTTAACCACTTAACATAATGCTGACTGGGCCGACCCCCACTAGGGTAGTCTAATAACCCTTTGAACCACATGGCCGACCCCCGATAGGGTGGTCTAATAACCCTTTGACCCACATGACTTATACAGGGCCGACCCCAACAAGGTGGTCTAATAACCCATCAAGTATAAGTTACGACACTTACGACACATCCATATAGAGGAATAATAACATCTCTATAGGAATACAATATACATATATGTGAAATACATTCTGAAGTTACATATACATCAACACTCCCTCTTAACTAGGAAGGTATTTCTCGACACAGGTCTTTTAGGACAAGTCTTCTTCTCTGGATCATCATCAACGAATTATCATCCTCAAATCATTGTCATCATCACTGCTGCTGCTATCTCAATCAATCTCTGAATCTACTCGTCATAGGAAGTTCTACAGAGACAGTCCTTTTTCATACTGGATGTAGGCCCACCACCTACAGGTCTTCGTCATCACTGGCCATATTGTGGAAATCTCAGGACTTATTACGTGCGTCACAAAACCTCAAAAGAGTCTCTTGACTAGCAAGAACCCTAAAGAGCATCTGAGGCCCTTTTCATCCTGTCTAGATCTCCAGGACTTATTACGTGTGACCCCACCACAAAACCTCAAAAGAGAATCCCAGAACTGATTACGAGCACAAGGCTCAACCTATCGGATCTCCCAGGGCACAAATTACATGTGGTCATGGAAAAACATCGAAAGAGAATCCTAGGATAGATTACGAGCACATGGCTCAACCTATCGGATCTCCTAAAGCACAAATTACATGCCATAGGACAAAACCTCGAAAGAGCATCTGCCAAATATCCCAGGGCACAAATTACATGCCAAAGGAAAAACCTCGAAAGACTATCTGCAAATCTCCCAGGGCACAAATTATATGTCCTCCCAAGCAAAACCTCGAAAGAGCATTTGCCAAATATCCCGGGGTACAAATTACATGCCATAGGAAAAACCTCGAAAGACTATCTGCAAATCTCCCAGGGCACAAATTACATGCTTATCTGCACAACCTGTTCCATGGCCATAGAGTATCAACCTGATACTCACCATACATCATCTTGATGTACACATGATCATCTTGATCATCATCACTGCAACATCCTGCTGCATGTCATCTGGAGCAACATCCTGAAGCTCGTCATCCATGATCATCCTGATCATACAATGCATCTACCTGATGAATACCAAGTATCCACCTGATACATATCATCATATATGATCCACCTGATCATACAGTGTATCCACCTGATACAAATACAAATACATGATACATATCACCATACATGATCCACCTGATCATACAATGCATCTACCTGATGCATACCAAGTATCTACCTGATACATATCATCATACATGATCCACCTGATCATATAGTGTATCCACCTGATACAAATACAAATACATGATACATATCACCATACATGATCCACCTGATCATACAATGCATCTACCTGATGCATACCAAGTATCTACCTGATACATATCATCATACATGATCCACCTGATCATATAGTGTATCCACCTGATACAAATACAAATAAATGATACATATCACCATACATGATCCACCTGATCATACAATGTATCCACCTGATACATATACAGATACATGGTCCAAGCATCCAACATGATGCATATATAAAATACATACAAATGATCTAACCGATCATATCCAGCATCCAACATGATGTGTACATACATATACATATAAATGATCCAACTGATCATATCCAACATCCAACATGATGCATACATATATAAATGATCCAACTGATAATATCCAAGATCCAACATGATGCGTATACAGAGCAGTAACTCGAGCATCGTCCTAATTCTCATCATCTAGCGCCTACATCCACATCGATGTGAAGGATCCTCCTTCTAACATGCGTGGAATGGCTTCTGAAAATGTGTCCATCACTTCTTCCTTGAAGTGTCATCAATATGAAGAACAACAAGCCTCTCCCTGAAGTACTCAAACTTCACCCTAGCTAGTGAATTCGTCAGCACATTTGCAATCTGCTCGTCCGTTGCAATGTACAGGAGCTTCACAGCTCCTCTCTGCACCATATCCCTGATATAGTGATATTTGATCTCTATTTGTTTTGACCTGTCATGAAACCCTGGGTTCTAGGATAGCTTTACACAACTATGGTTATCACAAAAGATACCAGTAACATCCAACGGGAGATCAAATAACTCAGACAGTAGCTTCTGTAGGTATATTGCCTCACAACTAGCTGAACAGGTTGCAACATAATTTTCCTCAGCTGTACTTAGTTCTATGCAACACTGCTTCCTACTGAAGCAAGAGATCACACCTGATCCCATACAAAAGCAGCACCCAGATGTGCTCTTCGTATCTGCAGCACTGCCTGCCCAATCTGAATCAACATAACCCTGCAGGTTAAACTTTTGATTCGCTTCATACTTGAGCCCATAATCCACTATACCTTTCAGGTACCTCAGAATATGCTTTACAGCAACCAAGTGAACACTCCTCGGATCTATCAAGAACTGGCTCAGTGTGTTCACCGTAAAGCAAATATTTGGTCTCATGTTCGTCAGGTACATCAAGGACCCAATCATTTGACGATACATAGTGACATCAACTGGTTCATATGAAGCATCACACAGAAGCTTCAGGTTCGATGCCATAACCTCGCAGTCTATCATCCCAAACCTCTTCAGGATCTCTACTGCATACTTCCCTTGTCCAAGGAAGATTCCATCTGCACTCTGCCACACCTCCATGCCTAGAAAGTGGTGCATCATACCCAAGTTTTGCACATATATGACTCCCTGTCCTGTGTCTCAGAACCAAGTGGCTGCTCCACATACACTTCTTCTTCAACTACACCATTCAAGAAAGCTGTCTTGAAATCCATCTAGTGTATCTTCTATTTCATCACTTTTATATTTCTCTATGCTGCCATCTGTAGCATCCTTGATCTTGATAAATCCATATGGAAGTCATAACAAGCTTCCCTTCAGGTCTTGGGACTACATCCCGAACATCATTCTTCATGATCGACGGATCATGGCATTCTTCCCATATACTGGGAACTTCCATATCTTTAATAGATAATTTTTTTGCCGAACAAATGTTGTACTTCTTCTTTTGTAGGTGATGGCATACGAGCTTTCCTACAAAACAAGTTAAATTGCATGATTAGAAACATCTCATAATTTTCAGACAAATTCTTACACATAAAGAAATATGTCATACAGTCATGCAATTATCTTAGCCAATGCTTCAATACAACATTTATCCATATTCCGTAACTTTCTAGATGCCTTCCAATCTCTACCGGAACATTGTTAAGAGTGTGCACAACTCCCAACATGTCAGCAAAGAGGTTTCATTCTAGATAAGTAGCAATGGAATGTTGTACAGTGCCATAGGCCACTTACCCATCACATGCATATTAGTAGTATACTGTTCATTAATGCAATCATTATAATATGCACAATACATTTCCTAAATCTAGGAATATGAGCATATACATCATTGAACAATTTTATTTAAACAAACAAATATGCAAGAAATGATAATTAAAATACTTATCTTTGTTTGTTCGTTGGGTGGACTACCTTTGAGTCTTCACTTCCTTGCAGGAGCTGCTGGAGTCCTAATCTGAAGTAGCTTCTTCTACACCATTCTGCTGTGGAATGTAGAGAGATGGTCAACTCCCTCTGAATATCTGTATCCTTGCATAAACCACTGGAGTGTACTCCCTCTTGATCTTTGCTTCCTGGATTACTTGTCCTTGAACTTATATTCATTCTCGATCCCTATGCATGCTTGTTAGTATTATCATTGTGTTATCCTCTACGTCTCATACATTATCAAACATTCATTAGTATAATCTTAATATTATCAAAACACAATAATCTCAAGCATGTATAGTCAGGATCAATTCAAACACAGATAATAAACATTAGTATTCAAGGTTTCAAGGAAGTCTTCTTTTATTCATACTTATTCTTATTTGATCAAAGGACTCTTCTGGTTAGTTAAATCATCAATCAAGATAAGAGATATAATATGCATAAAACCCGTGATTACTCAAACCTATACCTTCATGATTCTTCTGGTTAGTCATATCATCAATTATGGTAAGAAACATAATATGCATACAACCATGACTATTCAAACCTATGACTTCATGAATAGTCATTATCAACAACACAAAAGTATAAGATCCTAACATAAGGTAGGATTCTAGCTTGATATAGGAAAAACATAATTGGATTAGCACGCTAGCTAGTTATGTCTAAGATACCCGCATAATGTCTTATGGTTCTCTTCAGTGACTTGTGCTAGTAACCTGCGTATCTCATAGGCTAACCATTATAGAACCAAGTTATACATAGCTCGTAAATGGATCTTCTATGTGATCCATGACAATGGATGAATCTTTGTCTTCATGTCATCATGATCTTGAACTAGAAGATGATTTGTCTTTCTTGGTGTACCTTTCATTTTAGTGGACAACATAAGCCTCATACAACACCATAATGCATTAGTACAATCATAAGTGTCAACAGCCTAATGAACGCATTCATAATTTTGTTAAGGTGATACGCCAAGTCTAAAATCAATATTGTTTTAACCGTAATAACATGAAGACAAACATATCATAAACTTAATCATGAACAAATCTCGAGACATACCTAGATGAGTCATACCTGTCGAGATTGCTTGAAATCTTCTTATGTAAGGCCTTAGCCTCATCTCCCTCTGAAACAGGAACTTCTTCACTTATGCAGGTGACCATCCTCTTCTAGGATTAAACCAATCCACTTGATTTGCAAGAAATGGATCTGGAACTGTATTAGGGTTTGTCAGAGAAACCCCAAAAATTCAAACTTCCGAAAGGATAGAAATATGTGCCTTGATGAGCTGATCAAGTTGGTATATTTAGAATTTGAAAACTGCAAAGTTTCACCCCTCGAAATTGCCTTTTAGATTTCTGGATTCACTGGGGAGGACACTGGATTAGGGTTTGAGTTTCCTGGAGCTTCACCCAAACAAAATATTTTATTCAAAGCTCTAAGCTTCAATTTTTCTGAGGAGCTTCCAGCCGTTGTCACATATTTCCAAAATTCCAATTTTTGCAGAATCCCTAATTTTCCATCTTTCCGATCAAAGTCCCGAACTGGGGTTTGATCAAGCCCGACGTTCTGCCACACCAAAAAATCTTTTCTTGGTCTCTAAATTTTGATTTTGATGAGTAGCATCCAGCCGTGGTATCCAATTACAAAAATTCCAACTTTCTCCGAAGCCCTAAATTCCGGAAGCCATGAATGAAGGTACTAAAAAATAATTCTATTTGACAGAAATATGTACCTGATTGTTTCTGGTGTAACTCCGAACTTTTTGATCCACAGGGTTTGAAATTTTTTTCTGAAATAGCCTGACCTATTATCTTTCCATTTCGACAGGTCTGACCTCAATTGGATTCTCTGAGAGAGAGTTATGCCAAGTGTCGCAACGTGACCTGTTTATGGGATAATACAGGAGAGCGAACTTGTACGGAGTTCCACGTGTCACTGGTTCAACTTCGGCCTCTGAAAACGTTTTCTGAGATAGTGCGACCTGTTATCTTTCCATCCCGATAGGTCTGACCTCAATTAACTTCTTCGAGAAAGATTTATGCCAAGTGTCACAACGTGACCTGTTTATGGGATAATATAGGAGAGCGAACTCGTACGGCGTGCCATGTGTCACTGGTTCAACTTCAGCCTCTGAACATTTTTTCTGAGATAGTACAGTCTGTGCAATACCTGTCACTTTTTATGAAATTTCATTTGGAGCCTCCTAGCCCAAGTTATGACCTTTTTCCCAAGATCCCCTGATTTTGACTCAGATCTGGAAGAGGCAGAAACCTTATATTGTACAAATCATAAATCACAAAGTACAACGAATTCGAGGTTTCCTTTGGACACATGGTACATTTGATTGTCGACCTCTAAAAGTTTCAAATCCGAAAACTTTTCCAAAACGTATTTATAGAGAAAGTGCTATGATGACTGGTTTTTGCTATATCAATCCCTAGCATCGTAAGTGAAACAAGTGTCATACATGCCATATCATGCCTTCTTTCAGGCTAGCTCTGATACCATGTTAAATTTTCAGAATTTACTTCAATATGATCTAGGATCTTAATTGAGAGAACAACATGTACAACAAATCTACAACATATCAATCATGGACACAATAATGCAAGCAGACAAGAGACACTGAGTTTACTTGGGGAAAACCATAAAGGTGAAAAACCCCAATAACTTCCTCAGAGATAGATAGAGCAATGATACAACCAGAATACAAGAGATAGTCTTCTCCTAGTAGCAGAGCCTCCTCCTCCACAAGTGCGCCACTCTCCAAAGTGTGAGTGAGAGAATAGAATGTGTAAAATGAGAGAGACACACTCTCTATTTATACACTAACTTGACTTGACCTTTACTCAACTAGGTTGGCCTCAACTTAACCACTTAACATAATGCTGACTGGGCCGACCCCCACTAGGGTGGTCTAATAACCCTTTGAACCACATGGCCGACCGCCAATAGGGTGGTCTAATAACCCTTTGACCCACTTGACTTATACAGGGCCGACCCCAACAAGCTGGTCTAATAACCCATCAAGTATAAGCTACGACACTTTCGTATAGAGGAATAATAACATCTCTATAGGAATACAATATACATATATGTGAAATACATTCCGAAGTTACATATACATCAACACTCCCCCTTAACTAGGAAGGTATTTCTCGACACAGGTATTTTAGCACAAGTCTTCTTCTCTGGATCATCATCAATGAATCATCATCCTCAAATCATCGTCATCGTCACTGCTGCTGCTATCTCAATCAATCTCTGAATCTACTCATCATAGGAAGTTCTACAGAGTTAGTCCTTTTTCATACTGGATGTAGGCCCACCACCTACAGGTCTTTGTCATCACTGGCCATACTGTGGAAATCTCAGGACTTATTACGTGTGTCACAAAACCTTAAAAGAGTCTCTTGACTAGCAAGAACCCTAAGGAGCATCTGAGGCCTTTTTCATCCTGTCCAGATCTCTAGGACTTATTACATGTGACCCCACCACAAAACCTCGGAAGAGAATCCCAGGACTAATTACGAGCACAAGGCTCAACCTATCGGATCTCCCAGGGCACAAATTACATGTGGTCATGGCAAAACCTCGAAAGAGCATCCCAGGACTGATTACGAGCACATGGCTCAACCTATCATATCTCCTAGGGCACAAATTACATGCCATAGGACAAAACCTGGAAAGAGCATCTGCCATATATCCCAGGGCACAAATTACATGCCATAGGAAAAACCTCAAAAGACTATCTGTAGATCTCCCAGGGCACAAATTATATGTCCTCCCAAGCAAAAAATCAAAAGTGCATTTGCCAGATATCTCGGGGTACAAATTACATGCCATAGGCAAAACCTCGAAAGACTATCTGCAAATCTCCCAGGGCACAAATTACATGCTTATCTGCACAACCTGTTCCATGGCCACAGAGTATCAACCTGATACTCACCATACATCATCCTGATGTACACATGATCATCCTGATCATCATCACTGCAACATCCTGCTGCATGTCATCTGGAGCAACATCTTGAAGCTCGTCATCCATGATCATCCTGATCATACAATGCATCTACCGGATGCATACCAAGTATCTACCTGATACATATCATCATATATGATCCACCTGATCAAAAAGTGTATCCACCTAATACAAATAAAAATACATGATACATATCACCATACATGATCCACCTGATCATACAATGCATCTTCTTGATGCATACCAAGTATCTACCTAATACATATCATCATACATGATCCACTTGATCATATAGTGTATCCACTTGATACAAATACAAATACATGATACATATCACCATACATGATCCACCTGATCATACAATGTATCCACCTGATACATATATAGATACATGGTCCAAGCATCCAACATGATGCATATACAGAGCAGTAACTGGAGCATCATCCTGATGCTCATCATCCAGCGCTTACATCCACATCCATGTGAAGGATCCTCCTTCCAACATGCTTGGAATGGCTTCTGCAAATGTGTCCATCACTTCTTCCTCGAAGTGTCATCAATCTGAAGAACACCAAGCCTCTCCCTGAAGTACTCGAACTTCACCCTAGCTAGTGGCTTCGTCAGCACATCTGCAATCTGCTCGTCCGTCACAATGTATAGGAGCTTCACAGCTCCTCTCTGCACCATATCCCTGATATAGTGATATTTGATCTGTATGTGTTTTGACCTGTCATGAAACCCTGGGTTCTCAGACAGCTTCACAGAACTCTGGTTATCACAAAAGATACCAGTAGCATCCAACGGGAGATCAAATAACTCAAACAGTAGATTCCGTAGCCATACTGCCTCACAACTAGCTGAACAAGCTTCAACATACTCTACCTCAGCTGTACTTAGTGCTACGCAGGATTGCTTCCTGCTGAACCAAGAGATCACACCTAATCCCATACTGAAGCAACACCCAGATGTGCTCTTCCTATCTGTAGCACTGCCTGCCCAATCTGAATCAACATAACCCTGCAGGTTAAACTTTTGATTCGCTTCATACTTGAGCCCATAATCCACTGTACCTTTCAGGTACCTCAGAATATGCTTTACAGCAACCAGGTGAACACTCCTCGAATTTGTCAGGAACTGGATCAATGTGTTCACCGCAAAGCAAGTAGCTAGTCTCATGTTCGTCAGGTACATCAAGGACCCAATCATCTTAGGATACATAGTGACATCAATCGGTTCATATGAAGCATCACACAGAAGCTTCAGGTTCGATGCCATAACCTCGCAGTCCATCATCCCAAACCTCTTCAGGATATCTACTGCATACTTCCCTTGTCCAAGGAAGATTCCATCTGCACTCTGCCACACCTCCATACCTAGAAGGTGGTGCATCATACCCAAGTTTTGCACATATATGACTCCCTGTCATGTGTCTCAGAACCAAGTGGTTGCTCCACATACACTTCTTCTTCAACTACACCATTCAAGAAAGCTGTCTTGAAATCCATCTAGTGTATCTTCTATTTCATCACTTTTATATTTCTCTATGCTGCCATCTGCAGTATGCTTGATCTTGATAAATCCATATGGAAGTCATAACAAACTTCCCTTTAGGTCTTGGGACTACATCCCAAATATCATTCTTCATGATCGATGGATCATGGCATTCTTCCCATATGCTGGGAACTTCAATATCTTTAATAGATAATTTTGTTGCCGAACAAATGTTGTAGTTCTTCTTTTGTAGGTGATGGCATACGAGCTTTCCTACAAAACAAGTTAAATTGCATGATTAGAAACATCTCATAATTTTCAGACAAATTCTTACACATAAAGAAATATGTCATACATTCATGCAATTATCTTAGCCAATGCTTCAATACAACATTTATCCATATTCCGTAACTTTCTAGATGCCTTTCAATCTCTACCAGAACATTGTTAAGAGTGTGCACAACTCCCAACATGTCAGCAAAGCGGTTTCATTCTAGATAAGTAGCAATGGAATGTTGTACAGTGCCATAGGCCACTTACCCATCACATGTATATTAGTAGTATACTGTTCATTAATGCAATCATTCTAATATGCACAATACATATCCTAAGTCTAGGAATATGAGCATATACATCATTGAACAATTTTATTTAAACAAACAAATATGCAAGAAATGATAATTAAAATACTTATCTTTGTTTGTTCGTTGGGTGGACTCCCTCTGAGTCTTCACTTCCTTGCAGGAGCTGCTGGAGTCCTAATCTGAAGTAGCTTCTTCTACACCTTTCTGCTATGGAATGTAGAGAGATGGTCAACTCCCTCTGAATATCTGTATCCTTGCATAAACCATTGGAGTGTACTCCCTCTTGATCTTTGCTTCCTGGATTACTTGTCCTTGAACTTATATTCATTCTCGATCCCTATGCATGCTTGTTAGTATCATCATTGTGTTATCCTCTAGGTCTCATACATAATCAAACACTCATTAGTATAATCTTAATATTATCAAAACACAATAATCTCAAGCATGTATAGTCAGGATCAATTCAAACACAGATAATAAACATTAGTATTCAAGGTTTCAAGGAAGTCTTCTTTTATTCATACTTATTCTTATTTGATCAAAGGACTCTTCTGGTTAGTTAAATCATTAATCAAGATGAGAGATATAATATGCATAAAACCCGTGATTACTCAAACCTATACCTTCATGATTCTTCTGGTTAGTCATATCATCAATTATGGTAAGAAACATAATATGCATACAACCATGGCTATTCAAACCTATGACTTCATGAATAATCATTATCAACAACACAAAAGTATAAGATCCTAACACAAGGTAGGATTCTAGCTTGATATAGGAAAAACATACTTGGATTAGAATGCTAGCTAGTTATGTCTAACACACCCGCATAAAGTCTTATGGTTCTCTTCAGTGAGTTGTGCTAGTAACCTGCATATCTCATAGGTTAACCATTATAGAACCAAGTTATACATAGCTCGTAAATGGATCTTCTATGTGATCCATGACAATGGATGAATCTTTGTCTTCATGTCATCATGATCTTGAACTAGAAGATGATTTGTCTTTCTTGGTGTACCTTTCATGTTAGCGGACAACATAAACCTCATACAACACCATAATGCATTAGTACAATCATAATTGTCAACACCCTAATGAACGCATTCATAATTTTGATAAGGTGATACGACAAGTCTAAAATCAAGATTGTTTTAACCGTAATAACATGAAGACAAACATATCATAAACTTAATCATGAACAAATCTCGATACATACCTGGATGAGTCATACCTGTCGAGATTGCTTGAAATCTTCTTATGTAAGGCCTTATCCTCATCTCCCTCTGAAACAGGAACTTCTTCACTTATGCAGGTGACCAATCCATGCTCTTCTAGGATTAAACCAATCCACTTGATTTGGAGGAACTGGATCTGGAGTTGTATTAGGGTTTGTCAGAGAAACCCCAAAAATTCAATCTTTGAATTTCAAACTTCCAAAAGGATAGAAATATGTGCCTTGATGAGATGATCAAGTTGGTATATTCAAAATTTGAAAACTTCAAAGTTTGACCCCTCGAAATTGCCTTTTAGATTTCCGGGTTCACTAGGGAGGACCCTGGATTAGGGTTTGAGTTTCCTAGAGCTTCACCCAACCAAAATATTTGTTTCAAAGCTCTAAGCTTCGATTTTTCTGAGGAGCTTCCAGCCGTGGTCACAGATTTCCAAAATTCTAGTTTTTGCAGAAGCCCTAATTTTGCATCTTTCTGATCAAAGTCCCAAACTAGGGTTTGATCAAGCCCGACCTTCTACCCAACCAAAAAGTCTTATCTTGGTCTCTAAATTTTGATTTTGATGAGTAGCATCCAACTGTTGTCTCCTATTACAAAAATTCCAACTCTCTCCGAAGCCCTCAATTCCGGAAGCCATGAAATAAGGTACTAAAAAATAATTCTGTTTGACAGAAATATGTACCTGATTGTTTCTGGTGTAACTCCGAATTTTTTGATCCACAGGGTTTGAAATTTTTTTTTGAGATAGCCTGACCAGTTATCTTTCCATTCCGACAGGTCTGACCTCAATTGGATTCTCTGAGAGAGAGTTATGCGAAGTGTCGCAACGTGACCTGTTTATGGGATAATAAAGGAGAGCGAACTTGTACGGCATTCCACGTGTCACTGGTTCAACTTCAGCCTCTGAAAATTTTTTCTAAGATAGTCCATCCTGTTATCTTTCCATCCCAATAGGTCTGAACTCAATTTGATTCTTTGAGAGAGAGTTATGCCAAGTGTCGCAACGTGACCTGTTTATGGGATAATATGGGAGAGCGAACTTGTACGATGTACCACGTGTCACTGGTTCAACTTCAGCCTCTGAACAATTTTCCTGAGATAGTACAGTCTGTGCAATACCTGTCACTTTTTATGAAATTTCATTTGGATCTTCCTAGCCCATGTTATGACCCTTTTCCCAAGGTCACCTGATTTTGACTCAGAGTTGGAAGAGGCAGAAACCCTATATTGTACAGATCATAAATCACAAAGTACAACGAATTAGAGGTTGTCCTTTGGACACAAGGTACATGGGGATTTGATCGTCGACTTGTAAAAGTTTCAGATCCGAAAAATTTGCCAAAACGGATTTATAGCGAAAGTGCTATGATGACTGGTTTTTGCTATATCAAGCCCTAGCATCGTAAGTGCGACAAGTGTCATACATGCCATGTCATGCCTTCTTTCAGGCTAGCTCTAATACCATGTTAAATTTTCAGAATTTACATCAATATGATCTAGGATCTTAACTGAGAGAACAACATGTACAACAAATCAACAACATATCAATCATGGACACAATAATGCAAGCACACAAGAGACACAGAGTTTACTTGGGGAAAACCATAAAGGTGAAAAACCCCAATAACTTCCTCAGAGATAGATAGAGCAATGATACAACCAGAATACAAGAGATAGTCTTCTCCTAGTAGCAGAGCCTCCTCCTCCACAAGTGCGCCACTCTCCAAAGTGTGAGTGAGAGAATAGAATGTGTAAATGAGAGAGACACACTCTCTATTTATACACTAACTTGAATTGACCTTTACTCAACTTGGTCGGCCTCAACTTAACCACTTAACATAATGCTAACTGGGCCGACCCCCAACGGTGGTCTAATAACCCTTTGAACCACATGGCGGACCCCCAATAGGGTGGTCTAATAACCCTTTGGCCCACATGACTTATACAGGGCCGACCCCAACAAGGTGGTCGAATAACCCATCAAGTATAAGTTACGACACTTCCGTATATAGGAATAATAACATCTCTATAGGAATACAATATACATATATGTGAAATACATTCCGAAGTTACATATACATCAACACTCCCTCTTAACTAGGAAGGTATTTCTCGACATAGGTATTTTAGCACAAGTCTTCTTCTCTGGATCATCATCAACGAATCATCATCCTCAAATCATTGTCATTGTCACTGCTGCTGCTATCTCAATCAATCTTCGAATCTACTCGTCATAGGAAGTTCTACAGAGTAGGTCCTTTTTCATACTGGATGTAGGCCCACCACCTGCAGGTCTTCATCATCACTGGCCATACTGTGGAAATCTCAGGACTTATTACGTGCGTCACAAAACCTTAAAAGAGTCTCTTGACTAGAAAGAACCCTAAAGAGCATCTGAGGCCTTTTTCATCCTGTCCAGATCTCCTGGACTTATTACATGTGACCCCACCACAAAACCTCGAAAGAGAATCCCAGGACTGATTACGAGCACAAGGATTAACCTATCGGATCTCCAGGGCAGAAATTACATGTGGTCATGGCAAGACCTCGAAAGAGCATCCCAGGACTGATTACGAGCACATGGCTCAACCTATCGGATCTCCTAGGGCACAAATTACATGCCATAGGACAAAACCTCGAAAGAGCATCTGCCAGATATCCTAGGGCACAAATTACATGCCATCGGAAAAACCTCGAAAGACTATCTGTAGATCTCCCAGGGCACAATTTATATGTCCTCCCAAGCAAAACCTCGAAAGAGCATTTGCCAGATATCCCAGGGTACAAATTACATGCCATAGGAAAAACCTCAAAAGACTATCTGCAAATCTCCCAGGGCACAAATTACATGCTTATCTGCACAACCTGTTCCATGGCCACAGAGTATCAACCTGATACTTACCATACATCATCCTGATGTACACATGATCATCCTGATCATCATCACTGCAACATCCTGCTGCATGTCATCTGGAGCAACATCCTGAAGCGCGTCATCCATGATCATCCTGATCATACAATGCATCTACCTGATGCATACCAAGTATCTACCTAATACATATCATCATATATGATCCACCTGATCATACAGTGTATCCACCTGATACAAATACAAATACATGATACATATCACCATACATGATCCACCTGATCATACAATGCATCTACCTGATGCATACCAAGTATCTACCTGATACATATCATCATACATGATCCACCTGATCATACAGTGTATCCATCTGATACAAATACAAATACATGATACATATCACCATATAAGATCCACCTGATCATACAATGTATCCACCTGATACATATACAGATACATGGTCCAAGCATCCAAGTGGGATTGAGAGGCTTGATGGTGATTTTAGTAGTGGGCATGGTATTGGTGAGAATGATGACATGATAGTGGAATTAAACATTAATATGGTGACCCTGGAGCTTGGATCCTAGCCTAGAAACACGAGAGCCTAGCCTAAAAACCCTAGTTGGTAGCATAAACCCTAGTTTGTATTCTAATCACAATGAAACCCTATTATGTATCCTAAGATCTACCCTAAATTATAATGCATGTAAAGATCAAATCATTTTCATTGTACATATATATTCATCTGCCTACATTTGAATCCAAACCACTATACACATATATGCATACATAAAAATAGATCATTATCAAATTATGATAAATTAAGGAAGTCCTAATTGTAAATGGTAGTGGATGTGATGGTCATCAAATCAAAGGTGGCTATATCTGTGAATGAGAATTAATGAGCTAGCTATACATCGTGCTCAAGGTTGTCCTATTTGTATGGTAACAATTGATTAAGAAATGATTCCATAACTTGGTTATTAATTTGTTGCATGATCTTAAGTGGACAAAATGGTCAAAATAAATACTAGTGACGACATTTCATTATGTAGAGTATGGCCTTTTTGGATCTCATTATGTAGAGCTATTAAAAATAATGTTGGATCTCATTTTAACCTTTTGACGACAATGGACATTTTTTATTTTTAAGTGTTCTTTTCCTAGTACTCAAGTTCCCAATATATATCTTATGTGCCATGAGGTGTGATTTGTCCATCCATTTATTCCGTTTGTTTTTAGATTAATTCTCACACATGATTTTGTTTGAGTTAGCCTATGTTTACAATGTTCTCTTAACATAGATACCATTAGAAGCTTTTACATGTGGAAAGATAAACTAAGCTGAACTACGATATCCAACTTCTCTTCTAAGATCTAGGTAAAACCCAAATTTATACATCACATCATGATACACACAAAATGAGACAACCACATTAGACAACGAGATATATAATCACATAACTGAAAATCCATGTACATCGAGGCTACAAAAATCATCCAAACATATACAATTTCTAGCGAATAGTGGAACATGGTTCCCAACGTACGTACAATGGCAACTCGTTCCCTACACAAAATGCGACAACTCATGCCGTAGATACAAAATACATGGCAACTTGTGCCGTATATACAAAGTACATCAAAACTGGTGCACAAAAGTGCCACATCGTGGCTAATGTACATAACACGTGGCGTGTCAAGCATTGTGACCACTGCCGTCGCTCCCAGGTGCAGATCCAAAGTCGATCTTCCTACTCTTCAAGCTATCAGTGCCTCAGGTCTTGGTCCATCTAGGAGTAGACCGTCTCTCTGGGCTTTGGAACAAATGATATAAGATACCGTCATTTTCAAGCATTTGCAACATTTACCACATTTATAAAACAAATGTGGAATTCGAATCTTAAATAAATCACCTCTGACATGAGTGGGAAATGTTGGGCAGGTGTCCTAGATATGCGGAGCCTCTCAGCAATTCCAACCTATAACATTTAAAACAATCATTTCATTGAAAAGTCATAATTGCTTAAATTAATTTTTGTTAATGCATCAAAATATTTTCATAAATTAACTTGATTCTCACCGTGAACACCTCCGACGATGGACATGGCTAGCCTTCTAAGCTAGCAGGTGGAGCAGATGGCCGGACAACCAACTCCAATGCAGTGATGGGGGGGGGGGGGTACAGATGTAGTGGCAGCCACTACAAGTGCAACCACTGGAGATACTGATGAGGATATTGGAAGATTAGATGCCACAATAGTGGAGGGAAGTGGGGATGATATGGTGGGAGAAGCCACGGTGGTATGGGGTGGAGGAGGACCATGTGGGCTATGAACCCCTGCCGGCTGTAGGATAGAGGGTATCGAACGGAAAGGGCTATGGACGGTGTTGAGGGATGGTGCATGGGAGGGCAGTCTTGCATGGAGGGAGGAGGATGGAAAAATGGGAGGTTGTGGACGAAGAGGGGAAGGTGGAAGGAAGGGGGGGCGTGGCTGAATGGGGGAGGATGGATAGACATGGGGGCGTGGATAAATTGGGGGGGATGTATGGACGTAGGGGGGTGGGTGAGTGGGGGAGGATGGATGGAGGGGGGAGTATGGTCGGAGAGGGGAAGTTGGATGGAAGGCAGGGGGTGGATGTAGGGAGGGGTCTAGATGAAAGCGAGGGAGGGGACTCATGGGAGAGGGTGGATACACAGGACTAAATTGCGGAGACACAGCTTCTGGTGGAACCTACATATACATTTGTAATATCACAATTTAATAAACAAACAATAAATTAAACCATAGTAAGTCGTAACAAAACAAATTAAAAGCATGCTTATAACTAGACATTGTACCTGTGTATATGGTGATGTGCCAATCCCTGGCGGGGGTGGCTGATCACCGTAGTCACGAAACACCTGTGGACAACAAAATGCATGCATGTTATGAACATGTTAAACAAGTCATTATCTAGGAAAACAAGATATTCAAAAACATTGTACGAACTATCGACGTGTATGCCATAAATATAAATACATGAGTAATATAAATGACATAAGCAATAATAAAATTGTGTCAGGTACTAAAAATACCTCCGTGTGGGGTGTCGCAATTTCAGTTGCAGCTGCCATTGCTGCATCCAGGTTGGGAGATTCTACGTTCTCCCATCTCGGTGTATCAGCTCTGAATAACTATACATTGAAATAATAGTTTAAGTCAAACAAAAATACTTTCAAAATACTTTACAAGTTATAAAGTGATGATTGAAAACACATTAAAAAAATTGTTGACCTGATCCATATAACAACCCTCGATCGAGCCAGGGCAAGTGTGCCCGCAATGGGGACAAAGATGTGGCATTGTCCCCGTCGAACTGGAATGCCCAACATGGCTACCATCGGTCATGGGTCTATCCTGGCCCTATCGTGAAGGCCCTGCACCTGGATCTCTATCAAGGTCACCCGACCTCTCCACTGTAGTCACTGCTACAAATGAGGTGTGTCTGAGGAGACCACGTGCAACATTCCTCATTGCCACCTCGATCTGATCAAGCTTATGGGCCAACTGAGGTGGCTAGGGAGAGGGGTTGGGGTCGCACCTCGGAGCTGGTGTCCCTCTCAGTGGGTTCCTCCTGGAAATAGGTCGATCTTGGGTAGAGCCACGCCCAACACCCTAGAACTCAGTTATGTCAAAATAGTTGACATGTAAACCGAGGAAAAACTCAGCCCATAGTTGGCGAAGGAAGTACTGTGGAACCTCCGTATTATTGCAGGGAGGTTTATCGTACACCATGAACCACCTCTGCATCCAATTGTCCCTCCACGGTTGGTAATGACACCAATCCATGCAGACACATGGCTTTGTAATGTTCGGTGGTTGGCCTGTTTTCGGCTCGGTGAACATACTATATAATTGGGCTTTTGAAATGTTCAAATCTTTTATCGCTTCCTTGGAGATGCCCGTGGAGTAGTACTCCCACATCCTAGCTCTAAATTAAGTCATGTTTGTCAATTGCTAGTGTGCATGTATGAGGGAGTCAATTGAGTTCTCAATTGACGTGGCAAGAGACAATCGAGATGGTTCACCCGAGTTTCTAAGTTCATGAGTGTGCACTCGCATTTCATTTACATAGTAGTTAATGTCATCTTGTTCAAAATTAGGTTGTGGGTTTTGGTTTTGTTCGGCATTTGGATTGTGTTCACGGTTTTCTTTAGCATTGGGTCCAAGGTTTGGGTTTTCTTGTTCCACCGGACTCGAGGTTAACATATTGTTCACTCATTGTCTCAGTTTACAATCTACAATAGAAAATTGGTTCATTGTTTTCAAAATTTGAGAATTATTTACAATTAAATAAACAAAAAAAAAAAATTGATACAAAGAATGAATAAAATGAAAACAAAACTTGATATTTACCTATCAATCGCCCTGTTGATGAGTTAGTGGGTGTTGTGGGGTGGTTTTGAAGTTGATTTGGGAAACTTTGGTGGTTCAATTCATGCATACGCGGAGGTGCAAGTCGTGCTCTTCCGGCCCAATGGAACAATGTGGAAATTGGGCACTGTTTTTATTTATTTATTATTTTAACAGAGGCGCGTGCGTGCAGCAGAGGCACGTGCGTGCTTGATTAGGTGCGTACGTGCCATGTTTTTTTTCCGCTAGTGCACCCCATTGCAATGAAAATGGGGACCATCTTCATGCGCTCGCCCTTGGGTCTTAGGGCATCTTTAGTGTTGAATCCTGGCCAAACATTTATATTGTTGTTTCCTTTCCCTCACATGTTTTCCCATAGGAATTCCTCCCTTCTTTTATTCCTGATATCAATATTCCCTCCTCTATTACTCTGGTCCGTCATGTAAATAATATATTCTTCACCATTCTGCTCTAAAAATGGCTTTAAACGACAAAGCTTCAGTCACAAAGGAGCTCAACGAAAAAAATAGAAAGGTAAGGCTTCAATTTCTCTTGTTTTTTCATTGCATAGTTATGTAAATTTAGTGTGGATTTTGATTTATTTGTTCATGGGTCGTAACCATGGAATTTTCAATCTCATTAGGGATTAATAGATTGGGTTTCTTAGAAATCAAGTATTTTGTAATCACCGACCCCAATTTTGAGTGAAGTCTATGGAATTTTGATATTTTGGCAGTAGATGTTTTCTTAGATTCCTAATCTCGATGATATTGGGATTGAATTCTTTGTTTTTGTGAGGATTTCCTCTATCTAGGCATGGAATTGTGTGATTAGGGTTTATGACATGTCTTCCCCATGTGTTTTATTGCATTTTTTGGGTATTATGTATTTCAACTATGATTTGTCCCTTTCATTACCCATGTGATCTATGTCTATTATAACTTTATTTTTGGCAGTGTAAAGGCTTAAGAAGGAAGCACATCCTCATGGGAAAGTTAAAAAGTGTAGGGCAGTATATCATGTTAATGTGCAAGCTGCTATGTAGTGACAGAGATGTGATGGAACTGAGATCAAGTTTAATCAAAATGTTGTTGTTATTGCGAATAAGAAAAGAGAGCCTATTGGGACCAAACTATTTTGTCATGTAACACATGAACTCACGAGAAAAAATCTTGTAAAAATTTTGACATTAGCACAACATGTAGCTTTATGCACCATTACATCTTTCTGATTTTTTTTACAGAAGAAAAAATTTAACTCTTTTTACGAGTTGTAGTTTAGACAGGCGATTACTAAGTTTGCAGTCAAATATGTAGTCGAATTTCAGGGAAATGAATCATCTTTCAATTGTATACTTTCTGCACTCAATTTGATTTCCTACCTATCTAAGTTGGGGGGAGAGTCTATTATCTACATTTTAACAATGGGGAAATGGATCCCATTTCCTTTTTCATCATCTAAGCATTTATCAGTTGTATTTTCCATAACTCTACTATATGGATTATGTTTGATACATGGCCATTAATTATGCTTCAAATTCACTTCTTTATTTCCAAAATGATGCAGTTTGTTGAAAAAAAATACTAGTTGGATGCTTCATATGTTTTGATGCATGGAAAATTTTAATTCATTACGGTTGTTGATAAAATAATAATTTATTAACTAGACGTTTCATATGTTTTGATGCATGGTAAATTTGAATTCATACTGGTTCTTGATAAAAGAACAAGGTTCAATAATTGTTCCTAGTGTTGGAAATACCTGTTTTTATTCTAAATTTTAACCTTAAGAGATTATATGAATTTTTCATCTTTAAATTTTTTTTTTCACAATTTCTTTTGTAGGAATAAAGAATTAAAGTCTTATTAGCTATCTATAACTATTGTTAACACCCAAAAATTATTCACCTTGCTCATCCCCCTATTCACATAACCCATTTACAACTTTTTCCTATATTTTTGGCCTCCAAAAACCAAAAAAATCCCTAAATTAGTAACCAAATGGTAAAAAAATCATTATTTTCCTCATCAATTAAAGAAAATCCTTCAAAAAAGGTCAAAATCCCACAAAAAATGGTCAAAATCCACAACAAAGAAAAAGAAAAAGGGGAAATAGTCAAAATTAAATAAAAAAAGAGGGAAAACTCAAAATATCACTAGCCAATACTATTGGTTTCCGAAAACCATGGGTCAATACTCCACCACCCAAAATTGCTATAAAAAGGTGATGGAGGCCCCCCATTCCACATCCATGATTAACTTTTCCTAGCCTTATTCTACCAAAATTCTTGTTGAACTTTAGCCTATCTCCTTGAGGTCCTGTTCCACATTCAGTTGAGTCTTGGACACCTTTGAGCATTTGGAGAAGAGCAAGGAACTTTGGAGACCCGACGTGCTACTCTTTGTGCAGATGCGAGGGCCCACATCTACTGACCTTCTGAGGTAACTCTTACTGTAAACTCTTGTTTGCAACATAATACAAAATATAATTCATGGGTTCCAATCAATTTGTTTTATTTACTGCAGTAATTAGTTAGGTTTAATTTACTTTTTTTTTCTTCTTTTTTTTTCATTCACATATTATCTATTTTGGATCTTCTACTAAGGGTTCCATAATCCTTAGTAGGTTCCCTTTAGCACGAGCTGGCGTGAAAAAACTAGATACAGATTTTGGTGACTCCGCTGGGTCTATTCCAATCGATCTATGATTTGGTATGATCAGTAGTTATTTCTAGTTTTGTACCTTTTAGTTTGCTTGCATTTCCCTTTTCTGGCTTAGCATTGGCCCCTGTACTTGCAGATATGGCCCTTTCCTTCGCAGTACCCCTCATTATTTTTTTGTTTTTACGACCCGGCCCGCGACTGCAGGTGCACGTTTCCGCGTTGCCAAGTGCACCTTTATATCATTAGCCTATGGCCTGAGAGCACCTTTCCTCCTGTAAGCTGCGCTCTCCATGCACCTTTCTTCAGGTAAGTGGCGCACTTCGCACTCCTTCAGGTGTGTAAGTCGTGTGCTCCGTGCACCTTCTGGTATGCTACCCATGCCCTTAGCATGCCTTTGAGTTTGAAACCCGTGCCCTAGCCGCGCTTTTTTGGCTAGACCCACGCTCTTTTTCCTGTTTCTGTTTTTATGTTTCGATGCGACTTTTCCTACAGCTTGCAACGCCCCGAGCGTGACTTTTTCCTTCACAGATGCACCCTGCAGCTATTTTTTTTACTCTTTTCTTGCCCAAACAACCTCCTATTTTCCTACACCCATTTTCCATTGGTACTTTTCTGCTATTTGCTTTCTATAGCATTTGAGACATTTCACTTTCCATGCATCCTTAGTGTGTTGCTATCTCTTGCATTATATTTTAGCGAGCTCATTTCTTTTACACATAGCAGTTAGTACTTTTTATTTCTGTCTCAGTTGTTTATTTCAACATTTATTATCGGCGATATTGGGTTTACACCACTTCTGCACCCACACACTCCCTATAATTCAAGTGAGACTAAAATTGACTTAATTCAAACACATATTAACCCCACTTGGTGATCAAAAAACAACTTTATAGCTAGGTAGGACATTGGGGTTAGGCATCCAAATAACACCCCCTTTGTCATACACATTTGAGACATAGTTGTTGTCCTTTAGGGAACCAAAATCCCCTATTATTTATTGGTATGGTTGACACCAATTTATTGGCGGGCCTCTCCCTTAAGAGGGAAAGTGGTAAGATTGGTTCCGGAATTCTGAGTGGAATACTGCTCTCCATTATGTATTGAATGACACCTACTCGTTGTTCTCATCGTGCATGATGGCGCCCATACTGGGTGCACGGCGACCAAAGAACTGAAGCCACTGGACACCTTTCTGGATGTACCATGAATGGGGTAGCTTAGTTTCCATTCTTCTAGGACTCTTTTACCCAGAGTTCCTCTCGGTAGAGGGATATCCTTTAGCCATTTGGTTCTACATTTCGTATTACCTGACTGCGGATTTCATCACCCTGTAGGGGATACGATTTGTGTGAGATTACATATATTTTAGATAGGTTTTTGCATGCTCCTATACCCCCCTTGGTTAGTGAGTATTTTTTATTTTTAGGAGTGCTTCTTGCTAGTATTCTGACTATTTTATTGCTGCTCCACCTGTTGTAGCACATTTTTGCAATAAGTGTTTTTGAGCCCATTGTTGGCTTGGGTGCTGTCTTTTTACGAGCTCTCCTTTTGTGAGCATGGTTGTACTAGGATTTTTGATCATTTTATCCACCATATTCCCTTAGAACTTTTACACCTGCTACCATTGATTCACCGCGACACTCTCATCACCTACGGGGACAATCCCTGTAGTATGGTCCTTTGGACCCCCTTGTCATGCTCCCTTGAGACACACATCGTCGTCATCAGATATTCATACCAGGGCTCCTTATTTCACATTTGATTTTGAGCCAAAGTCACCTATCTACACAACTCTGCCTAGCCCCATGGATAACATGAATCCCAACCCGTTTTCCAGCGGGATTGTCGGCAGTGGATCTATCACTGGCCCTGCTACCACTTCAATATCCATCTCTGCTATGCCATCTACAAGACCTACACCTAGAATTCCAGTCACTACTCCTATACCCATCGGTAGTGGATCTATTCTGATTACCATCCCTTTGGTCACCAGTAGTACCCTTGAGGGCACTAGCCCTTCTTCCTCAGTCCCTCTGCCTTTTACCAGTGGTCCCTCGATCCCAGTTATGACTCACATCAATGTACCACCGCTTGGAGGAGGTGGTCCCACAATCACTTCCACTCCTAGCATGCAGGCCTCTTTGACCATGTCACATCCTCCTGCTAGTTTTCCATTCATGGTGTTAGCACCTATATATTTTTTGCTCTTTTACAGCATAAATACCTGTACATGAAAGATGGAAGGTCAGACAGCTACCTAAGAAAAAATATTGAAGTGATCTCCATCGACAATGGCTAGGTGCTAAGGCAAGAGACATAATGGTCTAGAAGGGGTCTGATGTAATGAAAGGCTAAGGTCAAGGGCTAAGTATTAATAGGGGAAATAATGACTTAAGATAAATGGAGAAATACCCTAAAACCTATAATCCTTGGGCAAATTTATGAAAGAGTAAATGTCACACAGATTGGCACCATTGATCAAGGGCGGGAGAAAGATCTACGGTTTTAAAGGACCATCGCATGGCCAAGTCGCAAGGAAGAAAGGGGAATATGAGTATGCGATGGGATGGAGCCTGTCGGATAGGTGTCAGCTTAGGAGTGCATCGCAAAGAGGAAAGAGCAGTAAATGACACCCGGTTAGGTGCATGCGATGGTAGGGACATATACAAGGATTTACGGCGGCGATGATCTTTTTGAGGTCCAAGGGTTCAGGTCTATTTACCGTAAAAAGGGCCTGAGTCTCTGATAGATCTATGGTTCGGGTGGAAAGAAGAGCCAGATCAACGGCTGGTGGGGGCCGGAAACACACAGAGTATAACAAGGGGGACCCCACTAGCAGACGAAGGATCTAAAAGCTAAGTCGAGTATAGGGACTCACCATAGATACACATCTGAGAATAAATGGATGGTCCTCATACATCGTCACACCAAGAAGTAGCATGAGGGATAGAAGCAGGGTAGATGCGATGGTCTGGGTCCCACCGGATAGGTGTCAGCTCCACAACTTGTCACATAGAGCGAAGATGATATAGGAGAAGATTTTTGGGTGCATGAAATGCTACCCCTTAGAGGCATTCAAATGAGATGAACGGCCCATATGAGGACTAGCGGAGATGATCCGATGGTGGAAATGGATAGGTTGTCAAATCAACAAGTAAAGGGGCAGTCATATCTAACGATGGAAAGTAAACACGTGAGAGTTCAGATGGTTGAGATCAAAGGACGGCAGGCCAAAGAGGGCAGAAGTTATGGAAATACAGTTATATATATAAGAAGTGCCTGCGAAGGTTGACATTTGTTTCAGAAGCCTGTTGAAGTCAAGGAGCCTCTCAGCGGGTGGCAGACAACGAAGGAAACACAACCTTTGACAGGGTGCATGCAGGGCTTCTGAAGGTGACAGGTAAGGTCTGTAACCACCATTCTCTGAAAAATCTAAGTCTTTTACAGTCATAAGATGATGGAAGAAGAAGATTCTACTAGTTCTAGGGTTAAGATATCGCTGGAAGATAGAGATGCATATGTATTTGACACATGCATTCGGCTCTCAGTTCCGAAAATTAAGAAGAGACTGGAAACCTTGCATGAACAGGGACTGGATATCCATGGAGTCTTTAGGTCGTTGTTCATTTTCTTTTGCCTTGACTGGGTGTTCTCTTTTCCTAAGTTTATAGCGTGGTGTTCTTCTAATTACTCAGAACCTCAAAGAGTAATTATGGATGCCCGTAGGTCCAAAGTCGTCTGTAATATAGATGCGTCAGCCATTAGGGATTCCTTTTTCATTCTAGAGTCTCAGTACCAAGAGTCAGAGGGTTTTTCTGAAGAGTTGGTGGTTTCCTTGTACCACCAAATCAGCCCCGAAAGCCGTCAAGCCTTCTTAGACACATGCCTGAAACCCGACTCCAAAATATCCGAGGAACCCTACCCCCTAAATGTCAGCCTTTTTGATGACAATTCCCAATTGGTTCTTTCTTTTTTAGCTCAGTTTCTAGGGTTGGATACCGATTTGTGGGTGACTGAAGTCCAATTAGGTTTACTCTTTAGGATTAGCATCAGTTTGGTCAGGTCCGAAAGCGGGCTTATCCCACCCTTGAGGTTTGATGAGTTTTTGGCGGAAAAGGTACATGTACAGTTACGCAATTTCCCGAGTACTAGGTTTTTCAGATATCAGACGTAGTTGATGAAAATGATTATGTACAACAGCACCGAAATCCCACATTTCTCCTCACTGCTTGAGATAGATGTTCTGGTAGACAATGTTTTCAATTATTTGAACTATGTTTTCCCCCCTGTTTATAAAATCATTTTTGGGGAAGAATTTCCTAGAGTGCTACTTGAAATGAAAACAATGATGCAGTTGAAGGATGAACTGGCAGTCGGTGACTGGTTTTTGTTAAAAGAAGCTACAGTTATTAGATTGTACAGTTTTGTGCAGGAGCCTTATGTTCTACCCGCTTTTCTGACATTGCGGATCTTTTCTCTTGAATTTATCAGACAGAAATTGGCCCTGGAAGAGATACAATTCCTGAAACATAAGAAGAGCACAGATGTGAAATGTCCTTGGAAGGTAGGGCCTTTCATTGTAAAGAATAAAGAAGCTTTGTCAGAGGTGGAAGAATAATTGAAGTCGCTAGGGTTCAAAAAAGATGTGGCCATCAAATATGACCCCTTGCATATAATTTCCAAGAGAAGGAAGGAATGCAACCTCAGCGCTTTTGAGCATACAGAACCAGAAGGGGTGATGAAGGGGCAAAATTTTTTGTGTTGGCAACCCGCGACAGAGGAAGCAGTGGAGACACAGGGAGGAGATCTCATGATTTCCGATTTAATAATGGATTTAGATCAAGTGTCGGACACCATGGAGGTGAGCTGAAAAAGAGACTTAGAAGAAGTCATGGATATGGATACTGAAGAAGTTAATATAGAAAAGCGGCCTAAATTATAAGTACAGGATGAGTTAGTTGTTGCGGCTATTCAAGCCGAGTCAATTGCTTCCCCAACTAAAGAGGAGCTAGTTGTTGTAGCAGCTCAAGAAGGATTGACTGTCCAAATGGTTAGTGGAGGGGCGGATGATGAGGAATCTTCAGGTCTTGAGATCCAGGTTGTAGAATACAAGTTTCAAGATGTTCAAGAGGGAGATGTCGATAATACGTTTCAGTCCAAGGCTGATCTCTGTGAACAATATGCTCAAAACAAGCGAGCCTCAGCCCAGAGGTTGTTTGATTCAATGCCTATCGCTAGAGGTTTGTCTAAGACTTCCTTGATGACTAGCAGAAGTATAAATGATAACATCTTAAACTTAGCAGTTTTGATGGAGGGTGGAATGACCGAGACAAGGATCAATTGGCAAAAGATACCAGTAATAGATAAAATCCAGTTTCATAAACAGGTTAGTGATCTTGTATATGATGATTTTGTGAAAGCAGCATTGAAAAGTGACAACTTGCTGGTTGTTGATGTATATGTAACTTCAGAATGTATTTCACATATATGTATATTGTATTCCTACAGAGATGTTAATATTCCTCTATACGGAAGTGGTTGTATTCCTATAGAGATGTTATTATTCCTCTATATGGAAGTGTCGTCATTTATATTGTAACTGTCGTAACTTATACTTGATGGGTTATTAGACCACCTTGTTGGGGTCGGCCCTGTATAAGTCATGTGGGTCAAAGGGTTATTAGACCACCCTATTGGGGGTCGGCCATGTGGGTCAAAGGGCTATTAGACCACCCTAGTGGGGGTCGGCCCAATCAGCATCTGTTGAGATATTGTAACTTCAAAGAATATTATATTTGTATATTATTTATTCTGGAGATGTTTCATTCCTCCGTAAAGATCTTATTGTATATCCGGAGATGTTTATTCCTCCGTCGGAATGTGGTAACTCGGGTTATTAGACTTCCCTAGTGGAGGTCGGCCCTGTATGTGTTATGTGGGTCAAAGGGTTATTAGACCACCCTAGAGGGGTCGGCCCAGTCAGTTGTAGTGGGGTATTTAACCCATTGGTTAAATACGAGCCTACGTGTACTTGTGTAAAAGATGTGTCAAAGTAGTGTATAAATAGAGGAGGTGTGTTCCTCATTTGACACACTCACTCACTTGAGAGAGGAGCACTTGTGGAGGAGAGGTCTGCAATTGTGGAGGAGGAGATCATGTATTTGGTTTGCATCTTTGTATATTGCTGGTCATCTATATTGAGGAAGCTTTACTGGGTTTTCTACCCCATGAGGGTTTCCCAGGATAAATTTGTGTCTCTTGTGTTTATGCTGTGCTTGTTGTTTCTTCAGTGATCCTGTATATGCTATTATTGTGAAATGGAATGTAATGCTGCTATTTTCTGTATTAGCATATTAAATCTTAACATGGGATCAGAGCTAACCTGAAGGAAGACAAGGTATGGCACTTACGACACTTGCTTTACTTACGACAATTTGAAGGTTAGGGTTTTACATAGCAAAAACCAGTCATCGTGGAACTTTTTCTATAATTCCATTTTGGCGAAGGTTCAGGGTCTGAAAAGTTTACAGGTCGAATATAACATCCCCAGGTACCTTGTGTCCAAAGGGAATCCTCAGATTCGTTGTACTTTGTAAGTTATGATCAGTACAAGTTAGGGTTTCTGCCTCTTCCAGATCTCAGTCAAAATCAGGTGACCTTGGAAAAAAGGTCATAAATTGGGCTAGGAAGCTCCAAATAAAATTTCATAAAAATTGACAGGTAGTACACAGACTGCACTATCTCAGAAAACGTTTTCAAAGGCCGAAGGTGAACCAGTGACACATGGCACACCGTACAAGTTCGCTCTCCTGTTTTATCCCATAAACAGGTCACGTTGCGACACTTGGCATAAATCTCTCTCAGAGAGTCCAATTAAGGTCAGACCTGTTAGGATGGAAATATAACAGGTCAATCTATCTCAGAAAAAGTATTCAGAGGCCGAAGTTCAAACAGTGACACGTGGCATGCCGTACAAGTTCGCTCTCCTGTTTTATCCCATAAACAGATCATGTTGCGACACTTGGCATAACTCTCTCTCAGAAAACCCAATTGAGGTCAGACCTGTCAGGATGGAAAGATGACAGGTCAGGCTACTGCAGAAAAAGCGTTTGAGACCCTGTGGAGCAAAAATTTCAGAGTTATAGCAGAAACAATCAGGTGCATATTTCTGTCAAAACAGAATTATTTTTGGAGCACCTTTATTCATGGCTTCCGGAATTTAGGGTTTTGGAGAAAGTTAGAATTTTTGGAATCGGAGTCCATAGCTGAATGCTACTCAGGAAAATTGAAATTTAGAGACCAAGATCGAATTTTTTGGTTGGGTGGAAGACCGGGCTTGATCAAACCCCAGTTCGGGATTTTGATCGGAAAGATGGAAAATTAGGGCTTCAGCAAAAGTTGGAATTTTTGAAGTCTGTAACCACGGCTGGAAGCTCCTAAGAAAAATAAGAGTTTAGAGCCTTGGATCGAACCTTTTGCTTGGGCAGAAGGGTGGGCTTCATCAAACCCTAGTTCGGGATCCTGTCTAGAAGATCCAGAAGTTTCAAAGGCAATTTTGAGGGGTCAAATTTTGGAAATTCCAAAATTGAAGTATGCTAGTTTGATCAGCTCAGCAAGACATATTCTTTCATCCATTCAGAAGTGTGAAAGTCAAAGATTGAATTTTTTTAGGGTTTCTATAGAAAACCCTAATTAAGCTCCAGATCAAGTTTCAGGGGGATTTGAGGCTAAGGCCTTACATAAGAAGACTACAAGAAGTCTCGACAGGTATGACTTAAGGAGGCTCAGGTATGTCTTGAAATCTAATTCTTGATTAAGTTCATGATGTGTTTGTCTTCATATTATTTATTAGTACAATCTTGATTAATGTTAGAATTGTCTTATCACCCTAGTAACAGTATGAATGCATGTGAATGATCAAAGACATTCATTGATTAGGGCTATATGATTGTACTAATGCATTATGATGTTGTGTGAGGTTGATGTTGTCTGCTAACAAGGCTCAGGTACATCACAAAAGACAAATCAGGTTCCATGACCATGAAAACATGAAGACAAAGACTCATCCATAATATTTGTTCTACTTACGAGGTATGTATGACTTTGTTATATTATGCTTAACCTATGAGACATGCAGGTTCTAGCTCAGGATCTCTAAATCATTGAAGAGATTGTTTAGGTATGTTGTACATAGCTAAGCAGATATACTAATCCAGGTATGTTTCCTATGACAAGTTAGAATCTTACCTTAGGATCCCTTATATAAGTATACTTGGTATGATTGGTTATGCTTATTCATAAAGCTAGTAATCAAGGATTTATGCATATTATGTCTCTTATCTTGATGATCTAATTAACCAGAAGAGTACTGAGATCAAACAAGAATATGCATGAGTAAAAGAAGACTTCCTTGAAACCCTGAATACTAATGATCATGACTGTACATATTCAAGATTATTTAGAATTAGAATGTTTTGATAATATACTAATGAATGTATGTTTATGTATGAGATCATGAGGATGACACTAGTGTACACTTGAGCATGCACAGTGGTACAGAATGAATAGAAGTTCAGAAGACATATAGAAGATCAAGGGGGAGGCAACCACACAAACATAAAAGATAAGTATTTGAGTTATTATTAGAAATAGTAAATGATATTGCTTGTATGCATATTTGTATTCCTAGAATATATCATGCTGAGTGTAAACATTCATAAAGCATTGAACAGTATACTACTAATATGCATATGATTGGTAAGTTGGACAAACATTCCATTGTTGCTTGTCTAGAATGAAACCTCTTTGCTGACATGCTGAGAGCTGTGCACACTCTCGATAGTATGTTCTGGTAGAGATGGAAGGCATCTAGATAGCCACTGTATGCATACAGGATATGGGAAAGTGTTGTGCCAAAGTATTGGTCAAAATAGTTGCATAACTATGTAAATGATTTCTGTATGCATAATAGGTTATCATGTCAAATATGATTTGATGATTATGAAGTATTACTAATCATGTACTTAATTTTGATTTGTAGGAAAGATCATGATGAATGATGAACTCTGAACAAGCGATGGATGTTCAACAAAAGATTTACAAATCAAACACACTATAGAAAGCCTGTGGTTAAGAGATTCTCTTAGAAAGAGGAAGAGAATCATGATGAGATGTTTTGCTCCAAGGGACTAGATAAGACCATTCTCTTAATAATGTAATCAGGTTTTGTATGGGTTCCCAGGATCGATAGTCAATTGATGAAATTAATGATCATCATGGGTGATGTGGATCTCAACCTTTTCTACAAGGTTGAATATGGGTTCTATACACATATGACATGGATGCAAGAAGGAACTCACCACAGAGTTTGAATGATTTTGAGGCTCATATTAGTAGACCCATCTGACGAGAGATGGCACAGATAGATATGTAGAAGATCATTCAATGTTGAGTGTGAATAATGGACAATTGACAGCTTCATGACAAAGCTTGGGCTTTACCAGAAGTAAAGTTGTTCCTAACCTTTACCATAAGGTTGTGGATGATGAATCTATCATACCATTATTGCATGACGATGATCTCTTTCTGACAAGGAATGAGAAACAGGTCATGAAAATGGCTGCAGAAATGAAAATGAAAGATCTCGGATTAATGCACTACTTCTTAGGTCTAGAAGTATGGCAAGATCCAAAAGGAATCTTCTAAATCAAGGTAAGTATGCTGTGAAGTTTCTAAAAAGATTTGATATGTTGGAGTATAAATTCATGGCCACTCCCATGGACTCCAACTTGAAGTTATTAGTAAATGACTCATCATATTTAGTGGACCTAATCCTTTATAGACAAATCATTGGGTCAATGATGTATTTAACAAATACTAGGCCAGATATATGCTTTGTTGTAAATACCCTAAGTCAGTATCTAGTAGAACCTAGAAAGGTTCACTTAATAGCTACAAAGCATGTAGTGAGGTACCTAAAAGGTACATTAGATTTTGGTCTATATTATCTTGGAGGTCATGAACTCCGTTTACATGGTTACTCAGATTCTGATTGGGCAGGAAGTGCCTCAGACAGAAAGAGTACATCAGGTGGATGTTATAGTCTTGAATCTACCATGACCTCATGGTTTAGCAAGAAATAATCTAGTGTGGCTCTCAGTACTACTGAAGCAGAATATATAGATGTATGCTCTGCCAGCTGTGAAGCAGTGTGGCTTCAGAAGCTATTATATGGAGTGTTTGACTTAGAAATGGATTCCACTGTGATTATGTGTGATCTTGTATTCCACGATAAGTCAAAACACTTTGAGATCCGATACTTCTATATACGAGATATGGTGCAGAGAGGAGCTATCAAGCTTGAGTATATAAGCTCTGAGGATCAGATTGCTAATATCTTGACTAAACCTCTGTCTCGAGTAAAGTTTGAATACTTCCGAGACAAGCTTGGTATAGTCCAGAAGGACCCTCCTCGAAAGGGGGAGTAGCATAGTATCTGATAACAAGTCTGTCTCATCAATGATGAGGTTACCTTTTTACTGCACCTAGTTACTTAGAATTATTTAGATTTAGGACTCTTATATTCTTTCTTTTGATGATGATGATACATGTTGTGGTTATACATGTTTTGATGATGATGATACATGTTGTGGTTATACATGTTTTGTTGATGATGATACATGTTGTGGTTATACATGTTTTGATGATGATGATACATGTTGTGGTTATACATGTTTTGTTGATGATGATACATGTTGTGGTTATACATGTTTTGATGATGATGATACATGTTGTGGTTATACATGTTTTGTTGATGATGATACATGTTGTGGTTATACATGTTTTGATGATGATGATACATGTTGTGGTTATACATGTTTTGTTGATGATGATACATGTTGTGGTTATACATGTTTTGATGATGATGATACATGTTGTGGTTATACATGTTTTGTTGATGATGATACATGTTGTGGTTATACATGTTTTGATGATGATGATACATGTCGTGGTTATACATGTTTTGATGATGAGGATACATGTTTTTGGTATACAACATGTGAAGGGATTGGATCATTCCTGGACTTCAGTCCGAAAGAAGAGCCGTAGACGTATGTATTCGAAAATGAAGTTCTTAGTGAACATGTGAAGGGATTGGATCATTCCTGGACTTCAGTCCGAAAGAAGAGCCGTAGACGTATGTCTTCGAAAATGAAGTTCTTAGTGAACATGTGAAGGGATTGGATCATTCCTGGACTTCAGTCCGAAAGAAGAGCCGTAGACGTATGTCTTCGAAAATGAAGTTCTTAGTGAACATGTGAAGGGATTGGATCATTCCTGGACTTCAGTCCTAAAGAAGAGCCGTAGACGTAAGTCTTCGAGAATGAAGTCCTTGATGGACGATGAGGATTAAGTCATCCTTGGACATAGGTCCTAAATGCACGGTGAAGGATTAAGTCATCCTTGGACGTGGTCCTAAATGCACGGTGAAGGATTAAGTCATCCTTGGACGTAGGTCCTAAATGCACGGTGGAGGATTAAGTCATCCTTGGACGTAGGTCCTAAATGCACGGTGGAGGATTAAGTCATCCTTGGACGTGGTCCTAAATGTACGGTGGAGGATTAAGTCATCCTTGGACGTGGTCCTAAATGTACGGTGGAGGATTAAGTCATCCTTGGACGTAGGTCCTAAATGCACGGTGGAGGATTAAGTCATCCTTGGACGTGGTCCTAAATGTACGGTGGAGGATTAAGTCATCCTTGGACATGGTCCTAAATGTACGGTGGAGGATTAAGTCATCCTTGGACGTGGTCCTAAATGCACGGTGGAGGATTAAGTCATCCTTGGACGTAGGTCCTAAATGCACGATGGAGGATTAAGTCATCCTTGGACGTGGTCCTAAATGCATGGTGGAGGATTAAGTCATCCTTGGACGTGGTCCTAAATGCACGGTGGAGGATTAAGTCATCCTTGGACGTGGTCCTAAATGTACGGTGGAGGATTAAGTCATCCTTGGACGTGGTCCTAAATGTACGGTGGAGGATTAAGTCATCCTTGGACGTGGTCCGCAATGTACGGTGGAGGATTAAGTCATCCTTGGACGTGGTCCTAAATGTATGGTGGAGGATTAAGTCATCCTTGGACGTGGTCCTAAATGAACGGTTGAGGATTAAGTCATCCTTGGACGCTGTCCTAAATGTACGGTAAGGATTGGATCATCCTTGGACTTTGGTCCTGTAAACTGAGCCGTAGACATGTGGTCTCCGAGAACATGATAGGACTGGATCATCCCTGGACTTCGGTTCAAAAGGTACATGATAGGACTGGATCGTCCCTGGACTTCGGTTCAAAAGGTACATAACTGGTTTGCATAGAGAACTGGATTGATCGTGTGATGACGATGCTGATGATCGTGCGATGATGATGCTGATGATCGTGTGATGGTGATGCTGATGATCGTGTGATGACGATGCTGATGTTCGTATGATGATGATGCTGTTGATCGCATGTTGAAGATGCTATTATGACGATGCTGATGATTGAGTACTGAAGATGTTGATGTTCCAGTAACTGGTTGAGTTACTGATGATGTTGAGAAAGCTTCCAATGATTTATAGATGTATCACGTATGATGTTGATGACTCCTTGCTCGTGCAGATGCTGTTATAATATCCTTCTCGTTAAGGGGGAGTGTTGAGATATTGTAACTTCAAAGAATATTATATTTGTATATTATTTATTCTAGAGATGTTTCATTCCTCCGTAAAGATCTTATTGTATATCCGGAGATGTTTATTCCTCCGTCGGAATGTGGTAACTCGGGTTATTAGACTTCCCTAGTGGAGGTCGGCCCTGTATGTGTTATGTGGGTCAAAGGGTTATTAGACCACCCTAGAGGGGTCGGCCCAGTCAGTTGTAGTGGGGTATTTAACCCATTGGTTAAATACGAGCCTACGTGTACTTGTGTAAAAGATGTGTCAAAGTAGTGTATAAATAGAGGAGGTGTGTTCCTCATTTGACACACTCACTCACTTGAGAGAGGCGCACTTGTGGAGGAGAGGTCTGCAATTGTGGAGGAGGAGATCATGTCTTTGGTTTGCATATTTGTATATTGCTGGTCATCTATATTGAGGAAGCTTTACTGGGTTTTCTACCCCATGAGGGTTTCCCAGGATAAATTTGTGTCTCTTGTGTTTATGCTGTGCTTGTTGTTTCTTCAGTGATCCTGTATATGCTATTATTGTGAAATGGAATGTAATGCTGCTATTTTCTGTATTAGCATATTAAATATTAACAGCATCATGTTAAGTGGTTAAGTTAAGGCCGACCTAGTTGAGTAAAGGTCAAGTCAAGTTAGTGTATAAATAGAGAGTGTGTCTCTCTCATTTTACACATTCTATTCTCTCACTCACACTTTGGAGAGTGGCGCACTTGTGGAGGAGGAGGCTCTGCTGCTAGGAGAAGACTATCTCTTGTATTCTGGTTGTATCATTGCTCTATCTATCTCTGAGGAAGTTATTGGGGTTTTTCACCTTTATGGTTTTCCCCAAGTAAACTCTGTGTCTCTTGTGTGCTTGCATTATTGTGTCCATGACTGATATGCTGTAGATTTGCTGTACATGTTGTTCTCTCAGTTAAGATCCTAGATCATATTGAAATTCTGAAAATTTAGCATGGTATCAGAGCTAGTCTATAAGAAGGCATGATATGGCATGTATGATAGTTGTTGCGCTTACGATGCTAGGGCTTGATATAGCAAAAAATAGTCATCGTAGAACTTTCGCTATAAATCCATTTTGGAAAACTAGTCGAGGTATGTTTTGAGATTTGGTCATGATTAAGTTTATGGTATGTTTGTCTTCATGATTATTATGGATAGTACAATCTTGATTTGAGATTTGTTGTATCACCTTAACAAAATTATGAAGGCATGATAGAAGATATTCATTGGTTAGGGTGTTGACACTTATGATTGTACTAATGCATTATGGTGTTGTATGAGGTTTATGTTGTCTGCTAACATAAAAGGTAAACCAAGAAAGACAAATCATGTTCTACTTCAACTACATATGATCATGGTGACATGAAGACAAAGATTCATTCATTGTCATGGATCACATAGAAGATCTACTTACAAGGTATGTATAACTTGGTTCTACAATGGTTAACTTATGAGACATGCAGGTTACTAGCACAAGTCACTGAAGAGAACTAGAAGACATTATGCGGGTATGTTAGACATATCTAGCTAGCATGCTAATCCAGGTATATTTTTCCTATATCAAGCTAGAATCCTACCTTGTGTTAGGATCTTATACTATTGTGTTGTTGATAATGATTATTCATGAAGGTATAGGTTTGAGTAATCACAGGTTTATGCATTGATGATTTAACTAATCAGAAGAGACCTATGATCAAATAAGAATATGGATGAGTAAAGGAAGACTTCCCTAAAACCTTGAATACTAATGTTTATTATCTATGAATGATCATGACTATACATGTTTAAGATTATTGTGTTTTGATAGTATTAAGAATATACTAATGAATGTATGATTATGTATGAGACCTCAAAGATAACACAATGATGATACTAATAAGCATGCATAGGGATCTAGGATGAATATAAGTTCAGAATAGGTAATCCAGGAAGCAAAAATCAAGAGGGAGCACACTCCAGTAGTTTCTACAAGGATGCAGATATTCAGAGGGAGTTGACCACTTCTCACAATCCACATCAGAATGGAATTGCAAAGACTCAGAGGGAGTCCACCCAACAAACAAACAAAGATAAGTATTTTAATTGTCATTTCTTGTTTGTTTAAATAATATTCTTCAATGATGTATATACTGATGTTCCTAGGATTAGGTTGTGTATTATGCATATTAGAATAGTTGCATTGATGAACAATATACTACTAATATACATGGGTAAGTGGCATATGGCACTGTACAACATTCCATTGCTACTTCTCTAGAATGAAGCCTCTTTGCTGACATGTTGGGAGTTGTGCATACTCTTAACAATGTTCTGGTAGAGATTCGAAGGCATCTAGAAAGTTACGGGATATGGATAAATGTTGTATTGAAGCATTGGCTAAGATAATTGCATGACTGTATGACATATTTATTTATGTGTAAGAATTTGTTTTGAAAACTACGAGATGTTTTCTAATCATGCAATTTAACTTGTTTTGTTCAGCAACAAAGTTATCTATTGAAAATATTGAATATATTGAAGTTCCCAGGATCTGGGAAGAATGCCATGATCGAGGAGTACTAGTCGATCATGAAGATGTTTGGGATGCAGTCCCAAGACTTGAAGGGGAGTCTATAGTGACTTCCAAGAGGATCTACAAGATCAAGCATGATGCAGATGGTAGCATAGAGACTTTTTCTCCTGTAGCCAAATACACTTCCATTAGGTCAGTACTTGCTCTGGCTGCAGTGATGAAATGGAAGATACACCAGATGGATTTCAAGACAACTTTCTTGAATGGTGTAGTTGAAGAAGAAGTGTATGTGGAGCAGCCACTTGGTTCTGAGACACATGACAGGGAGTCATATATGTGCAGAACTTGGTATGGTAGGATAGACAACTTTCTATCCAGTTTGGTTTGGGATTTACCTAGAGTAAAGTGGATTCCAACCTTTACTACAAGGTTGAGGAAGGCAATCCAGTGATACTACTTTTGTATGTGGATGACCTATTTATTACAGGTGAAGATAGATTGATTGCCGACACGCAGCGGAAGCTTGCTTCCAAGTTCGAGATGAAGAACTTGGGGATGATGCACTATTTTTTTTTGGCATGGAGGTGTGGCAGAGTGCAGATGGAATATTCCTTGGACAAGGGAAGTATGCAGTAGAGATCCTAAAGAGGTTCAGGATGATGGAATCAAGGCCATGGCCACACCCATGGCATCAAACCTGAAGCTTTTGTGTGATGCTTCATCTGAGCCAGTTGATGTCTCTATGTATCATTAGATGATTGGGTCCTTGATGTACCTAACGAACATGAGACCAGATATTTGCTTTGCATTGAACACATTGATCCAATTCCCGACGAATCCGAGGAGTGTTCACCTGGTTGCTGTAAAGCATATTCTGAGGTACCTAAAGGGTACAGTTGATTATGGGCTCAAGTATGAAGTGAATCAAAAGTTTAAACGGCAGGGTTATGTTGATTCAGATTGGGCAGGCAGTGCTGCAGATAGGGATCAAGTGTGATCTCTTGGTTTAGCAGGAAGCAGTCCTGCATAGCATTGAGTACAGCTGAAGCAGAGTATGTTGCGACGGATGAGTAGGTTGCAGATGTATTGACCAAGCTATTAGCCAGAGTGTAGTTTGAGTACTTCAGAGAGAGAGGCTTGGTGCACTTCAGATCGAGGTTCCTTCCAAAGGGAAGTGAGGAGTCTGGAAGATGTAGATGCACATGATCTTTTTTGACATGGTTGATGTGTTCTCCCTTGGTCGTGATGTAATTGTTGAGCCATTTTTCACATGGTGGTAGATGTGTTCTCCCATGGTGAAAAAGCAAGGGTTGGAGCCTTCCCAGAATGGTGGTAGATGTGTTCTCCCATGTCGGTGGTGTAAGTGCTGGATGATGTGCATCTGGGATGTGCTTCGTGGAAGATGAGATGATCTGAAGAGGATGATGCTATGATGATCAGGAGGATCATGGATGATGAGCATCAAGATGATGTTCTAGTTTCTGCTCTATATGATCCATTGGATCATTTATGTATGTATGCTTCATGTTGGATGTTGGATATGATCAGTTGGATCATTTGTGTATGTACACATCATGTTGGATGCTGATGGATACATTGTGTGGATCATGTATCTTTGTATGATCAGGTAGATCATGTATGTTGATGGATACATTGTGTTGATCATGTATCTTTGTATGATCAGGTAGATCATGTATGCTGATGGATACATTGTGTGGATCATGTATCTATGTATGTATCAGGTAGATACATTGTATATGTTGATATGTATCAGGTAGATACTTGGTATGCATCAGGTGGATGCATTATATGATCAGGATGATCGTGGATGACGAGCTTCTCCAGATGACATGCATCAGGACGATGCAGTGATGATGATTAGGATGATCATGTGTACATCAGGATGATGTATGGTGAGTATCAGGATGATACTTTGTGGCCGTGGATCAGGTTGTACAGATGAGCATGTCTAGGAGATCCTATAGGTCAGAGTTGTGTACCCGTAACAGCCTGGGATACTCTTTCGAGACATTGCTTTGGGAGGACATGTAATTTGTGCCCTGGGAGATCTTCAGGTCGGAGTTGTGTACCCGTAACATCCTGAGATGCTCTTGCGAGGTTTTGTCCTATGGCATGTAATTTGCTCTTGGGAAATCTGGATAGGATGAAAAAGGCCTCAGATGTTTCAGCCAGGTTTTTCCATGACCACATGTAATTTGCTTCTGGGAGATCTGGATAGGATGAAAAAGGCCTCAGATGCTTCAGCTAGGTTTTGTGGTGGACCACATGTAATGTGCTCCTGGGAGATCCGAAAGGTAGAGCTGTGTGCTCGTAACAGCTTGGGATGCTTCAACTAGGTTTTGTGGTGAGATCACATGTAATGTGCCCCTGGGAGATCCGACAAGTAGAGCTGTGTGCTCGTAATAGCCTGGGATTCTTCAGCCAGGTTTTGTGATGGGTCACATGTAATGTGCTCCTAGGAGATCCGACAGGTAGAGTTGTGTGCTCGTAATAGCCTGGGATGATGCAGCCAGGTTTTGTGACGCACGTAATAAGTGCTGAGGATTCCACAGTATGGCCAGTGATGATGAAGACCTACAGGTGGTGGGTCTACATCCAGTATGAAAAAGGACTGGCTCTGTAGAACTACCTATGACGAGTAGATTCAGAGATTGATTGAGATAGCAGCAGTAGTGACGATGATGATGACTCGATGACGATTATCTAGTGACGATCATCCAGAGAAGATGACTTGTACTAGAAGACCTGTGTCGAGAAATACCTTCCTAGTTAAGAGGGAGTGTTGATGTATATGTAACTTCAGAATGTATTTCACATATATGTATATTGTATTCCTATAGAGATGTTATTATTCCTCTATACGGAAGTGGTTGTATTCCTATAGAGATGTTATTATTCCTCTATACGGAAGTGTCGTCATTTATATTGTAAGTGCCGTAACTTATTCTTGATGGGTTATTAGACCACCTTGTTGGGGTCGGACCTGTATAAGTCATGTGGGTCAAATGGTTATTAGAACACCCTATTGGGGGTCGGCCATGTGGGTCAAAGGGTTATTAGACCACCCTAGTGGGGGTCATCCCAGTCGGCATTATGTTAAGTGGTTAAGTTGAGGCCGACCTAGTTGAGTAAAGGTCAAGTCAAGTTAGTGTATAAATAGAGAGTGTGTCTCTCTCATTTTACACATTCTATTCTCTCACTCACACTTTGGAGAGTGGCACACTTGTGGAGGAGGAGGCTCTGTTGCTAGGAGAAGAATATCTCTTGTATTATGGTTGTATCATTACTCTATCTATCTCTGAGGAAGTTATTGGGGTTTTTCACCTTTATGGTTTTCCCCAAGTAAACTCTGTGTCTCTTGTGTGCTTGCATTATTGTGTCCATGATTGATATGCTGTAGATTTTCTGTACATGTTGTTCTCTCAGTTAAGATCCTAGATCAGATTGAAGTAAATTCTGAAAATTTAACACTGGTTACTGTGAAAAAGTTAGAAAGCCAATTAAAGCAGGAGAAAAGTGAAAACTGATCTCTTCAAAATCAGGTCAAAAAGGTACAATCTGGCCTAGTTATAAGTGATGGTGGAGGTAAGAGCATGATCAAGCTATTGGCGGAGAAAGAGAAGCTGATTCTTAAACTGCAGAAGAAGGAAAAGGTTCCAAATATACGGCTAATCGAACCTCCCGAAGAGACAGACTTCGAAACACAAAAAGAAGACTTGTCTATGGAAATAAGTGAATGCAAAGCAAAATTGCTGAAGTTTGCAGAGAGGGAAGATAGCTGGAAAAAGGAGAGAATAATATTAGAGAAGCAACTTAATGATTTGAAAACTAACTTGTCCAATTTGGACATGCGGCCTACCAATTCGAACCAAACTGGGGAAAGCAACGATACCGACAGTCTGGTGCAGGCTATGTCTCATATTAGCCTGAAAGATGTGGAAATCAAGGAGCTGAAAGAAAAATCTCACAGGTTGGAAGAAGAGAGGAGTAAAAAGGAAGAAGATTTGAAGGTCCTCCAAAAGAAGCACAAGGAATTGATTGAGATGAATAAAAATCTCACTCATTAGGTTACCGAGTAGGCAGCTTTGCAAGGATGTAAACACTTGGTATGGGACAGGATCATTAAGGAAGCTGAGAACTTTAGACCCTACCTTGAGTTTATAAGGATAAAAGAGAAAACCATAAGTGACGTTCTATAAGGTTGTGCAGTTGCAAAGGAGACCCTAATCCAAAGGCCTAAAGAAACGACACTAAATGCCATCACTTTCCTGAATGATCTATCCAAAGAATATAGGATTTAGTTGAATATTGGGAACCGGATCGCAACACTTGCAGTGGCACGAAGGGTCCTGGGGAAATATGCACAGATTGAGAGTGTGGAAGCTAAAGTTGAAGAAATGAAGAGACAAGTGGCAGAGTTCAAGGGACTGTTTGATAAGCTGGTTAAAATGGGGTTAGCTTCATTCTGGGAGGATGACCAGGAGCTAATTTCCCCTAAGGCTTATAAAAACCTACTATGGGCAATAAGAATGGATTATGCAAAGTTCAAACGTCTGAACCAACTACTTATAGGAAAGAATTTGATGGAGTTGGTCGAAGAGGACTTTGAAATATTGAATAGGTTGATCGCCATTGGTGAAAGGCTTCCGCCATTTTCCTAGACAGAGCATATCGAGACATGAGTGATGCTAAAGGAAATGGTGGACTATGACCTCCCACCTGCAGACCAATGGGCTAATGTAGAAAAGTATAGCATATCACTACACTATCTTCGTCTTCCATAGTGATATTTGACCTTTTTATAGTTGTTGGGGCTTGTTTGGAATCTAGGACTTCTAAGAAACTTTCCTATTTTTGATAATTTGTAATATTCTTTGAGGCGGCTATATAAATGGCCAGATGGAACTATTATTTTCCTATTTTTACTTTTTTTTACTTGAAGTAAATGTTACTTAGTAAGAATACCAATGGAGTCAGGTAGGTGCTGCAAAGCTCCACTATGCAGATGCTTTTGATGGAGACTTCTCATGCACGTTAAGAGAGAGGAAATCTACCACCTTGCCTGCTATGCTGAAAGATGCAGTAGAGGTGGAAGCCAACATGATGGATTCGGGGAAAATGAAGGGGAAAACAGAAGCAGATAAAAAGAAGCAAGAAAACCAAACACCTGCCTCCTCCTCCTCTAGTGATGCCAAGTTTGATACTATGATGAAAACCATGGAAAAGCTGATGGATAGGTTAGCCATGGAAAATAAACCTCCTGCTAGGGAATAACCCGAAAATCAAATAAGAAATACTAACTTTAGAAGGCCCCCCCCCTCCAAGAAACCAAGAAATGAGGAAGACCACCAGATGAGGCCTCCTTTCCTTGAGAATTTGGTGGATGAGGAAGGATCTAAAGAGCCTACTGGAGACCAAATCCATCTCTTTGACACTCTGGACCATGAAATACATTTAACCCAAATGGAGCATGACTTTTTCAACATGGGGAATGTTGGTAAGGTAGTTGAATTTGAGTCCGAGCAGTACCAAATGGGTTACATGAATGCTGTGGATGATATTCAAAGAAAGATGAAGTTAAGGAACATAGTGGTACCGATTAGTGAAGGGAAGGCCGCCCATATTCATCCCTCCAAAACTCAGCCAAATATGGAGGAATTAAAAGAAAAACAGCTAGAGGTTTCTACACAGAAAACCTCGAAAGATAAGGGACAACATTCTAAAGAAGGTAGGCATCCAGAAGTCACTGAAGTAGGGAAGCCAGCTTCGACATTTAGCTTGAAGGATGAAATGTCTAAGGTAAAGATCTCTATCCCCTTAAATAAACTATTAAGAAACAATGAATATAGGAAAGAGATCAATAGCCTGGTAAAGGGGCAGGCAGAAAGTACGCAGGACATATTGGAAGTGACAGATGATGCCCCCACTATAATATTCGGTTCCAAGGTTGAAGAGACATATGATGAAGAAGTCCCTCCCTTTTATTTGAGTTTGAATATCCATGATAAGTTATTACACAATGCCCTGATAGATTCTGGATCTTCACACAACTTGATGCCAAAGTCAGTGGTCGACCAGTTGGGGTTAGAAGTCACTAGACCCTACAAAGACCTATATTCTTTCGATTCTAGAAAGGTACCATGTTTGGGTCTAATTAAAGATGTGGTCTTAACCCTTTCCCAGATCCCAGTGAAGAGCGTCATGATGGACATAGTAGTACTGATTTGCCTGCTAAGTTTGGGATGCTATTATCAAGATCCTGGATGAAAAAGTTGAAAGGGACCATGTAGATGGACTTATCCTATGCCACTATACCACTTTTTGGAAGCAATAGGAAGCTATATAGAGAGAAAAGAATGGCTTATGTATTCAACAGTGATGACAAACCTGAAAATAACCCTATATTTGCTGTAGATACAGACATAGGTTCCTCTATCCTTTTTAATGATGGTCCACATACTGATCCTGTACCTCCATTTTTCCACGAAGTCGAGGAAGACAAGGAGTTTGCAGCAAGGCATGAGGTATCCGAGAGGCAAAAAAATGAAGAAGGACTATGGAAGATGTACACTGATGGATCACTGAGCAAGAATGGTGCTGGTGCCGGTGTCTGGATTATAACTCCCGATCAAGAGTCCAGAGCTTTGTCATACAAGCTAACTTTTGAGTGTACTAATAATGTGGTCGAGTATGAAGCTCTACTCTTGGGACTAAGAGCTTTGAAGGATTTGGGTGCAAGAAGGATACACGTTTTTGGAGATTCATAATTGGTGGTCAATCAAGTAAATGACAGCTATCAGGAAAAACACCCCAGGATGAGGGCATATAGGAATGAAGTTTGGGAAATTTTTCACCGAACACAAGATCTGGGTGATCCTGAGATTTGAAAATCGGGTGGCGGACTCTTTGGCCACCACTGCCGGTGGTTTTAAAACTCCTATTTTTTCTCAAAAAAAATATGAGGTAGAAGTGGTGAATAGGCCCTCTATCCCACACAATGCTAAATACTGGCAAGTATTCGAAGATGATTTACAAATCAAAAGATTTTTAGAATTGTCTGACGAGTTTGCTAATATTTAGATTGATGCTGAAAATGAGAACATAGAAGGATTGATAGACCAAGAGCAATAAGAGGGAGAAGACAGAGAAGGTAAAAAATGGAAAAAACATGTTGGGTGGGAAAGATATCGTTCAATTGAAAACTAATTATATCCCCAAAGGATTGATACCCTTGGAGAGATTGTTTGACCAGAATGATGTGGCAAAAAACACGAAGTTTGAACCGCCCAGAGAGGCGATAGAAGACCAAAAATTGGGCACTGAAGAAGAGCCCCGAATGGTAAAATTGTCTAGGAAATTACCTGCTGAAAAGGAGTGGTATGTAGAGTTGATGAAGAAATATGCTGCTGCATTTGCATGGAGTTATGAAGAACTGAAGGAATATGATACCTCAATAATACAACATTCTATTCCAATCAGACAAGGAGAGAAACCCTTCAAGCAAAAGTTGAGGAGGATAAACCCTAAGCTGATGCCTGTGATAGAAAAAGAGATTAGAAGATTATTTAATGCAAAAATCATTGTTACCTTGAGATTCTCTCAATGGATAGCAAACCTGGTTCTCGTAAGGAAGAAGAATGGCGAAATTAGAATCTGTATAGATTTCAGGAACCTGAACAGAGCTTCACTAAAGGATAATTACCCCATACCTAAAATGTAGCATATCTTACAAAAGGTAGTAGGGGAAAAAAGAGACTCTACTATGGATGGTTTCTCCGGGTACACTCAAATCAAGGTCTGTCCTGAATATTAAGAGAAGACCGTTTTCACCACCCCTTGGGGTACTTTCATGTATGCTAAGATGCTTTTTGGGAGGATGAATGCAGGAGCTAATTTTGGCAGGGAATGAAAAGGACAATTCAACAAATGCTGGTTGAATCTGATACCTTCTAGTGCAACAAGGGTGAAACGAAACTCCTTCCAAGACTGCTCGAACCCTTTCCCATCCCTGCATGGATTTGGATAGATATTTATATGGATTTCATTGAAGGGATCCCTAAATATGGAGGGAAGACAATGATTTTGGTTGTGGTTGATCGCCTCTCCAAATATAGTCATTTTTGTGCCCTCAGCCATCCATATACAACCTCCTTAGTCGCACAAATTTTCCTGGACCAGATCTTCCGTCTTCATGGAATCCCTTCTTCCATTATCTCGGATTGCGATGCAAATTTCACTAGTCATTTTTGGACAAAACTATTTCGCCATAGTGGAACCAAACTGAAGATGAGTTCAGGGTATCACCCACAAAAAAATGGTCAGATTGAGATTATCAATAAATGTTTGGAAACTCATATTCGTTGCTTCACCTACAAAAAACAACATCAGTGGGAAAAGTGGATCCCTCTCGCTGAATGGTGGTACAACACCTCCTCCCACACTGCATCTAAAATGACTCCATATGAAGAATTCTATGGTCAGGAACCTCCATTTCTTCTTCCATACAACCCCAGCAGTTCACTAGTTCAGGAAGTTCACACGATTCTTCGAAACCATGATTAGATTCTTTGCATTTTGCAAGACAATATTCACATGGAAATAAATCGAATGAAACAACAAGCCAATCAACATCGTTCCGAGCGCACTTTTCAAGCAGGTGATATGGTTTTTCTTCGTCTATAACATTACAAGCAATACTCCATGAAATTCAAAGAGCGTCATAAGCTCGCTCCAAATTTCTATGGGCCATATAAGGTTCTTCATAAGATTGGGTCCGTTGCTTATAAATTGGAACTTCCTTCTTCCCGCATTCATCCAGTATTTCATGTCTCTTATCTGAAGAAATTTCTTAGCACCAACATCATAGGACAAACTATTTTACCAGAACTGGATAATGAAGGATCCATCCTTTTGGAGCCGGAGGCCATCCTCAATAGGCGCACTCGTCAGCTTCGCTCTTGGTCTATCAAAGAGGTATTAGTTTAGTGGCACAAAATGCAACCAAAGGATGCTACATGGAAACCACTCCTTCATATTCAACATAAATTTCCACATCTAAAGCTTTGAGGACAAAGATTTTTTTAAGGGGGAGGGGATGTTAGGAACCCGTTGCAACCCTTCTCTTTACTTTGTTAGTATGTTGTTGTTGGATGCATATGCTTTGTAAGTTGTCTTGTAGTATTATATGTTCCATGGTATTTATCCATAGTATTATATGTTCCATGGTATTGATCCATAGTATTGGACGCATATGCTTTGTAAGTCGTCCCGTAGTATTATATGTTCCATGGTATTGATCCATAGTATTGGTGCATAGACTTAGTATGTAAGTATGTGTTGAGGCCAATGAAGGAATCCACACGTTATTTGTATTGAGCTTGGTCAAACGAGGTTTCCCCCTCCAAGTGGCTTGCGATCAATAAAAATATTATGTGTTATGATATATTGTGCATTTTCATCAATTAATTGATGCAGGTTACTCACACCCAGTTTGACCACAGTGTCTATTGCGACCTATTCATGATCCCTCTGCTCCCTCCATACTACAATTATTGAATTATTTTTCCACCATTCACCTACCCGCAAAGAGGCCCCATCAATTTTCCCCCCTGACCTTCTTTATTGGTTCTCATATTTGTCCCTTGATTGGACACTTCCTCCTTGCTTGTATTTTACATATGTTAGATATACTTTCATCCCTTTTTTGGGTCGAGCAGCTCCTTTACGAAAAAGGCACTCAGGGAGTTTATGTTAAGCTATTTTTTGACTTCTTAAAGAATGAAAATATTGTCGAGAAATCTTGCTTCCTTTCATACCCGTTAAAGTCTCTGAAAGGGCATCTATCTGGCATAAGTTTAACCCTTTTCCAGACCTAGTAGACAAATTACGAAAAATGAATACCCTAGTCACATCGGCTAGAAGAGTTATCCATTGCATACTTTTATGCTTTTTTCAGGATTTGGGGACTAACACATGGAAAAGAACCCTGTCAGAGTCTTCTTATTGCTTCGAGACTCTCTAAAATTGAAAGTGACCATGAGCATTCATTGTCTTGGGCTTGTATAAATCCACACGACAATAGCTTCTCATAATTTCAGATTCTTCTTATCGCTTTCAGACTCCTTAAAATTGAAAGCACCCATGAGCATGCACCGTCCTAGGCTCGTACAAATCCACACGATGATATCCTTTAGAGCATACTTTTATCCCTTCTTCGAGCTCCTTAAACCATGAAGAAGGCCCAACCGATGCCTCTCGGCACCCTGATATATCATATCTAGTCCTACCAGTATGGCATCATCCCCAGCTTGGTCTCCTTTGTTTAGAGTGTTCTACGATGTGTCACCCTTGGAGTCTCCTGATATCACTCATCCGTCCCCCCCTTGAGTCTCCCCCATTGCATCTACGACCATTGATCCCATAAGCTATAATCCCCTTCCTGAGAAGTCGGTTTCATACGATTCCAGGTCAGCCTTGCCATCATACTATGAACAAAGGAAGTTTGAGTCCTCCCACTTTGCGACCCTCACACCCCTCCCTAGTATGCCAGTCTCACATCCACTTCCATCACATCGTGGTTGTACACCTCATGCTCCTATCAAGGAAACATCATTTCCTTGGTAGTTTCAGGTCTCCCTCTGTCGATGTCAGTACATCTATGCCAGAGGATAGACCCATAGGTCCTTGTACCTTGGACTCATCTCCATTAGTCGTAAGTTCCTATGAACCATTTGATAGGAGTCCTTAGTGCCTCTTAGAATGGTTTTTTCTCAAGTGCTCGACTTCAACTCCATCATCACACCATTGAGATTCGTATAGGGTATTGGTCCCTTCAGTTATTGGTCAAAGACATCAGATATCCCCCGACTCTAGCACATTGGTGAGTCTATTTGGAACCCCCTAACTGGTTGTTCCCATAGATATTCAGGTTGCGTTGGCGACATTATTTGGAAGCCCTTAAGTTATATGCTTCCTCGAGTATCTAGTTCAGATGCAGTTCAATGTACCTTTTAGATTTCGACTCTCAGTCATTGAGTCCACATAGTTGTTGGACACCTTCAGATCCAGCATAACATCAGTTGGTAAGGTACCACATTCAGGATGGATGCCATTGTTTCTATGCATCAATTCGCCAGATCAGTCATGGTCGACCCATGAGTATGTCTCGGATTTGTGTCCCTTTTGGACCAGTATGATGTACACAACAGTTCTCTATGTATTGTACAGGTCCCCATTGGGATCCACCATTATTTGTATATATTGTTACAAGCATGGGTATGCTCGCCTCGTCCATATATTTGAGATTATGTTCCTCATCCATTATTGAGGTGATGTATTTTTTGTTTTATCCCTCACAGTTGGAATGAAGAATGTGTTCTGGTCTCTAACTAGTTTCTTCTCTCCACCATCACAATGTTCACACCCCCGAAAAAATTTAGAACCTATGATGTCTATCAGCCATATGATGATCTCCTTCCCTCACACATCAAGGGGCAATCTGTTAACACCCAAAAATGGCTCACTTAGCTCATCCCCCTAGTCACATAACCCATTTACCACTTTTTCCTATATTTTTGGCCTCCAAAAACCCAAAAATCCCTAAATTGGTAACCAGATGGGAAAAAAATCATTATTTCTCTCGTCAATTAATGAAAATCCTTCAAAACAATGTCAAAATCCCACAAAAAAGGGTCAAAATCCTCAAAAAATAAAAATAAAAAAAGAGGGAAAACTCAAAATTCCACTAGCCAATACTATTGGTTGCCCAATACCATGGGTCAATACTCCACCACCCAAAATTGCTATAAAAAGGTGATGGAGGCCCCCCAATTCACATCCATGATCAACTCTTCCTACCCTTATGCTGCCAAAATTCATGTTGAACTTTAGCCTATCTCCTTGAGATTTTGTTCCCCATTCAATTGAGTCTTGGCCACCTCTTAAGCATTTGGAGAAGAGCAAGGAACTCTAGAAACCCAAAGCACTAGTCTTTGTATAGCTGTGCGGGCCAACCTCTACTCACATTTTTAGGTAACTCTTATTGTAAACCCTTGTTTGCAACATAATACAAAATATACTTCATGTGTTACCAATCAATTTGCTTTTTTACTGCAGTAATTAGTTAGGTTTATTTTTTTTTATTTTTTTTTCATTCACATATTATCTATTTTGGATCTGCTACTAAGGGTTCCATAGTCCTTAGTAGGTTCCCTTTAGCATGAACTGGTGCAGAAAAACTAGCTACAACTATCATGGATTGCACGACTAGAGTTTGGGAAGCATAGAAAACCACCCTTTTTTCATTTTTCTGGTAAGTTTTCAACTTAATCAAGGGATATGAGTTATATTGTTCATGGTTTTGATATATAACTGTAGAGAGAATAATCTCAATATTCCTCCTTGTATGGAAACCATTTGTTTGGCATAGGATTTGTAATTACCCTTGTTACTAGTGTTTGAAAAACCCAGATATGCTCTCTTTAATTTTAAATAGGATCCTACCAGCCTTTCCAGTATTTTTTGCTACAAAGATCGTGCAATAAGTCGGCCTTCACCATATAGGAAACACTCCTTCCAAATTCACAAATATTATTGAGAGTTACTGGTCTTAAATTGGAGTCCAAATTTCTCCTCTTTCCAAAACTGGAATCCAAATTTCAGAATAATTAAGACTTCATACTTCATAAGTACCAAATTACTAAAGATTTTTCCTTATTGGTGAATGTGATTTGGTTGTGCATAGTGTCGCTGGAGACAAAAGAATGACTAGTCATTATCTTGATCTCTCTATTGCAAAATACTGAGAGAAGCTACAACAATATCCGAGTGACTTCATACGTGTAAGCTTCTCTTTTAGTGCACTTGAACTACCATTCATTGCATTTATTTTTCTAAATTCATTGCTATTTTTATTACGTTGATTTTTATTTTTATTTTTATTGAATGACATCTTTGTAAGAGGAACATGATCTTGTCTTTAGAATCCCAGCTTACTAAATTTTATTGTTCTAGATAAGCGGATTTTTTATATCTATATTCCACATTTTGAACTATAAAATGTTTAGGTCAATTGTAGTTTTCTAAAATAGATTTATTCTCATAAAGTTTATTTGTTTCAAATATTACAATTTCTAGACTGAAAATTAAAATAACAAGTCATAAAAAATCGTTTTAAAACAGTTGTTATTTGTTAACTCTTTTGGAACAAAAGCAATTGCCCAAGAAGTCTCAACCTTGACACTTTCTTGAAAGGTGACTAGAGAGAATGTGAGAGGTGGAAATACTCTCTATGAATTTTGTAAAAAGAAAAAAATTACCCTAATGGAGTGCATCCTTAGTCACGGGTTAGTTGATATTACAATGGATAAGTACAACAACATAAAATATCCGATGGCATCTACTTGGTATATCAAGGGATTCAGGGGTAAGTAATTGACACAAACCTTACTATGAATAGATAAAATGATGATGTTAGTTTTTTCAGAAATTTCAATCTGATTTAGGATCTTAACTGAGAGAATAACATGTACAGCATATCTACAGCATATCAATCATGGACACAATAATGAAAGCACATAAGACACACAGAGTTTCATCGAGGAAAACCAAGAAGGTGAAAACTCCGCAACTTCCTCAGAGATAAATAGAGCAATAATACAACTCAAGTACAAGAGATAGTTCTCCTAGTAGCAGCTTCTCCTCCTCCACTAGTGTGCCACTCTCCAATGAGTGTGTGAGAGAGAAGTGAATGATCAAATAGAGTACCTCCCGCACTTTATTTATACTTGACTTGACTTGCCTAATAACCTTTACTAGGTCAGACTTAACTTAACCACATAACATAATGCTGATAGTGACGATCCCCAATAGGGTGGTCTAATAACCCATCAAGTATAAGTTACGACACTTACAATATAAATGACGACACTTTCGTATAGAGGAATAATAACATCTATATAGGAATACAAACACTTCTGTATAGAGGAATAATAACATCTCTATAGGAATACAATATACATAGGTGAAATGCATTCCGAAGTTACAATTACATCAACACTCCCTCTTAACTAGGAAGGTATTTCTTGACACAAATCTGCTAGCACAAGTCTTCTTCTGTGGATCATCATCACTGGATCATCGTCATCGTAACTACTACTGCTATCTCAATCAATCTTCGATCTACTCGTCATAGGAAGTTCTACAGAGCCAGTCTTTTTTCATACTGGATGTAGGCCCACCACCTATAGGTCTTCATCATCACTAGCCATACTGTGGAATCCTCAGGACTGATTACGTGCATTAAGCCAAAACCTCGAAAGAGCATCCCAGGACTGATTATGAGCATACTACTCAACCTAGCGGATCTCCCAGGATCTTTTACATGTAACTACACAACCTGTCCATGGACATGGACTATCATCCTAATACTCATGATCATACTGATCATCTCATCGTCTACGAAGCACAGTCCAGATGCACACAATACAACACTTACACTCACCGGCATGGGAAGACACGCTTCAACCATCCGTGAAAGGCTTAGCACTCACATCAACGCACATGGGAGAACACATCTACCACCATGTTGGAAAGGCTCTTCACTTACATCAATGCACATGGGAGAACACATCTACCACCATGTCAGAAAGGCTCTACACTTACATCAACGCATATGGGATAACACATCTACCACCATGTCGGAAAAGCTCCGCACTTACATCAACACACATGGGAGAACACATCTACCACCATGTCAGAAAAGGCTCTGCACTTACATCAACGCAGATGGGAGAACACATCTACCACCATGTCGGAAAGGCTCAGTGCATCTGTGTCTTCGAACTCATCACATATGATCCACCTGATCATGTCAAAGCATCTACCTGATGCATACCATGTATCCAGCTGATACATATCATCATACATGATCTACCTGATCATACAATGTATCCACCTGATACATATCATCATACATGATATACCTGATCATACAATGTATCCACCCGATACATACACAAATACATGATCCAACTGATCATATCAAGCATCCAACATGATGCATATAGATATACATGATCCAAGTGATCATATCCAGCATCCAACATGATGCATATAAAGATACATGATCCAACTGATCATATCAAGCATCCAACATGATGCATATACATATACATGATCCAAATGATCATATCCAACATCCAACATGATGTATATACAGAGCAGTAATTGAAGCATCATCCTGATGCTCATCATCCAGTGCTTACATCCACAGCCATGGGAAGGATCCTCCTCTCACCATGCTTGGAATGGCTCCAAAAAATGTGTACATCACTTCTTCCTCGAAGTGTTGTCAATCTGAAGAACACCAAGCCTCTCCCTGAAGTATTCGAACTTCACTCTGGCTAGTGGTTTCATCAACACATCTGCAACCTGCTCATCCGTCACAACATACAGGAGCCTCATTGCTCCTCTCTACACCATATCCTTGATATAGTGAAATTTGATCTCAATGTGTTTTGACCTGTCATGGAACACCAGGTTCTCAGATAGCTTCACACAACTCTGGTTGTCACAAAAGATACTAGTAGCCTTCAATGGGAGATCAAATAACTTAGACATTAGCTTCTGGAGCCATACTGCCTCACAACTAGCCGAACAAGCTGCAACATACTCTACTTCGGTTGTACTCAGTGCTACGCAGGACTGCTTCCTGCTAAACCAAGAGATCACACCTGATCCCATACTGAAGCAGCACCCAGATGTGCTCTTCCTATCTGCAGCACTACCTGCCCAGTCTGAATCAACATAACCCTGCAGGTTAAAATTTTGATTCGCATCATACTTGAGCCCATAATCAAATTGTACCCTTTAGGTACCTCAGAATATGCTTTATAGCAACCAAGTGAACACCTTTGGGATCCGTCAGGAACTGGCTCAATGTGTTCACCTCAAAGCAAATATCTGGTCTCGTGTTCGTCAGGTACAGCAAGGACCCAAACATTTGACGATACACGGTAACATCAACCAGATCAAATGAAGCATCACACGGAAGCTTCAGGTTCGATGCCATAGGTGTGGCCATGGCCTTGCAGTCCATCATCCTGAACCTATTCAGGATCTCTACTGCATACTTCCCTTGTCCAAGGAAGATTCTATTTGCACTTTGCCACACCTCCATGCCTAGAAAATAGTGCATCATCCCTAAGTCCTTCATCTCAAACTCGGAAGCAAGCTTCCACTTCATGTCGGCAATCAGTCTATCCTCTCCTTTAACAAACAGGTCATCCACATACAAAAGTAGTATTACTGGATTGCCTTCCTCAACCTTGTAGTAAAGGTTGGCATTCGCTTTACTCTTGGTAAAGCCCAAACTGGATAGAAAGTTGTCTATCCTACCATATCAAGTCCTAGGAGCTTGCTTCAAGCCATATGTAACGTCCCCACCCTTGGACCCAATGCAAGGAAGGGAACTTGATGCCATTCTATGGGGATTTTACATAAACACAGCCCATACATTAGCTTTTAAAGCAATAGAATACATGTGTGCAGATGTAAATCAATTAAACATGCACAACGGAACGAAAACCTCATCCACACACATTACATGATGCCATTCAATTTAACATAGCCAACAAATTAATACATTTGCAGAAGTAATTACATAAGAAAATACTCATCTTGATGTAATGCTGTCCCAACAACTAGCTATGTCGATGCAACGTTCCTCCCAACCGTAGGTCTCTTCCCAGCTTGTATTATTTCAGCACTTAGAGACCACCCCCGAGCTGGGCATGATATCTACAATGAACTTGAGACTCTCAAACCCTGCACGACCAAAGCAATGGATACCCATCTCAACCCCAACATTCTTTTACACACAGTAGCTCAAAACTGGCATGGATACACAATTCAACCATGGATTCATAGAATAGGGTCTATGGGTTTTCCCCAAAACGTGGGCACACCAAAAACGGATTGTGGGAAGAAGGAATCAACCCCAGGGAAGAAAACCGATTTCTCCCACAAATGTATGAGCATTCAGTGGGCCAAAACGGCCTCAATTAAACCCCAAATTGTTTCCCCTCTCTTCTCCACTGTTAGCCACAACAAAACACCCTTCCCAGCTAGGAAAATGAAGGTAAACACAGCAAAACCATGGAGGGAATTGCCCAGGTAGCTCTCCACTCGTGAGGGAGCAAGACTGATTGTTGAATAATGGCTTGGGGAGCAATTTCATGGCCCTTTTCTTGCCCAAGAAGCCAAACATGAAAATCTAGGAAGGGTGGCTTGCCCATTCTCGAATTTGGACAACCATACCTCCCATTCCCCAAGGCATTAACTACCTCAACCAACTCTTGGGAGAAATCAATGATTGGGTACAAAAGTCAACATGGGTAGTTGAGGGTTCATCGGTTCTCTCATTGACACTTGGCTTGACTCAATTGGATCAAGGGTTTGAATGTCCTCCTCCCAATTCCTTGTAACATCATGCTCCTATCTCTTGTTGCATTGCATAGCTAGTTGTGGCCATTTATATGAAAATGTATATTTACAATTCCCATGGTTCACTAGCACATGGGTAGCATAATATGAAATACTTGCCTCTTCTAGATCGAGCGTTCACTAGCGGGGCCTTGGCCTTGAGCTCCACGCTAGGAATCATACATAGCATGCATATATTATTTACATTATAGCCCAAAATATTATAAGGGTCAAAATGGGGGACGTGACATTCCCCTCCCCTTGGAATAACACTGTCCTTGGTGTTCCAATACCTAGGAATACATACATGCTATATACATGTCCAAGATTCACAAAATATGGCAGGTTTGTCCTGGATTTCACCCTTTTCTTGGGTTTTCAGATCCAAGTCCTTTGGCCTTCACAAACTGCTCTTGCTGGCTTGGACCCTCTAGTTCTGCAGGAGGGCATTGTTCCAAAACAATCCCTTCCCTTTCTTTACCTTCCCACTGATCTACAAGTCTGGAAACTTTATGGCGGCTACCCTCTTGATTTTCCATTGTTGGACAGTCACGGAGGCAATGATTTCCTCCACATCCCCAACATTTCATTTTTTTGCCTCTGTAGCTTGAGCATCTCTCCAAGATTTTCTTGGGTACTGGAAATTGTTTGAAGAAGACTTTCAACCAACTCTAATAGCCCTCGGTCTGCTGCCATGGTCAATGAGAAGAACTGACCACACTTTGCTTACTAGCAACACTTTCTTGTTCCGGCTGCAACCAATTGTTTCACTTCCTTACCTATGAAATTCATCATGGAAATCATTTTTTAGGACAAGCATAACATAAACATTAAAATTAGTCAATTATTTTTCCAATTGACATGGAATGTCCATGCTTTATTCATGGGACTTCCACACTTTCATGCTTTCCAACATACACATGAACTCATTCATGTTCATTCTTTCACAGGAAATTTACTATTTCAGCATTCACAATTCATTTCAAGCAATTAAACACAATCTATTTTCAGCCATGACATGCACTCAACAATCTTTTGTTTTATAAATGCATCAATCGAAAGGAAAGAGAAGAGTAGGATTTTCTCCCTCTTAGTCTTGTTCTATTATGGAGCTACACCCTCACTGTGGTTTCATGCTCCTTAGTCTCTCTCACTTCAATGTGAATGCTTTGACTTTCCTTTCTTGGCTATGGAACTTAGTGTCTAAGGTCTGTCTAAGGATTTTCAACTAGGAACCCTCATCCATAGTTACCTACAGAACCTTTGGCTGCTATGACCCACTCATGTCCACTAGCACCATCTTTCATTACTGCTCATACTGAGCTCTTTAGGATGGTCACATGTCCATCTACATCTATAGGATGCCTTCATACTCCTTGCTTCCAACAATACCTACACTCAAACATTGAATCAATTCACATGTTTAGTTTAGTTCCATAGGGTTTATCTCTAAACAAGAGTTTAGGAAATCATAATCAAATCAGATATACACGTATATTCATAAGCAAGAAGCTGCAAGGTAACCGAATACTTATCTGTATTGGATGTCTTCGCTTTATTCCACGAGATCCTTCTTTGCTTTACGAGCCTTAGATTTCCTGTGGACACAATTATGAATGTTGGGCTAGCACGTAGGATACTCCACAATCATTCGAATAGGCAATGCCAGGCCAGTATGCCGACTGGGTTTATCAATCATTTCCTTTAGCAATATGCTAGGCCAGTGCTCCGACTAGTTTTATAAATTGTTTAAGGGGTGTTGGGCCAGCGTACACACTGCTTTACCATATCAAGTAGTTAATGCCCAACTAGTCACTCTCTGGACTTATCAAGAACTTTATAGTGTTCAACTAGCTACTCCCTGGATTTCTTAATAATTTATATCACCCACTCATTTACTCTCTGGATTTACCATCAATTTATATCGCCCACTCATTTACTTTCTGGATTTACTAGCAATTTATATCGCCCACTCATTTACTTTCTAGATTTACTAGAAATTTATAGTCTTTTAGGGTCTTTCCTTCCTGCAATGACCAAGGTTTCCAACAAAGAAACAATAGTGTATCAGCTTAGCTGTTAGAAGACTTATACTTGAAATATTCATTATTCCAGACAAGACATAAATGAAAACGAATACTTATCTGTATTGTGCGTTTCTCCTCTTGTCCACAGGGTCCTGCTTCGCTTTGCAATCCTTGGAATCGCCTATGGACTTTCATGTAGTTAATGCTTAACGAGTACACCTCCCCATCGGCTGGATTTACCAAGAATTTGGTGGTGCCCAACCAGTCCCACATTCCTTTGGGTCATCGACCAATGGAAGAAAACTGCGCCACCTGACCATTATATGTCAAGGCTCTACTATGGAGACATAGGCATCTCATGGTTTTCAGTCATTCTTGGCGCCCACCCTCCTACTACTGACCCAATAGGCATCTCAGGGTTTTAAGTCAGTCTTGGCGCCCGCCCTCCTACTACTGACCCAATAGGCATCTCAGGGTTTTCAGTTAGTCTTAGTGCCCTCCCTCCTACTACTGACCCAATAGGCATCTCAGGGTTCTCAGTCAGTCTTGGTGCTCGCCCTCCTATTGCTGACCCAATAGGCATCTCAGGGTTTTCAGTCAGTCTTGGCGCCCGCCCTCCTACTACTGACCCAATAGAGATTTTATGCCTTCACCAATGTCACCACACCTTCTTGCACCATAACCCTTCACACACACATCAACTCTTCATTCATACAAGGACACCACTCCTTCTCTTATGCAACTCGGTGTTTCCTTGTAGGAACTTTATAGGTGACTTTCTTGACTGCAGGTTAGCATGGCCCCACTCACACAAGGATGATACCCCTTTTTACTACACAGCTCCCTGGGTTTGTCCATGCCTTCCAATATTATTTAGTGTGAGCATAGAAAGGTTGCCAATTCCTATACAATCCTTCTACGTACCCTTCTTCACTTTTCCTCATAATGTGCAGTACCAATTTGCATCTGTGTAGGATGACAACACAAGAAGGATAAGCAGGCTTATCAGTATTGCTTCTCAAAATCACAACCACATTTCATAACATTCACTATCAAGTATTGAAATACCAGGAATGCGTCCATTCCCTTAGGGTGTAGTCAATATTGAAAACCCTATCATGACTCAGCACCAAAAAAGGTGTGCACCCCCTTTCCAATGTGAGCCATGTAGGCCCTAATCATACTCAAGTAGTTTGAAATGATATAAATAAAATAGAGCATGCTTTGCATATTAATCCTAATAATTTAGACATTCATGTTCTTATCTAGGGTCACAGAATACTCATTCTTTTTGCTGATGTATCTTTTCTTCATTTGCGAAGAATGGGGGCTCCCTTCTCTGAGTCAACATTTCTTCGGTTTGCCACCCCAATCTTTCCACGTTCCATAATCCATACATGCCTTCTTAGCATAGTTTTACCATCTCATTCTCATGTTTTCCAACATACAGCTCAGCTGAGATGTTATTCTTAAAATATGAAATGGTGTTTCACCCGAAACCCATTTCCAAAGCATGGGGTCCTTCCCATGGAATTTGGCTTCTGCAGATCATCACACATGGTCTCCCTGCAATGTGTCTTCCTGGCACATTTATCAAATAGCCAAACAATCAGTAGCATTTAACAATAATCATTCAATGGCATTAATAATTAAATTCAAGTATGAATTTGCAATTCTGTTCTTTACAGAAATTGATTTACGTAGCCATGAGTATATTCTCATATCATTTGTCTCTTGCTCATGGTAGATTCCAATCTTCGTCATGGACTTACCCACATTTTCCATGCCCAAAACAATCTACCTGAAATCTGAAACTTCAATAAGCCAAACATGTTGTGAGTATCTATGCATATAATCCTTTCATTACTACAACAGTCACTGAAGTGATCTCAGAATTATAACACTCAATAATTCAAACACCTTCAGCTGTTAGCATTTGAGGTGCAATGAAATATATGTATATATCTATATATGCATCGTTATCATCAATAAAATTGCAAGACATGGGTACACTATCCGTGCAATTTAAATAAATTGTAAGTACTCATTACTTCACATTCCATACAATTTCTGTCCTTCCATAGATTACTCTGGTAGCCCATCATCATGTCTACCTTCTTCATGCAATCTTTCTCCTGCATTCATAGCAGCTCATGAAATTCTCTCAGTATGAACAATGGTTCACCATTTCATCTATTATCTAAATGCATTGAAACCTATACATATCACAACCATCCATTCTCGCAATGCATCTCAACATGTGCACTTACACATATGCATGCACATTTACAACATTTGCATAATATTTTAATGTGCCTTCACTCAATGCATAATCCCTCAATACAACTTTGCATCAATCCGCGGATACTATGCATTCCAGCATATTATGGCCTAACCATTCGTATGGCATGTACTACCACAACATGACTATAGGTCTTTACTTTCATTGGTTATTTAAACTTATAATCCAGCATACACAATGGCATATTATAATTTCATATGAATGCATTGAGGTTTCTAAGCAATTATAGGGTGTAAGGCTCCCTGCCTTCACTTACCCACCCCTCACCATACTCGGTAGATTAACATTCACATTCAGGCACTCAATACCATATGCAAACCAAATCAACATAGTTGGACATAGTTGAAGGGATCTTACCAAATCCTCTTTCAACATTCATGCAATTAAGCACAAATAACCATTACCTACATGGCTGTCATTAACATCGTTTGATGTTACCTGATCAGTTGGCCTCTCACCAAGGTTACACAGTCTTTTTTCCAACCTCGTGATCATAGATTTGTTGCACCATCCTTTCTTCATAAGGTTGTTGATCATATGCAACAATCATCATCCACGCCCTTAGCCATGCTTCGGTTGTCTTTGGTCCTATAACCAATGCGAACACGACTAATTATTAACAACCACCATAATCATCTTAAGTGGCTCATTGCATATGCAAAACCTCACTATTTTACCAATATGCAATATTATATACATCCACGAATATTTTCACATGCACTGTGCAATGCTTCTTAATATGCCATCTAGTGCATATTCATTTCATCTATCTATTGTATTGCATTTTCAATCATGCTTCTATGGCCTGATTCCCACAACCATTATCAACAACATTAATTGTCATCAACCATGGGCAGTACCATTAATGGGATATTGCATGTGCAACTTCACTACTTTTTTTTTTCATATGCAACATCATGCTCATGCATAAGCAATCCACATGCACTATGCAATGACTCTTTAATCCTGCCCACTAATTCATATGCATTTAATCTGCTACTCTCTTGCATTTCCAGCATCCCTATGCCATAATTTTCAGTATATAAAACTCATAAAATATAAATACAATAGCAAGAGAGGCATTAAGGAATCCTCCCTTTCCAATCATGACATGGAATCCCTCCTCCACATCATAGCTGATCCCTTTCTTGGTTTCCCTACCAAGCACGCAAGGAATCATTAGCTGTCATTTCTCACCAAGTAGCGATTTAATATCATGTAAAACATTCTTAGTTGCTACTTTTCAAGCATGCAATTCCTATGCTATAACAGAAATAGTTAAGGTGAGAAGTTTCCCTCTTATCAATGTTGCCTTGCTGCTCCCATTCCTCTTTTGCAATTCATATTACATCCAATTACTCTCCATAACCTTCTATGCAATTCCTGCTTCTCATCCCAAGCATAGAGAATGCACTTCACACTTTCAACGACTATCTCTGGGGGACGATGGGGGTCAAGGGGGTAAATTCTTCAATTTCACGCAATCTGGCGCATGAGTTCAAAGCGATTTTTCAACTTTCAGCACCTGCAAAATTTCCCTAGAAAACGACTGAAATTCCCTGTTTCGCTAGACTTGGCAATTCTCTTCCGACCCGTTGCGGACAAACTTGCTGATCTCTTCTGCCATTGTAGACAAACTTGCTGATCTCTTTCGCCGTTGTGGAGCAACTCGCCCATCTCTTCCGCCGTTGTGGAGCAACTCGCCCATCTCTTCCACCGTTGCGGAGCAACTCTCCCATCTCTTCCGCCGTTGCGGAGCAACTCGCCCATCTCTTCTGTCGTTGCAGAGCAACTTGCCAATCTCTTCCGCCGTAAACACTTATAAATTTTTTTGAACTTTTTCAGACCAACTCATCAAGTCCTTTCGCCATTGCGGACCAACTCGTTGAGTTCTTCTGCCATCGCAGACAAACTTGCTCAATTTTTCCGATCGAAAACTCAGCTTTTCCTTCTGTCACTGTGGCAGAAACTCACCAATTTCTTCCGACATTGCAGCGAAAAATCACCAAATTTTTCCGCCATTGCGGACGAACTTGCTGATTTTTGTCGTTGTTGCGAACGAACTTGCCAAGTTCTTCTGGTTTGGAGAACTTAAAAATTTTCGGTCGACCATTTCTGAAAAAACTCATCAGTTCCTTCCGCTGCTACGGTGGAAACTCACCAACTTTTTCTGCCATTGCGGACGAACTTGTTGAGTTTTGCCACCATTTTGGAGCAAAACTCTTAACTTTCCAACTGTTTCAGCCCAAAAATTTTAACGTTTCGGCCCAAAACTTTTAACGTTTCCACTGTTTCGGCCCAAAACTTTTAACGTTTCTGTCGTTTCGTTTGCGGAGCAACTAGTCAAGTTTTGCCAACAACTTCGGTGCAACTCAATGAAATTCGTTGAAACACATTGGCTCAACTCCACGAGGCTCCCCGATTAAGTTAGGGAAAACACTTAGAAAAACATTTGAAAAATTTTGAAATTTTGAAACTTTTCTTAACGGTCCGTGTTAGGCAGGAAGCATACTTACCTCTGCAAGCTGTGATAGGCATCCCATGAAGGCCCAATGCTGCAACCAACAGCTCTGATACCAAATGTAACGTCCCCACCCTTGGACCCAATGCAAGGAAGGGAACCTGATGCCATTCTATGGGGCTTTTACATAAACTCAATCCATACATTAGCTTTTAAAGCAACGAAATACATGTGTGCAGATGTAAATCAATTAAACATGCACAACCGAATGAAAACCTCATCCACACACATCACATGATGCCATTCAATTCAACATAGCCAACAAATTAATACATTTGCAGAAGTAATTACACAAGAAAATACTCATCTTGATGTAATGCTGTCCCAACAACTAGCTATGTCGCTGCAACATTCCTCCCAACCATAGGTCTCTGCCCAGCCTGTATTATTTCAGCACTTAGAGACCACCCCTGAGCTGGGCATGATATCTACAAGGAACTTGGGACTCTCAAACCCTGCACGACCAAAGCAATGGATACCCATTGCAACCCCAACATTCTTTTACACACAGTAGCTCAAAACTGGCATGGATACACAATTCAACCATGGATTCACAGAATAGGGTCTATGGGTTTTCCCCAAAACGTGGGCACACCAAAAACGGATTGTGGGAAGAGGGAATCAACCCCAGGGAAGAAAACCGATTTATCCCACAGATGTATGAGCATTCAGTGGGACAAAATGGCCTTAATTAAACCCCAAATCATTTCCCCTCTCTTCCCCACTGTTAGCCACAAAAAAACACCCTTCCTAGCTAGGAAAACGAAGGTAAACACAACAAAACCATGGAGGGAACTTCCCAGGTAGCTCTCCACTCTTGAGGGAGCAAGACTGGTGGTTGAATAATGGCTTGGGGAGCAATTTCATGGCCCTTTTCTTGCCCAAGAATCCAAAAATGAAAATCTAGGAAGGGTGGCTTGTCCATATTCGAATTTGGATAGCCATACCTCCCATTGCCCAAGGCATTAACTACCTCAACCAACTCTTGGGAGAAATCAATGATTGGGTACAAAATTCAACATGGGTAGTTGAGGGTTCATGGGTTCTCTCATTGACACTTGGCTTGACTCAATTGGCTCAAGGGTTTGAATGTCCTCCTCCCAATTCCTTATAACGTCATGCTCCTATCTCTTGTTGCATTACATAGCTAGTTGTGGCCATTTATATTAAAATGTATATTTACAATTCCCATGGTTCACTAGCACATGGGTAGCATAATATGAAATACTTTCCTCTTCTAGATCGAGTGTTCACTAGCGGGGCCTTGGCCTTGAGCTCCATGCTAGGAATCATACATAATATGCATACATTATTTACATTATATCCCAAAATATTATAAGGGTCAAAATGGGGGACGTAACACCATACAAGGATTTCTTCAACCTGCACACATATGAATATCTGTCATGTGTCTCAAAACCAAGTGGCCGCTCCACATACACTTCCTTCTTGACTACACCATTCAAGAAAGCTGTCTTGACATCCATCTGGTGTATCTTCCATTTCATCACTACAGTCCGAGCAAGTACTGCTCTAATGGAAGTGTATCTGGCCACAGGAGCAAAAGTCTCTTCATAATCAATCCCTTCTTTCTAGGAGAAGCCACGAGCTACAAATATCGCTTTGTATTTTTTCTATGCTACCATTTTCAACATGCTTGATATTATAGATCAACTTGGAAGTCACAACAGACTTTTTTTTGGTCTTGGGACCACATCCCAAACATCATTCTTCATGATCGACTGGTACTCTTCGATCATTACTTCATCTCGGATCCTGGGAACTTCAGATTCTTCAATAGATAGCTTTGTTACTGGAGTAAATGTTGTAGTCCTTCTTTTGTAGGTGATGGTATACGATCTTTCCTACAAGACAATTTAAATTGCATGATTAGAGACATCTCATAGTTTTCAGAAAAAATTCTTACATGTAAAGAAATATGTCATACAGTCATGCAATTATTTTAGCCAATGCTTCAATACAACATTTATCCATATCCCGTAACTTTCTAGATGCCTTCCAATCTTTATAAGAACATTGTTAAGAGTGTGCACAACTCCGAACATGTCAGCAAAGGGGTTTCATTCTAGATAAGTAGCAATGGAATGTTGTTTAGTGGCATAGGCCACTTACCCATTACATGCACATTAGTAGTATACTTCTCATTAGTGCAATTATTCTAATATGCATAATACACAACCTAAGTCTAGGAACATAGGTATATACATTATTGAACAATATTATTTAAACAATAAGAAATGACAATTCAAATACTTATCTTTGTTTGTTGTTGGGTAGAATCCCTCTCAATCTTTGCTTCCTTGCAAGAACCACTAGAGTGTGCTCCCTCTTGATATTTTCTTCCTGGATTACCTGTCCTTGAACTTATATCCATCCTTGATCACTATGCATACTTCATTAGTATAATCTCAATACTATCAAAACACAATAATATTAAACATGTATAGTCATGATCATTTCAAACACAGTTAGTATTCAAGGTTTATATTGGACTTTCTGGTTAGTCATATCATCAATCAAAGTAAGAAGCATAATATGCCTAAACCCATGATTACTCAAACCTATAACCTCATGAATAATCATTATCAATCATTCCAAGTATACTTATATAAGAGATCCTAACACAAGGTAGGATTCTAACTTGATATAGGAAAAACATACCTGGATTATCATGTTAGCTAGTTACGTCTAACATACCCACACAATGTGTTCTAGTTCTTTTTAATGACTTGTGTTATTAATTTGCATATCTCATAAGTTAACCATTGTAGAACCAAGTTATACATACCTCGTAAGTAGAGCTTCTATGTGATCCATGACAATGGATGAATCTTTGTCTTCATGTCACCATGATCATATGTTCTTGAACTAGAACTTGATTTGTCTTTCTAGATGTACCTTTCATATTAGCGGACAACATCATCCTCATACAACACCATAGTTCATTAGTACAATCATAAGTGTTATAACCCTAATCAATGAATATATGCATTCATATTTTTATTAAGGTGATAAGATAAGTATAAAATTAATCAAGATTGTACTCACTGTAATAATATGAAGACAAACATATCATAACCTTAATCATGAACAAATCTCAAAACATACCTGGATAAGTCATACCTGTCGAGATTGCTTGTAATCTTCTTATGTAAGGCTTTAGCCTCATCTCCCTCTGAAACAAGAACTTCTTCACTTATGCAGGTGACCAATCCATTCTCTTCTAGGATTAACCCAATCCACTTGATTTGCAGAAACTGGATCTGGAGCTAGATTAGGGTTTGTCAGGGAAACCCTAAAAATTCAAACTTTGAATTTCAAACTTCCGAAAGGATAGAAAGATGCACCTTGTTGAGTTGGTCAAGCCGGTATACTCAGAATTTGAAAACTACAAAGTTTCACCCCTCAAAATTGCCTTTTATATTTTCAGATTCACTAGGGAGGACCCTGAATTAGGGTTTAAGTTTCCCAGAGCTTCACCCAACCAAATAGTTTGATCCAAAGCTCTAAAATTTGATTTTTCCAAGGAGTTTCCAGCTATGGTCACAAATTTCAAAAATTCCCATTTTTGCAGAAGCCCTAATTTTTCACCTTTTCGATCAAAGTCCCGAACTAGGGTTTGATCAAGCCTGGCCTTCTGCCCAACCAAAAAATTTGATCTTGGTCTCTAAATTTTGATTTTGATGAGGAGTATCCAGCTGTGGTCTCCGATTACAAAAATTCCAACTTTCTCCGAAACCCTAAATTCCCGTAGCCATGAATGAAGGTGCTCAAAATCCAATTCTATTTTGACAAAAATATGCACCTGATTTTTTCTGGTGTAACTCAAAAATTTTGGCTCTACAGGGTCTTAAACTTCTGCCTGTGGTAGCCTGACCTGTTAACTTTCCAACCCCATAGGTCTAACCTCAAATGGATTATGTGAGAGAGAGTTATGCCATGTGTCATAACGTGACCTGTTTATGAGATAAAACAGGAGAGCGAACTTGTATGGAGTGCCACGTGTCACTGGTTCACTTTCGGCCTCTGAACCTTTGTCTTGTGAAAGTACTATCCGTTCCCTATCTGTCACCTTTTACGAAATTTCATTTGGAGCTTCCTAGCCCAAGTTGTCACCTTTTTTCCTAGGTCACCTGTTTATGACTGAGATCTGGAAGAGGCAGAAAACCTAGATTGTACAGATCATAAAACACAAAGTACAACGAACTAGAAGTTATGCTTCAGACACGAGTTACATTGGGATATTATATTCGACCTGTAAAAGTTTCAGATCCTAAAACTTCTCCAAAATGGATTTATAGCGAAAGTGATATGATGACTGGTGTTTGCTATATCAAGCCCTAACTTCGCAAGTTCAACAAGTGTCATAAATGCCATACCATGCCTTCTTTCAGGCTAGCTCTGATACAATGTTAGTTTTTTAGAAATTTCAATCTGATCTAGGATCTTAACTGAGAGAATAACATGTACAACATATCTACAGCATATCAATCATGGACACAATAATGCAAGCACATAAGAGACACAGAGTTTCACTGGGGAAAACCAAGAAGGTGAAAACCTCGCAACTTCCTCAGAGATAGATAGAGCAATGATACAACCCAAGTACAAGAGATAGTCCTCCTAGCAGCAGCTTCTCCTCCTCCACTAGTGCGCCACTCTCCAATGAGTGTGTGAGAGAGAAGTGAATAATCAAATAGAGTGTCTCCTGCACTTTATTTATACTTGACTTGACTTGCCTAATAATCTTTACTAGGTTGGCCTTAACTTAACCGCATAACATAATGCTGACAGGGCCGACCCCCAATAGGGTGGTCTAATAACCCTTTTACCCACATGACTCATACAGGGCCGACCCCATCAAGGTGGTCTAATAACCCATGAAGTATAAGTTATGACACTTACAATATAAATGACGACACTTCCGTATAGAGGAGTAATAACATCTCTATAGGAATACAAACACTTCCGTATAGAGGAATAATAACATCTCTATAGGAATACAATATACATAGGTGAAATACATTCCGAAGTTACAATTACATCAATAGATGACATATAGAATTTTGTGAGAGATGGTGGCATTGGTCATAAGTATTTAGATAATGTATTGTTTTTTCACAAATTACATTGTATTAGGTCAAGGGATGATTGGTTTCTAGCACAAGTACTATTGGACAAGGAATTTTGTAGAGATTGATGTCAGGTCAGTGATGGATTATTTATACTTCGACATAGGTCCACTAAACTATTCACCAACAAACCCCAAGATACCAGCCCTTTCGGCCTCACCTACAAAAAAGTGATGTCTCACCCGAGGTACCTATGGTTATTGCAATAACTATGTTTATGCAACAATGAAGGCTAATGACCAAAATCTACAGCAGCTAGTAGTTTATAGTTTCGACAGAACAACCAATATTTCCCATAGACCATATAACGCAAACATATCAAGATAATCAAGTTATGTATTAGATCCACAGCTAGATAAATTAATCCTCATGCATTATCAAATCATTATATCATTATAATGCATGGCAACATGAAAGTATATTAACACACATCAATCATCCACACACATGAACACCAGAAATTACTTGGAAACCCAAGACGGGAAAAACCACAGAAGTGTTATTCGTATTCATGAGTTGTAGCGAAATTAGCACTTCTCGTCTACGCACACAACTAACAGAATTTCTCTTCTCATTACAATAGATCTATGCACTAAGATTGTAGATCACTACAACCTCTTGCAACTCGCTTATACATCAAAATTACAATAATATAAAAAATTACTTGTCTTCATTACATATGGAAAAACTATATTCTCTCTCTCTTCCCTATCTAACCAACCAAAAAATTTCCAACCCGTTACATATATATAGGACTTATCCATAGCCTTCCCTACTCCAACTACTTAGACTCATTAATGTAAGTGGACAAAAACTGTAATTTATCTCAACTAACTCCACTGTTGATGAAGTCAAACGCCCTTCGCTCTTTATTCTTTGGTTGCTTCATCGGAGTCAATCCTGCTTTCATGGATCACTTCTTCTTATATCTGTTCATACCAAAACCAGTTACAAAACCGCACCAACACTTTCCCAAGCCCAACAATCCCCCAATACTCAAATGTGGCTTGTCTTGAGCCACTTTACTACTGGTCATGTAGTTTCTTCCGCTAGATAAAAAACTGATCATAGTTTCCCTTCATTGAGATGACAATATCCTTCATGTTTTTTGCTTTTTCTTCCATATCCTCAACTAATGCGCATATATACTACCCTAAAATTATTCTTCAACTAGATTGATTGTCTCCTTTATCTACTCATGCTTGCTTTGAATAATGTCAGATACTCGAACCACTTCATTATGTAGATACTCTACTTGTTGGATTCGTTGTGTTGGTATTCTCTTAACTTATTAATTTTATCTTGTAGTTTCTTATTCTAAGCTACCTTCATCATTCGTTCTTGTGGTGGGAGTGTCCCGATGACATCCTTTAGCTTTGCAGATATAGACTGCACATTTTCCAACTTAACAGTAATGTCCTATAGGCCTTCATCATCCATCAATGTTTCCCAAGCCTGCAAAATTTCATCAAAGAGCTTTGAACATTCTAAATCTAAAGCCTTAATTCCTTCAACAGAAGATTTAACTTCCCCAACTAATTGATCATGTACTTATTATGGAGTTCCTGGCACAACTTGTTCTTCCAAATCATTGATTCTTGTTCTAAAACATTTAATGACTTCACCCAAGCTAGACAGCTTCTTCTCCAATTGTGTTGTTTCTTCCATCTCTACTTTAGGAACTTCACTACAAACTGCGTCAATATCTTTTTGCAACCTATCTTTATTCTCGGATACAAAATCCCTCTGTTTTTGAAGTCCCTTCCATTAGCTAGTCAACTAATCCTATTTGGAATTTTGCTTCATCATCTAATTGTAATTGTATTCTTCCCACCCCTTAGTATCATTATCAATGCTTAAATGAAGAGTGTGTAAAGTATGCGTAGGAACATCTACTAAATGTGGATCAATACAACTCAACCTTTGAAACTCAACTGTACCTCTTATTGTGGGCATCTTAATTCCTTTGGTGGTATAGTTACAATTTGGGGTTGCACAGTTGAAGGTAGATGCTACATTGATCCCTCTCTCCCTTGAGACTTGAATTCCTTTTCAGTTGCTACATCCTTTAGGTTGGAGTTTAACCATATTACTTCTAACACTTCTTGCAGTGTATTGATTTTGAGTTAGAATCCCCCCATATAGCGTTAAGTGTGATTCTGCGCATTTTTGAAAAGTATCCTCTATTGTTTCCTTGAATATATCCGTTAACAGTTCCACATCATCCTCTGTCAATGCCAAAACTGTAGAATTCTTATGAACCTTCCTCTTCATCTTCTTTCCTACTAATGCTTCGAAGACCTTTCTTTTTCCTTTTCTAAAGGACCAGGCTGTGTCACATCAGGTTATCTATATTTCTCTTGTGATTGTAGTAAGCCTTCTTCTACTCCACATGCACCTCCAATTCCTCTTATCAATCGGATAGACCTTTTCCTTGTTGTGCTTGACCTTTCTTTCCTCCACCATTTCCCTGAGCCTTCGCACTTTCATCTTGTGACACGACTGGAGATAGTTCTTCTTGAGGAACATGCACTCTCCATTCCTTTTTCCATTCGTTAATGATTTCACCATTCTCTTTCTCTATTAGCTTGAAGTGGGTGGGAAACCACTCCTAATTTGGATCCCCGTGAACTTGAATGTACATGTGTTGTGGTGTGGCCTTAAACCGGATGATATGTTTAAAGAGATCAACCACTCGAGGTTTGATCTGAGGAACATTCTTAATACTATATTGAATGGATTCCTTATACATGTACAAAATTATATTAGAATCCCTCTGCCTATATGGATTATCACTAACCCATAATGATGCAAACTGTGCGGCCACAGGACAACTAGGAGGTAGTGCTATAAACTAAGAGTCTACGGGATCCTCCCAAGCAACCAAAGCAATCAATAGAAACAACCAGGAATATTGAAAGAGATTACCTGCTTCTTTTGCATCTCAATAGTCACTCAAGAAATCATTAAGTAAGAATGTGGCCCAGTTCATTTGAACACCTTTGGAAGACTGCTTCACTAGGGTAATTAATGAGGCCAGAACTTGGTTTGGCCAACACTTCATTAGCAACTTACTTGCCAAACTTTTCATTGTGAATCAAACATACTCATATTTAATAGAGGCTACCTCATATCATCGGTTGCTCTTCTCTAGCTCATACATGTGTTTCATTTTGTTTTCCAACACATGATCTTTCTCCTTTCCCACACAATATGTTGTTGTGTCCAACTCGTGAGTTGGAAGACCGGTAATCCTTGCTATCAGGTCTTTATTTATCAAAATTTTCATGTCTAAGCACAGGAATCCACCATGGACATAGAAGAGTAGCTGCTTGATGCAAACATTAGCTTCTATACTCCAACAAAAATGTCGGATCTTCAGAAGACCCAATTGATTTGATTTCTCCAAGCCCGAAAACCATTATAACAGATCTAAGGTATAAGCTCCTCCTGCATTAGGTACAATCCGTGAATACTTGTTTGAGAAAAATTGGTTAATATTTGTATGAGCTCTTCAATTCTTTTAGATGAAGAAACTTGAAACAATGAGACAATTCAATGACATGAAATTCATACATCCATAACATAAGATATACCCTGGGGAAAATATTCAAAACTATGAGAACAAAAACCCCAACAATTCTTCTCAGTATAATATAATGGATAGCAGAGAATGCTTTATTTTAAAACATAGCAGATTGCTCTTGGATGATAACATATCACCAAAACACTCTTGGTGAAGATATGGAAGCAATAGATAAGAGAGATCAAACGGATCTGTTTTACAATGTACCCAGCACATCAATAATAAGAAACAATAATAACTTGCACAAAGAGAAGAAAATTTCCTTCAATGGAGAAGAGAATTCGCTTCACATTGAATTCACCAATCCCATATAACATATTTATACATTCTTATTATGCATCGGCTTCTTTTGACTTTAGGATGAACTCACCCTCAGACTGGATGTATCAATCTTGCATGAATAAGTGCGCCCCACCTCTCATGCAATGCTTCATCTCATTGAACTGTCTCTTACGATGAACTCACCTCTTAACTGAAATATTTCCCACTTAGTTAGGTGGCTAACTTAAGTGTCGTCATGAAAGTGTCGCAACTCAAGTGTTGTCTTTTATTTTAACATCAGGGTCGTCATGCAATAAGAATTACTTAACTAGATCTTCTCTATTGTCACCTAGTTAACTTTGTTTAATTGATTCTTTATTGATAACATCATTATAGTGATCAATTCGAGTTCTCCTTGATTTACTGAAGTGTCGTATTTTAGTTTAACTAAAGTGAAAACACTTTAGTTAACTACTACTTATTTAACACTAATTTAACTATTATTAATTGAAATCATGCTAATTGATTTACTTGTAGTGACCAATGTGAGTTCTTTAGTTAACCAAGGCATACATTGTGGCTTTAACTGAAGCTTGAAAATTCAAGTTCACTTATTCATCTCCCGATCAATTCGAATTCTCTTTTTCTCTATGCATTTATCTTTATCAAGTTTATCTTTTAATGCATGGTCAATATGTGCTAACTTTAATTATCCATCACATTACATTATACTAAGAAGAATTATTGGATGTTGTGATCATAGTATATTATTCCGGACCAAATGATCATATGCTAAAGTAATTCACTTTATAGGTGATCAATCTCTAAAGGAGACTTAATAGAAATATGGTGATCATGGTTAATAATACATCACACAACATTAAATTATTTTAAGAAGTAAAGCTTTAACTTTATATGGAAGGTCCACCTCTATATGGGATTTCCATCCCATGGATTCCTTTATATGGAAGGTTCACATGAGAATCATGACTTGACATGCAATTCCAAATAATTTTCCAATGAGACTTTACAACATCATTAATTTGATCAATTAGCTCTATATGGGAGGAATAACCTTTACACGGAAGGCAATCAAAGTGTTCGCCTCTATACACGAGGATCAATATTGGTTGCACAAGATTGGTTTGGAGAATGCCTTCTGATGTTGTACATTTAACACTCCCTCTCAGCGAGGAATGCATTCTCTGTCACACCAATCTTGTCTTGGAAGTACCTGAACTTCATCACTGACAGAGGCTTTGTTAACACATATCCAATCTGCTCATCAGTAGAAATGCACTGAAGTTTCACCATACCTTTCAAGACCATGTCTCGGATGAAATGATACTTCATTTCAATGTGATTTGACTTGTCATGAAACACTGGGTTTTTGAAAATCTTAATGCAACTCGCATTATCACACCTAATAACCGTAGGCTCAAGATTTTCACCGAACAACCCTGTAAGTATATTTTTGAGCCACACTGCTTCTTGGCAAGAAACACTAGTAGCTATGTATTCTACTTTTGTAGTGCTATGGGCTATGGATCCTTGCTTCTTGCTGGACCAAGATATCATATTTAAAGTACATATTTGGATCAGCTTCACTCTTACAGAAGCCGAGTTTCTGGAGGTAGCTATCTGTCAAAACCCGAAATTTCCGAAAATTTTAAAATTTTTATGATAGCAATAAATGTTATTAATTTGCATTCCTTGATCTGTTTGTTTCAATTAACTGATCATGATCTTGTCTAAATTATTCTGTCATAATATTAATGTGAGTTTTGATTGCAGTTATTGATTGTCTTTGTTCTCAAACCTCAAAGGGAGAACTAGCCATAGCTGACTGGCTTACTTAGCTTTCAAGCTAATGCATAATCCGTCTTTTGTCCACAGGTATACAAATAAAGTATAGATCGTTGTCAAGGTTTTTAATAAGCATAAAAATTCTTTTTACTGAACCATAAAGCTCGATAAAGACTTAAATATTCTTACAGGTATGAAATGTGATAGCTATTGTTCCGGATAAAATGAGCTAAGCACTCCTATGAAGTAATATCCCTGGTATTATCATTGCGCTGTAACAATGTCTCTTATTTAATGTTGTACAAGGTTACTGGTTCGTGTTATTCATATCATTTATAATTGTCTTAATGATACTGTATCTTTAGATTTTCCTCCTATAAGGATTTGAAATACTTCATCGTAGCATTACTTAATACTAGCATTATTTACTGTTTTATCAGTTATATATATTCTATAGACATATGTAAATTTTTTTGTCTCTTCTATGAGACTGAGGTTATGATACACTATTGATACATTATTCTGACCAATTATAGTTTACATTACATCATTCCTCAATGACTTCTATCATGCTAATTACTGTTCCATATGTGATATTCAGAACAAACCATAAACTTGTTTAAAGATAGTCCTTTGTTTCCAATAAAAGATTGAACTCATTATGTATTATTAGTAGAAGGGACTTCAAGTTTTCGTTGAACATGATACAAAATGTTGAGACATCATCCTAGATTTTGATTGTTAAAATTTATATTATTCATTGTGAGGATCCTACCCCAATGTTTTAAATATATATGTTATGAGTGTTTGTCTTTCAACAATGATAAGGATATCATTGAGATCATAAATCAGTGAAATTATTATTACCAATACTTTGTTTGTAGGTCCAATGGCTTGCCAAAACCAACTCGAGGTATATGTTTAACATGGAAGGGTTGACAAGTTTGTAATTATGGTTTATCATCCTATTTGGGCATCGTTGATATGATTTTTATTTCGTTTAACAAGTTGCAAAGAGACTATGGAGTCTCGACCCATAGCAGGAAGAAAATTTAGACTGCTACGTGGATAGCTCTCGTCCTTGTGTTTGATGATATAAATGGCTTGTTCGAAACCCTACCTGGTCATTCCCTCTGCCTGCGGGCTCAGTTACAAGAGGAAACCCTTCTGGTCTGAGTTTTCTCCTTATGGCACTGTAGGTTGTAGCTTCTCATATGGCGATAGTCATGGAGTATATTCCTCGTGTGGTTTGTAGTTTATAGGTTCTGCTAAAGGCGTCCCTTAATTTCGTTGGGCATCTTGGTTATTGTTTTGCTGTTACTGAAGTTATCAGTCGCATGTTGCTCTCGGCCCTCATACTTATTACCTGTATTGTTTTACAGTCAGGGTTCTCAAATGTTGTTTTCTGTGAAGTGGTTATGTCCTGAGGTTCGTATCTCCCATACTGGTTTATCCCTGGAGTGAGGGTATTGTTTTGTATGTTACCTGGTCACGGCTATCATTGGGGAAGGAAAACTTGGAGTTTTTCTGGCCCATCCTTCTGGTGATCAAAATGAGGTTTTTCGTGGCTACCAGGTTGTTCACTGGATTTGCTTCCTCCAACAATTGCTGGTAAGAGTTATCAATAGTTTCGTTATTTTTAGTTTTGAAAAAGAGTGTTTATATTAAAATAGAAGTTGACCACTAACTCGCCAACTTGTAATGTGCAGGCTTTGACCTCTCCTGAAGGTGTACGAGGCTCAACCTCTAGTGTTGGGCTTCTACCGGGTAAGCCTGGTTATACCATGGCTGTTTCTCCCTTTTGTGGTTAGGATGTTTAGAGTTTGCAAGTGCTAAGACCACCTTTTTGGCTAACTCCGTGCTGTTGGTCGTACGGCTTGGATAATATCACTTTCATGGTCATTGTTGACCCTGTGATGTATGTAGTATAGGATGGTTACTTTTGTATTTGTTTTTCTTGTAAGATTAGGGTTTTTGAAAGAACTTATTGTGTAAAAGAACCAAGCCGTGGCTCGTTCTGACGTTACAGTCTTGGGGTTTTATTATCTACTGTATTTCGTGAAGAGTTAGGGTATCCACCTGGTTTTGGGGGAGTTTAAAGAAATATAAAGAAAAGTGACTTTGTAAATTAGCTTGTATTTTGTCTGTGTTTCCTACATATTGATACAATGTACAGTGCTAGAATGTTTTAAGTTTCAAAAACCCGTTCTGAGAAGAGGATAAATTGACTGTAGGTGTTGGTATGGTTTCATTGTTCAATTGATTTGTTTTTGTATGTTAAAAGTTGATAGTAGGGTTCAATAACCTTCACAGTTGCAGGCTATTAATGTAATGATAACTCGGTTTAAAAAATGGGGAAATCGTACCCAGGTTAGATTATCATAACATAATAAAAGGGTTGGAATGGAATGCATTATAAGATTTCTATAATTATTTTTTGTTTCTGTTTGATAAAAATTAGGGCTACGGCCATAGGTGGATTGTTGTAAATTACCATTGCTATTTCTTTTGTATTAAAACAAAATCAGAAGGGATAGAAATAAATTAAAAGAAACTACGGCGATGATCTATTTTTAATTGTTGATTTTATGGTTTTCACTTGTTGATAAATGTGGAACCAACGTAATGTAATGTAATGAAAAGATAGCTCGATGATGAGCAAAAACAACTGTGCTGTAAGTTTTAGTTTCGTTGAGGATTTAAATACTATGTTTTCCCTTACTGGAACTTATTATTATGTAGAAACTTGGGATAATGTGGTTTGAGTGAACACGCATTCGTATTTTGGGTTTAGTTACCTGTCTGGTTATTGTCAAACTCTTCAATATTTACATGCTTGCCTGTAACTTCTAGTACCCTATGGTCTAATCCGAAAGCACAGTAATGAATTTAGTCATATTATGACTCTGTAGTTAAAAACGATTTACTATTGGTAGTTAAGGGAACAGAAGAAAGATTTTATAATGGAACTCGGTAGTGAACTGTAAGCTGTTCTGTCGATTTCATTTTTATGGATTTAACAGCTAGGTTATTAACTGATGAACAACTCTAAAAGTTGAGACCTGGAGTAATAGGGTTTAATAAATCCTACAGTTGTACTGTCTTTCTATTACTGTACTCGATAGATGAATTAGACTTTTATTCTGCTGTTGTTGGGTTGTAAAAACCGGATCTAAGTTCTAGGTTTTAAGTATGACTGATAAAAACAAAGTTAAGTTCGGCAACAGGGTTCTAATTTCTTTAATTTGTTTTAAATGAGTATGTTTCCAGAATATCTACGGTATCATTAATCTATACTATCTATTTAACTAATGAAAATAAATAAAGAAAACAAATCGCAATAATATTCTATTTATTTATAATAATAACAAAACATATTATGCATACAACTTTTACTAGACTGTAGTTGATAATGACGATAGGATATTTCTAAAACATAACAGCTCTGCAGATTCTATCTATTGACAATACAGATATGCTAACTTTACTGAATGAAGTTCTGTTCAGACATATATAAGATAGCCATATCCTATATTGAAATTTACACAAATAACAGCAGGAATAAGTGGCAGAACCTGTGTCAATAGTAGACAACAACAGCAATGGGAGGCTGTTCCTCCCTACCAAATCCTGGAGAGTGCCCAAACAACACTTCTCAGGACCCCTGAGCTTGCTCTGGTCTAACTGGCTGGAACTAGGTACAGCCAACAATTCCCTCAGCCAAAACAGCTACACTGGAACCAAGTTACTGCAACTTCCTAACTCAAAACACTTCCTTACTGTTTTTCCCACTTCCTCAATGGGACTCCTGAATAGCATTCACCTGAATGTATTCTCCCTCCAGAACTTTCTTGAACCCCCAGCTCAGTTCATTGAGTACTATTTAAAAGATTGCCTAGGTCTTAGTTGGGTTAACTGTCATTAATGAGCCACCTGCTCAGATTCCACTTTCTTGGGGAATGACCCCAAAATATAGGGAAGTTGCCACTTGCAACTTAGGAAGTGTTTGAGGATGCTGCCACTTGTCTTTTGTCTTTCCACCTAGTTCCATCCACCAGTTAGACCAGTAACCTCTTTTAACAGCTCTCCCATGCTGTTGTCTCCATAATTTATTTATTAATAATAAAATATTCAGAATTTACATTCCATTTCTGGTGACTCTGCTGAGTCATCAATTCCTACTTAGCATTAAATTTAACATAATGTCTCAGGAATATTAATAAAATAATTACATTATTTTTGCAAAATTGGGGTATGTGACACTATCACTTCTATAGTACCAATCCCTGGGGTATTGCTTAATCCCATATATAGCTTTCTTTAGCTTGCAAACATTGGACTCTATTGTGAGGGAAATTATCCTAGAGCAAGGGAGAGACTACCAACGTACTGATATGAAAAACTAGATATATAATGTTCTGCATATACATATACTAAGATAAGATATTAGACTTAGAAAGATGTGTACCTTATTCCGAAGGTCAATTCTAGCCTTTCTCCTCCTTTGCTCCTCGATGCACTAACGTAGAAAACAACCCTAGACCTTCCTCAAACCAGTTTGACTACAAATAAAAAGATTGATATTTGCAATAACATGAAACGTCAACTTGCAATCAAAATTTGTAACATGTAAGAACAAATTATATTGGGAAAGGAAGAATATCTGATCTTTATTAATGCATAAAAGAAGTACAAAAATTATACCTGATTGCTAAAAGCACCGTCGTAACAAGACCCTAAGTACCTGCTCCCCTCTCTTGAGTTAGAATTCCTCCAGCATGACATTACCAAAGATATGTTCCCCTTCTCCAAGGCCTTTCTCTTGTATTTATGGCAAGAGGTTGAGGATTAGTTCGAAGGGTGGTTGGAATAGGTAGTTGAGGAAGTTGGAATAACTCCCAAAACTAATCCATAATTAGTGTTATTATATATTTTTTCGATTTTTCTTAAGATACCCGCGACTATGATATAGGGAAACCAGTGAGTGACTCGCATCTATCCCATCTTGCATCTAGCGGGTGCAAATTTTTAGGAGATACCCGCATGTTGTTAGTATAGACACCCGCAGCTGACCCGCCTATTGGCAAGCATAAGGGTCGTGGTTATGCTCTAAAGTAGGCAGAAAAATATGTTTTGAGGAAAGGAATGCAAGGCTCGGCTCTAATTCATCTAAGGTCAAGCAAGTTCTTCCCTCCATAGTGTCCTTTTGTGTGATTGAAAGATCAATGTGGTCACGGATGGAGAAGTGCTATTTTGACTGATAACAGACTCCTTCCCATGGACCATAGATCCTTCATGATGTTGAATATAAACCTCTTCCTCAACCTCAGCATTGAGGAAGGATGTCTTCACATCCATTTGGTGAAATTTCCATACTAAAATAGATACAAGTGCAATCATTGCTCGGATTGTGGTGTACCTTGGTACAAGGGAAAAGGTCTCATCATAATTGATGCCTTCTTTCTCAGAGAAACCTCTAGAAACGAATCTAGCTTTATGCTTCTCAATGCTACCATCCACAACATGATTTATCTTTTAAATCCATCTAGAAGTCACAATGGAATTCCCATTACGGTTTGGGAACAAACTCCCAAACATCATTCTTTATCATAGAGTTGTACTCTTTTGTCATTGCATCTTTCCAAACTTGCTGCTTTGCAACTTCTTCATATGAGGATGGTTCTGAATCACTGATGTGATTCATCATTGCAACATGTTAGGATATTTTAAAACTCCATCCTTGTCCTACCTAGCATTATTTATTTTTCCTAGTGGTTGATGATGTCATTTCCCCCCTAGTGGTGTGAAGATGTCATCCAAGATCCATCTACCACCTTCTCAGCCCTTCATGCATCATTTTAGGACCACTTGAGTTAGTTCCCTATTTTATAGGAACCCATTCAATGTTCTAGTGCAGTCCACCTGAGTTAGCTTACTCTTGTGGGGGGTTGTAGCTCCGGATGCCACTGATTGTGGCCTCATGAACCCATTTCTAATTGACATGCATGCAAAACTCACTATTGTTCCCTCCTTAATCAGTTAACTGATTGTGACTTCAGTTAGCTAAGTTTAGGTTCAGTTTAGTTGAGCTTGAATCTTTCAGAGCACTCCAGTGGTGATAATCCCTATGCTATACCAACTGAGGTTCGAATTATCCTAGGTGATTCAAATTACCTCCATTGTAATATCATTGTTTATTATACTAATTAGTGGATAATGTGACATTATTCTACTCCTATTTGAGTTATGCTGCATAATTATTCTTATTCTCTTTTTTACTGCAGTTTTCACTCTTTTTCAACTTTTATGCTCATTCTTTCTTTGTGAGGTATCCTCGGCTCTTAGATATGCTGTGACATAGAATTTTAGATGGTATCAGATCCATTGAGCGAATATGTTGAGCAGTTGCTTTCGGTAGTGCACTAGAAACCTTTGGATTTCCATAGAAAATCTCGGTGCCATTGCATTGAATTCATTGGAGAAATCCAATGAGGTCTATCCAGGTGTGAAGGATCTGGAAGAATGTGCCGATTGTCCAAAAGTAGTGCTCATTAGTAGTCTATCTCCAAAAATTGAGAGTTTTTTGCATGCTATTCGAAGTTTTCTACAGTTGCAACAGTTTTCTGCAGTTGCAATAATTTTCTGCAGTTGTAGTAGTTTTGCTATAGTAGCAGCAATATATATTTTCCGTTGTTTTTGTATGTATTCTACAACATCTTCCATGAATTTGAAAGCAATTCCTCCTCTCTCTCCATTCAACTATGATGAGTGGAAACCAAAGATGATAGGATATCTGAAGAGACAGGGTCTTTTGGATATGTGTATTGGTGTTATGAGAGATTTTGCTTGCTATGAAGAGGAGAATGATTGGATAAATGATTGTGACAGAGCCTTTGGAGCAATGTGTATTGCTATGTCTCCTAGTATGCGCTACCTCATTGAAACTGTTGAATATCCAAGTAATCTATGGGCCCAACTGGACAAAGAATTTTGCAAGCAGAATAAAGAGGTTGGTGCAAATTATTTGCAGAACAAGCCTAGTGATACCTCCATAAGTGTTCTCTCTAATTATGTCTCGGGCTCAATCATATCTCATGATGAAGTTGTTTAGGATGAAGTAGAAGCTGTAGATTCAACACTCATGTTCTCAATATCTTCTATTTCTAATTAATATGAGCAAGATAAGCCAATTCATACTCTAGAATCTGAAGAGGTTCTTAAATACTCTAGATTGAGGACATTACCATTTGCTGGGGTTCAAGTCTCAGGAATATTTTGGTGATTTTGGTTTTGATCTCACCCCTGTTGGTTCAAATGATATCACAAGAAACCATCTATAAATTCTTGGAGTTGATTTGAAGTACAACCCACCACCATCATGTCATAGTTCATTTGGTTATGATCTCACCTATTTTGGTTCAAAGGAGATATCAAAGAACTATTTACACATTCCTGTAGTTGATCCTACCTCATCTGGTTTGAATTACAAGTTCCAGGATGATCTTCATATTTTTGGATTTGTTCTCACCATGTTCAGTCTGAAGAGCAAGTTTAGAAATCCTCCATATTCGCTTGCATCCACTGAAGGAGAATAAAAGCACATGTTTTTGGAGCATGATCCACTTCTTCCAAAGAGGAAGATACTTCTAGACATATGATCAAGCATCACACCTACTTGAGTTTGGATCAATTAATATTTTGGTGTGTTTCAGTCTATTTTGAGGGGGGATTTTTCCCATGAGGTTTTACCCATTTCCTTGGTTCATGGTCTGTTCTTTATTTTTTATCATTTATTTGATTGTATGGGTGACCTTTGGTCTTAGTAACCAAGGCCCAGGATGCAAAATTATGGATTAATGGGGGCTGTTAAGATATTTTAATACTCCATCCTTGTCCTACATAGCATTATTTATTTTTGTTAGTAGTTGATGATGTCATTTTCTCCCTAGTAGTGTGTAGATGTCATCCAGTATCCATCTACAACCTTTCGATCCCTGCATGCATCATTTTAGGACCACTTGAGTCAGTTCCCTATTTTATAGGAACCCACTCAGTGTTCCAGTGCAGTGCACCTGAGTTAGCTAACTCTTGTTGAGAGTTAGAACTCCGGATGCCACTTATTATGGCCCCATGCGCCCATTTCTGATTAACATGCATGAAAAATTCACTATTTCTCCCTCCTTAGTCAATTAGTTGATTGTGACTTTAGTTAGCTGAGTTTAGGTTCAGTTCAATTGAGTTCGAGTCTTCTGTAGCACTCCATTCGTGATAGTCCCTACGATAAACTAATTGAGGTTCGAATTATACTAGGTGATTCGAATTCTATCCATTGTAATATCATTGTTGATTATACTGATTACTAGATAATGTGACATTATTCTGCTCTTATCTGAGTTCTGCTGCATAATTATTCTTCTGCTCCTTTTTACTGCAGTTGTCACTCTTATTCAACTTTTCTACTCATTATTTATTTGTGAGGTATCCTCATCTCTTAGATATGCTATGACATATAATTTCACACAACATACCCTGAATATCTGTCATGTTTCTTGCACTCTCTGGATGAGCCTGCTGGTGCTATGTGTTTCTCTGTATTTTGTAAGATATATCAGAACCAACCATATATTCTTTTAGCAAGATGTTCTTTAGGTGACCTCTCAATCAGTTCTACTAGTTCTTCAGGAGCTAGCGAATTTGAGGAATCTCCCTCTCAAACTCTGAAGGGGGATAATGAGACTCAAAATCCTCCATCTCTGAATCACATTAAATCTCTTTCGATCTTTTGAAAGCAGCTTCCTCATGGAAAGTAACATCACGACTGAATTCAATTTGTCTTTCACCAGGTACATATATTCGATATGATTTGGATGATTCACTAAGTTGCCTTTCTTTCCAGAAGGCTCCATCTTTGTTCTCTTTTCTGGGCTCCCAAATATCCTCAAGTGTGAGATGTTTGGATTCTCACCAATAAACACTTCTTCAGGTGTCTTCTCATCTAGAATGGGATACATGATTATAATACGTATGTACGCATTTTCACTGGTGGATTCTACCCATAATGAGGTATACATATCTTGATCAAGCATCATGGATTTTGCAACCTCACATATGGTTCTACTTTTTCTTTTAGGAACCCCATTTTGCTGAGGGTTGTATGGTACTATTAACTGTCTACATATTCTTGCATCACTACATAGATCATCAAATGCATGTGAATCAAATTCGCCTCCATTATCAGAACTTAATGCATGGATGTGCTTTTCTTTTTGATTTTCAACTAGGGCTTTAAACTCTTTAAATTTGCTAAGATTTTCACTTTTATCCTTGAAATAAATCCATGACATTCTAGAAAAATCATCTATGAATAATACATAATATAAGAAGCCACTCAGGGAGGGCGATGACATGGGATCACATACATCATAATGTATTAAATCTAAAATCCCTTTAGATATATGATAACTATAGGAACAAATTTTATTAACATTCTTCCCAAGTGCACAACCCCGACATACACTATCATGCTCAAAATCAAATACGGGCATACCTTTTACCATCTTTTGAAGTCTTGGTAGCGCTTTTTAGTGTAGGTGTCCAAGCCTCCAGTGCCATAGCTCATGTGGACTAATAATGTGGTGAATCATAGATTGAATGTACTTCCTGGGTACCTTGTAGAGTCCTCCTTCTCGAACTCCAATCACAACAACATATTCTAGGATTTTGTTCTTCGGCCATAAAACTGCTTTGTTATCCATGAAAATAACTCAGAAGCCTTTGTCTTCAAGAACCGAAATTGAAAGGAGGTTCTTCTTCAATCCTGGAACATATAGAATATCCTCCACATGTAGAATATCACTGGTGCTCAGCTGGAATGAGGTGGATCCAACTCCTTGGATTGAATATGCTGATTTATCCCCCAACTCTATCATGCATGTGATCTTTTTCTCCTTTAGGTAAATGATGGCACTCTTGTAACTATACATATGTTTGGATGTGCCACTGTCAGTCAACCATGTGTCTGCACTTGTGATGATGGATCCCAAAAGGTATGAGACAAGGTAATACTCCCTTCTTGTCTCCTTTTCTTTGGATGCATTATTTTGAGTGGTTTCATCTTCTATGGTGGTAGAAGCATGGAATTTTTTTTTCCACTTTGCTTTGCACTCTCTTGAGAAATGGAATTTCTTGATGCAATTATAACATCTAGATTTTGACTTTTCAAATCCTTTGTTGAACTCCTTATTTGGATGAGAGAAATTATTTTGGAAGAAGGGTTTATTTCCTTTCTTCATTCTTGCCATGAGGGAAATATTTTCTTCTTTAGTTCACATAGCTTTGCTATGGATTTTCCCTTCCTCTAGGATACAATCATGCCACAATATTTCAAACCTGGGTTTCACTTCTCAGCCATTTATAGCAGCCATGAATGTATCCCATGAAGATAGGAGACCATCAATGACGGTTTGGATGAGATCATCTTCATCCACTACAACTCCAATGTTAATAAGTTGGTCTCTTACTTGAGAGAACTTAGTGAAGAAGGATGCCACTGTATCATCCTTCTCCATCTTGAGGTTTTTTAATTTGTTCTTCAATGCCATATTTTGATTTGGGGCCTTCTTCTCATATATATGAGCCAATGTATCATAACATTCTTTTGTGGTCCGTAGCGGTGTGATCATGGGAATTTATCTTTTACCGAATCATAGGTGATCTGTTTGGCCTTAGCTTGATTCTTCTTGAATTTGATGTGCCCCGCATTAGATGTAGGCTCCTACACCATAGTGGATATGTATCTATCCAAGTCATGTTCCTATAGGATGTTGATAATCCTAACCTTCCAAGTGTTGAAGTTTGAGGTTCCCTCAAAATGGTCTTCCAATCGTACATAGATTGATGCCATAGTCTTCAAATCTTGTGCTTGACTTATCAGGATCTACATAGGCTCTAGATAGCATGCAAAACTGATCGCCTTCATGCCTTGAGATCTGGTACCATGTTAATATTTGGTTGATATTTTATCTTCAATTCTTTTAGATGCAAAAAATTGAAACAATGAGACAATCCAAACACATGAAATTCATACATCCATAAAACAAGTTATACCCTCGAGAAAATCCTCAAAACTATGAGAACAAAATCCCAGCAATTCTTATCAATATAATATAATGGATAGAAGACAATGCTTTCTTTTACAACATAGTAGATTTCTTTTGGAAGATAAGATATCACCAAAACACTCTTGGTGAAGATACAGAAGCAATAGAGAGGAGAGATTAATCATATGTGTTTTCCAATGTTCCTGGCACATCAATAACAAGCAAGAACAATAACCTACACAAAGAGAAGTGCCTTGCCTTTAATGCATAAGAGAATTCACTTCACATTGGATTCATCAATCTCATATAACATATTTACACATTATTCCCATGCATCGGATTCTTCTAACTTCAATATGAACTCACCCTTAGACTGGATGTATCAATCTTGCATGAAGAAGTGTGCCCCACTTTTGATGCAGTGCTTCATCTCAGTGAACTGTCTCTTAGGATGAACTCACCTCTTAACTGGAAGCTTTCCCACTTAGTTAGGTGGCTAACTTAAGTGTCATATTTTAGTTTAACATATGTGTCATCATGCAATAAAACTTAGTTAACTAGATATTCTATGTTGTCACTTAGTTAACTCTCTTTAACTTATTCTTTCTTGATAACATCACTGTAGTGATAAATTCGAGTTCTCCTTGATTAACTGAAGTGTCTTCTTTTAGTTTAACTAAAGTGAAAACACTTTAGTTAACTAGTCCTTATTATTTAACACTTAGTTAACTATTATTAGCTGAAATCATGCTGGTTGATTTACTTGTAGTGACCACTATGATTTCTTTAGTTAATTGAGGCATACATTGTGGCTTTGACTGAAGCTTGACAATTCGAGTTCACTTAGTCATCTCCTGATCAATTCGAATTATCTTTTTTTCTATGCATTTAACTTTATCTCTTAATCTTTTATTGCATGGTCAACATGTGCTAACTTTAATTATCCATCACATTACATTATAATAAGAAGAATTATCAGATGTTGTGATCATAGTGTATTATTCCGGACCAAATTATCATATGCTAAAGTAATTCACCCTAGAGGTGATCAATCTCTAAAGGAGACTTAATAACAATCTGGTGATGATAGTTAATAATACATCACACAACATTAAATGATTTTAACAAGTAAAGAATGAATTTTATATGGAAGGTCTACCTCTATACGGGGGGTCCATCCAATGGATACCTTTATATGAAAGGTTCACATGAGAATAATGACTTGACACACAAGTCCAAAGGCTTGTCCAACAAGAATTTACAACATCATTACTTTGATCAATTACCTCTATACGAGAGGAATAACCTTTACAAAAAAGGCAATGAAAGTGTTCACCTATATATGGGAGGATCAACCTTGGTTGCACAAGATTGGTTTGGAGAATGTTTCATGATGTTGTACATTTAACAAAATTCTAGGAACTTTGTCTTTTCTTCTAGATCATGTTCGACATACTTCAATTTCGGCACCTTCCCCATCATGTCACCTAATTGCATAACTCATGTCGGTATCTCTAGTGTAACAAGCGAATATTTAGTGTTCTTAGGAACTTGAACTAGTTTTGCAGTCGGCTTCCTTGGTGGAATGTACTATGGAATCCCACATGGCATTATATATGTCAATGTGCCTGCATCGTTTATTTGCTTGGTCCTTTGCTCTTGACGTTGCGGATGTGGTGTCCTTCTTTGTGTGGTCCTTGATGAATTAGGAGGGGCTTTTGGCACCTGCTCCTTGATAACCTGTGGCTCACCTTGAGCTCCCAACAATCCAAACACCATGAAGTCTTGAATGGTATCGTCGATTTTTTGTTCACACATAACCTTTTACTCAGTGGGATGTTTGCTTCTTAGTAATGGACAAGGAGCCTGAATTTTGAAACATGCTAAGTTTTAATGGCTTACAATCCAATCTTTTCACCATAATGTCCATAGATTTCATGCATCTGACCAAATATTGCGCAAAATTCCTTATTAAGACAACATTTATTGCCACTATGATGAGCAAATCATTCCCACCATTTCGCCGAATTTTGAAATTTATTACATTTATTGTCTTCCATTTGTCACCTTTTTTGTTTTCATTAATTTGGATTTTAAGTACTTTTCCGGTTATTTCAATTCCATGTGCAACTTTTAAATATTTTCTCGTTCATCTGCAACATATTCACAACTTCGACATATGCATAGACCCCTACTTCGACACAACCAACAACTTAAAATATTTTTTTTCATATGCACACTTAGCTAGGTGTCCAGTTCCTATTTCAATTGCATTTGGCACATGGACTTCATCATTCTTGCTCATTTTTTACAGGAATTGCGGCTTTCCGTATATAGTTTCAGTTGATTCCCATTAACTAGTCCCTTCATAATTTCACCATTTAGTTTCTAAAGTTGAACAATTCACCTCCTCATGTTATGTACTTAATCACATAAGGACCTAACCAATGTATTTTCAACTTACCTTGATGTTTGAGGAACTTACTGTCATATAGGAGAACTAAATCTCCCTTTTGGAATAGCTTATGCTTGATGTGATGATCATGCCAGGCCTTTTCTAGTCCCTTCTGAACTTGATGATGAAAACCTGCAAGAAATATGTATTCCTCTAATTGTAGTAGCTACAACAACCATTCTTCTACTGCACCAGTTTCTGACATTTCTGTAAATGCAACAATTCTTAAGCTGGGTATAATGTATTCCATTGGCATAAAAACCTCCTGCTAATATACCATCTTGAAACGTGTCAAATATTGTTCTAGAACCTTATTAAAGGCTTCGATGGTTCCATTAGTGTAAGGGTGATATGGGGTACTCTTCTAAGGAGGAATTTGAAATTCTTGTGTAAGTGCTTCAATATTCGAATTCACAAAGTGAGTTCCTTGGTCACTTAATAAAACACGAGGGAATTCAAGTCTAGTATTCACACTTCAAAATAAGAACTTCGTAGCAGTGGAAGTAGTACAGTATTTTATTGGCTTGGCTTCAACCCATCTATTTAGATAATCCGTCGCAGTGTTAATGTACTGTGCACTTGACCTCTTTGCATGTGGGTTAACTGGTATAACAAAATCAACAACCCATTTTTCTAAGGATTTCAACATGACCTAAGGTACTAATGGAATATCATCCCTCCCTGATGGTTTCCCAACTCTTTAGAAAATATCAAAAGATTGGCATTATTCCTTGGCATCCTTATGAAGGGCCAACATAATCATTCTTGCAATATTTTCTATGCAGTTTCTTTCCCTGCATAGTGACCTCCTATGACGCCATCAAGAGCTTCGTTCAGAATCAAGGGTCTCTCATGCTCCAAAACACATATTCTCAATATTTCATCGGGTCCTAGTTTATATAATTGGCCCACTATGAGTTGATATTCCATTGCTTTGACAACTAACTATTTTTTATGCACTATAGTAAACCCTTGTGGTTCCATACCTATAGTCAAAACATTTACAGTATCTTTGAAATATTCATCTATCATCTTCACATAGTATAGCTACACATCTAGGAGACAATCATATAGATTAATTGGATCTTCTCCTGTTTCTAGCCTTGATAGATGGTCAGGACTTGCATTTAGTATTTCTGGTTTAACTACAATTTTGAAATCATATTCTTGGAATAACAGTAGCCACTGGCATATTCCCCCCCAACACTAGATTGTTGACCAAGTACCTTAAAGAATAATGATCAGTGAACATTTTAAAATGACCACCTAACAGATAATGCTTAAATTTTTGTAAAGCATATAGAATAGCTAATCCTTCCCTTTCTGTCATAGAATAATTTCTTTCTATTGTGGATATTTTCCTTCTAGCATACACAATAGGATGGTCGATAGACCCTTCTCTAGGTTGAGCAAGGATGACACCCAAAGCAATGGATGAAACATCAAAATGTACATGGAACTCCTTCTCCTAATCTCGAAATACCAAAATAAGTAAAAATATACCTGCGAAAATTTATGAATGAATTCCTTAAACACTGTGACAACCACTCTAGAAAAGATAGTTGGGTCATTCTTTAAATTGAATGGCATCACCGTATACTAATAAAATACCCATTGTGTAGCAAATGTGGTTTTAAGTTGATCCTCCTTAGCAATCTTGATATGGTGGTAGCTAGAAAACCCATTAGTGAATGAATAAGCCTCCTGATCGCCAACATTTTCTATCACTTCATCTATAAAATGTGTAGGAAAGGGATCATGCAAACTTGCATCATTCAATTTTCTCAAGTCTACACAGATTCAAATTTCACCAATTTTCTTGTCTTGAACTACCATTGGACTAATCCATTCATATTATTTAACAGGTTCAATGATTCCTGCTTCTAACATTCTTTGAATCTCAACTTTTACCTTTTCTTTATACCTAGGATTCAACTTATAAGATCTCTACTTGATGGGTTTTGCATCAGGCTTCAGTGGGATATTCATTTCTACCAAATTCCCAACAATACCTTTCAAAAAACTTACTAGGAAATAAGTCTTGATATTCATGCAACAAGTTAATTAGTTTGCTGACAGTCTCATCATCCCAACAATATTTAATGTTAGAAAATTTAGGATCTTTTAAACCAATATTTACCTTCTTTGTCTTCAAATGTTGTAAGAATTTATCAGATGCAATCTCAAGTCCCTCCAAATTTCGACTTCCTCCTATTTCTGGGATATGCACATCTCTTGGGTCATCATATAGGTCCCTAGTAATGTTGTAGCATTCCAAAACTTGTTCAATTTTCGCAGTCCATTGTGGTGTTTCAAATAGTGGTACTGCTACGTCTTCAAAGATTTCGTCCTTAATCAATTTTAATGATGTATCCACTATTGGATCATCATCTTCATAGCTAATGTTCTACTGAAATTTATGGTAAGATCATCCCAATCTGCTATACATTGTCAAAGATCCAGGGCAATATACCAGTTTCTAGGTATAGTATCTAGCATATGGATAAACATATGGACCCATTCCTTCTTAGGTGTATCCTTCCATATATTAGTACATGTTACCAAAAGCTCCGCAGGACTAGTTATCGCATCATACTTTATTCCAATGTATGGAATCCCTTCTCTGAACGTAATCTCCATTAGCCTAGGATAGTGCAACCAATCTTGTATATATTCCTTATGGAAAACCCACCATCTTGTCAGGGTATCCTTTAGTGCTACATCCAAGACTAGCAATCATTTTTTTATAGGTATCTTAAGTTCAAAATCATTAATAAAATCATATAAATTAGGTAACCCCTCGTAAGTAGTGAGATCACATACCTCGGTACCAACCCGACATACTGACTTTGTAATATGGGTACACCTCCTCATTGACGCTTCATGCAATCTAGTTTTCCAATTTTCCAATACTTCATCAGAATCTGATCAACATGAACTATTGTTGCGCCAACTCAAGGTACCATATGCTGTGGAGTTTGCATTGTCATATACCTTGAATTTACTTTGTAAATATTTTCTAAGTCTCAAACATCATATTCTTCTTTGACAGTTTCAATAGACCCTCCAAAGGATACAATGGTGCAACAGGTCTGAAGTTCCCTCCTTCAAATGTCATAATCCGTTTTTTCATATTTATGAGAGCCTAGTTTTCAATATCCCAATCTATGCGAAACAATGCATGATATTTATTAGTCTCCTCAACTATCTATATAACTTCGAAGTCTAAAAAGCTTCGTAATGCTTCCACTTCTATAGGAACACCTTCCATTCTTTTGAATGGAATCACTTTCAACTAATTATCCAATCTTAACTGAATAGGTCACCATAATAACTTAGGTTTCCCCATATGTTCCCACGTATTATTTGTTATGATATTCACATCTGAGCCCAGATCTAGAATGATAAAATCCATTTCATAGTGCCCAATCTACGCATTGATCCTCATTTCCTTCATGCTTTTATGTTCCTTTGTAAATGATTTAAAACTGTTTCCTGAGTAGGTTGTACTACCTCCCTTTGTTCAATTAAATTATGTAAATCCCTTAATGCTTCTTCATCCTTAATTATAAATACACAACTCTTAAAACAAAAATTCAGGGAACATACCTTTCCTTGAGGTCTTCTTGGAACTAAGTGATCATAACAGGGTGGGATGTCATTGGTATGGACTTCATCATATACTGGTGATGACCCAAATGTCAAAGGTCCCTTGTGTGTTGTATTAAAATCTCCCCTTTCTTCGACAAATATCTCTTTCTATTTATTAATATCGAACGGAGTAGTGCGATTTGCTGCAGGTCTAACTCTAGGATTGCGGTGGTTATCATGTATTCCCTTGTTAGCTCCTATCGTAGATCCTCCTCGTGTAACTACAGCGACAGTGGATGGTTTCTCTCTTGGTTCCACTGATATCTTTTGAGCATTCTAATTTTGGTTTTGATTCCCTTTTGATTGCCAGTTTGCTATGAGTTATGGGAAGTCTTCAATGGTGTGATCCAGTGCTCTACAGTATGTGCATGTAAAACAAGGGTTTGGGAAATCTCTAGGTGCAATACCCCTAGAACCTTAATTAAAGTTTAAATAATTTGTAATAATGTTTTTAATTGTTGTTGAACAATTATTTGACCAAGTGTGGTCAAAGACACTTTGAGGATATTGAATTATTATTATTATTTAATAAATAAAAACAGGAGAATCCAATCTGAAGTAGCTATTGAAAGAGTATTTGTTGGCCCACAAGGAGAAATGACAAGTGTTGGAGAAACTACCCATAGTGGTGAAAACTAATATTTAATATCTCAACAGGTGCAGGAGGCATCATCCCTATTTTTAAGGTTAGAAATCTAGATGGACATTATAAAGAAGGAGGCTCATAATAGACCTAAGTCCTAGGAAAAACTTTAATAAGCATTCCCATCAAACAAGTAGGGGGCTTGGATGGAAGAGGGAAAATATCTTTGTTGAGTTGAGAAGGAGTGATAGTTCAGAACTGTTTTAACAGTCTTTGTCTTTGTGGTCCAACAAACAGGCTCAAGGGTTTCATAACAAGTAATCTTGGCTATTTTGGAATATTGGTTGGCAGGAACAATGAACTTCAGATTGGATTCGGTCTGTTCTTTCAGTCGGGTTCTTATTATCTATTCATTTGCATTTAGTAGTTTCTGTGTAGTATTACTAGAGATGGAAGAACTGTAGATTTTAACTTATACTGATAAAATGTTATGTTAATGATTTTTATTCTGTGAATTACATTTATTAAGTTTTCTAATATGCTATGCTATATTCACCATGTTATATTAACTGCATTATTTTATTTCTGTGTTTTTCATAGAATATCTTTATTTCAAAACCTAGGGTTGATATTAAAAATACCTATAAAATGTATCACTATAGATAGAGTTAATATTTAAAATATTTACATAGTATTGCAGGTTTTGTTATAATGCGCACAGTATCAAGAAATAACATATTAGGGTATGATAAATATATTATCATATATGTATTTATATATAGAGCTAAACGGATTTCATATTGTAAATATAGAATGTAAAGCCAAATGGCTATAGTAAAACATATTAATAGAGTATCATCATAGATACAACTGTAAGGCTCAAACACATTTTCATTACAGAGTTAAAGAAATATCCATATTATACAAATGAGATTACAGAGCCGAGAGGCCACAAAATAGTTCGTAGAAGCATATAACATTATTGTTATACAATAATTTTTCAAAGGTTAAATGCATTGCTTTTTCAAAACTCAAAGTATAAAAATTAATATCTTTATAGAGTCGTAAATCTCAAACACGATTTTCATACAAGTCAACGTGTTAAAACCTAACACTAATACAGAGCCGAGAGGCCACGAGTTATTCATTAAACAGTACGAACACATCATTTTCGAAATGAGATTTTTAAGCATGAAATCTAAATGGTAGCAGAGCTGAATGGCCATCTTATAAATCAAAACAGGGTTTGAATGCTGAAAGGATTCATTCTTTTATAAAATGTATTTACATAAACGATGAAGAAAAACGTATGGTTTCACCATACGCAAACCAAGTAAATATTAAATAGATTCAAGCATTACGCATGCTATGTAACAAGATTCAAGTTGGAGAATGCCACCAGTATGTTCGCCATGGAAGCATCAAAGAATGGACGCATATCTGCTATCGAAACCATCGTCATCGTGTTCCATGTGACCACATGTAAATAACCAATGCAATTTTAGTTGGGGTTACGGTCAAAGGTTTGATAAAACATTATATCCATTAACAAGAATCAACTAACAGAACTGGTAATAAAACAAGAATTCCAAACGAGCATTGCATTTCTAAATGTGGAAGCGTCTATCCTAGCTTGAATCCACTAGTACAAAATGAGAGATAAGTGACCAAAAAAATGACCAAAATCCGCATATAAATGACCACTTTTGAGTTGGTGACCACTAGTAGCAAATTAGTGGCCATATATCACGCGACCAAAAATGTGGTCATATTTAGCTTGGTCATTTATAGCTTATCTTGTGGTAATATATTTGGTCGCATATTTGATCATTAATTTGGTAATATATTTGGTCATTAATTGTCACGTGATAAATGACCGCTAATTTGCTACCAGCAATCACCAACTCAAAAGTGGTCATTTATATACATATTTTGGTCATTTTTTTTGTCACTTATCTCTCATTTTGTATAGGTGGTCGTTTATATGTAAAGTTTTTTTCATTTTTTAGTCATTTATCTCTTTTTAGTGGTTTCAGAATATATATATAGGGCACGGAGGAATCGAACCACCAACCTCCTACCTATAAGGCAGGTGCTCTACCATTGAGCTAGTACCCTTAAATAGAATTCCTTATGGATTGATATGAGAATAAAATTTCCAACAATTAACACCAACTTGTCAAATTCTGGAAAATGGTCACATACCTTGGTAAGAGACAAAGATTACCCAATAGTCACCAAAAAGGATTATCAATACCTTATCAATAATACGCCACACAATTATATGACATTATAAGTCAAGCAGATGGATAAATTAAAAATATTTGATCCTTTAAAATATATATTGTCCATTATAATTGACTTGTTCAAAACATAGCCATAAATGGACTGCACTTATGGACAATTCTCTCCATGAAATTTTCCCTTTGCATCTCTGAAGTTCAAATTTTTCACACTTGTTACCAATTCAACATCTTCAGTTGCCATGCCTATATGGTGTAATGATATTCAAATATTAGGGAGCAGAGCACACAACCACTACCTCTTTGATCAGTTGGAAGAATAGAATGATAAAATATAAACAATGAATTTATATATTTTAATATATTTTGATGGATTTATATCTAAAAAACATGTAGGATGTTGAATTAGCTCTAAAAAACATGGATTAAACCATATAACATCAATCATCTAGTAGTTATAACTTATTACGTTGTCATCAAACGATCAACCATAATAGCTTTTATAGGATCTTGGCAAAGAAGGGGGGGTACCATAACATTGTCATCAAATTATCAACCTAGCAAAGGAGCTTTTAGTATAAAAGAGGTAGGGATGCCTCAGGATAAAGTCTCCGAAGGGAGCGAGAAGGGACCAAGCTTCAGGAGGGGGAAGAAAAGGAGGGTTGCGGGGGTGCTCCCATGCAACAAAGGTTACATGCAAAGAGGTATTACATATAATAAAAGATGTTACTGGATATACTATATTCCAACATGCAATCAGATCATATTAACATTAGAAAATATTAATATGTTACATGCAAAGAGGTATGCAATAATTCATGATGGTCCAAATATGAAGTGATGGAGCATATAATAAGAGATGTTACTGGATATACAATATTAAAATATGCAATGAGAACATACTAATATTATAAAACGTTGATATGTTTTTAGAATGCTCATCAAGTATGTTTAATGTACAAGAAGATTTTGCACATGCCCCTAGGCTTACTGAATCCCTATGATAACTGTAGTGCAATAAGCAACATCTTTTCAATCATTGATGGAACTCATTGGTATCACTTTATATATTGGTAAAATTATATACACAATTCACAGATGCCCTAGATGCAGAAAACAAAACAGAAGATAAAACATATGAAGTCCAAGAGTGAACTGCTTTTCATTACATCTTTCCTCAGTTTAATGATCAGAACATCTAGAATTCAAAAGTAAAAAATTCTCTGTAAAGAAATAAGACTAATATTGTTTCAATACGCTTCCAACAAACAACAACTTTGATACTGATCCCAACAAATATTTCAGTACAACAGTGTTGCATAATCATTGGGACATTGACATCTTTGGTATCCCACAAAATAAATATTTTCCTTTCGTAAATCGCACTTGGATATATCTTATCTTGAAACGTAATGCGACCATAACATCTAATGAGAATTTCAAACATCCATAATATCACCTGGGTTCAATCCCACACAACGATGACTCTTTCTTCTCAGAACATATCACAATAAACATTACTAATAACAAGTCCATTTCCTATATGGTCAGTAAAAGCCAAAAGGAAAGAAAAGTACCAACAACAATTTTCCACCTCTCGATGCATCGGACCAGAAACCTGCATTTATAAAAAAATGTCACATGAAACCTTAAATTCTAGTTTACTAAATATATCTAGTTTATAGACGAAAGAAAATATATTGCAACTGATTATAGTAAAATTGCACCAAAGAAAGGCCATACAAACCTATTGGAGAATTGCAAATGCTTAAGAGAACTCATATACCTCATTAAGCCTCCCCTAATATACAGGAAAAATGTCCACAAATTCAATACAATATCCTATGGATTCTAGTATTACACCTCAAAACATAAAATATGTAAAGTATGCACTTGCGGAAAGGGAAAGAAAATTCAATGAAAAATTTTAAAAATGCATTCTTAACAAAGAGGTCCAGTTTATTGCAATTTGAAAAAATATCATACCTCTGCTAACTGAAGTTTGCCAATTTCTATAAGATCATGGGCATCGGCACAAACAGGGGCAAAGTGCTTTGATACTGCATGCATGTCCAATATGTCCGATGTTTTTAATGGAGCCTCTGCATCAAGCTCATATATCCGTGCAGCAATAGTTAAACGAACCTAACAGAAGCATAGGCTCACATTTAAAAGCTTCATAAACAATATTTTACTAATATAATATTATAAGAAATTAAGAACCCCATACTCGAATTATAATAGTACAGTTATAGTTACAACTTAAAAGACATCTTGCTTGCATAAAAAATACAGTTTATAATCATATCTGGCATTTAATATTTCAAAGAATACAAATGTGAGCAAAATCCCCATCTCTATGAAAAACCAAAACCACAGTTGATGTATTGGTTAAACAGTGTCTCCACAACAGACATAATGATTCATCATCTAATGTTACTCAAACATAGTCTGCTATGAATTGCAACTAATGGAAAATACAAAAATATACTACAAAGACAAGCTGCAGACAAATACATAACAAAATATTCACACAAAATAGATATGGACAAAAAAAAAAGAATGGATCCTAGACTAGTTCAGTTTCTGCAAGCCATTAAGCCCTCTTCCTTCAAATGTTTTAGTTTCATGCTCTACCTATAACTCAAGGTTACACAGAAACAGCTTGAAAATGAAACTGATTAAGCAGGCTCTATAAGGTGCTTATTAAAAGATGTACAGTTAGAAAGTTGGACTATATAGCAGTGCAACCAAATAACGTGATTTATGCCTCCACAATATTCCACCTTTGAAAGAGCCCATGTCAATCCAAATGTTACAAAAAGACTCAGTACAACTGATTAAGGAGTTTACAGAGCATGGCAAGGAGGAACAGATAGTAAAGAGTATTAATTTATGAAAATGAATCAATAAAATTGATGACATTATGCCAAGGTTTTTATGTAGTAGATAGCACTTACCTGTGTAAAAAGATAAGTAAATTCGCAATCTTCAATGAATTCACAAAGATGAGACAAGCCACTTTCTTTTGCTTCAGGGATATCTCATATGAGAATAAGAATAGAGTCCAAAATAGCTTTCTTATATTCAAATCCCCCTTCTTCTCGGAGTATATTACTTAGAAAGTTTATTTTGAAAGGTCATTTGACAAACAACATAATTATCAACTCTCCTCCAAAGGAAAGTGAGCAAAGATGACACATAATTATCATTTTTGCACCTTTTTCTATCAAGGAATCCATAAGAAAATAACATAACTTGATAAAGAGCCTAAGGATAAGCTAACAGATCTACATAACTTGATAAAGATCATGAGGATAAGCTAACAGATTTATGTCAGCTCCATCCTAAGAGTTTCACCCACCTGCAAATTAATTCTCAGCATTAGTGCCTAGAATGTGGTAAAAGAAATTCAAGTTTGACTCGAAAGTTTTCCTACCAAACTATGGCATTTTTTGGTGTTTCACATTCTACAGTAATGACTAGGGTTTTGATAAATATGGGTTTTTGAAAGGAAAATATCAAGGAAAAAAATATTCTTACTCAAGTCTTTTAATCATTTAGTTTGGGAATTTTTTAGCAGTATTTGGGTTTATTTTGGGTATTCCCAAAATTGGTAGTTTATGTTTTTTTATGTTGCTGGTAACTTCTTTCTTGGATGGTTTGTGGTTTTTTCTACTGGTGCTCATGGAGACTGTGTGCGGTCCACACTTTTGTATTAAAGCTATGTCCATATTACATATAAATGTGAGCAGAATAACCTACTAATAGACTCCTGCCCATGACATCTGTGTAGGAAAGAGGAGAGAAAAAATGCCCCCTTTTGGGACTATTGCTGGTACCATTCTAATATCTATTTTTTATATGCATTTAACTTTGTAGCAATTATCTCTAGTTGGCAATCCTACCATCTTTGTTGTTGCTAGTCCACATAATCAGCATTCAGGCCTTTGAAGAGCATTCTGCATTTTCTAAAAAAATATAAAGAGCAGTAATGGAAAGTACTCACAAGGAAAAAGAAATCGCCAACACAAATTTAGTAAATAATACGCAAAATGATAGTTACCATCAGTAATTTAGATATACAAGAAAATACCTAGAAATATTTTTTGAAGATAGAACACTGTAGAAATGCCATCTTCATTTTCCTTTTCTAATTCATTAATACTATACATAACAGTGTCCTTTTGTAATATGGAGTAAACACACTGCATTGTTAACAACTCCACTTATCAGGTTATAGAAGTAGTAAAAAAATAGAGATAAAACCATTATTTTGTGCCTGATAATACAATAGTGTTCCATATCCTTACCTGAATGAAAGCATTTCTCGCGCAAGATTTGTTGGTGCCATTTTCATGAACAAGGAATTAGTGAAAAATTGTAATCGGCATCTTGCCTCCAAATTCTTCAGAATATTGGCAACAGATTCCTTTATAGTCAGGAGTAAATGAAGCCGCTTGATTTGTTGTCTCTACATTTAATATTGTACATATAGATTAGGCAGCTGAAGCATTGACAAAGTTCTAACTGACTACATTTCTGGTGTCTATTGCAAAAGAACTCATATAGAATTCTAGCAAAAAAGATTTTCCAAGCAGCCAATGTCCATTGAAGCAAAACATATCTCAACAGAAAATGAAAGCACAAGAATACCAGTTCTGAATCTTTGGGCCATTCGAGTTTGGAGAACAGTCATCCTTCATTCGTTTCTTTTTCTAGGATCCTCCAGGTGTTGTAGTGCTCTCTGAGTATCCCACAAATATGATAGTTCAACTACCTAGTGATGGACATATTTATGAAACAAATTAGTAATATTTGAACCCTAAGCCTCTTTGAAATATAAAACAGCTAATAGAGTAACTTAAATTATATGAAAGAATATCATGGGTTACATCATCGTAAAGATCCTGGATGGCTTTCACAACACCCTCTACCAAATCAGGTGTCTCATCATGTATCTGTGAGAGAAATTTGCTTGTCAGGATAATCAAAATTGAAAACAACCAAGACTTTCATGTCAAGAAAAAAGATACTGTATATCCATTGTCCAATAATTTGCTGTAAAGAAAGTCTATCCTGCACTATTTGTAATTTCCCTGCAGGTGTAGCTTCTTTCCACTGCCGAGGCATGCATAACTTGATCACTTCACTTTTAGAGCTATTTGACTTTGAATAGACTTGTATACAAATTGCAAGATCTATAGATTCTTTTTTATGCTTAGCCAGTTTCTAACAGAGAATCATCCTTTCGATGATTAGTTGATCTATGTTTTTATTTCGGTATTCAACTCTAAGAAACTTGAGTGTGCTTCATAAGTTGGTCTTTTTTGGATCACTTCACATTTTTTCTTCTACACTAGTTGGTTCCCTTTCAAGGAAAACATTACATTTAAAGTTGAGAAATATGATCAGATCTCCTTCTCTTGGGCATCTACTGAACTCGACAAGGGATTCCAAAAAGAGAGGAAAAGGATATAATTATAATCACAATTGAGGCCTTGCTCTCTTAGCCATTGGATAGATAAAAGTGCCCTTATTCAATAGAAAGTATTTAATTGTTCTAGCAGTGCACAAGAGCCAACTCAATATGGATATATAGCATAATGTCCTATACAATTTCTGCATCTTTATTACTGTAATTCAAAATCTCTGACCTTCACACATATATGGATGTTCTTAAGTCTGCCATCTTGTCATCAAATTATGTGAAATGTTCTAGGGTATATTTGAAAATGAAAAACAATGACATACATTCTATTGTTCTGCAGCAAAAATAAAACGGTAAATCAAATTGTACCAAAAGTCCAGTCAGTGCAGTGATTTTTAATAGCACAAGAGGTAGCTTGGTCAATTGAAAATCATCAAGAATAGACTCTTTGAGTAGACTATCCATTATTTCAGAAAATATCCTGTCCACCCTGCAATCAAAATTGCCCAAATTTATTTCCTTAATCACATTACTAAGGCAGGACATACATAAGTCCATCTATCTAATTGTCTACACCTGACCTTAAGCGATTGCACAATGCTCGCCTATCTGACACTAAGAATGAAGCATAAGATAAAGTGACTTAAGGTATCATGGACATCATACCACAATCTTACCTCATCATCCAGTATTGCTTTCAATATATTTTCCACACTGTAATAGCATTTCACAACTGCATATTTCATATACTCATCTTTGGAAATTCTTTCCCAAAGTTCCACCTGTGAATCTTTGCTTTCTACAGCCATTTCTATGGCCAGAAAAATATGTCCAATTCAAAAAGTCTGCTAAGCTATGCTATTTTGAACAATGAAACAGAAAGCATCTTCTTAACAATCTAACATCTCAAAGTTGCAATTTCGAAGAAATGAGAAAACAAATAACTCATTAGTTGAAAACATATTTAAATGACAAAAGTAAGGTGTAATGCATAGGTTGAAATAATCACTTTGCTGACCAGATTCACAATATACAATGTATTTAGATGAGGAATGAGAGGTCTCCGTTAGTTATCAATGTGCTCAAAGGAAGCATAATTTAAAATTAATTGTGATAATAATAAGAAATTTGAAATATCAAGAACCTCGATGACAAATTTATTTTGGAGCTACTCTTTTGGAAAAAATAGTGTAGGGTTTTATGCTTGCACGTGTCATCAAACTTTATTTTCTCTGGGCATTATGATTACCCATATGAAATGTTTGAACGTAGAGAAGTATATTGTGCTTGTGACTGTGTGAGGTTTATTTGACACCTCTGTAAACACTGACTTCAATGGCAATAACATGATTATTGATTAATATGATGTATATATTTATTGCTTATCGATTACAACAAACACTACTTTAAATATGTTATCATGTATGTATGCATATATATTATTTTTATATCATCCTTGGACTCGACTCATAGTAGACTTTTATAAATTCATTTATCCATCCCCATTCGAGGCATGTTATGGTTTTCTACCACATTCACTTTTGATGGAGCATTTGAAAGCTGTAGCAGGGAATAAGAGAGAAATGCTTCGGAGGGGGCACTTAAATTCATTCAACCAATTCAGCTCATACATAAAATAATTTCAAAGGGGCTAAAGAGAACCCAGCAACAATACGAGCGCCACGACCAACACCGAACTGCACACCAATTCCCGGTTGGAGACATGGTGTAGCTGCACTTATTACAGATCAACATCAGTGCATCATCTCATTGATATGTCGATGTATGACTATACTTCTTTTGTTCATCCACCATTTGCATAGGTTGCTCTGTGAATCACAATAGGAATGATCAAGGCCTATGAAACATGTTTCTTACATGTTTATAACCGGTTAAAATATCAGGTATACCCTTAGTTTGGTATTGGTTCTTGTATATTAGTCAATAGCATGCAATAGTACAAAAATATATGGGAGATCATATTTAATATTCCAACATAAAAATGACTGGGGCACCCACCCCCCTTAGTTGAAAACATATTTAAATGACAAAAGTAAGGTGTAATGCATAGGTTGAAATAAACACCTTGCTAACCAGATTCACAATATTTAAATATGTATACAATACTTTTTGAAATGAATTATTAAACTAACCGATTCACAATATAATCTTCCTCACGTATGCTCTTGATAATTTCATTCCAAAATGGATAAAATATGGCAACATAACTATTTTTGGCTTCAGTGGATTCCTTCATGAAAATACAAAACAAATTAGATTATTCTTTCATTACCAAACAAGAGTAAATAACAATGCCCAAATAAAACAAGAAACATCAAACACTACAACCAGAGAAAACCCATAACGTCTTAAGCAACAACAGAAATCGGTCAGGGATTATCCCAGTATGCTTAGATTTATTCTTGTGCCTTGATGTGATTCGTGGATATGATCTCAGATGTGCTTGTGCAAAATGGGTCTTTGGCACAAGCACATCAAAGTACCACATCCATTTTTTCCCTAAGTCGTCTCTAATCTCTCACTGCCATATTAGTCGTCTCTAATCTCTGACTGCCATATTACTTACAGGGTTCGATATTTCTGTGGGAACATTAAGCGCAGAGATTTAATTGCTTCCACAACCACAATATTGAACTCATTTGCTATATCTGGCATAAAATTCGTGATTTGCTTCATCAAACAATCCACACTCAACTCATTTCCTGTTTTCAACAATGTAGTAATAGCCAGAGTGGCTATGCTCCGGTTTTGATTTGAGATCAGGCTCTGCAATATTGATGGTGCTTTTGCATGACAGATCCACTCTTTTATTTTATCTAAGAAAGAGTAAGAAGGATTTGACTCTATTTACTAAAGACAGAGGAAGAAGCATACCCAGGTCCAGCATTAGCATGACAGATCAATAAAAAAATATCCTGATGGATATTCGACTTTAGCAAGATGGAGTACTGGATAATCAACCCTTAGGCCTGTAGTACCCCACATGATTTCCTAACAGGATATTCAGCTGATCTGGGAGTAAATGAGCCCGGTTAGAGACTCAACTGGGCCCTTATTTTAATCACTAACTTGGGACCTGGGGAGTCGAACCCCATTTCACCATTGTACCCTTTGCTACTAATGAGTTTTAAACAATTTAAAGGATAGTTGTTTATATTCAGGGCATCCTAGCTTCTAGAGAAGTTCTCTTTTGACAGAGTGCCCAGAATTCTGCCAGATCAGTGCTATTAGATGCTGCCATGGGATTTCCAAGGTCATAAATAAAACCAGTTAAACATGGAGTGAGTTATGGATTTAAAAAATATGTCGCCCTCCATATCAATATTGCAGTTTGCCAAATTTTCTAGAAAAATTACATATCAATCAAACTCCCTTCTATCACACAATGCATTCGAAATTCCTAGAAAATATGTTAAATTGTAGACATTGAACTGCGGGAGATAAAAGTCAAATCAAATTTTGATGCCTCATAAGAATATCAAACTTTGAATGTTAAAAAACCCTAAATATACAAACTGCAGTTACTAGACAAGCCTGAGAAAAGTAATTGTTGATTTTTAGATGCACTAAGTAATTATTCTATCATGGAGTAATTGAAGTAGATTTACTAACTTGAGAAGAAGTAGATTTTAACTTTACTGCTGCTGCAGAAGCCCTCGCACGCCAGAATTTTCCCAACAATTTCCATTCGAAGTAGTTACCTTCTCAAACCCAAACCCCTCCCCTCCTGCCAAGACCAAAAATTTTGGTGTAAAATCCAGGTTTCACGATTGCCCTAAATCCCTTGGTGGTCGCGTTCATGGGTATCGCGGGCATGGACCAAGCAGGGGTTTTGGACAACCCTCCCATAAACATGGCTGTTTTGCTTTAACGACTTGTTTTTTTATTTTATTTTGTTTTTTTATTTAAAATATATTTTATTTTGTTTTTTTTTATATAAATGTAATTTTGGGATGGTGAAATTCTAGAGTTTGAATTCTCTTTTAAAACAATTTGAAATAAAATTGAAAGGTTGGAAAAATAATAGTTATTTAAATTATAGAGTAGAATAATAATGTTATTTTTATTTTAATTTAAGTTATGTGTGATGTTGTGTTAATGATTTAAGTATATTTCGAAAATATAAGGTTTATATATTTAGAATTTATCTCATTATTTTATTATAAAGAGATTTATTTGATTATTTTTTTCATTTTATTTATATTTTGATTTTGATTTTTTTTAATTGTTATTTGCTACATATTAAGAAATTGAAAGAATTTGGAGAATGAGGTTTGATTTTAGGAAAATACCACTTGGGCCTCTTTTATAGATGCCATTAAAAAACAATATTACATTGTGGTAAACTATGGTGATTAGTACACAAGATGGAACACACTGTGTCAAGAGAGGGACCAAATAGTGTTGAAGAACACCAACAACTTCCATACCTTGTGAACAAAGATGGGTATTAGAGACTCTGAGTGTCACCTAGTTTTGAAATATCATAGTGTCCTCCATCAACTATTTAAAATAATATATATTATTTTATAAATAACAATTTTGCTTTTTTATTTAAAACAAAATATGAGTTTTCATTTGAAGATAATATTTTGGGAATTCTATTAGGGATTTGTAATTTCCTAAGGTGAATTTATGTTCATTTTTTCCCATGGTAAATCTATCATTAAAAACTACAACTCTGAAGGCATGGCATACAAACATATCATGGATATTGATGTTTTTCCCATGGTGAAACTATCATTAAAAACTACAAATCTGATGGCATGGCATACAAACATATCATGGATATTGATGGATTTAGAAAGGATATCAGTTCTCACATCTCTAGTACTTTAGAAAAAGTGCAAACGGTGGAATGAACACATAAGAGTTAATAAGTTCCACAATGATAGTTAATCAATTCACAATATTGTGACCACTAAGAAATATTTTGGCTTCAGATTTTGGGTAAATAATAATAAATTCAAGAAATCCTAGCTAAAGGACCATGACCATTTTATTAAACCGATAGTTTCTCCTTATGGTTATCTTTTTTACATGACGCTGCTTTTGGGTAAATCATAACAAATTCAAGAAATCCTAGCTAAAGGACCATGACCATTTTATTAAACTGATAGTTTCTCCTTATGGTTATCTTTTTTACATGACACAGCTAGCTGATAGAAAATTTTTCTCAAATGGTGGAAACTTCCTTACCATATAATATGCAAAATTATCTAAAATCTTTTTTGCAATGAGAAAAAATTGTTCCTCATCTTTGGAAGTGCATTGTTTCAATAGTTATGTAATTTTAAGTTTTTAGAAAGGAAGATATAAATAATATCTATCGACTTATTGACAATTCGACTGCAAGAAAACTGTTAGGTTCCATTAAACACCATCTATGTAGAAGTACAACAATTCATTAAGAATTTCACTATAAACCACTCGCTTCTCCTTTTGAACATAAATCATTGCATATAATACTACTAATTAATTATTCAAAATTGTCCCCTAAATCCTAAATGAACTATATTTGGCAAGATATTTTGGGTGTCGACATGGTTTACAATTGAGAACATGATGCTTACCTTGTTCCCTATATTGGGAAGAAATGGTTTGTAGCTTGATAAACGTAAACAAACATTACCAAGGAATCTTGATAATTATCACTGACACAAAAATAATATTGTATTTGGGTTTGTGGAGGTACATACGTGATCATACTATATTCAATTCTAATTTATATGTGATATTATTGAATAATATTAAATAATTATGATCATTAATATTATATACATGGTTACAAAATTATGGCTATGGGGTACATTAGTGGGTATAATTATAATTATAATTATGATGCTAGTCATCAATGTCACACCATCATGCAGAATATGCAGGTGTCTCCTAATAATTATCACGACGTCACCATGATCAATAACGCTAATTATTTGGTGTCAATGGTTGATCTGTGACATGAAGGGGGTCTACAATTTACTAAATTTTAACAATGCATATGGATCCATTTGCATTGTTAAAATTTAGTAAATTGTACAAATTCATTGTCAAAATTGTAATTTCCGATTATCGGAGTGACATAACTAAAAATGACCAAATAAATGACCAATTGTTATGTGGTCATTTTTAGTTTAGTTCTTATCCTGTGACCAAATTGGTCATTTATCTTGGTCATTTTTAGTTTAGTTCTTATCACGTGACCAAATTGGTCATTTTTAGTTAATTCACTTAAAATTTATCAATTTTGGTCATTTATCCCTTAACAAAGCTATGGTGACCAAATTTTTTGGTCACCTGGTCATTTATCTTTCATTTTGTACTAGTGATCTATACACATATTTAATAAATAGTTTAATGCTTCGGCTTAAACAAACGTTGAAGGTAAATTTAAAGAACTCGGAGCTTACCCTTCGAAAGTCATAAAATCACTGGAAGTGCCGAGGACAAGTCCTTGCATCCTCTGTTTAGCATCACGTACAGTAATTCGAAATCCATCAGGATTCACCTGCACAAAATATTGAAATTTAATGTCAAGACATTGTGCTTAAATATAAAATAAACCCTGGAAATTAAAATAACTACATTTTCAACTATTAAACAGAGAGCCGAGGAAGGGAAGGAGAAACCCTTACCTTCTAAACCAGAAATCTTGCGAAGCATCTTGGGAAGAACAAACACAAACCCTGGTGCTATCCAAGGTTTCAGAACCCTTTAGGTTCATATCCAAACGATGGCATGGACCAGTGCAAAAGAACGCAGTTCTCGATAACTTCAATGCTCCATAACTCTTAAATGATGAAGACAACTTCATAAAACTCTAAATCCTAAGAGCCAAACGAATAAACTCATGAAAGATCTAACAAACAATATAGAGTTGAACTATAAAAGAAGTAACATTACATACTGGAGGGAAACCCTCGTAGAGCACTATGAGCACTCCATGAGGAGGCCGTAGATGCTCCTCACGGCATTGCAGTAAAGTTAACACTGTATCCATTACACAGACAGTGGTACAACATGGGTGAGCTCTGCGCAGAGCCGAGCTCCTCAGCACAACAACATAACCCAGTGTTGTGAAGAATCAATGGAAAAACAAGCAACATTGGCCAACAAAAACTTGGCGTGATGTTTTGCAATCCCAAGGATCATCAATCAACGGTGCATGGAAGGCCACGTGAAGAGGCTAGCTTGGTACAACCTACTAGAGTTAATTCCATCACATGGCTCTATCAACCCTGTCTGCATTGGGACACCTCGCGGTGGTCCTGCATTAAAACATTGCACATCATATTAATTAATACTAAATCATATCATATATCTTCGTAGATATCCATGCATGACAACTTATGTTATAACAATTAAATAACAGAGATTTCATATAGATTCACAGTTAATGTTATATCATAGTATTGATATCATATCATGCATCACGATTCCTCTATAGTCGTGATACGACTCATAGACATGGGAGTTAGTGCATATAAATGAATAGGGTTATGCATAAAATGATAAGTTATATGGTTAAGATATTTCAAAGCTCGAAATCTTAATGTTTAAGTTTGTGCATAGTTCTTAGGACTTGCATTTAGTTATAATCGTTATGTTCATACATGTTCGAAAAGTATAACATTTGTGTTGTGCATAGTTCATAGGGTCGTGTTAAGTACATAGTACGATGGTAATGTTAATACTAAGCTCGAGGAGCATAAGAAATACGTTTTGGACATTGGATTATAAGTTATGACTCTATACATTTGTAAATCATGGAATTGGGTCGACTATGGTAGTAATACCATATGTCCGATCTTCCACATAAATTATTGTATAGCAATAGTGGTAAGTTGTTAGCTCAGGATTAGCCGTGGCTTGGCCATGAAGCTGGGACTGTAATAATGATGTTATCAGATTCACAAGTTAAGATGATCGAGAGAGAAGTATAAACTGTAATATTAATGGAGTCACGACAAGTGATTGAGTCAATCATGACTGTAATAAATACAAGTAGTCGTCAAATCTAAGGCTGACTTTTATTCCACAAAAGTACTTAGTAATTATGAGACACATTGAATACTGAAATTAATTTATACCTTATATATGAAGTGATGTTGACTCGCACAGCATCCTTGTTGTTGTGAAGACTTGCAACATAAGTTTTAATGTCATCAATATACATATATATATATATATATATATTTTTAAAATTGGGTAAATTTTGGGTTGTGACACTAGCAAAATGTCTTGGCTGACAACAATTGTACTAGATTACCTGGCCTCTACCTTGACCAAATCCTCCTCGTCCACATCCTCAGAAACCACCTATTTTCTATTGGAAATGCGTACCACTCCCTTCACGTTGCTCCTCCCCTCTCATTCGGTAGGCGTTAGATGTACGTTCTGAAAGTAACTGATATGCCAAACAATATTTTTCATCACGACCAAATGATCTACATAATTTACGGAATAAGTTATTAAGAGCACTTACAATTTTCTACAATAGATAGCACTCCTTTAGTCTATGTCCCGTAGTTTGAAAAATTCCACACTAGACTGTAGCTCCTTGATTTAACGGATTATGGTGGCCCAGAGCTATGTATTCCTAAAATCATGGACACCGATACTTAGAATGACCCTTTGATTTACACCTTGTGCACTAAAATTCTTCTCTTTTATCGTTCCCTTTCTTAACATCCTCAATCTGTACTGATAAGTTTGCTAGCTGTGACTGGATTTGGACCAACCTGTCTCAATTTATCCTACATGTGATGCCACTGATTTCATAGATAATTCAAGAGCCTCGATATGTGTCGCAATATTCTGCTGCATAAGTGGAACTCTAATATGTGGTAGAAAAATAGATATGAAACATTACTTATGTTAAACATCTCTCATTTGCAAACTTACACGAGCCGTCAATGTCTTTAACCTTTGGTTGAAGTCCCATATTGTCTCAATCAGTAATTGTTTGATTTCCTTAAGCTCGGTAATGCATTATGACTCATATTTCGATTTTTGAAACTCATATTTTAATGCACCCTTAATCTCTGATAATATTTTATGTGCACTCCCAGAAGGTACATTTTCAAATTTCATGAACCAGTCTAATGCACGGCTGCAAAAGGTCGTGATTAGTTGTGCTCTTTTCACATCCTCGTCTTGCACTTGTTTAATAATCCAAACAGCTTCACACAGAAACCAATGTTGGTATAGATCTTCTAATCCATTCCCATGGAAAATGCATTACTTCATATCACCCACAACCATTCTATTTCTCAGGGGTATTAGATGACTTGGTACTAAACAAGTAACACTTGAAACTTTATTACTAGTCAAAGTACTATTCTGGCTATTGCTACTATTATGACTTGTTTGTATAGAATGTAATGATAAACTATTGTCTCTTACCTCAAATTTTGAAAATGTGCACAGGGACGTAGGTATGTCCAATCATCTATCCTGATATGGATCATCTGGTTCTTCTTCTTGGATGAATTGGTAATTTCCCCCTTCGGTCTCCTTTATATCGTAAGATTCCTCCTCAATATTTAGTATAGGTTCGTAGTCTAGTCCTCATGTCTCACTACCACCCTCTTCTTATGTCGCGGTCTTCATTCTCTTATATGACTAGAATCTTCTCCCACTTCGTAGTACATGACACACTTCATCCATCTCACTTTATTCTTCCCTTATCATCTTAGCTCATTCCCCTTTTGACTTGCTCCATATCATCCTCTCTTTGACACCCATATCCACTGTACATAAATAGTTTACTCAGATTCCATCCGCATAACCCCTTTTTCACAAAGTAGCATTTTAATCCATAGGTTTAAATATTTCAAGTACTTACCTCACAGATCTTGGAATAATTCTCGCTCAGCAACACTGTAAGACTTCGTGGTGTCTACAACAAACTTTGTAATGTACCCTTCCAATATTGAGTAATCAACTGCATGGGAAATCGTATTGTTAACACCTTTAAGGGCCCATACTAACTCAAGGGTGCAAAATGTAGGCTCAACCCCTTGAAAACACCTCTTTTGTAGAGTTAACCTAGACAACCACTCAGTTAATAAAATGGGAAATTCTCCAAAGAAAACTTCATGAATATCTTAAAAGACATACTTACCTAACTGATCCTCCTAACCCAAGTGTGGATTTTTATTCTGATCTTTGGAAAATTCCTTTAGCTTCCTATTGATCTAGTTTTGAATCTCGACCTTAGATGGATGCCACATCCCCCCTTGACACATATCTTGGTCCTGGAGACAAAACCATTTGTTGGCTTATCTATACTTTGACCCATGTCCACTAAACTATTCACCAATAAAACCCAATTTACTTTCCCTTTTAGCATCACTTGCGAATAAGTGACGTCTCATTCGAGGTACCTATGGGAACTGCAAGAACTAGGTTTCCGCAACAACGAAGGGGAATGACCAAAATCTACAACAACTAGGATTTTATAGCTTCAACAAAACAACCAATATTTCCCATAGACCATATAATGCAAACATATCAAGATCATCAAGTTATGTATTAGATCCGTAGCTAGATAAATTACTCCTCGTGTATTATCAAATCATTATATCATTATAATGAATGCCAACATAAAATTTATTAACACACATCGATTATCCACACACATGAACACCAAAAATTACATGGAAACCCAATATGGGAACAACCATGAAAGTGTTATTCTTATTCATGAGTTGCAACAAAATTAGCACTTCATGTCTCTGCACATAGCCCATAGACTTTCTCTCCTCATTACAACATATCTGCGCACTAAGCTTGCAAATCACTACAACCGCTTTCAACTCGCTTATACATCAAAATTACAATAGTATAAAAAACAGGCTTGTCTTTAGTACATATGGAAAAATATATTCTCTCTTTCTTCCCTTTCAAAGCAACCCAAAATTTCCCAACCTATTACATATATATAGGACTTATTGATATCCATCCCTTCTCCCACTACTAAGACTCATTAATTTAAGTGGACAAAAGTTGTAACTTCTTTCAACTAACTCTGTTGTTGATGAATTCAAATGCCCTTCGCTCTTTATTATTCGACCTCTTCATCGGAGTCAATCCTTCTTTAGTGGATCACTTGTTCTTATCTCCATTCATACAAAAATTGGTTACCAAACCCTTGCAAAACTTTCCCAATCCCAATAGTCAGCAAAGATGTCCTTTACAGTTGTCTTAGTTGCATTTTGCAATCATCAAAATATAACTCAACAATCTATGACATTATTTCTTCCCAAGGGTATTGGGTAAACTATGTGGTTCATTGTGTTAAACTCACTGTTGTGCTTTATTGATTGAATGGATACCACTTTATTAACCTACAAAATGTATTACTTTAAGTAGTTACAGATGGAATAGTCACATGCTATGTTGGCTTCCAAACTCAAAAGTGCCACTTGTGATGGATCATAAATGGTGTTGTCTCTAGATCTTCGTTGTGATTCCATGTTCAACTAATAGGGTTTTCAAACTTGGAATTCCTCAGAAAACCTTGAAGTTATATTTATTCTAAAATGACTAGATCTTGGTGATCTTAAATTCCCAATAGGTTTCCTTGAATTAAGACAATCCTTGCAAACCTACATTTTCACCAATATTTTCATAGTTTTTTATGATTACTTATTGATTTATTTGAGGAACTATATAAATAACCTTTTCCTTTATGAGCATATATGGTTGCATATATCCTAAGATTGATAAAAATATTAGCATTTCCCCTAAAATAATTGTTGAACCTTGCAGGTCTGATGTGTAGCTTATGATATTGACAAAGGAAGAATCTGTGGTAGTGGTCATAATGGAATTCTTCGGCTTTTGGAACTAATGGTGCAAACATAAAATTTGTAACATAAACTCATTTGCAATATTATTCTACAAACAAGCAGAAAAAAAACATTTTATTTCTTGTAATGTTTAAGGGACATATTTTGGCATCTTCATTAATGCAAATATTCATCCCATTTACAATTGTTGTATTTTATGAAGTAAAAAGGCACAACTTATTGAGTTTGCATTTGCAATTTTGAAACATGGTTATGAATGACGAGGCATGAATGTAGGATCATAGTAGAAACATGCTAAGCCATGGAGAAAATGAAAGAGAGGATTCTATGGTGATATATTCTCTAAGTGGGGTTGCGTAGCTTCACAACAAGTGTTTGAAAACCTTCAACCATAGCTCAGTCTACTGATATACAATGAAATTTTTATATTAGTAGTAGAATGGTAGTAATCCTATATAAGTTCCTTTTTTGTTGATGTACTTAATTAACCACTTGTTTATGCTTTAGCTTTGTGTTTGTGTTTGAAATTTAATTCTATTTAAGGTTGTTAGCTCAATGGAAGAGAACCTACCTTACAAGCATGAGGTTGGTGGTTCGATTCCTTCGTTCCCTTTCTACAATAAATCAATGACTAATTAAATGACCAGTTAACAACAATCAATGACTAAATAAATGACCAGGTAACAACAATCAATGACTAAATAAATGGCCAGTTAATAACAATTGGTGACTAAATAAATGACTAGTTAACAACAATCAATGACTAAATGTACTACCAAACAATGATAGATGATGACCAAATAAATGACCAAATAACGACAATTAATGACCAAATAACGACAATTAATGACCAAATAGTGGCAATTAATGATCAAATAAATGACTAAATATATGACCAATGCCTGAATTCAATCAAGAAATTTATGACCAAGTGATAAATGACCAATTGTTTCAGGGCATAAGTGACTTCTAATTCGTCACCAATGGTCACATGACCAACTTTAGTCATTTATCTCTAATTTCTAGTCATTTTTTTACTCCCTTATTACCCATTTTGTACTAGTGTTTGACCTATCGGTTTGGTCGAGAACCATCCTTTTTCCTTCAATTTCACCTCAACATTGATGGCATAATGGAATGCTTCAACGAGAGTGCTAATAGTGAGAAATTCCATCTCTATTTGGATGGAAGGAGCTAATCCATTGATATACTTCAAAACAAGTATCTTTTCTTCCTCCCCAACACCAAGTCGAGCCACCATTAGTCAATGTATTCATCAATATAACTTTATATAGTTTAATGTTTTCATTGTCTTAACTACTTCCATTTCTTATTCTGATTTTCTATGTACTTGGGTGGATAAAATTATTGCTTGACATGTTTCAACAATTTTTTCCCTTGTGTTGATGGGGTGACCTTGTTCTTCACGTTTAGTTGAAATATTTTCCCACCAACAATGTATGGAATTTGACATCTTCATAGATTCAATGGTGACTTTCTCAACCTTAGAAAGTTGATTCACAAAGAAATAAGACTCTAATTGTTGTATCCAGTTGTCTATAGATTTTGCATCAATCTTTCCTTTCAAAATTGGTATGTCCAAGTTCATTTGTACCTTGAAGGGGCTAACCCTATCGAAGGAAGATATCATCAGGTTTCTAACCGAAGTGGAACCTAATGAACTAGTAATTAAAGCAAGTATCTCATTGAAATTCTCATACATTTCAGTTCTCTGTTGAGCGAGTGCTTGCTCTATGAGTTGTTCAGTCTCACTGCAAGGAGTTATGTCCTCTATTTAACCTACCATCTTCGATCCAGGGTTTCGAGAAGATAAATAATCGAAGGTCGAAGGTAGATGAAATTTGAATATATGGGCCTTAGAGTATGTTTGAACATTCATAAGTTTGTTAGCTATATAAACAGTGTTCAACCAAGGCTAGAGCATACTAGAATGCTTCAATACCAGTGATCTGTGTCCCCTATGGAGTTGAGAGTGAATACGAGGACAACAGTCGATTGAATGAGTCAATATTTGTTATGGTGGAACTGAATGATACTATATTGAATAAGAAAACCAATGTAGGTAATATCCAAATAAAAATCAATTGAAAGCAATAGAAAGTACCAATCACATGAAAATGCAAGTCATGAATTGATAACGAAGAAACTGGAAGGGTGAAAAATCTTGTTGTATTGAGTTAGTTGTATGTGGGGATGTTGGTCTCCTAAGTCTATAAGCAAAACCTTGTATCAAGTTGTATTGAGTCAAAAGACTAGTTTACATTAATGAAGGTCTATGAAGGAACTATGAGGAACCAATTGAGACTTCTCTTTCAAAACCAGACTTAGTGCTATCAAGAAAAAAAAATTCTTTCATATTTAGGCTTACATGGATATATATACAAATCTGAGGGACACTTGGAAGACTACCTGCCACATTTAAATTACAAAGAACAAGTTACGACTTGATTGAGGAGATCAAACATTTTCTTTCCATTGGTCATCTAGAAGAAGGGATATACACTATGGCCACGTCGATGGCATCTTCCCGGTGCCTTCCGATTGTGCAAAATGTAGGCTGACATGTTTTCAAGTCATTGAATGCCATGGGGCATGTATGGTGAGTGAATGCGAATAATTTACTGGATTGAATGATGCACAGTGTCGTCAATGGATAAAATGATCTGTGGAGTCGACTAAGTCATCTTTACTAAGAATCAATCAAGGAGTCGACTAGGACTAGGCACTGGTTGATGATACCAGGCTCAAGTCCTATAATGAATCACCCCATGACCACTACCACCACTACTTTCACCTACATCGAGCAACCAATCATCCTTGTGACCATCACCTACACCATCCCCCCTATAACTTGGAGGAGTGTCAAGCCATCCATATGATGGTCCATAAAAATGTAATATAGCATTATGTGCTGCAACAAAACTTTACATTGAAGTTAGATAACTTTTAGTACAAAATTTATGAGCTGAATATATTTTCAAATTTTAACTAAATGGATCAAGTTACCTAGGTTGTGTTAATGCTAAATTGTGTGTATAGGATCTAAGTATATGTAGATGGAGATGGCCTTTAATGTGCAAACATCATAGTCATTCCCTAGTGAGAATGGACATCCATGCCAATGCCTTGAAAACATGAAATCAAATTATTATTAAAATCATGATTATCATTAAAAAAAACTAACGAACATTTCCATATGATTATCATAATTGTGCATAAGATCCTAAAATCCTCAATGAGTCTTCATTAGGATGCAAAACTATTGCACCTCACTCATGTACCTCCATCATCGCGTCATCAACAACCCTCCTTATTTCATGTTCCCAAATATCAATAGCATTTATATCGATCAAAGATCTAAAAAACCTCTCAATTAAGTAATTTGTTACCTTCATATAAAACTCATGAACTTGTAACTTCTTACTTGTAAATATAAATCCATAGCAAAAAAATCAAAGAAAAGTGGCATGATCCTATGTTTATTTTGAGTTATCACATATAATTTCATTTCATTTGTAGGTACTTTCATAGCATATAATTTTCTATATTAATGTATGAAAAAAGTTCAATGTGCTCCCATAAAGGTTTGAGCCTCTTATGTATGTCTATCATAGAGACTCATTGACAATAGACATACAAACTGATTGACAATGAGGCTTTTACATTCCAATACATCTATGATAGGTATGGAAAATCTCAAAGGCATCTTCCACACAAGATCTTATTTTCACTTTTGAATGCTTCATTAAATTTGGATTATTCATACACAATATCTTATTTTCACTTTTGAATGCTTTTCATTAAATTTGGATTATTCATGTTTTATTTTCACTTTTGAATGCTTTTCATTAAATTTGGATTATTCATGTTATTCATGTTTTATTTTCACTTTAGAATGCTTTCATTAAATTTAAATTTTTCATGTTTTTTTTTTATTTAAACCTCACCTTTATCAAACACTTGGTTTGGAAATTAATAACATAACTTCTATTGAGATATGGTTCTAGCATTAAGCCACACTACACATAACAACTTGCATGATAAAAAAATTAGTATGATATAAAAATTAATAACATCACTTTTAATGAGATGTGGGTTTGAACATTATTATCAAGAAGTTTTAGCCACATTACACCTAACAACTTAACAACTTGTATGATAAAAAAAAATTAGTATGATGATGGACATTAATATGATCACTTTTATTAAGCTATGGGTTTGAACATTATTATCAACCAATTTTAGCACTAAGCCACATTACACATAACAACTTACATGATAGTAATCATCACATTGTCATATTTTTTTTAATAAAACTATTCAAAATTGAATTTACAATGATTAATAATTAAATTTAAGTATTATCAACTTATAATATTGTAAATAGAATAAACATCTATCTTCATAGAAAAGGTCCATTTAAAATATCATTGCTTAAATTAAAATATTAAATGGAAAGAAACATCTCTCCTGTATTATTAGAAAATCATAAAATTTTAAAATAATTAAAAATGTAGAAGAGATATTTGTAATTTTAAAAATTAGAAGAAATGTAAATATAATTTATTAAAATACAACATTGTTTTGTAATTTGGGGAATCATAAGTTGAGGTGTTTTGAACTCATGACCTATTTTCTTCATATCAAACAAATCATAAGTTGAGCTACACCCATGTAGGCATTAAAATTTAATATGGTTATTTATATAAAATAATTTTAGTTTTTTTAAGATTTTAATTTTCATATCCATTATAGTAAAATAATTTGTTGAAATACATTTCGTATTTTTCAAATAGATTAATTTTTTTTAGATTTAAACATATAAAAATTATAAAAATAATAATAAATTTTACTAATTTTTAAAATCAATTATAAAATATTTAATGATATTTTTGTAAAACTATTAAAATTTATAAAAATGTTATATGCTTTCAAAAAGTGTGAGGATTTTTAAATAAAATAATTTTATGATATATAATTTAATCAAACAATTTTTGGAAATAAATAGAAATCTACAATTTTTTTTAATTAAAAAAATAGTTAAATAATAAAATTTAATTTTTAAAATTTTGCATATTAATATTAATAACCTTTTATGGATGGTTTAAACAAATTTCTTTAAAATTTCAAAATAAACTCTTAGTATTATTTTTTTAAAGTTTGAATATAAATTATATTGAAATATTAATTATCATGTTATTAATTAAATTTCAAAATATACACTTCATCAAATTTAAAAATGTTTATATTCCATACTCCACTCTATCTTCTATTTTTCCTACAAATTTTATATAGTAAAGTTAGCATGATACTCAACTTAAAATATAATGTGTAATATTAAGTTTAATCAAAACAAGTAGTGTATTAGTATTAACATAGATCCATCTTAAATCAAGACTTATCATGCACATAGAGGAATTCAATTTCTTGAAGTGTAAAAAATTTTAATCTTAAACTAAAGAAATTTTATCCCTTAATTTTTTATTTTATAAATGAATATGGATTAATTACTTTTAATTTCTTATAATGTTATGTTACATTACCTTATGTAACATCTTCCTCATACTAAATTGTAAAGCACACAATTAAATTTAATATGTATATGTTATATATATCATTTAAATGTTTTATAATTTAATATAATATAGATATTATCACTACATATTAAATTAATATTAAATTAAAAATATTAAAGGTTTTGATAACATTAAAAATTTTAAATTAATTTAAATTTATTTTAAACATAAATTTATTAAACATTTAAATAAATCAATATTAATTTGTTATTATTTAATTTTATATTCTATATTAATTTATTCATATTAAATACTACAAATTTTATAATAAATAAATTTGATCTTTTTAATACTGGATTACATTAATTTTATTTTATTAAACCAAACACTTAAATAATTCAACAATAGCATATAGCTCTATTAGTGAAAACGTTCTCCTCGTGTATAAAGATATACACTTTAGTCAATTCGATATGATATAATGAAAGAGCGGGCCGCATCCAACCTGTATTAAATATCGTATGCACATGCTTTACATATTCCGCGCTTGCCTTTTGGTTATCGTTGTCGTTTTGTTTGAGAGTAAGCACGGCCTACCACTAGATTGAAGATTTGTGATTAAATTCTTAAATCCCATTTATTCATACTTCTAGATTGAAGATTTGTGATTAGATTCTTAAATCCAATTTATTCATACTTATATATTATTATTTGTAATTGTGTTCAGTGGCGTACGGTTGACATTAACCTCTTTCCCCATTATTATAATTTAAATAATAATAGGAATATTATTAAAATTCATACTTTCTTTAAGGGTCAAAATTTGACTATTATAAACCTAAAATAACACAGAATGAACACATAGATTTTCAAATTCTCTTCCCAAGGTCAAAATTTGCTTATTATAAGTTTTATAAAAAAAAATTGAATCATAGATCTTTAAACTGGTGTCGTCCAAACAATCTTCAAAACTATATTTAATTTTTTTAATAATATTTTAAAATTGTAAATTTTTAAATTATAAAATATTTAAAAAAATATATATATATATAATTTAATTTAAATATATTTTTTATTAAGTAAGAAAAAATACAAATCCATAAATATTTTAAAAAACTTTAATTATAATGAATTTACAATTTAAGTTAATTTTATTTTATTATATAATAATATAATAATAATAATAAACTTTTTAGTATAAAAAATATTTTTTCTTTTAATTTTACATATAATAACATTTTATATGAAAAATCTTAATTACAATGAATTTACAATTTAAAAAAATTTTATTTTTATTTTTTTTCTTTGGAAATTTCCTGGGAAAAAGTCTGTAATTTTATTTCAAAAAGATGATCAAAATTACATTTTGCACATGTAGTAGAATCACAAGGATCCCTACATTTTCATATATTTCAGACCCATATATACAGAAACAAACAGCTTATTAAGAGCTTAACCAAAAACGAGAAACCCAAAGAAAAACTTCGCCACAATAAGATAATCTTGAACAGCAAAGAGAAACCCAAACGTTTCCACAAGAATCTTGAACAGCAAGTGAATAGGGCCATCGGTTTAGATTTGGACCAAGATCGCCGCCGCCGTCGAGGAATAGCAGCCGTCGTCGAAGGTTTGCAGCCACCGTCGAAGAAGCAAATCTTGAACAGCAAAGAGCGTTGCCACAAGAATCTTGAACAGCAGGAGGGCCACCCGTTTAGATCTGGGAAAAACCAAAATCACCGCCGCCGTCGAGTAGCAGCCGCCGTCGAATTGCAGCCGCCGTCGAAGAAAACGTATCCTGAAGACTAATCCTCAGCAAGACCCAGAGCAAGGTGCCACAACCCCCGCCGTCCACCAAGCACCCTAGACAAATAGCAAGACGTCCAGCTTCCATTAGAACCAAAACCCTCAACAGAAGAAACAGTAGATCCAAGTCTGTGGACGAGCAGCAAACTCTGGATCTCCCAAACCGGCGAACTCGGCCAGCAACTCCTGATGAAGAGAACGGCCAGACTCAGCACTGCTCCGCCTGTGATCTTTGCAACTAGCCGCAAAGAGACCCTGAAGCCAGATCCTGCGATGCCTCCACCGCACGCCGTCCATCAAGAATGCAAGAAAACAGCAATGTACAGTGAACAAGGAAGGAGGGGCGGCTGGGCCAAGCCCTCAAATTAATTTAATTTTATTATATAATAAAATAATAATAATAATAAACTTTTTAGTATAAAAAACATCTTTCCTTTTAATTTCACACATAATAACAGTTTATATGAAGATTCTTTTTCTCCATTTTAATGTTTTGATATCAATACATATCCTAACTTTCATTCCATATATTATTTTATTTTAAATTAATTACATGTAGTTTATTTAAATTAAAAAAATAATAAAAAACTTTCAAATAAAATTTATTTATTAATTAAAAAATATTATTAAAAAAACACAATAAAACCCCAAAAATATTGTTAGAAAAACACAATAAAACCCTTTCTAAAATGGATGTATAAATATCCTTGTACATGTAGGCAAAGCCATTATGCAAGATTGTTAATTCCAAGTTTAGTTATTCTTTGAAATTAAGAAAATAAGAATCATTTAAGAAAAGAGATGCATCAACGATAGAAGAATGTGATTCTCGTAAGCTATAACATCAAGAAAACATATACACTTCTTATTCATTCTTTGTCAATCAGTTTTCTTTCTTTTTCCTTACTAGACTTTTTAAAACTAAACTGAATATTAAACCCTTGAATAGCACACTAAAATCACCAGTAAACATGTCCTAAAAAAAACTATAATCTTTTCCTTTCCAAATGCTCCATGATATGGTTATCATAGGGAGAATTAGATCTACTTGTTCAAAAGGTTTTCCCACCAATTTCTAAAGCTTTTTTAATAATGGAACTTGACAAACTATTTCTTAAGTAAAGAGCTAAAGATTTCTCCATATTTAAACAATATATAATAAATTCAAGGTTAAATGCTAGTTGGATTCTTCAAAAAACTTTGAGGACCAATTTTATTCATTTAATGTAATATGTCCCATGTCAAGGTTTTGTTATTAATAAAGAAATAGCTACAATTGAATCTCCAAACTTATTTCCACCATCAAGGTTTTAATATTAATAAAAAAGTAGCTACAATTGAATCTCCAAACTTGCTTCCACCACCACTTTGGATTTTCTTTGCCTTCCCTTACAAAAAAAACCTTATACCTATCTTTTGGAGAGTGTAATACCGTAGGCACTTTGAAACCAAATTAATGATTCATCATTTATCATTTTTTAAAATTATTTGCCCAAAGTTTATAGGATTTTTAAATATTTTACACTAAAAATAATTAATTTTTTCTAAAAATTATATAAAATCTTTATAAATTTGATTTTTTATAAAAAAACATTCCAAAACATTTTATGATGTTATTTTAAGAATGCACATGATTTACCAAAAAATGTCTACATGTGTTCATATTCAATGCATCTATAAAAAATAAATCCAGACTTTGATATCAAAAGTTTTGGAAATAGTATTTCAAAAATAAATTATGAATTCATATCACTAAATTTTTTAAAGAAAATTAGACTTTAAAGTTAATAATATAAAAATCTAAATTAGACTTTTATTTTTAGTAGCTTTCTTTTTTTAAAATAATAATAATAACAAAATAAAAATATATATATTCAAAATTACTAAGAAAAATAAACTTTAAAATTTGGATGAATTTTTTTTTAACATTTTAAAAAATATATGTATAATATTTTGAAAATAAATAAATTTAATGAATTATTAAACTTTAAAATTTGGATGATAATTTTTTTTAACATTTTTAAAAAACAATATATAATATTTTGAAAATAAATAAATTTAATGAATTATTTGGTTGTTAGTCATCTTTGTCAATCTATTAATTTTTTTTTTTCAAAGATCAATCTATTAACCTATTACCTATTAGATTTATATCAAAAGTTTTGGAAATAGTATTTCAAAAATAAATTCTGAATTCATATCACTAAATTTTTTAAAGAAAATTAGACTTTAAGGTTAATAATTTAAAAATCTAAATAAGAAGAAATTATTGATAGCAAAAATTACCAAAAGCAAGATTGCATGAGTGGATCACTAGCTTTTATTTTTAGTAGCTTTCTTTTTTTAAATAATAATAATAACAATCAAAATATATATATATATATATATATATATATATATATATATATATATATATTCAAAACTAATAAGAAAAATAAACTTTAAAATTTGGATGAAATTTTTTTTTAACATTTTAAAAAATATATATATAATATTTTGAAAATAAATAAATATAATGAATTATTAAACTTTAAAATTTGGATGATAATTTTTTTTAACATTTTTAAAAAACCATATATAATATTTTGAAAATAAATAAATTTAATGAATTATTTGGTTGTTAGTCATCTTTGTCAATCTATTAATTTTTTTTTCAGAGATCAATCTATTAACCTATTACCTATTAATACTTATTTTTAAGTAAAGGCTATAAAAACAATATAAATTTAAAGAATCATATAGATTTATTAAAATAGAGATCTATTTATCCATAGATACAACATCCATTAATTTGATAAAAAAAACCTATTAAAATCAGCAGATCTGGATGTTTTTAGAATTGAAACTCATCATCGAACCACATATTTCAAAGACATTGAATGAATACAAACTCTTAAGTCTGAGTAGTCAATGCATATTTCCTTGCATACCCGAATCGTCCAAGTGGGATCATATATCCACGCCATTGGCCTTATCCCGTGATCTTCAACACCAAAAATCAATGAGTGGGAGGCGGCGCAATTGAATGGAAAATTGGGCGCGTTCAACGATTCCTAGCGAACCGCGTCCCGCCGCGTACTGACATGTTGCAATTGTTTAGTAAAATAAAAAATCAAAGTCTACTATTCACGGCTACCTACCTAGTACCTACTGTAGTCTGCCGATCTCGATTATAGTATTGCCAAGTTGCCAACCCAAAGAAAGAAAATGAGGAGCAGACCGTGTTGGTGGTTCTGTATAAATAGAGCAAGCATCCCCTTCACTTGAACCAACAAATCAAATATTCAGAGTGAGGAGAGAGGCCTAAGAAATTATTGGCAATGGGGAGTACTGCTGGTGATAAATGGGTAATGGCGCTCGTGGTTGTGCTGCTACTGGTGGGCGTCAGTGTTAATGCTCAAAACTGTGGCTGTGCCAGCGGAGTATGTTGCAGCCAGTATGGATACTGCGGCACCAGCGCTGCTTACTGCGGTAAAGGATGCAAGAGCGGTCCCTGCTCCAACTCAGGAGGAGGGTCTCCAAGTGACGGAGGTGGAAGCGTTGGCACCATAATTACCCAGAGTTTCTTCAATGGCCTTGTAGCCGGAGCTGCCAGCTCCTGCGAAGGCAAGGGATTCTACACTTACAATGCTTTCATCGCAGCGGCCAAAGCCTTTTCTGGATTTGGCACCACTGGATCCAACGACGTGAAGAAGAGGGAACTCGCTGCGTTCTTCGCGAATGTAATGCACGAAACTGGAGGTATATATTTTGTTCTTTGTTCTTTCTACTCAACCATAATCATCTACTATATACACTTTTTTAAGAGATTTTTATTTCGAATATATATTGTCTTTCTTAATTATTCTTTAGAGTTCGAGAGGATTTTATTATCTAACATTTTTTTTATCGAATCGTACCATTGCATATTATGGTCAGCTTGGACTTATCTAGATCCGTTTATGTGTTTTTTGGTCTCTTTATTACAGGTCTCGCGAACTATTTATTACAGATCTTCTGAGCTTTTCTGGGTTTCTTTTAGAGCTTTAAAGCATCCAAAAATCTCTTAAATTTCTGGGTCTGTTTTTTTGCTTTCAGGCATTAAAAATATTTATCTAAAAGTATTTTCTTTACAAGTTAATATCAATTAGCTAACACTCTCTAAATTACACTGAATTGCAGAACATTAATAAATAGATAACAATATTCTCTGGAAAAAGTTCTTCACCTTTGAATCTTATTCAGAATACATCACTTTCAAGATAGATGAAACTTAATTTGTAGATTTGAAAAATGCGAATGAAAGTGGTAGTAGTAAATGTTCCTAATTATAATTAAATTAAACACCAAATTTTCTATTTCAAACAATCCATTATTCATTTTAAATCTCGGAAAACTTAAAAAATGATCAATTCCTAGATATTCAGGACTATTATTTTTATTTGTTATGTACCTCATACTCTATCTATAATTTCTGTCATGCAGGGTTATGCTACATCAACGAGAGAAACCCTCCAATAATCTACTGTCAGAGTTCAAGCACATGGCCGTGTGCGAGTGGGAAGAGCTACCATGGACGTGGGCCTCTCCAGTTGAGCTGGTACGTTTGATCGATTCATCGTGAAACCCTACACTTACTTATAACCATAACACATATCCTGATCTCATATCTGTAATGGCGAAAGAGGCAAAGACTGACTGTTGGATTGCTGCAGGAATTACAACTATGGAGCAGCGGGGAAAAGCATTGGGTTCGACGGGCTGAACAACCCAGAGAAGGTGGGGCAAGACGCCACCATATCGTTCAAGACGGCCGTGTGGTTCTGGATGAAGAACAGCAACTGCCACTCCGCCATAACCGGAGGGCAGGGCTTCGGTGCGACAATCAAAGCCATCAACGGCATGGAATGCAACGGTGGGAACAGTGGCGAAGTAAGTAGCAGAGTTAACTACTACAAGAAATTCTGTAGCCAGTTGGGTGTCGATCCCGGAGCCAATGTATCCTGCTAAATCTCTGTTGCTGTCAAATATATTACTAAGATGCCAATAATATCCATGGCTGTCCCGTAAATAAAAATTGCACTGCACCTCTCGTGGCGTGCATATGGATTCTCTCACAATAAAAGTTTGTTGAAGTTTGAAATTTATCATTCAAGTTCTTAAATTTGCATCTTAATATGACATTTTTCGTTTAAATTTCGATGGGCCATGTTATTAAAATTCTTAAATTTATGAGAATCAGAGCTAGGTTTTAATGAAAACATCTCACCAACCAACCAACCACGTCTCAACAATTAATAGTAATATTAAAGAGAGGTTTAATAAAAACTACAAACATATAACTTAGATTAAAAATAAAAATAATAATTATCATTTGAAAGATCTACTGAAGCTAAGGGTTTCAACATGGAACGCCTTTACACACCACAATGTCACAGTAACTTTGGATTGTGTACATTTTATCCATTGAAATTTTTAGAGTTAAAAAAGGCTCTTACTGCTCTACTTAAGGTTCTTAATTTATGTTTTATAAAATCTGTATGTATGTGATTGCAAATTATATACCAAGTGGGCAAAGTTATGATTCAAAATATTAACAATTTCAATGTATAACTTTTTATATTTATACTGCTTTATGATGTTTTCTTTGCAAGACTGTTGGAGAATCCAACCAACATTTGGCCTTGAATTAATTATATACCATTTAGGTGTGGAGGAAATTGTATTGGAGAATGCAATCAACATTTAGCCTTGAATTGATCATATACCATTCAGGTGTGGAGGAATCTTTATCACTTGCCTAGGATAAGGAATAGTTGGTCAAGCTCCACTATTGCAAAACTTTTGAGAAATTGGTGTAAAAACCCTTTGTCCAAGTACATAACGACTCTTCCTATGATAATAGGATGAGGTATTTTGATAAAAACAAATAGTTATTATGAGGACATGTTTATTCCCCATTTTAGTGTTCTATTCAGGTTTTAACATTTAACCCAACTTAAAGAATCCTAGTTAGGAAAAAGCAAGAAGACATCTTGCGAAGCATCTTGGGAAGCATCTTGGGAAGAACAAACAAAAACCCTGGTGCTATCCAAGGTTTCAGAACCCTTTAGGTTCATATCCAAAGGATGGCATGGACCAGTGCAAAAGCACGCAGTTCTCGATAACTTCAATGCTCCATAACTCTTAAATGATGAAGACAACTTCATAAAACTCTAAATCCCAAGAGCCAAACGAATAAACTCATGAAAGAGCTAACAAACAATACAGAGCTGAACTGTAAAAGAAGTAACATTACATACTTGAGGGAAACCCTCATAGAGCACTACGAGCACTCCATGAGGAGGCCGTAGATGCTCGTCACGGCATTGCAGTAAAGTTAACACTGTATCCATTACACAGACGGTGGTACAACATGGGTGAGCTCTGCACAGAGCCGAGCTCCTCAGCGCAACAACATAACCCAGTGTTGTGAAGAATCAATGGAGAAACAAGCAACATTGCCCAACAAAAACTTGGCGTGATGTTTTGCAATCCCGAGAATCATCAATCAACGGTGCATGGAAGGCCGCGTGAAGAGGCTATCCTGGTACAACCTACCAGAGTTAATTCCATCACATGGCTCTATCAACGCTGTCTGCATTGGGACACCTCGCGGTGGTGCTGCATTAAAACATTGCACATCATATTAATTAATACGAAATCATATCATATATCTTCGTAGATATCCATGTACGACAACTTATGTTCTAACAATTAAATAGCAGAGATTTCATATAGATTCACAGTTAATGTTATATCATAGTATTGATATCATATCATGCATCACGATTCCTCTATAGTCGTGATACGACTCATAGACATGGGAGTTAGTGCATATAAATGCATAAAATGATAAGTTATATGGTTAAGATATTTCAAAGCTCGAAATATTAATGTTTAAGTTTGTGCATATTTCTTAGGACTTGCATTTAGTTATAATCGTTATGTTCATACATGTTCGAAGAGCATAACATTTGTGTTGTGCATAGTTCATAGGGTCGTGTTAAGTACATAGTACGATGGTAATGTTAATACTAAGCTCGAGGAGCATAAGAAATAAGTTTTGGACATTGGATTATAAGTTATGACTCTATACATTTGTAAATCATGGAATTAGGTCGTGTCCGATCTTCGGCATAAATTATTGTATAGCAATAGTGGTAAGTTTTTAGCTCAGGATTGGCCGTGGCTTGGTCATGAAGCTGGGACTGTAATAATGATGTTTTCAGATTCACAAGTTAAGATGATCGAGAGAGAAGTATAAACTGTAATATTAATGGACTCATGACAAGTGATTCAGTCAATCATGACTGTAATAAATACAAGTAGTCGTCAAATCTAAGGCTGACTTTTATTCCGCAAAAGTACATTAGTAATTATGACACATTGAATACTGAAATTAATTTATACCTTATATATGAAGTGATGCTGACTCGTACATTAGTAATTATGACACATTGAATACTGAAATTAATTTATACCTTATATATGAAGTGATGCTGACTCGCACGGCATCCTTGTTGTTGTGAAGACCTACAACATAAGTTTTAATGTTATATATATATATATATATATATATATATATATATATATATTTTAAAAATTGGGTAAATTTGGGGTTGTGACACTAGTGAAATGTCTTGCATCACAACAATTGTACTAGATTACCTAGCCTCAACCTTGACCAAATCCTCCTCGTCCACATCCTCAGAAACCACCTATTTTCTATTGGAAATGCGTACCACTCCCTTCACCTTGCTCCTCCCCTTTCATTCAGTAGGTGTCAGATGTACGTTCTGAAAGTAACTGATACGCCAAACAATATTTTTCATCACGACCAACTGATCTACATAATTTACAGAATAAGTTATTGGGAGCACTTACAAATTTCTACAATAGATAGCATTCCTTTAGTCTATGTCCCGTAGTTTGAAAAATTCCACACTAGACTGTAGCTCCTTGATTTAACGGATTAGGGGGGCTCGGAGCTATGTATTCCTAAAATCATGGACACCCATACTTAGAATGACCCTTTGATTTACACCTTGTGCACTAAACTTCTTCTCTTTTATCCTTCCCTTTCTTAACATCCTCAATCTGTACTGATAAGTTTGCTAGCTGTGACTGGATTTGGACCAACCTATCCCAATTTATCCTACATGTGATGCCACCGATTTCATAGATAATTCAAGGGCCTCGATATGTGTCGCAATATTCTGTTGCATAAGTGGAACTCTAATATGTGGTAAAAAAATAGCTATGAACCATTCCTTATGTTAAACATCTCTCATTTGCAAAATTACATGATCCGTCAATGTCTTTAACCTTTGGTTGAAGTCCCATATTGTCTAAATCAGTAATTGTTTGATTTCCTTAAGCTCATTAATGCATTATGACTCATATTTTGATTTTTGAAACTCATATTTTAATGCACCCTTAGTCTTTGATTATATTTTATGTGCACTCCCAGAAGGTACATTTGCAAACTTCATGAACCAGTCTAATGCACGGCTGCAAAAGGTCGTGATTAGTTGCGCTCCATTCACATCCTCGTCTTGCACTTGTTTAATAATCCAAACAGCTTCACATAGAAACTAATGTTGGTATAGATCTTCTAATCCATTCCCATGGAAAATGCATTACTTCATATCATCCCCAACCATTCTATTTATGAGGGGTATTGGATGACTTTGTACTAAACAAGTAACACTTGAAACTTTATTTCTAGTCAAAGTACTATTTTGGCTACTGCTACTATTATGACTTGTTTGTATAGAATGTAATGATAAACTATTGTCTCTTACCTCAAATTTTGAAAATGTGCACGGGGACGTAGGTATGTCAAATCATCTATCCTGATGGGATCATCTGGTTCTTCTTCTTGGATGAATTGGTAATTTCCCCCTTCGGTCTCCTTTATATCGTAAGATTCCTCCTCAATATTTAGTATAGGTTCGTAGTCTAGTCCTCATGCCTCACTAACACCCTCTTCTTATGTCGCGGTCTTCATTCTCTTATATGACCAGAATCTTCTCCCACTTCGCAGTACATGACACAATTCATCCATCTCACTTTATTCTTCCCTTATCATCTTAGCTCATTCCCCTTTTAACTTTCTCCATATCATCCTCTCTTCGACACCCATATCCACTGCACATAAATAGTTTACTCAGATTCCATCCACATAACCCCTTTTTCACAAAGTAGCATTTTAATCCACAGGTTTAAATATTTCAAGTACTTACCTCGAAGATCTTGGAAGAATTCTCAATCAACAGTACTGTAAGACTTCGTGGTGTCTACAACCAACTTTGTAATGTACCCTTCGAGTATTGAGTAATCAACTGCATGGGAAATCTTATTGTTAACGCCTTTAAGGGCCCATACTAACTCAAGGGTGCAAATTGTAGGCCCAACCCCTTGAAAACACCTCTTTTGTAGAGTTAACCTAGACAACCACTTAGTTAATAAAATGGGAAATTCTCCAAAGAAAACTTCATGAATATCTTAAAAGACATACTTACCTAACTAATCCTCCTAACCCAAGTGTGGATTTTTATTATGATCTTCAGAAAATTCCTTCAGCTTCCTATTGATCTAGTTTTGAATCTCGACCTTAGATGGATGCCACATCCCCCCTTGACACATATCTTGGTCCTTGAAACAAAACCATTTGTTGGATTATTTATACCTTGACCTAGGTCCACTAAATTATTCACCAATAAAACCCAATATACTTTCCTTTTCAGCATCACCTGCGAATAAGTGACGTCTCATTCGAGGTACCTATGGGAACTGCAAGAACTAGGTTTCCGCAACAGCGAAGGGGAATGACCAAAATCTACAACAACTACGATTTTATAGCTTCAACAAAACAACCAATATTTCCCATAGACAATATAATGCAAACATATCAAGATCATCAAGTTATGTATTAGATCCGTAGCTGGATAAATTACTCCTCATGTATTGCCAAATCATTATATCATTATAATGAATGCCAACATAAAATTGATTAACACACATCGATTATCCACACACATGAACACCAAAAATTACATGGAAACCCAATATGGGAACAACCATGAAACTATTATTCTTATTCATGAGTTGCAACAAAATTAGCACTTCATGTCTCTGCACATAGCCCACAGACTTTCTCTACTCATTACAACATATCTGTGCACTAAGCTTGCAGATCACTACAATTGCTTTCAACTCGCTTATACATCAAAATTACAATAGTATAAAAAACAAGCTTGTCTTCAGTACATATCGAAAAAATATATTCTCTATTTCTTCCCTTTCAAAGCAACCCAAAAATTCCCAACCTATTACATATATATAGGACTTATTCATGTCCATCCCTTCTCCCACTACTAAGACTCATTAATTTAAGTGGACAAAAGTTGTAACTGCTCTCAACTAACTCTATTGTTGATGAATTCAAATGCCCTTTGCTCTTTATTATTCGGCCTTTTCATATGATTCAATCCTTCTTTAGTGGATCACTTGTTCTTATCTCCATTCATACAAAAATTGGTTACCAAACCCTTGCAAAACTTTCCCAAGCCCAATAGTCATCAAAGATGTCCTTTACAGTTGTCTTAGTTGCATTTTGCAATCATCAAAATATAACTCAACTATCTCTGACATTATTTCTTCCCAAGGGTATTGGGTAAACTATGTGGTTCATTGTGTTAAACTCACTGTTGTGCTTTATTGATTGAATGGATACCACTTTATTAACCTACAAAACGTATTACTTTAAGTAGTTACAGATGGAATAGTCACATGTTATGTTGGCTTCCAAACTCAAAAGTGCCACTTGTGATGGATCATAAATGGTGTTGTCTCTAGATCTTCGTTGTGATTCCATGTTCAACTAATAGGGTTTTCAAACTTGGAATTCCTCAAAAAAGCTTGAAGTTATATTTATTCTAAAATGACTAGATCTTGGTGATCTTAAATTCCCAACAGGTTTCCTTGAATTAAGACAATCCTTGCAAACCTACATTTTCACCAATATTTTCATAGTTTTTTATGATTACTTATTGATTGATTTGAGGAACTGTATAAATAACCTTTTCCTTTTTGAGCATATATGGTTGCATATATCCTAAGATTGATAAAAATATTAGCATTCCCCTAAAATAATTGTTGAACCTTGTAGGTCCGATGTGTAGCTTATGATATTGACAAAGGAAGAATCCGTGGTAGTGGTCATAATGGAATTCTATGGCTTTTGGAACCAATGGTGCAAACATAAAATTTGTAACATAAACTCATTTGCAATATTATTCTACAAACAAGCAGAAAAACAACATTTTATTTCTTGTAATGTTTAAGGGACATATTTTGACATCTTCATTACATGCAAATATTCATCCCATTTACAATTGTTGTATTGTATGAAGTAAAAAGGCACAACTTATTGAGTTTGCATTTGCACTTTTGAAACGTGGTTATGAATGGCGTGGCATGAATAGAGGATCATAGTAGAAACATGCTAAGCCATGGAGAAAATGAAAGAGAGGATTCTATGGTGATATATTCTCTAAGTGGGGTTGCGTAGCTTCACAACAAGTGTTTGAAAACCTTCAACCATAGCTCAGTCTACTGATATACAATGAAATTTTTATATTAGTAGTAGAATGGTAGTAATCCTATATAAGTTCCTTTTTTGTTGATGTACTTAATTAACCACTTGTTTATGCTTTAGCTTTGTGTTGTGTTTGAAATTTGATTCTATTTAAGGCTGCTAGCTCAATGGAAGAGGACCTACCTTACAGGCATGAGGTTGGTGGTTCGATTCCTTCGTTCCCTATCTACAATAAATCAATAACTAATTAAATGACCAGTTAACAATAATCAATGACTAAATAAATGACCAGGTAACAACAATCAATGACTAAATAAATGGCCAGTTAATAACAGTTGGTGTCTAAATAAATGAATAGTTAACAACAATCAATGACTAAATGTACTACCAAACAATGATAGCCGATGACCAAATAAAGACAATTAATGACCAAATAGTGGCAATTAATGATCAAATAAATGACTAAATATATGACCAACGCCTGAATTCAATCAAGAAATTTATGACCAAGTGATAAATGACCAATTTTTTCAGGGCATAAGTGACTTCTAATTTGTCACCAATGGTCACATGACCAACTTTAGTCATTTATCTCTAATTTCTAGTCATTTTTTTACTCACTTATTATCCATTTTGTACTAGTGTTTGACCTATTGGTTTGGTCGAGAACCATCATTTTTCCTTCAATTTCACCTCAACATTGATAGCATAATGGAATGCTTCAGCAAGAGTGCTAATAGTGAGAAATTCCATCTCTATTTGGATGGAAGGAGCTAATCCATTGATACACTTCAAAACAAGTAACTTTTCTTCCTCCCCAACACCAAGTCGAGCCACCATTAGTCAATGTCTTCATCAATATAACTTTATATAGTTTAATATTTTCATTGTCTTAACTGCTTCCATTTCTTATTCTGATTTTATATGTACTTGGGTGGATAAAATTATTGCTTGACATGTTTCAACAATTTTTTCCCTTGTGTTGATGCGGTGACCTTGTTCTTCACGTTTAGTTGAAATATTTTCCCACCAACAATGTATGGAATTTGACATCTTCATAGATTCAATGGTGACTTTCTCAACCTTAGAAATTTGATTCACGAAGAAATAAGACTCTAATTGTTGTATCCAGTTGTCTATATATTTTCCATCAATCTCTCCTGTCAAAATTGGTATGTCCAAGTTCATTTCTACCTTGAAGGGGTTAACCTTATCGAAGGAAGATATCATCGGGTTTCTAACCAAAGTGGAACCTAATGAACTAGTAATTAAAGCAAGTATCTCATTGAAATTCTCATACATTTCAGTTCTCTGTTGAGCGAGTGCTTGCTCTATGAGTTGTTCAGTCTCACTACAAGGAGTTATGTCCTCTATTTAACCTACCATCTTCGATCCAGGGTTTCGAGAAGATAAATACTCAAAGGTCGAAGGTAGATGAAATTTGAATATATGGGCCTTAGAGTATGTTTGAACATTGATAAGTTTGTTAACTATATAAATAGTGTTCAACCAAGGCTAGAGCATACTAGAATGCTTCAATACCAGTGATCTGTGTCCCCTAGGGATTTGGGAGTGAATACGAGGACAACAATCGATTGAATGAGTCAAGATTTGTTATGGTGGAACTGAATGATACTATATTGAATAAGAAAACCAATGTAGGTAATATCCAAATAAAAAGCAACTGAAAGCAATAGAAAGTACCAATCACATGAAAATGCAAGTCATGAATTGATAACAAAGAAACCCCAAGGGTGAAAAATCTTGTTGTATTGAGTTAGTTGTGTGTGGGATGTTGGTCTCCTAAGTCTATAAGAAAAACCTTGTATCAAGGTGTATTGAGTCAAAAGACCAGTTTACATTAATGAAGGTCTATGAAGGAACTATGAGGAACCAATTGAGACTTCTCTTTCAAAACCAGACTTAGTGCTATCAAGAAAAAGGAATTCTTTCATATTTAGGCTTACATGGATATATATACAAATATGAGGGACACTTGGAAGACTACCCACCACATTTAAATTACAAAGAACAAGTTAAAACTTGATTGAGGAGATCAATCATTTTCTTTCCATCGGTCGTCTAGAAGAAGGGATATACACTATGGCCACATCGATGGCATCTTTTCAGTGCCTTCCGATTGTGCAAAATGTAGGCTGGCATGTTTTCAAGTCATTGAATTCCATGGGGCATGTATGGTGAGTGAATACAAATAATTTAATGGATTGAATGACGCACAGTGTCGTCAATGGATAAAATGATCTACGGAGTTGACTAAGTCATCTTTACAAAGAATTAATCAAGGAGTCGACTAGGACTAGGCACTGGTTGATGATACCAGGATCAAGTCCTATAATGAATCACCCCATGACCACTGCCACCACTACTTTCACCTACATCGAGCAACTAATCATCCTTGTGACCATCACCTACACCATCCCCCCTATAACCTGGAGAAGTGTCAAGCCATCCATATGATGGTCCATAAAAATGTAATAGAGCATTATGTGCTGCAAGAAAACTTTACATTGAAGTTAGATAACTTTTAGTACAAAATTTATGAGCTGAATATATTTTTAAATTTTAACTAAATGGATCAAGTTACCTAGGTTGTGTTAATGCTAAATTGTGTGTATAGGATCTAAGTCTATGTAGATGGAGATGGCCTTTAATGTGCAAACATCACAGTCATGCCCTAGTGAGAATGGACATCCATGCCAATGCCTTGAAAACATGAAATCAAATTATTATTAAAATCATGATTATCATTAAAAAAAACTAACGAACATTTCCATATGATTATCATAATTGTGCATAAGATCCTAAAATCCTCAATGAGTCTTCATTAGGATGCAAAACTATTGCATCTCACTCATGTACCTCCATCATCGCGTCATCAACAACCCTCCTTATTTCATGTTCCCAAATATCAATAGCATTTCTATCGATCAAAGATCTAAAAAAACCTCTCAATTAAGTAGTTTGTTACCTTCATATAAAACTCATGAACTTGTAACTTCTTACTTGTAAATATAAATCCATAGCAAAAAAACCAAACAAAAGTGGCATGATCCTATGTTCATTTTGAGTTGTCACATATAATTTCATTTCATTTGTAGGTACTTCTCATAGCATATAGTTTTCTATATTAATGTATGAAAAAAGTTCAATGTGCTCCCATAAAGGTTTGAGCCTCATAGAGACTCATTGGTAATAGACATACAGACTCATTGACAATGAGGCTTTTACATTCCAATACATCTATGATAGGTATTGAAAATCTCAAAGGCATCTTCCACACAAGATCATATTTTCACTTTTGAATGCTTCATTAAATTTGGATTATTCATACACAAGATCTTATTTTCACTTTTGAATGCTTTTCATTAAATTTGGATTATTCATGTTTTATTTTCACTTTTGAATGCTTTCATTAAATTTAAATTTTTCATGTTTTTATTTATTTAAACCTCGCCTTTATCAAACACTTGGTTTGGAAATTAATAACATAACTTCTATTGAGATACTTTTCTAGCATTAAGCCACACTACACATAACAACTTGCATGATAAAAAAATTAGTATGATATATAAATTAATAGCATCACTTTTAATGAGATGTGGGTTTGAACATTATTATGAAGAAGTTTTAGCCACATTACACATAACAACTTAACAACTTGCATGATAAAAAAAAATTAGTATGATGATGGACATTAATATGATCACTTTTATTAAGCTATGGGTTTGAACATTATTAACAACCAATTTTAGCACTAAGCCACATTACACATAACAACTTACATGATAGTAATCATCACATTGTCATATTTTTTTTAATAAAACTATTCAAAATTGAATTTACAATGATTAATAATTAAATTTAAGTATTATCAACTTATAATCTTGTAAATAGAATAAACATCTATCTTCATAGAAAAGGTCCATTTAAAATATCATTGCTTAAATTAAAATATTAAATGGAAAGAAACATCTCTCCTGTATTATTAGAAAATCATAAAATTTTAAAATAATTAAAAATGTAGAAGAGATATTTGTAATTTTAAAAATTAGAAGAAATGTAAATATAATTTATTAAAATACAACATTGTTTTGTAATTTGGGGAATCATAAGTTGGACCTATTTTCTTCATATCAAACAAATCATAAGTTGAGCTACACCCGTGTAGGCATTAAAATTTAATATGGTTATTTATATAAAATAATTTTAGTTTTTTTAAGATTTTAATTTTCATATCGGTTATAGTAAAATAGTTTGTCGAAATACATTTCGTATTTTTCAGATAGATTAATTTTTTTTAGATTTAAACATATAAAAATTATAAAAATAATAATAAATTTTACTAATTTTTAAAATCAATTATAAAATATTTAATGATATTTTTGTAAAACTATTAAAATTTATAAAAATGTTATATGCTTTCAAAAAGTGTGAGGATTTTTAAATAAAATAATTTTATGATATATAATTTAAGCAAACAATTTTTGGAAATAAATAGAAATCTACAATTTTTTTTAATTAAAAAAATAGTTAAATAATAAAATTTCATTTTTAAAATTTTGCATATTAATATTAATAACCTTTTATGGATGGTTTAAACAAATTCCTTTAACATTTCAAAATAAACTCTTAGTATTATTTTTTAAAAGTTTGAATATAAATTATATTGAAATATTAATTATCATGTTATTAATTAAATTTCAAAATATACACTCCATCATATTTAAAAATGTTTATATTTCCATACTCCACTCTATCTTCTATTTTTCCTACAAATTTTATATAGTAAAGTTAACATGATACACAACTTAAAATATAATGTGTAATATTAAGTTTAATCAAAACAATAGTGTATTAGTATTAACATAGATCCATCTTAAATCAGATTTATCATGCACATAGAGGAATTCAATTTCTTGAAGTGTAAAAAATTTTAATCTTAGACTAAAGAAATTTTATCCCTTAATTTTTTATTTTATAAATGAATATGGATCAATTACTTTTAATTTTTGATAATGTTATGTTACATTACCTTATATAACAACATCTTCCCCATACTAAATTGTAAAACACACAATTAAATTAAATGTGTATATGCTATATATATCAATTAAATGTTTTATAATTTAATATAATATAAATATTATCACTACATATTAAATTAATATTAAATTAAAAATATTAAATGTTTTGATAACATTAAAAATATTAAATTTATTTTAAACATAAATTTATTAAACATTAAAATAAATCAATATTAATTTGTTATTATTTAATTTTATATTCTATATTAATTTATTCATATTAAATACTACAAATTTTATAATATATAAATTTGATCTTTTTAATACTGGATTACATTAATTTTATTTTGTTAAACCAAACACTTAAATAATTCAACAATAACATAGCTCTATTAGTGAAAACCTTCTCCTCGTATATAAAGATATACACTTTAGTCAATTCGATATAATATAATGAAAAAGCGGGCCGCATCCAACCTGTATTAAATATCGTATGCACATGCTTTACATATTCCGCGCGTGCCTTTTGGTTATCGTTGTCGTTTTGTTTGAGAGTAAGCACGGCCTACCACTAGATTGAAGATTTGTGATTAAATTCTTAAATCCCATTTATTCATACTTCTAGATTGAAGATTTGTGATTAGATTCTTAAATCCAATTTATTCATACTTATATATTATTATTTGTAATTGTGTTCAGTGGCGTACGGTTGACATTAACCTCTTTCCCATTATTATAATTTAAATAATAATAGAAATATTATTAAAATTCATATTTTCTTTAATGGTCAAAATTTGATTATTATAAACCTAAAATAACACAGAGAATGAACACATAGATTTTCAAATTCTCTTCCCAAGGTCAAAATTTGCTTATTATAAGTCTTATAAAAAAAATTGAATAATAGATCTTTAAACTGGTGTCGTCCAAACAATCTTTAAATCTAGACATTGATTTTTTCTTAATAATATTTTAAAATTGTAAATTTTAATATTTTAAAATTGTAATTTTTAAATTATAAAATATTTTAAAAAAATAAATATATAATTTAATTTAAATATATTTTTTATTAAGTAAGAAAAAATACAAATCTATAAATATTTTAAAAAACTTTAATTACAATGAATCTACAATTTAAATTAATTTTATTTTATTATATAATAATAAAATAATAATAATAAACTTTTTAGTATAAAAAATATTTTTTTCTTTTAATTTCACATATAATAACATTTTATATGAAAAATATTAATTACAATGAATTTACAATTTAAATTAATTTAATTTAATTATATAATAAAATAATAACATTAAACTTTTATAAAAAACATCTTTCCTTTTAATTTCATACATAATAACATTTTATATGAAGATTCTTTTTCTCCATTTTAATGCTTTGATATCAATACATATCCTAACTTTCATTTCATATATTATTTTATTTTAAATTAATTACATGTAGTTTATTTAAATTAAAAACATAATAAAAAACTTTCGAATAAAATTTATTTATTAATTAAAAAATATTATTAAAAAAACACAATAACACTCCAAAAATATTGTTAGAAAAACACAATAAAACCCTTTCTAAAATGGATGTATAAATATCCTTGTACATGTAGGCAAAGCCATTAGCTATGCAAGATTGTTAATTCCAAGTTTAGTTATTCTTTGAAATTAAGAAAATAAGAATCATCCAAGAAGAGAGATGCATCAATGCTAGAAGAATGAGATTCTCAGAAACTATAACATCAAGAAAACATATATACTTCTTATTCATTTTTTGTTAATCAGTTTTCTTTCTTTTTCTTTGCTAGACTTTTTAAAACTAAACTGAATATTAAACCCTTGAATAGCACACTAAAATCACCAATAAACATGTCCTAAAAAAACTATAATCTTTTCCTTTCCAAATGCTCCATGATATGGTTATCATAGGGAGAATTAGATCTACTTGTTCAAAAGGTTTTCCCACCAATTTCTAAAGCTTTTTTAATAGTGGAACTTGACAAACTATTTCTTAAGTAAAGAGCTAAAGATTTCTCCACATTTAAACAATATATAATAAATTCAAGGTTAAATGCTAGTTGGATTCTTCAAAAAACTTTGAGAACCAATTTTATTCATTTAATGTAATATGTCCCATGTCAAGGTTTTGTTATTAATAAAGAAATAGCTACAATTGAATCTCCAAACTTATTGCCACCACCAAGGTTTTAATATTAATAAAAAAGTAGCTACAATTGAATCTCCAAACTTGCTTCCACCACCACTTTGGATTTTCTTTGCCTTCCCTTACAAAAAAACCTTATACCTATCTTTTGGAGAGTGTAATCCCGTAGGCACTTTGGAACCAAATTAATGATTCATCATTTATCATTTTTTAAAATTGTTTGCCCAAATTTTATAAGATTTTTAAATATTTTACACTAAAAATAATTAATTTTTTCTAAAAATTATATAAAATCTTTATAAATTTGATTTTTTATAAAAAAAACATTCCCAAACATTTTATGATGTTATTTTAAGAATCCACATGATTTACCAAAAAATGTCTACATGTGTTCATATTCAATGGATCTATAAAAAAAAATTTGGACTTTGATATCAAAAGTTTTGGAAATAGTATTTCAAAAATAAATTCTGAATTCATATCACTAAATTTTTTAAAGAAAATTAAACTTTAAGGTTAATAATTTAAAAATCTAAATAAAAAGAAATTATTGATGACAAAGATTACCAAAAGCAAGATTACATGAGTGGATCACTAGCTTTTATTTTTAGTAGCTTTCTTTTTTTTTAAATAATAATAATAACAATATATATATATATTCAAAATTAATAAGAAAAATAAACTTTAAAATTTGGATGAAATTTTTTTTTAACATTTTTTAAAAAATATATATAATATTTTGAAAATAAATAAATTTAATGAATTACTAAACTTTAAAATTTGGATGATAATTTTTTTTAACATTTTTAAAAAATAATACAAACTCTTAAGACATTGAATTGAAACTCATCATCGAACCACATATTTCAAAGACATTGAATGAATACAAACTCTTAAGTCTGAGTATTCAATGCATATTTCCTTGCATACCCGAATCGTCCAAGTGCGATCATATATCCACGCCATTGGCCTTATCCCGTGATCTTCAACACCAAAAATCAATGAGTGGGAGGCGGCGCAATTGAATGGAAAATTGGGCGCGTTCAACGATTCCTAGCGAACCGCGTCCCGCCGCGTACTGACATGTTGCAATTGTTTAGTAAAATAAAAAATCAAAGTCTACTATTCACGGCTACCTACCTAGTACCTACTATAGTCTGCCGATCTCGATTATAGTATTGCCAAGTTGCCAACCCAAAGAAAGAAAATGAGGAGCAGACCGGGTTGGTGGTTCTGTATAAATAGAGCAAGCATCCCCTTCACTTGAACCAACAAATCAAATATTCAGAGTGAGGAGAGAGGCCTAAGAAATTATTGGCAATGGGGAGTACTGCTGGTGATAAATGGGTAATGGCGCTCGTGGTTGTGCTGCTACTGGTGGGCGTGAGTGTTAATGCTCAAAACTGTGGCTGTGCCAGCGGAGTATGTTGCAGCCAGTATGGATACTGCGGCACCACCGCTGCTTACTGCGGTAAAGGATGCAAGAGCGGTCCCTGCTCCAACTCAGGAGGAGGGTCTCCAAGTGGCGGAGGTGGAAGCGTTGGCACCATAATTACCCAGAGTTTCTTCAATGGCCTTGTAGGCGGAGCTGCCACCTCCTGCGAAGGCAAGGGATTCTACACTTACAATGCTTTCATCGCAGCGGCCAAAGCCTTTTCTGGATTTGGCACCACTGGATCCAACGACGTGAAGAAGAGGGAACTCGCTGCGTTCTTCGCGAATGTAATGCACGAAACTGGAGGTATATATTTTGTTCTTTGTTCCTTCTACTCAACCATAATCATCTACTATATACACTTTTTTAAGAGATTTTTATTTCGAATATATATTGTCTTTCTTAATTATTGTTTAGAGTTCGAGAGGATTTTATTATCTAACATTTTTTTTATCGAATCGTACCATTGCATATTATGGTCAGCTTGGACTTATCTAGATCCGTTTATGTGTTTTTTGGTCTCTTTATTACAGGTCTCCCGAACTATTTATTACAGATCTTCTGAACTTTTCTGGGTCTCTTTTAGAGCTTTAAAGCATCCAAAAATCTCTTAAATTTCTGGGTCTGTTTTTTTGCTTTCAGGCATTAAAAATATTTATCTAAAAGTATTTTCTTTACAAGTTAATATCAATTAGCTAACACTCTCTAAATTACACTGAATTGCAGAACATTAATAAAAAGATAACAATATTCTCTGGAAAAAGTTCATCACCTTTGAATCTTATTCAGAATACATCACTTTCAAGATAGATGAAACTTAATTTGTAGATTTGAAAAATGCATATGAAAGTGGTAGTAGTAAATGTTCCTAATTATAATTAAATTAAACACCAAATTTTCTATTTCAAACAATCCATTATTCATTTTAATCTCGGAAAACTTAAAAATGATCAATTCCTAGATATTCAGGACTATTATTTTTATTTGTTATGTACCTCATACTCTATCTATACTTTCTGTCATGCAGGGTTATGCTACATCAACGAGAGAAACCCTCCAATAATCTACTGTCAGAGTTCAAGCACATGGCCGTGTGCGAGTGGGAAGAGCTACCATGGACGTGGGCCTCTCCAGTTGAGCTGGTACGTTTGATCGATTCATCGTGAAACCCTACACTTACTTACCATAACACATATCCTGATCTCATATCTGTAATGGCGAAAGAGGCAAAGACTGACTGTTGGATTGTTGCAGGAATTACAACTATGGAGCAGCGGGGAAAAGCATTGGGTTCGACGGGCTGAACAACCCAGAGAAGGTGGGGCAAGACGCCACCATATCGTTCAAGACGGCCGTGTGGTTCTGGATGAAGAACAGCAACTGCCACTCCGCCATAACCGGAGGGCAGGGCTTCGGTGCGACAATCAAAGCCATCAACGGCATGGAATGCAACGGTGGGAACAGTGGCGAAGTAAGTAGCAGAGTTAACTACTACAAGAAATTCTGTAGCCAGTTGGGTGTCGATCCCGGAGCCAATGTATCCTGCTAAATCTCTGTTGCTGTCAAATATATTACTAAGATGCCAATAATATCCATGGCTGTCCAGTAAATAAAAATTGCACTGCACCTCTCGTGGCGTGCATATGGATTCTCTCACAATAAAGGTTTGTTGAAGTTTGAAATTTATCATTCAAGTTCTTAAATTTGCATCTTAATATGACATTTTTTGTTTAAATTTCGATGGGCCATGTTATTAAAATTCTTAAATTTATGAGAATCAGAGCTAGGTTTTAATGAAAACATCTCACCAACCAACCAACCAACCACGTCTCAACAATTAATAGTAATATTAAAGAGAGGTTTAATAAAAACTACAAACATATAACTTAGATTAAATATAGAAATAATAATTATCATTTGAAAGATCTACTGAAGCTAAGGGTTTCAACATGGAACGCCTTTACACACCACAATGTCACAGTAACTTTGGATTGTGTACATTTTATCCATTGAAATTTTTATAAAGAGTAAAAAAAGGCTCTTACAACTCTACTTAAGTATTCTACTTAAGGTTCTTAATTTATTTTTTATAAAATCTGTATATGATTGCAAATTATATACAAAGTGGGCAAAGTTGTGATTCAAAATATTAACCATTCAGGTGTGGAGGAACCTTTATCACTTGCCTAAGATAAGGAATAGTTGGTCAAGCTCCACTATTGCAAAACTTTTGAGAAATTGGTGTAAAAACCCTTTGACCAAGTAGATAACGACTCCTCCTATGATAATAGCATGAGGTATTTTGATAAAAATCATAGCATGAGGTATTTTGATAAAAAAAATACTTATTATGAGGACATGTTTATTCCCCATTTTAGTGTTCTATTCATAGTTTTAACATTTAACCCAACTTAAAGAATCCTAGTTAGGAAAGAGCAAGAAGACATATTGTTGAAAAATGGATAAGAGGTGTATGAACTTTATTTGATGGTGTAGCTCAAGGGATGATAGGAACAAGTGGATCTCTCTTTGTGGAAGACTCCCATTTTCTTAATTTCAAAGCATGCCTAGCTCTAGAACAAACAATCTTGCGGAGCTAATGATTTGGCGATTAACCTTGATATTAAATATTGAAAATGGTGCTCACACATTATAAGTGGAAGCAAATATTCCCTTGTAATTATAAATTGGGTAAAAAAAATACTCTCAGAGAAATCTTATTATAACATGTTTTAAAGGAGATTTGGAATCTATCTAATATTGTTAAACACGTTTCTTATCACAAATACACAGGGAGAGGAACCAAGACATAACGGGTGGTCCAAAAGAAGTGTTTACGATGGAGCAAGGATTTCGGATTATTCGAGGACATTTTCAAAAATATAATCACACACTTTTCCTTTCCTAAGGGAACATTTTTAAGAATATAATTAAACACCCTTTTAGTAAGATACTTTATTGTGTTTTTATTTTCATAATAGTTTTTAATTTTTTAAAAGAGATCGAGACTGATTTTAAAGAAGTCTTAGTATTGCAATGATTTATAAAATGTTATGAACAATATAATATAGAACACAATTTTATTTTTTTATAGATAAATTTAGGATTTATTTTAATTGCAATTGCAAAACAAACAAAACATATATATATATATATATATATTGCTGCTATTTTTGATATGCAATTCGAAGAGGCTCAAATACCAAGCCATAGTTGTCTTTTGTTGGAAATGGTTAATTACTTCATCGTCTGATAAAATGGCCGTCGAAATCACAAAAGACAAGCACCGCCCAGATTTAATGTATTATATTTTTGAAAGGCCATTAGACAAACCAAATCTGATTTTGTTAACTGTTCAAATTACTGAAGAGGCCTCCACCATCAAACTGATTTATTCATTAAGGTTGAAGCGACTTTCAGAAACTCTGTTGCAGCATATCGAGTTTTGAAGAGGCATCTACAGTCAGATATTTAGCTGCTCAAGGATGCAACAGAAAGAGCATTTAGTTTTTGCAGATAAGATTTTGTTACGAAAGGTCATTTAGTATTTAATGATCAATTAGGTTGAACCACTATATATACTCAGCATTGTGATCATGATTTATAGAGACGGAGTTGAATACATAGTGAATAAAGTTTATGTTGAACCCAAAACTTTTCCCGTGTTTCTGTTATGCTATGTTTTATGAGTTTGTAAACTTGGAATTATTTTGAAGTTATTTTTTGTTGTAGCAAGTGAGGAGATTATTGTTATTTTGTGTGTTAAATGTGTTTAAATGTTGAAGAACAATATTGGTTAAGTTTATGAACGCAGGGGTCATCATAACGTAGCTGTAACATTCAACTGCAACACAACTGCAACAGACCTGTAGGTGAAATTGCTGAGTTTTGGAGATCTGTGTGTGTTGTTGATGTAAGAGCAACACCCCCTGCCTTCCCACAATGGTATCAAGGCCTAGTTAAGTTATTCTTTCTCGTTTTTCGGTTTAGAGTAATTTGAAATTCAATTTGAGATGGCTACTAACAGCAGTGTAGTGCAGCCACAAATTCTTGTGTTGACTAAAAGGAATTATGACACATGTTTTATTAAGATTAGAACTATCCTGCATGCTCAGGATCTTTGGGATTTTGTTACGATTGGTTATTTAGAGCCAGTTGATCAAGCTGCTGAATTGGCTCTGTCAAATGCTGAGCATGTTTTGTTGAAGGAGAATAGGAAGAAGGACAACAAAGCACTTGGCCTTATTCAGTAAGGTCTAAGTGAATCCATATTTTCGAAGATATCAAGTGCTGAGTCTTCGAAGAAATCTTTAGACACTCTTGAAACCTGCTATCAACGTGTGACCAAGGTGAAGAATGTTAAGTTGCAGAATTTAAGAAGGGATTTTGAGAATCTGAAGATGAAGGACAGTGAGATTGTTGATAATTTTATGACTCAAGTTATGAGTACTGTAAACTAGCTGAGATAGTATGGTGAAGACCTCTCAGATCAGCGTGTGATAGAGAAATTGATGAGATTTTTTCCAAAGAAGTTTGAAGTAGTGGTTGTTCCAATTGAAGAGTTTAAAGATCTCAGTCAAATGCACATTGCTGTGCTGACTGGTTCTTTGATTGCTTATGAATCAAGAATGAACAGGTATGATGACACTCCATTAGAAAATGCTTTTAAATCTCAGTTACATGTTATTAGAGGCAGAGACAGAGGAAGGTCCAGTAGCAGAGGAAGAGGAGGTCGAACTGCTAATCATAGTGACAGTATAAATGATTCAGAAGCTGAAGAGAAGTTACAGCAGAATCCTCCTAGCGTAAGGGGGAGTAGCAGCAGAACATGGCAGCCAAGAAATCAAAGGTATGACAGATCTAAAGTTCAATGTTTCTATTGCAAGAAATTTGGGCATTTTGCCAACAAGTGTTGGAACAAGCAAGAAGATACTGGTAAGTTGTCTACACACATTTCAGAGGAGGATGAAAATGGAGAGAAACCTATGTTTTTGACTTCTAATGTCACCCAGGAAAGCTCAAAGGATATATGGTTCTTGGACATCGCATGTAGCAATCACATGACTGGAAATAAGGAGTTATTTCTAAATATAGATACAAGCATTCAATCTGAAGTGAAGTTGGGTAATGACAGTAAGGTAAAAGTTAATGGTAAAGGTGTGATTGTTGTATATGTCAAGAATGGTAAAAGAAGAACAATTCATAATGTTTATTATGTTCCTGGTTTAACGTGTAATTTATTGAGTGTGGGACAGTTGTTAGAGAAGAAGTACAGAGTGTTCTTTAAGAACAAGGTATGTACTATTTATGAAAAATATCCAAGTAAGCAGTTGATAGCCAGAGTAGAAATGACAAAGAACAAAATGTCTTCGCTGATTATGAGGAATGATTTGACTAACTCTTTGAATGCTTATAAAACTAAGAGTTTAGATCAATTATGGTTATGGCATTTGAGGTATGGCCATTTATATTTTGGTGGCTTAGATTTGCTACAGAAGAAGCAGATGGTAAAATGGTTTCCCAGTATCTAACAACCAGCAAGATCATGTGAGAGCTCCATATTGGGAAAGCATCATAGAGAGAAATTCATCTCTGGAGTATCATACAGAGGAAAAGCACCATTGGAGCTGGTACGCACAGATTTGTGTGGACCAATGCAAATACCTTATTTGACTGCTAATGTTTATTTTATGACTTTCATTGATGATTTCAGTCGAAAAAATTGGGTGTATTTGCTGAAACAGAAATCTCAAGCTTTTGATGTGTTTTAAAGTTTTAAAGCTATGGTTGAAAAGGAGAGTGACAGATGTATTAAAGTCTTGAGATCAGATAGAGGAGGTGAGTATATGTGGAATGATTTTGTGGAATTTTGTAAATATCATGGAATTAAAAGACAGTTTACTGCTCGCTACACTCCACAGAAAAATAGAGTAGCGGAAAGAAAGAATCGAACCATGATGAACATGGCTCGAAGTATGATGAAGGAGAAGCATCTTTCAGATGAATATTGGGGAGACACTGTTACTTGCGTAGTGTACATTCTGAACATAAGTCCAACTAAGAGCGTGAAGGATCGAGTTCCACAGCAAGCATGGAATGGTATGTGTAGCAACATATCTCATTTAAGAATTTTTGGTTGTGTAGCTTATGCACATGTACCTGAAGAGATGATGAGAAAGTTAGATGACAGAAGTCAGAAATGTATTTTTGTTGGATATAGTGAACAATCTAAATCATATAGACTCTATAATCCGTTCAATCACCAAGAAGTATGTCATCAATATAGATGTGATGTTTAAGGAAGAAGAAGCATGGGATGGCAGCATAGATAAGTTGGTTGTAGAGGACACTGTTACATCTCAGGCAGAAGATGAAGAAGATGAGCAAGGCATACATGGAGGAAAGTTAACTCCACATACACCTACACCAGCATTAAGAACACCTTCCAGAATGCCCAGAATTCAAGAACGTGGTGAACCATCAAGTGTTGATGGATGGCAAGGAACAAGATCAGAGGTAAACAATGAATCAAATCCTACATTAGCTTCATTGAGAAACAGAGTTAGAGGTCAGAAGACTAGATGTTTAAGAGAATTGTATGAGCAAGATGATGAAGTACATCAAGTTTCAAATTTTGCATTGATAGAATGTGATCCTGTAAGTTTTGATGAAGCAGTTAAAAAAGATGTTTGGATAAAAGAAATGGGTGAAGAAATTGATGCCATAGAAAGAAATAATACTTGGGATATTGTAGATTTGCCTGATAATAAAAATTGTATTGGATTCAAATGGATTTATTAGACTAAGTTAAATGCTGATGATGAAGTTGAAAAATACAAAGCAAGACTTGTAGCTCAGGGGTTTAGTCAACAACCTGGTATTGATTATAATGAGACATTTTCACCTATAGCCAGACTTGATACGGTAAGGATGGGATTAGCTATTAATGCTCATAATAAATGGTATGTATATCAAATGGATGTAATGTCTACATTTTTTAATGGATCTTTAGAAGAAGAGGTTTATGTGAGACAACCTCGTGGATATGAAATTGATGGACAAGATGACAAAGTTTACATATTAAAGAAAGCATTGTATGGATTGAAGCAGGTACCTAGAGTATGGTACAACTGGATTGATGAATATTTGAATAGTGAAGGATTCAGCAGAATTCCAAGTGAGCCAACCTTGTATACAAAGGTAAACCAAGAAAGTAAAATACTGATTGTTTTCAAACATTCATAAGACCTAAATGCAAGCTAGTGAAGTATATAACTATAACAGAGATGGAGGTGAGGCATGCATATGGAGTTTTCCGAGGATGGTACTCATAAGTAATTCGTTCGCTCTCAATGTAGCTTATCTGAAAGGGCATATGCTTGATTGAATGTCAATGCGGGTGACTAAAGCTATTGTATGGCTTGAATTTCAACTTGGCAAGCTCCATCCTAGGCACTCCATGGCTATGCTTGTCCTTGCTCAAAATGGATTAGTCATTGGGCTAGCATGCAATGCCTAAACGTGGCGGTTATAGTTCTTTCGAGACTACTATAAGTTGGCTTGCTAATGCATGGCTTCAATGTGCCATTTTTTAATTTTGGTTTATTTATTATAATTATTTTGTTGTATTATAAAATTTGATGCCACGCAATATGTGTTTACATTGGTGTTTGGATATTTTTTGCATTGCTTGAACGTGTTCACTCCTTCCGACATGTTTGGTAGTTGAATGATGTCCATACGTTTGTCTTGTATATCATGTTCTGTATTAAGTTATATGCATTGTCTGTGTGTAATATATGTATACAACGATCCTCTGAGGGTCGGCCTCCTTGCCAACATGTTTCAAAAGTGATGGTTTCACTCAATAATAACTAAATGCTTCTTTGTATGCACATTACTATTCTTAACTACAGCCTACAAGTTTTTAAATTGTGCTTAATTATTGTCTATTTCTTGGCTAAGTTTGAAATTGGGAGATGATGAATTGTTCTTTGGATACATCTTCAACCATTGTTGCTTCTTGAATATTATGGATGGTTTGGTTCTCATTGTTGTGATGAGGAAAATATTTGTACTTATATGGTCCTTGGCATCCCCAACACTGCAAACCTACCTTATTAATTTCCATCGGCATCTTACCAGTGTTACCAATTGGTTTTCTACTACTATACATGGGTAATTTTTTGTGTAGGCAGTCTTGTGGATTTATAAATATTTGTTCATATTTGTAGGTGGATGTGGTTTGGCCCCTGCCTATTCCATATCCACGTATAAATTAAGGTTGCGTCGTTCAAGCATTAATTAAGAAGTTGAAAAGTTGTGCTTGTTGTGCTAAGTTGATCAATCTCTATTTTATCTAACCTAAATTTAGTTTAGATTGCCATTGGGAGGAATAAGCGCTCCTGGGTCCTTCCCACACTCAGGACAGTTCTCATCCTGTTCTTCTTTTTCCACCGTATTCAATCCATTCTTGAACAATTATGAAAGAGTTTGCAGTACTTTAAACTAATCATTGAACTAAAGACTCAATTGATCTAAATGAAGCAGTAGTCTCCGGCCGGAAATACAATGACTTAAATCAGGACCTTATCGGCTTAATAGATAATGTGAAAAATATATCACTTATTTGCATTCTTATTACTTATTGATAAATGGCCTTTACTTATTAATAAATTGCCTTTTGATTATTAAATGTATAGTAACTTTCCACTTGAGATTAAGCCTACCGAAACTTCGGCCATGTCATAAAAGATCCATTAAACCAGAAGCTGTATATATTATTATATTTATTGTTGATCCATTAAACCAGAAGCTGTATATATTATTATATTTATTGTTGTTGGACGGAGGGTGATGAACATGGTTGATGTCGACTTTGATAATGCCAGACATCGATACCAACTGGCAACTAATTGTTGGACGTGTAAAATCATAAAATTTGGAATCAACAGTCACCATTGTTTATATTACCATGATATAAATTGATACCATAGCCATGCTAATTATTGATAAATCAAAATCACAGCGCCAAAATCTTGTAATAACTATTTATATAATAGGGATATTTCACCATTCTTTATATTACCATGATATAAATTGATACCATAGCCATGCTAATTATTGATAAATCAAAATTACAACGCCAAAATCTTGTAATAACTATTTATATAATAGCGATATTAAATTTGATCACATGTTTTCTCTTACTCCATTATGCCATTCCATCCTTACAAGATATATAGATATATGTGTTGTTTTTTTGTTTTTTTATAATGTGTTATGTTATAAAAAATTATAATAATTAAAATAAATCATTACAAGAGAATTGTGAATATTGTCCATCTATTTTAGAAATTTGTGGGCTTTTCCCATTCCCAAGTCATATGTTAAGATGCATATTTCTCATCAAATGAGGGCGGGCGTACAAAGTTGCTCCCCAAAATTGTTGCAACGGGGACCCGTCAGCAGGAGTAAAACGACTATGTGCACGCATCTAAGGTAGGGTGCACACGCTACTAGGTTCAGTACTGAAGCGAGGTACGTGCGCGTGCCTGGCGCGTGTGTTCTTAGAGGCGCGTGCATACCTAGAGGCATGCACGCGCTGTTGTTTAAAAAGAAACATAGCAGAATGTTCCCATTCTACTCATCGGAGCCAAGCGCGACTTCCTCTCTGCGTGTGCATGACTACAACCACCAAAAGAGACCATTTCCACTCCAAAACCCACCAAATCGATCCACCAACTCATCAACAAGTCAAATGGATAGGTAAATTCCAATTTTTTTGTCATTTTATTCTTTGTTTGTGTCATTTTATTGGGTTTTTTTGTTTATTAAATTGGTAATAATTCCCAAATTATCAAAACAATGGAGAAATTTTCAATTGCAGATTGTAAACCAACACAATGAGTGAACAAAACGTTAACCTCGAGTCCGGTGGAACACAAGAAAACCCAAAACTTGGACCCAATGCCGAAGAAAACCATCAACAAAATCCAGATGCCGAAGAAAATCAAAACCCCCAACCAAATGTTGAACAAGATGACCTTAACCATTATGTAAATCAAATGAGAGTGCACACTCGAGAACTAAGAAACACGGGGGAACCATCTCGAGTGTCTCTTGCCACGTTAATTGAGATCTCAATTGAATCCCTCATCCATGCACATCGCCAATTGACCGACATGACTGAATATAGAGCTAGGATGCGGGAGTATTACTCCATGAGCATTTCCAAGGAAGCAATAAAAGATTTGAATATTACAAAGGCCCAATTATACAGTATGTTCACTGATCCAAGAACACAACAACCACCGAACACTAGAAAGCCACATGTCTACATGGATTGGTGTCATTACCAACCATGGAGGGACAATTGGATGCAGGGGTGGTTCACGGTGTATGATAAACCTCCCTACTATAATAGGGAGGTTCCATAGTACTTCCTTCGACAACTATGGGCTGAGTTTATGCTCGGTTTACATGTCCACTATTTTGACATAACCGAGTTCCTGGGTGTTGGCGGTGGCTCTGCCCAATATCGACCTGCTACAAGGAGGAACCCATTGAGAGGGCCACCAGCTCTTAGGTGCGACCCCAACCCATCTCCCCAGCCACCTCAGTTACCCCATGGACTTGATCATATCAAGGAGGCAATGAGGAATGTTGCACGTGGACTCCTCAGACACACTGCCTTTGTAACAACGACTACAATGGAGAGTGTTAAGATTTAATATGCTAAGACAGAAAATAGCAGCATAACATTCCATTTCACAATAATAGCATATACAGGATCACTGAAGAAACAACAAGCATAGCATAAACACAAGAGACACAGGTTTATCTTGGGAAACCCTCATGGGGTAGAAAACCCAGTAAAGCTTCCTCAATATAGATGACCAGCAATATACAAAGATGCAAACCAAAGATATGATCTCCTCCTCCACCATAGCAGACCTCTCCTCCACAAGTGCGCCTCTCTCTCAAGTGAGTGTGTGTATCAAATGAGGAACACACCTCCTCTATTTATACACTACTTTGGCATATCTTTTACACAAGTACATGTAGGCTCATATTTAACCATTAGGTTAAATACCCTATTATAACTGACTGGGCCGAGCCCACTAGGGTGGTCTAACAACTCTTTGACCCACATAACACATACAAGGTCGACCCCCACTAGGAAAGTCTAATAACCCAAGTTACCACATTCCGACGGAGGAATAAACATCTTCGGATATACAATAAGATCTTTATGGAGGAATGAAACATCTCCGGAATAATAAAGTACAAATATAATATTCTTTGAAGTTACAATATTTCAACACTCCCCCTTAACGAGAAGGATATTATAATAGTATCTGCACGAGCAAGGAGTCATCAACATCATACATGATACATTTATAAATCATTGGAAGCTTTCTCAACATCATCAGTAACTCAAGCAGTTACTGGAACATCTTCAATACTGGAACATCAACATCTTCAGTACTGAGTCTTTATCTTCTGCAGCACTCGAACAGCTACAACAACATCAACATCTGGATCCTCACGATCATCAGTATCGTCATCTCACGATCATCAGCATCGTCATCACACGATCATCAGCATCGTCATCACATGATCATCAGCATCATTAGCATCGTCATCACACGATCATCAGCATCGTCATCACACGATCATCAACATCATCATCTCATGATCATCAGTATCGTCATCACATGATCATCAGCATCGTCATCACACGATCATCAGCATCGTCATCACACAAGTATCCATACCGATACAAGTAACCACATCATTAATACAAGTATCCATACAGATACAAGTAACTACATCAACACACACAATCATATTACAGGATGATCAATCCTGCTCTCTTTAGGACATAGGTCCATGGATGATGCAATCCTGTCATGTACCTTTTGAAATGAGGTCCAAGGACGATCCAGTCCTACCATGTACCTTTTGAATCGAGGTCCAGGGATGATCCAGTCCTATCATGTACTTTTTGAACCGAAGTCCAGGGACGATCTAGTCCTATCATGTACCTTTTGAACTGAAGTACAGGGACGATCCAGTCCTAACATGTACCTTTTGAACCGAAGTCCAGGGACGATCCATTCCTCACATGTACCTTTTGAACCGAAGTCTAGGGACGATCCAGTCCTATCAATTCTCAGAGACCTCATGTCTACGGCTCAGTTCACAGGACCAAAGTCCAAGGATGATCCAATCCTTACCGTACATTTAGGACTGCGTCCAAGGATGACTTAATCCTCCACCGTACATTTAGGACCACGTCCAAGGATGACTTAATCCTCCACGGTACATTTAGGACCACGTCCAAGGATGACTTAATCCTCCACCGTACATTTAGGACCACGTCCAAGGATGACTTAATCCTCCACCGTACATTTAGGACCACGTCCAAGGATGACTTAATCCTCCACCGTACATTTAGGACCACGTCCAAGGATGACTTAATCCTCCACCGTACATTTAGGACCACGTCCAAGGATGACTTAATCCTCCACTGTACATTTAGGACCACGTCCAAGGATGACTTAATCCTCAACCGTACATTTAGGACTACGTCCAAGGATGACTTAATCCTCCACCGTACATTTAGGACCACGTCCAAGGATGACTTAATCCTCCACCGTACATTTAGGACCACGTCCAAGGATGACTTAATCCTCAACCGTACATTTAGGACCTATGTCCAAGGATGACTTAATCCTCAACCGTCCACCAAGGACTTCATTCTCAAAGACTTACGTCTACGGCTCTTCTTTAGGATTGAAGTCCAGGGATGATCCAATCCCCTCACATGTTCACCAAGAACTTCATTCTCGAAGACATACGTCTACGGCTCTCTTGACGATGATGCAATCCTATCATGTCCACCAAGGAATTCATTCTCGAAGACATACGTCTACGGATCTTCTTTAGGACTGAAGTTCAAGGATGATCCAATCCCCTCACATGTTCACCAAGAACTTCATTCTCGAAGACATACGTCTACGGCTCTCTTGAGGATGATGCAATCCTATCATGTTCACCAAGGACTTCATTCTCGAAGACATACGTCTAAGGATCTCTTTAGAACATATGTTCAAGGATGATGCAATCCCCTTGTCACCTTTGACCCTGTCTAAGGACCATCCACCAACCTCTCTGTCGGCATCACTAATATAGGCATCCTCATCATCGACCTCACTGTCGATGCAGGCAATCTCATCATGAGTTATCACATCACTCCCCCTTTCGAGGAGGGTCCTTCTGAACTATATTAAGTTTGTCTCGGAAAACTTTATTTGAGGTAGAGGTTTGGTTAGTACATCAGATCGGTAGAAGTTTGGTTAGTACATTGGTAACTTGTTACAAATTCAAACTTTTGGTTCCTTTCTGCACCATATCTTGGAACACTAGATTCTATGTCATTTTGATACAACTCTGTTTATCACATAGGATCATAGTTGGGTCTATCTCTAAGTCAAACAATCCTGAAGCCATACTGTTTCATAACTTAGCAGAGCAAGAAGCCATATATTCTACTTTTGCTAAGAGCCACACTATATTGCTTCCTTCTAAACCATGAGATCATGGCTGATCCCAGACAGTAACATCCTCTCGATGTGCTCTTCCTGTCTGATACAATTTCTTCCCAATCAACATCTGTGTAGCCATCTGAAGTCATGATCTCTAAGATAACATAGATCAAAATCTATCGTATCCTTTAGGTATTTCATCACATGCTTTGCAACTAACAGGTGAACACATCTGGTTTTCCACTAGATACTGACACAAGGTGTTCACAGCAAAGCATATATCTGACCTAGTATTTGTTAGACACATCAATGACTCAATATTTTGTCTGTACAGAGTTCTATCCACTAACTCTGATGAGTCATCTGATAACAACTTCAAGAGTGGCCATTCCAACACATCAAGTCCTTTTAATATTTTTCAGCATGCTTTCCCTGGTTGAGAAAGATTCCTTCTGAGCCTTGCCATACTTCCAGACCTAGGAAGTAATACATTAATCTGAGATCTTTCATTTTCTTTTATGCGGCCATCTATCTGTGCCATCTCCCGTTAGATGGGTCTACTGATATGAACCTCAACATCATTCGAACTCTGAGGTGAGTTCTTTCTTATATCCATGTCATCTGTGCATAGAAGCCATATTCAATCTTGTAGCAAAGGTTGAGATCCACACCACCCATGATGATCATTAAGCTCATCAATTGATTATCGATCCTAGGTACCCATACAGAACCTAATTCACACTTCTTCTTTAATTACACCATTAAGAGAATGGTCTTATCTATCCACTTGGAGCAAACATCTTGTTATGATTCTCTTCCTCTTTCTAAGAGAATCTTCTAGCCATGATCCTTCTATATTTTGTTTGATTTGTGAATCTTCTTGTTGAACATCCATCACTTGTTCGGTGTTCATTATTCTTCATGATCTTTCCTACAAAACAAAATTAAGTACATGATTAGTAATACTTCATAATCATGAAATCATGTTGACATGATAACATATTATGCATACATATATCATTTACATAGTTATGCAACTATCTTGACCGATACTTTGGCACAACACTTTCCCATATCCTGTATGCATACAGTGGCTATCTAGATTCCTTCCATCTCTACCAGAACATACTATCGAGAGTGTGCACAACTCTCATCACGTCAGCAAAGAGGTTTCATTCTAGACAAGCAACAATGGAATGTTTGTCCAACTTACCAATCATATGCATATTAGTAGTATACTGTTCAATGCTCTATGAATGTTTACACTCAGCATCATATATTCTATGCATACAACCTATTACAGGCAATATCATTTACTATTTCAAATAACAACTCAAATACTTATCTTTTATGTTTGTGTGGTTGCCTCCCGCTTGATCTTCTGTATGTCTTTTGAACTTCTATTCATTCTGTACCACTGAGCATGCTCAAGTGTGCACTAGTGTCATCCTCATGATCTCATACACAAACATACATTCATTAGTATATTCTCAAAACATTCTAATTCTAAATAATCTTGAATATGTATAGCCATGATCATTAGTATTTAGGGTTTCAAGGAAGACTTCTTTTACTCATGCATATTCTTGTTTGATCATAGTACTCTTCTGGTTAGTTAATCAAGATAAGAGATATAATGTGCATAAACCCTTGATTAACTTTATTAATAATCATAACCAATCATACCAAGTATACTTATATAGAGGATCCTAACACAAGGTAAGATTCTAACTTGACATAGGAAAACATACCTGGATTAGTATACCTGCTTAGTTATGTACAACATACCTAAACAATCTCTTCAATGATTTAGAGATCCTTAGCTAGAACCTGCATGTCTCATAGGTTAAGCATAATATATCAAAGTCATACATACCTCGTAAGTAGAACAAAGATTATGGATGAGTCTTTGTCTTCATGTGGAACTTGATTTGTCTTTCGTGATGTACCTGAATCTTGTTAGCAGACAACATCAACCTCACACAACACCATAATGCATTAGTACAATCATATAGCCCTAATCAATGAATGTCTTCGATCATGCACATGCATTCATACTGTTACTAGGGTGATAAGATAAGTCTAACATTAATCAAGATTGTACTAACAAATAATATGAAGACAAACACATTATGAATTTAATCAGGAATCAGATTTCAAGACATACCTGAACCTCCTTGAGTCATACCTGTCGAGACTTCTTGTAGTCTTCTTATGTAAGGCCTTAGCCTCAACTCCCCCTGAAACTTGATCTGGAGCTTGATTAGGGTTTGCTAGAGAAACCCTAAAAATTCAATCTTTGACATTCACACTTCTGAATGGATGGAAGGATGTGTCTTGCTAAGTTGATCAAACTAGCATACTTCAATTTTGAAATCTCCAAAATTTGACCCCTCAAAATTGCCTTCGAAACTTCTGGATCTTCTGGATAGGAACCCGAACTAGGGTTTGATGAAGCCCACCTTTCTGTCCAATCAAAAGGTTCAATCCAAGGCTCTAAACTCTTATTTTTTCTGAGGAGCTTCCAGCCGTGGTTACAGACTTTAAAAATTCCAACTTTTGCTGAAGCCCTAATTTTCCATCTTTCTGATCAAAATCCCGAGCTAGGGTTTAATCAAGCCCGGTCTTCTGCCCAACCAAAAAATTCGATCTTGGTCTCTCAATTTTGATTTTCCTGAGTAGCATTCAGCCATGGATTCCGATTCCAAAAAGTCTAACTTTCTCTGAAACCCTAAATTCCGGAAGCCATGAATAAAGGTGCTCCAAAAATAATTCTGTTTTGACAGAAATATGTACCTGCTTGTTTCTGCTATAACTCCAAAATTTTCACTCTACAGGGTCTGAAAACATTTTCTGCAGTAGCCTGACCTGTCATCTTTCCATCCTGACACGTCTGACCTCAATTGGATTTTCTGAGAGAGAGTTATGCCAAATGTCGCAACGTGACCTGTTTTGGGATAATACAGGAGATCGAACTTGTACGGAGTGCCATGTGTCACTGTTTGAACTTCAGCCTCTGAAAATTTTTCTTGAGATAGCTCGCCCTGTTATCTTTCCATCCTGATAGGTCTGACCTCAATTGGATGCTCTGAGAGAGAGTTATGCCAAGTGTCGCAACATGACCTGTTTATGGGATAAAACAGGAGAGTGAACTTGTACGGCGTGCCACGTGTCACTGGTTCAGCTTCGTCCTCTAAAAACGTTTCTTGAGATAGTCAAGTCTATCTACTACCTGTCATTTTTTACGGAATTTCATTTGGATCTTCCTAGCCCAAGTTATGACCTTTTTGCCTAGGTCACCTGATTTTGACTGAGCTCTGGAAGAGGCAGAAACCCTAACTTGTACTGATCATAACTTACAAAGTACAATGAATCTGAGGGTTCCCTTTGGACACAAGATACCTGGAGATGTTATCTATGACCTGTCAATGTTTCAGATCCTAAACCTTCGCCAAAATGGATTTATAGCGAAAGTTCCACGATGACTAGTTTTTGCTATATAAAACCCTAACCTTCAAATTGTCGTAAGTAAAGCGTCGTAAGTGCCATACCTTGCCTTCCTTCAGTTTAGCCTTGATACCATGTTAATATTTAATATGCTAAGACAGAAAATAGCAGCATTACATTCCATTTCACAATAATAGCATATACAGAATCACTAAAGAAACAACAAGCATAGCATAAACACAAGAGACACAGATTTATCCTGGGAAACCCTCATGGGGTAGAAAACCAAGTAAAGCTTCCTCAATATAGATAAATAGCAATATACAAAGATGCAAACCAAAGATATGATCTCCTCCTCCACCATAGCAGACCTCTCCTCCACAAGTGCGCCTCTCTCTCAAGTGAGTGTGTGTATCAAATGAGGAACACACCTCCTCTATTTATACACTACTCTGACATATCTTTTACACAAGTATATGTAGGCTCGTATTTAACCATTAGGTTAAATACCCTATTATAACTGACTGGGCCGACTACACTAGGGTGGTCTAACAACCCTTTGACCCACATAACACATACAGGGCCGACCCCCACTAGGGAAGTCTAATAACCCAAGTTACCACATTCCGACGGAGGAATAAACATCTCCGGATATACAATAGGATCTTTATGGAGGAATGAAACATATCTGGAATAATAAAGTACAAATATAATATTCTTTGAAGTTACAATATTTCAACAGAGAGGTCAGTTGACCCTGATAGAGATTCAGGTGCAGGGTGTTCACAACAGGGTCAGGATAGACCTATGACTGGTGGTAGCCATGCTGGTGTTGAAATATTGTAACTTCTAAGAAGATTATATTTGTACTTTATTTCGAAGATGTTCCATTCCTCCGAGGAGACCCTATTGTACAACCATAGATGTTTATTCCTCCGAGAAATTATAGTAACTAGAGTTATTAGTACTCCCATGTGAGGTCGTCCTTGAGTTAGCTGTTTAGGGGTTATTAGGCTCTTCTGGAAAAGGTCAACCCCATTAGGGTGAAAATTCAGTTAGAACATGAGTATAAATAGAGGAGATGTGTTCCTCATTTATCTCATTCATTCACTCACTTGTGATTGGCGCATAGGAGAGAGAGAGGTCTTCTTAGGAGGAGAAGGAGCTCTTGTTCGGGTACTACATCTTGTATTGGTTGATTATCTTTATTGAGGAAAGCTTTGTTGGGTTTTCTACCCCATGAGGGTTTCCCAAGGTAAATATGTGTCTATCTTTTGATTGTGTTTATTTCAATAATCTTACTTGTGAAATTAGGTTAACTTAACATGGTATCAGAGCTAGCCTGAATAGGACATCTTTCACAAGGTGAAAATACCTCTCTCTCCTCCTCCAGTGAAAATTAGGGTTTCTGCAAAAGTTAGAATTTTTGGATTTTGATTGCATGGCTGGATAGCCCTCCTCAAAATTGAAGTTTTGAGCCCTGGATCGAACTTTTTGAGTGGGTATAACTTTGGGATTTATCAAACCCTAATTTGACTTCTGGACCAGAAAACCAGTTTACCAAAAAAAGTGCGCACCTTTGCACCAGTGAACCAGAAAAAGATGTGAACCTGTGCACCAGAAAACCAGAAAAGTGAAGACCAGAAAACCAGAAATTCTGTTGCAGATCCAGAAGGTGAAAAGTTGAAGTTTCCAGAAGCAGAGCGCACCAGTAATCTCAAATCAATCAAGCTCATCTCCTGGTAAGTACTATTCTATATTTTGAAACTTCAAATCCCTGTAACCTTTTGGATAAGATGGCTCCAAGCACTAAGCTTGAAGACAAGCTAAAGGGTATAGAGAATTTCTGAGCATGGAAATATAGAATTGGTCTCATTCTTGAAGAGAATAATCTTGTCCAATATATTAAGGATGAGGTTGCAGAACCTGAGGAAGATGAACCCAAAGAGAAGCATAGGAAGGACCTAATTAGGGGAAAGAGAATCATTGTTGATTCTATCAAAGAGCACTTGATTCCCCAAGTGGCATCCAAGAAGACCCCAAAGGAAATGTATGATGCTCTTTCCAGAATGTACGAGGGAAAGAACATCAATAGAAAGATGAACCTAAGAGCTCAATTGAAGAGCGCCAAGAAGAAAAAAGGAGAATCTATTCAAGACTATTTCTCAAGGGTTTCCTAGTTCAAGGAACAACTAGATGCCATTGGAGATACCCTTGATGAAGATGAATTAGTCATGACTGCTCTAAATGGTCTAACTAGACCTTGGGAGTCATTCATCCAAACTATGTGTTCCAGAAACAAAAGTATGAAGTTTGATGTGGTATGGGAGGATTGAATTCAAGAAGAAACTAGGGTAGCCAATAGAGAAGCCCTTCTCAAAGAAGATGACCAAGATTTGGCTACTCACACCAAAAGAAGAAGAAGGAGTCACTTCAACTCCAAGAAGAATGGTCACAAGGAGTCTCAACCTCCACACAGATTTCAAAAGAAAAGAAGAACAAGTTCAGAAAGAGACCTATCCTCAGTCCAGTGTTTTTGTTGTGACAAATTGGGACACCTTGCTAGGAATCGTCCTTCAAAGAAGAAGAAGAATAGCACTCATTACAAAAGACATCAAGCACATGTAGTAGAAGATGATAGTGAAGAAGAGGATGAGAGGCCTCAAAAGAAAAGAACTAAAATAGAAAAAGAAGATGCATAAGAATATGTGTTATTCTTTGCTCTCTCTAGGTCTGTGACACCTGGAGAAGATACATGGCTCATTGATAGTGGTGCTTCAAAGCACATGATAAGACAAAAGAAAACTCTCTCAAGTCTTGAAAAGAATACCTCTCCACAGAAGGTATCTTTAGGAGATGACTATCAATATCCCATCAAGGGAATTGGTGAAGCAAGCTACAAGCTTGATTCTGGAACCCCAATGAAGATGAAAGAAATATTATATGTACCAGGTTTGAAGAAGAATCTACTTTATATCTCAGCATTAGATAAGAAAGGATATAGGGTTGCATTCATAGATGGTCAAGTACTCATGTGGCCCAAAGGAAAATCAATTGAGGATGCAATTGTTATTGGTGACGAGGAAGGAGGTCTATACAAACTCAAGGACCATCCAAAAGTTGCCCTTGTTCATGAAGCCACTAGCCCAAGTGAGCTATGGCATAGAATGCTTTCTCACATTAACTACAAAGCACTACCTAATGTGAGAAAAGTATTCATAGGACTACCATACCTAAATATTAATCATGATGGCACTTGCAGAGGTTGTGTAATGAGGAAAGAATATCAAGAACCCATTTCCAAAGAGTGAAACAAAGACTAAGAGTACATTGGAATTGATCCATTCAGATGTATGTGGACGAATTCCATCCACATCCTTGAGTGGATATGAATACTACCTTACATTCATTGATGACTACTCAAGGAGGACTTGGATGTATTTTCTGAAGGGAAAAGATGAAGTCTTTGGAAAATTCAAGGAATTCAAAGCCTTGATACAAAACCATTCAGAAAAGAAGATTAAGATACTCAGGACAGATAATGGTGGAGAATACACTTCAAAATACTTTGAAGTATTTTGTAAAGAAGCTGGGATCAAGAGGGAGCTAACCAATCCCTACAATCCTCAACAAAATGGTGTTTCAAAGAGAAACAATAGAACCATCATGGAAGCTATAAAGACAATGATACATGATCAAGACCTACCTATGTATTTATGGGTTGAAGCAGCCAGGACAACGGTCTATGTGTAGAATAGACTATCTCATAGTGCTCTTGATTTCAAAACTCCAGAAGAAGTGTTCACAGGGAAGAAGCCGGAGGTAAGCCACCTCAAGATATTTGGATGCCCAGTATACATTCACATTCCAAAAGAAAAGAGGACCAAGATAGATCCTTCTGGGAAGAAAGGAATATTTGTTGGATATTGTGAAGCATCCAAAGCATTCAGAATATACATCCCAGGATTCCATCATATGGAAATAAGTAGGGATGTGACATTTGATGAAGAGGCAGCTCTCAAGAGATCTAGGAAGTGCCAGTATGAAGAAGTATATGAGGAAGATGCACCTTCCATAATTATAGAAGTTGTACCAACCCTTGAAGAGGCAACACCTGAAAACCATGACATGATGGAACCACGAGAAGCCCCTGTCATGGACATTTCAAGGAAGAGAAAACCAGCACGGGGAAGAGACATTATTCTAGGAGCAGAAAAGTATGGAGATCCTTAAGGCTCCGCTAGAATGAGCAAGAAACCAAAGACATTCTCCAACTATGTGGCCCTGATGTGTGATCTTGTAGATCAAGAACCCACTAGTTATGAAGAAGCATGTCATAAGAAATAGTGGGTGGAGGCAATGACGGAGGAATACCAGTCAATAATAAAGAATGATGTTTGGGATATAGTCCCCAAGCCAAAGGACAAGAGTGTGGTATCCTCCAAATGGATATACAAGATAAAACATGTTGCGGATGGAAGCATTGAAAAATATAAGGCAAGGTTTGTGGCGAGAGGATTCTATCAGAAAGAAGGAATTGACTATGAAGAAACATTTGCACCAGTGGCAAGGTACACTTCCATTAGAACCATTATGGCACTTGCATCCATGATGAAGTGGAAATTACACCAGATGGATGTAAAGACAACTTTCCTGAATGGTGTGATTGAGGAGGAAGTGTACATAGAACAACCACAAGGATTTGAGGTGGAAGATGGAAGAACCCATGTGTGCAAACTAAAGAAGGCCTTGTATGGACTGAAGCAAGATCCCAGAGCTTGGTATGGAAGAATTGACAGTTTCTTAACAAGCTTGGGATTTACCAAGAGCGAAGATGATCCTAACCTTTATCTCAAAGTTATGGATGATGAACCTATCATATTATTGTTGTATGTGGATGATCTATTTCTGATTGGAAATGAGAAACAGATTATCGAGTGCGAGAAGAAGCTCTCTTCAGAATTTGAGATGAAAGATCTCGGATTGATCCACTACTTCCTACGTCTAGAAGTATGGTAAGGCTCAAAAGGAATCTTTATTAACCAAGGAAAGTATGCTGTGGAAATATTGAAAAGATTTGATATATTGGAATGTAAATCCATGGCCACTCCCATGGATTCCAACTTGAAGCTGCTAGCTGATGACTCATCAGAGTTAGTGGATATGACTTTGTACAGATAGATAATTGGGTCATTGATGTATTTGACAAATACCAGACCAGATATATGCCTTGCTGTGAATACCTTGAGTCAATATCTAGTGGAACCTAGACGAGTTCACCTGATAGCCACAAAGCATGTGATGAGGTACCTAAAGGGTACGATAGATTCTGGTCTATATTATCTTGGAGATCATGATTTTAGATTGCATGGCTACATAGATGTTGATTGGGAAAGAAGTGTATCAGACAGGAAGAGCACATCCAGAGGGTGCTATTGTCTGGGATTTGCCATGATCTCGTGGTTCAGTAGGAAGTAGGCTAGTGTGGCTCTCAGCACAACTGAAGCAGAATGTATAGCCGCTTGCTCTGCTAGTTGTGAAGCAGTTTGGCTTCGGAAACTATTGTCAGGACTATTTGACTTAGAGATGGACCCCACTGTGATCCTGTGTGACAACCAGAGTTGTATCAAGATGACATAGAATCCAGTGTTCCATGATAAGTCAAAGCACATAGAGATCTGATATTTCTATATACGGGATATGGTGCCAAAAGGAGCTATCAAGCTCGAGTATGTAAGCACCGATGAAGAAGTTGCTGATATCTTGACCAAACCTTTGTCTTGGGTAAAGTTTGAGTATTTCCAAGATAATATTGGTGTAGTTTAGAAGGACCCTCCTCGAAATGGGGAGTTATGTGGTCACTGATGAAGAGATTTCCTAAATCAACAATGAGGTCGATGATGTGGATACCTATATTGGTGATATCGACAGTGAGGTTGATGATGTGGATACCTGTACTGGTGATACCGACAGTGAGGTCGATGATGTGGATACCTGTATTGGTGATACCGACGACGAGGTCGATGAATGGTCCTTAAACTGGGTCTAAGTTGATAAGTGAATTGTATCATCCTTGGACACATGTCCTTAAAGAGATCCGTAGACATATGTCTCTAAGAAAGTAGTCCCTAGTGGACGAGAGGGATCGCATCGTTCCTGGACTTCGGTCCCCTGAATTGATTTGTAAACATATGTATCCGAGAAAGTAGTCCATAGTGGATGAGAGGGATTGCATCATCCCTAAACTTCAGTCCCTTGAATTGATCCGTAGACATATGTCTTTGAGAAAGTAGTCCCTAGTGGACAAGAGGGATTGCATCCTCCTTGGACTTTGGTCCCCTAAATTGATCTGTACACATATGTCTCCGAGAAGTTGTCCCTAGTGGATGAGAGGGATTGCATCATCCTCGAACTTAGGTCCCTTGAATTGACCCATAGACATCTGTCTCCAAGAATTGATGTTAGGATTGCATCCTCCCTGAGCTTTTAGTTCAAAATGCATGTTTCAGGATTGCATCGTCCATAGACATGGAACTTGTCTTAAATTGATAAGGATTGATCATCCTGGGAACTTGATCTGGATTGCATCATCCATAGACATGGAACTTGTCTTAAATTGATAAGGATTGATCATCCTGGGAACTTGATCTGGATTGCATCATACATAGACATGGAACTTGTATTAAATTGATAAGGATTGATCATCCTAGGAACTTGATCTGGATTGCATCGTCCATAGACATGGAACTTGTTATAAATTGATAAGGATTGATCATCCTGGGAGCTTGATCTGGATTGAATCGTCCATAGACATGGAACTTGTCTTAAATTGATAAGGATTGATCATCCTGGGAACTTGATCTGGATTGTATCGTCCATAGACATGAGAGATGTCTTAAAGTGAGAGGGATTGATCATCCCGTAATTGGATCATGTGTATTGCAGGGTATGTTGTAGATCGTGATGATCCAGATGCTGTAGATTGAGATGATCCAGATGCTGTAGATCGAGATGATCCAGATGTTGTAGATCGAGATGATCCAAATGTTGTAGATCATGATGATCCAGATGCTGTAGATCTAGATGATTCAGATGTTGTAGATCATGATGATCCAGATGCAGTAGATCGAGATGATCCATATGTTGTAGATCGAGATGATCTAGATGCTGTAGATCATGATGATCCAGATGCTGTAGATCGAGATGATCCAGATGTTGTATATTGATATATCTAGATGATGTTGCTGTAGCTGATCGAGTGCTGTAGAAGATGAAGACTCAATACTGATGATGCTGATGTTCCAATATTGATTATATTCCAGTAACTGTTTGAGTTACTGATGATGATGTATTAAGAAGGCTTCCAATGATTTACAGATGTATCATGTATCATGTAGTTGATGACTCCTTGCTCCTGCAGATGTTGTTATAATATCCTTCTCGTTAAGGGGGTGTGTTGAAATATTGTAACTTCTAAGAAGATGATATTTGTACTTTATTTTGGAGATGTTCCATTCCTCCAAGGAGACCCTATTGTACATCCATAGATGTTTATTCCTTCGAGAAATTATGGTAACTAGAGTTATTAGACCTCCCATGTGAGGTCGGCCATGAGTTAGCTGTTTAGGGGTTATTAGACTCTTCTGGAAGCGGTCGGCCCCATTAGGGTGAAAAGTCAGTTAGAACATGAGTATAAATAGAGGAGATGTGTTCCTCATTTATCTAATTCATTCACTCACTTGTGATTGGAGCATAGGAGAGAGATTGGTCTGCTTAGGAGGAGAAGGAGCTCTTGTTTGGGTACTACATCTTGTATTGGTTGATTATCTATATTGAGGAAAGCTTTGCTGATTTTTCTACCCCATGAGGGTTTCCCAAGGTAAATCTGTGTCTATCTTGTGATTGTGTTTCTTTCAGTGATCTTGCTTGTGAAATTAGGCTAAACTTAATAGCTAGGCATTCCAGTTCGACGGGGACAATGCCACATCTTTGTCTCCATTGCAGGCACACTTTCCCTGGCCCGATCGAGGGCTGTTATATGGAGTAGGTCAGCAATTTTTTAATGTGTTTTCAGTCATCACTTGATAATTTGTAAAGTGTCTTTGTTTGACTTAAACTATTATTTCAATGTATAGTTATTTAGAGCTGAGACACCAACATGGGAGAACATAGGATCTCCCAACCTGGATGAAGCAATGGCAGCTACAACTGAAATTGCGGCACCTCACACAGAGGTATTTTCAGTACCTCACACAATACTGTTATTAGTTACAGAATTTATATTACTTAAGTATTTATATTTATGGAATACATGTTGATAGTTTGTACTTTTTGAATATCTTGATTGCCTAAATAATGACATGTTTAATATGTTCATAACATGCATGCATTTTGGTGTCCACAGGTGTTCCCTGACTATGGTGATCAACCATCCTCGCCAGGGATTGGCATATCACCATATACATAGGTACAATGTGTAGTTAAAAGCACGCTTTTAATTTGAATTGTTACGACTTACTATGGTTTAATTTATTTTTTGTTTACTAAATTGTAATATTAAAAATGTATATCTAGGTGCCACCAACAGCTGCAGGTCTCCATTTTAGTCCTATGTTTCCACCCTCTCCCATGAGTCCCCCTCCTAGATTCCATCTAGACCCCTCCCTCCGTCCACCCCCTCCCTTCCATCTAGCCTCCTCTCTCCAGCCATTCTCCCCCCTCCATCCATCCTCCCCCGCTCGTCCATGCCCCCCCCGTCTATACATCCTCCCCAATTTATCCACACCCCCATGTCTATCCATCCTCCCTCATTCGTCCACGCCCCCCTTCCTTCTAACTTCCCCTCTTCGTCCACAACCTCCCTTCCATCCATCCTCCTCCCTCTATTTAGTAATGCCCTCCCATTCCCCATCCCCCCTAGTCCTTTTTGTTTGATACCCTCTATCGTACAACCGGAAGGGGTTCATCGTCCACGACATCCTCCTCCACCCCATACCACCATGTCTTCTGCCACCATATCTTCCCCACTTCTCTTCACTATTGTGGCATCTACTCTTCCAGTATCCTCATCTGTATATCTAGTGGTTGCACCTGTAGTGGCTACAACTACATCTGCGCCCCCCCCCCCGATGACTGCATCGGAGCTGGCCATTTGCTCCACGTACTAGCCCAGAAGCCCAACCATGTCCATCGTCGGAGGTGTTCACGGTGAGAATCAAGCTAATTTATGAAAATATTTTGATGCATTAACAAAAATTAATTTAAGAAATTATTACTTTTCAATGAAATGATTGTTGTAAATGTTGTAGGCTGGAATTGCTGAGAGGCTCCACAGATCCAAGACACCCGCCTCACATTTCCCACTCACATCAGAGATGATTTATTTAAGATTTGAATACTACATTTGTTTTATAAATGTGGTAAATGTTGCAAATGATTGAAAATGACAGTATCTTATATCATTTGTTCCAGAGCCCTAAGAGATCGTCTACTCCTAGATGGAACAAGACTCGAGGTACCAGTAGCTCGAAGAGTAGGAAGATCGACTTTGGAGATGTGCCTGGGAGTGGGGGGGTGGTTACAATGCTTAACACACCATGTTATGTACATTAGCCATGATGTGGCACTTTTGTGCACCAGTTTCCATGTACTTTGTATCTACCACATGAGTTTCCATGTATTTTGGATCTACGGCATGAGTTGTCGCATTTTCTATAGCGCACGAGTTGCCATTGAATGTACATTGGGAACCATGTTCCACTGTTTGCCAGAAATTGTCTATGTTTGGATGAGTTTTGTAGCCTTGATGTACATGGATTTTCAGTTATGTGATTTATATCGATGTTGTCTATATTAGTATCTTGTTGTCTAATGTTGTTGTCTCATGTTGTGTGTATCATGATGTGATGTTGTCTAAATTTGGTTTTTACTTCTATCCATCCATGGCATACGGTATTAAGTTTTGGTACCAATGATGTCCATGCATTAGTTGATAATTTGAATCAACCTAAAGCTTACCTAGATCTTATAAGAGAAGTTGGATATCATAGTTCAGCTTGGTTTATCTTTCCACATGAAAAATCTTGTAATGGTGTCTATGTTAAGAAAACATTATAAACATAGGCTAACTCAAACAAAATCATGTGTGAGAATTAATCTAAAAACAAACGGAATAAATGGATGGACAAATCACACCTCATGGAACATAAGATATATATTGGGAACTTGAGTACTAGGAAAAGAATACTTAAAAATAGAAAATTTCCATTGTTGTCAAAAGGTTAAAATGAGATCCAACATGATTTTTAGTAGCTCTACATAATGAGATCCAAAATGTCCATACTCTACATAATGAAATGTCGTCACTAGTATTTATATTGACCATTTTTTGTACTTAAGATCATGCAACAAATTAATAACCAAGTTATGGAATCATTTCTTAATCAATTGTCACCATACAAATAGGACAACCTTGAGCACAATGTATAGCTAGCTCATTAATTCCCACTCACGGATATAGCCACCTTTGATTTGATGACCATCACATCCACTACCATTTACAATTAGGAATTCCTTAATTTATCATTATGTGATAGCAATCTAATATTATGTAGACACATTTACTTAAACACAGATAGTTGACATTACAATAAATGACTACTATGAGGTGTATTTTTGAGGCTATATCCACCTCAACACACCAACATGTTACCCCAATACCCCAAATGCTTTCGAATTCTCTCTGGAAGGGATTGAGGGGTATTAGGACATCTTAATTCATCTATTGGACACTTAGACACTTGTTAAATACATTTAGGACTTGCATTACATCAATGGAGTCACAATACACCCTCATCAAGTTGCATGCATCCATTAGTGCGCCATCAACACTAGAACATGTAAGCATTACTACATGTTGGACTAAGCTTTACTAATGTTATGATAATATTAGGTTTGCCATCCATTGAGAAGGTTTCCATAGGTGTGCATATCCACCATATAAAAATATCCATGTTACAACCAATTTCAAACCATTAGGTTTCTAAATTAGGTATCCGGTGCTAGGTACAATGGTTTTCTAGTTGTATGCACCCTTGTTATATAGATGAGAAACTATGCATATATGTGTATAGTGATTTGGATTCAAATGTATGCACATGGATATATATGTACAATTAAAATGATTTAATTTTTATATGTATTATAATTTAGGGCTAGATTTTAGGCTACATAATAGGGTTTCATTGTGATTAGAATACAAACTAGGTTTTACACTACCAACAAGGGTTTTTAGGCTAGGCTCTCGTGTTTCTAGGCTAGGATCCAAGCTCTAGGGTCACCATCTTAATGTTTATTTCCATTATAATGACATCATTCTTACCAATACCATGCCCACTACTACAATCACCATCAAGCCTCTCAATCCCACTTTGTACATTTCCAATACTTCCAAGTTAAAATTTATAGGTCCTGTTGCTAAAAGATTTTCAATTATCTATTCACATAGACAAATCCACTTCCATGAAAGATTTGTTGTAGCTTGGTATGTGCAAGTTCACATGCAATAATAGTTGAGAAATCCAAAACATCCTATACCTTGGAAAAAGAACCTTATTAATCTTCTTTTTACAAAGAAAGGGGAGAACATCATAGTACAATCTCAGCAGCAATGTGTTTTTTAATGAATAGCCTGTATAAAGGGCATACTATATTTATCTGGTCTTTAAAGCCAAGTCATTTGGAATAAAATGTCACAATTTCAATTACGCCATTAATGCAACGTGTTAAAATTGAAATTTTTGTTTTGTTGCATTACATGTGGCCAAACATTAACTTCCACGAATTATTCTTTAATAAAAAAATTTATTAAATGATATTTTTTTAAGTCTAACTTCATTGCTGAAGGGTTATTTTGTCACTAAAACTTCGTGTCAAGGGCAATGTAAAAATTCAGAACGTAAAAAAAAATTAGTTTGAAGGGAGGAGATGAAATGAAATTCCAATGCGAAATGCCATTGCCAATAATTGAAATCTTCACATGATCAATGCTCTGTGCATGTTGGCTTGCATGAGTATTTCATGTTGACCAACTTTTATCTACACATTGTTACAAATACGTTCCAGGTCCAATTGATGCAAAAAATCTTCCCATGTCTTGCTAAAACGAAGAATTTCAACTAGATAGATGATCACAAATGAGTCAAAATACAATCTTAGCACTATGTTCATTATCTTCATAAATATCACAAAGCCAACAATAAGATTAGATGAAATCAACACCATTCAAACAGTCCTAAGTTGGCACATTTTAAAATGTTTCCCTCCACATATCCTTTTAGTTGATATGGCTCTAATGATAATCAAACTTCAAGTTAATTTTACATCTTCATCATCATTATCATCTCTAGGTTCCTCATAAGCATCTCCATCATCATCATCTTCTCCATCATCATCATCATCTTCATCACCATCACCATCACCACCATCATCATCATCAACATCACTATCATCATCAACATCATCAACATCTTCATCATCATTGTCATCTCTAGGTTCCTCATCAACATCTCCATCATCATCATCTTCTCCATCATCATAATCATCATCTTCATCACCATCCCCATCATCATCAACGTCTTCATCATCATCACCATCATCATCATCAACAACAACATATTCATCATCATTGTCATCTCTAGGTTCCTCATCAACATATCCATCATCATCATCTTCTCCATCATCATCATCATCATCATCATCATCATCTTCATCACCATCACCATCATCATCAACATCTTCATCATCATCACCACCATCATTATCATCAACAACATTTTCATCATCATTGTCATCTCTAGGTTCCTCATCAACATATCCATCATCATCATCATCTTCTTCATCACCATTACCATCATCATCATCACCATCATCATAATCATCATCAACATCTTCATCATCATTGTCATATCTAGGCTCCTCATCAACATCTAGCCATAAGTTCCCGATCGACGATTTTGCAAACTTGACCCCCAATGTGCAAACATTGCACACTCCCTTATTGAGCAAAACCCTAGTTCCAAAATGGACCTACAAATGAGAACCGGGCCATGGGACCAAATGAGAGGGGCACCCCTAGCACTATCCTGACATCCTGAATCCAACGGAGTCGACGGTTTGTCGATCCGAGACACGGTCATCATTTTATGGCTCGTACCGTCTCGCATCCAAAAGCCCTTCAGGGACACCTGCTGGATACCTACCGGGGCAATAGAACTCCAACGGTGCAACAAAACCGGGTTCCAGGAAGTCCTGCAAGTGTGTCTAGGAAGGTTCTATCTGGGAATGCTAGCCATAAGTGCCCGGTGGAAGATTTTGCAAAGTTGACCTACGAGTGCAAAAATTGCACACTCCCTTATTGAGAAAAACCCTAGTTTCCAAAATGGACCTACAAGGTGACACTTGGGCCATGTGACTGGAGTATCCGGGCACCCCTAGCACTATCCCGACGTCCTGAATCCAACGGAGTCGATGGTTTGTCGATCCGAGCCACGGTCATCATTCTATGGCTCATTCAGTCTCGCATCCAAAAGGCCTTCAGGGACACCTACTGGATACCTACCAGGGGCATAGAACTCCAACTGTGCAACAAAACCGGGTTCTGGGAGTCCTGCAAGTGTGTCTAGGAAGGTTCCGGCTGGGAACACTGGCCATAAGTTTCTGGTGGATGATTTTTCAAAGTTGACCCCCGTGTGCAAAACTTGCACACTCCCTTACTGAGCAAAACTCTAGTTTCCAAAATAGACCTATAGGGTGACACTTGGGCCATGGAACCAGAGGAGAGGGGCACCCCTAGCACTATCCCAATGTCCTAAATCCAATGGAGCTAACGGTTTGTCAATATGAGCCATGTTCGTTATTCTATTGCTCGTTCTGTCTCGCATCCAAAAGGCCTTTAGGGACACCTGTTGGATACCTACCGGGGGCATAGAACTCCAACCGTGCAACAAAACCGGGTTCCGAGGAGTCCTACAAGTGTGTCTAGGAAGGTTCCACCTGGGAACGCTATCCATAAGCGCCCGGTGGATGATTTTGCAAAGGTTACCCCGATGTACAAAAATTGCACACTCCCTTACTAAGAAAAACCCTAGTTTCCAAAATGGACCTACAAGGTGACATCCGGGTCATGGGACCGAAGGAAAGGGGAATCCCTAGCACTATCCCAATGTATTGAATCCAACAGAGTCGACGGTTTGTCGATATGATCCATTGTCTTCATTCTATGGCTTGTTCTGTTTCGCATCCAAAAGGCCTTCAGAGACACCTATTGGATACCTACTGGGAGCATAGAACTCCAGCCGTGCAATAAAATCGGGTTCCAGGGAGTCCTGAAAGTGTGTCTAGGAAGGTTCCGGCTGGGAACGCTATCCATAAGTGCCTAGCGGATGGTTTTGCAAAGTTGACCCCCATGTGCAAAAATTGCGCACTCCCTTACTGAGCAAAACCCTAGTTTCCAAAATGGACCAACAAGGTGACACCTAGGCAATGGGATCGGAGGAGAGGGGCACCCCTAGCACTATTGGAATGTCCTGATTCCAACGTAGTTGATAGTTTGTCGATCCGATCCAAGGTCGTCATTTTGTGTCTCATTCTGTCTCGCATCCAAAAGGCCTTCAGGGACACCTATTGGATACCTACCTGGGGCATAGAACTCCAACCGTGCAACAAAACTAGGTTCCGAGGAGTCCTGCAAGTGTGTCTAGGAAGGTTTTGGCTAGGAACGCTAGCATTAAGTGCCCGGTGGATGATTTTTCAAAGTTGACCCCTGTGTGCAAAAATTGCACAATCCCTTACTGAGCAAAACCCTAGTTTCCGAAATGGACCTACAAGATGACACCTGGGCCATGGGACCGAAGGAGCGGGGCACCCCTAGCACTATCCCGACGTCCTAAATCCAACGGAGTCAACGGTTTGGCGACCCGATCCATGATCATCATTCTATGGCTCATTCTATCTCACATTCAAAAGGCTTTCAGCGATAACTGCTGGATACCTACTGGGGGCATAGAACTCCAATCGTGCAACAAAACTGGGTTTTGGGGAGTCCTACAAGTGTGTCTTGGAAGGGTCCAGCTGGGAACACTAACCATAAGTGCCCGGTGGAGGATTTTGCAAAGTTGACCCCCATGTGCAAATATTGCACACTCCCTTACTGAGCAAAACCCTAGTTTCCAAAATGGACCTACAAGGTGACACCTAGGCCATGGGACCGGAGGAGATGGGCACCCCTAGCACTATCCCAACGTCCTAAATCCAACGGAGTCGACGGTTTGTTGATCCGAGCCATGGTCGTCATTCTATGTCTCGTTCCGTCTCGCATCCTGTTGATGCCCCGAAGATCGCAGCATCAAGCAGAAAGGGATTCTCCCCAGTAAACTTTACCAATTAGATTTTCCACCGTTTGGTATGGGGAATCCGTTCGGTTAGTGGTTCCGGCTACCGTTAGATTTGGAGATTTGCTTGTTGATGTATATGTAACTTCGGAATGTATTTCATCTATGTATTTCATATATATTTATTGTACCCTTATTAGAGATGTGTTATTCCTCTATAAGGAAGTGTCGTCATGTGGATTGACAAGTGTCGCAAGTGTGTGTACTTGCCGATGGTTTATTAGACCACCATGTGTGGGGTTGGCCTTGAAATATATATTATATTGTGGATGTATCTAGATAGACAAGTCGGCCCCATAGTGTAACTGAGAAAATAGGTTAAGTATAAATAGAGATCGGGAGATCTCTATTTGGATCATTCGGAAAGACACACTTATCTCACTCAGAAAGTGGTGCACTAGTGAGGAGGAGGATCATCTGCTATTAGGAGACTATCTCATGTGTATTTTGGTTGTACTTTGGTTGAGCCATTGCTCTTTCTATCTCTGAGGAAGTTGTGGGGTTTTTCACCTTAGGGTTTTCCCCACGGAAACTCTGTCTCTTGTCTCTCATGCTTTTGATTCTTGTGATGCTTGTCATGGTTATTGTGATTGTTATGCATTGATATACTGTATATGTTATTCTCTCAGGGAAGATCCTAGAGTATTGTGAATTAATGCTCAAAATTTAACATGGTATCAGAGCTAACCTGAGAAGAAGACATTTTGCAGTGACGAAAACTTGAGTTTCTTGTTTATTGGGTTTCTTGCCACGGATTTTGGAAGAGCATTATAATAGATTGACCATACTCATCAAGGAGAATCTATCTGTCCAATCAGAATTCAATTCTGAGCATTTTCAGATTTGGCCCTAAAAATTAGGGTTTCCACAAAAATAGGAATTTCTGAAATCTGAATACATAGCTGGAAGCTCCTTGCAAAAATAGAAGTTTAGAGCTTTGGATCGAGATTTTTGGCTGGGTAGATATCTGGGAAACTCAAACCCTAATTCAGGGCTCTCCCCAGTGAACTCGGGAGGACAAAAAGGCAAATCTGAAGGGTAAAGCTTTGCTGATCTCAAATTTTGAATACACCAGGCTGATCAGATCATCAAGGCGCATCTTTCTATATTTTCAGAAATTTGAAATTCACATTTTGAATTTTTAGGGTTTTTCCGACAAACCCTAATCCGGGACTAGATCCAGTTTTCAGCATTTCAAGTGGTAAGACCTAAATCTTTTCTATTTCCATTTGAAGTACTCTTTAAGATGTCTCACCACACCAAGCTCGAGGATAAGCTTGAAGAGGCTAATAACTTCCGAGCTTGGAAGTATAGGATTGGGTTAATCCTGGAAGAGAATGAGTTGGACTCATATGTAAAAGAAGACATCACTATCCTAGAGGATGAAGAGGCTAAGGTATTGCATAAGAAGAACTTGGTCAAGGCAAAGAGAATCATTGATGATTCTATCAAAGACCATCTCATACCCCATGTTTCTTCTCTAAAGACACCCAAGGACATGTTTGACTCTTTGACCAAGCTATTTGAAGGGAAGAACATAGATCGGAAGATGACCCTACAGAACCAGTTGAAAGGAGTAAAGTTTCAGAATGGAGAAACCATTCAATCTTATTTTTCTAGGGTCTCCCAATTAAGGAACAACTGGAAGCGGTAGATGAAATGGTGGAGAATAGTGAAGTTGTCATGACCACTCTAAATGGCCTACCCAGGTCATGGGATTCCTTTATTTAAGGAATTTGTGCAAGGAAGAAGTTGATCTCCTTCAACAGATTGCTGGAAAAATGCTCTCAAGAAGAATCTAGACTTGTAGCTTGTGAGGAAAAAAAGGGAGGTGAAGATCAAGCTCTCACAGCTCACACCAAAAGAAGCAAGCCCAAGAAGGAGCACTCTCGCTACAAGAGATCCTATCAAAAGAATAAGAAGTATCTAAGATGCTTCACATGCAGTGAGAAGGGTCACTTTGCCTCAGATTATCCCAAGAATAAAAGGGATAATAACAACAAATCCAACAAGAAGAAGAAGGGCAGCAAAAGAAAGTTCCATGCTCATGCTGCCGAGGATGATGAACCTCCAAAGAAGAAGGCTAGAGCAGAAAGTGATGATAGTGATGATGACTCATCAAGTGAAGAAGAGTATGTTCTAATATCTGCTCTCACAAGTACTATCTCCCATGGTTGTAATGATTGGTTGATTGATAGTGGGGCTTCCAAACACATGATTGGGTTCAAGGAATATTTTGTAAACCTATCTGAACATGAATCACCTCATAAGGTGAAACTTGGGGATGATTTCAATACCCAGTCAAAGGAAGTGGTCAAGCCTCCTATAACCTAGATTCTGGAAAATCCTTGAAGATGAAAGAAGTCCTTTATGTAACTGGGCTCAAGAAGAACTTACTCTCCATCTCTGCATTGGATGCAAAAGGTATGAGGGTTGCATTTGTGGATGGCCAAGTCCTAATGTGGCCAAAGGGTAAAACAATCGATGATGCAGTAGTGATTGGAGAGCAAGAGGGAGGTTTATATAAATTGAAGGGTCAACCTGAACATGCCATGATACATGAATCCATGGAGCCAAGTGAACTTTGGCATAGAATACTTGCTCATATGCACTATAGGGCACTTCCAATTGCAAGCAAGGCTGTAGAAGGTCTTCCTGAAATCAATACCAAATATGAAGGTGTTTGCAAAGGATGTGCAAAAGGTAAGAACATTAAGAAGGCTTTCCCAAGCAGTGAAAGCAAGGAAAAAGATATCCTAGAAATCATCCACTCAGATGTCTGTGGTCCTATGTCATCCAGTTCTCTAAGTGGGTATGTTTACTATGTCTCATTTATTGATGACTTCTCCAAGAAGACATGGCTCTACTTCTTGAAGAACAAAGATGAGGTACTTGATAAGTTCAAAGAATTCAAAACCTTGATGGAGAATCAAACTGACAAGAAGATCAAAACATTCGGATCCGACAATGGTGGAGAATACACCTCAGGTGACTTCAAGAAGCTTTGCAGTGATTCAGGGATTAAGAGGGAGTTGACTGCTCCTTATATTCCTCAATAGAATGGAGTTGCAGAAAGGAAGAACAGAACAATCATGGAAGCAGCAAGGGCAATGTTGCATGACCAGGATCTACCTATGCATCTATGGGCAGAAGCAGCTAGAACAACTGTATATGTGCAGAACAGAACACCCCACAAGATATTGGACAACAAGACACCAGAAGAGGTCTTTTCTGGTAAGAAATCTGAAGTCAACCATCTCAAAATATTTGGTTGTCCAGTATACACTCATGTCCCAAAGGAAATGAGGACCAAACTAGATCCTTCAGGAAAAAAGGGTATCTTTGTGGGTTACAGTGAAAGCTCGAAGGCTTACAGAATATACTTTCCAGGGTTCAAGAAGATTGATGTCAGTAGGGATGTAACATTTGATGAAAACTCAACATTCATCAAATCAAGGAAGGCACCTATCGAAGTTTATGAAGAACCTAAGGAAACTAGATTTCAAGACACTACCATGACTGAAGCAGTTCCTGAAGTTGTTCATGAGTTTGAAGATCCGCAAGAACCTGTAGATCCACCCCGTAAAGATAACTCTCACAAGAGGAAACCTGCATGGGATAGAGAGCTCATTCAAGATGCAGAAATATTTGGCATTCATGAAGAAGAACATAGAGCAAAGAAGAGAACCAGATCACATACTAGCTATGTTTCTTTACTCTGTGACATCATGAATAAAGAACCTTCCAATTATGAAGAAGCAGCGGAAAAGAAAGAATGGAAGGATGCCATGGTTGAGGAATACCAATCAATAATGAAGAACGATGTTTGGGATGTTGTCCCAAGACCTAAAGAGAAGTCTGTTGTGACTTCCAAATGGATCTACAAAATAAATCATGCTGCAGATGGCAGTGTAGAGAAATACAAGGCAAGATTCGTAGCTCATGGCTTCTCTCAGAAAGAGGGAGTAGATTATGAAGAAACTTTTGCACCTGTAGCCAGGTATACTTCCATCAGAACAGTACTTGCCCTGGCTGTAGCAATGAAATGGAAAATACACCAGATGGATTTCAAGACTGCTTTCTTGAATGGTGTAGTTGAAGAAGAAGTATATGTGGAGCAGCCACTCGGTTTTGAAATACATGACAGGGAGTCATATGTGTGCAGATTGAAGAAAGTCTTGTATGGCTTGAAGCAAGCTCCCATAACCTGGTATGGTAGGATGGATAGTTTCCTATCTAGTTTGGGCTTTACCAAGAGTAAAGCGGATTCCAACCTCTACTACAAGGTTGAGGAAGGGAATCCTATGATTCTACTCCTGTATGTGGATGACTTATTTGTAATAGGAGATGACAGATTGATTGCAGATACTAAGAGGAAGCTTGTTTCCGAGTTCGATATGAAATATTTGGGAATGATGCATTATTTCCTAGGTATGGAGGTGTGGCAGAGTGCAGGTGGGATCTTCCTTGGTCAAGGGAAGTACACAGTAGATATCTTGAAGATATTCGGGATGATGGATTGCAAGGACATGGCCACACTGATGGCATCGAATCTGAAGCTTCTATGTGATGCTTCATTTGAGCTGATTGATGTCTCTATGTATCATCAGATGATTGGGTCCTTGATGTACCTGACGAACACAAGACCAGATATTTGCTTTGATGTGAACACATTGACCCAGTTCCTGATGGATCCGAGGAGTGTTCACCTGGTTGCTGTAAAGAATGTTCTAAGGTACTTGAAGGGTACAGTGGATTATGGGCTCAAATATGAAGCGAATCAAAAGTTTAACCTGTAGGGTTATGTTGATTCAGATTGGGCTGGCAGTGCTGCAGATAGGAAGAGCACATCTGGATGCTGCTTCAGTATGGGATCAGGTGTGATCTCTTGGTTAGCAGGAAGCAGTCCTGCGTAGCACTGAGTATAGCTTAGACAGAGTATGTTGCAGCATGTTCAGCTAGTTGTGAGGCAGTATGGCTACAGAAGCTACTGTCTGAGTTATTTGATCTCCCAGTGGATGCTACTGGTATTTTCTGTGATAACTAGAGTTGTGTGAAGATGTCTGAGAACCCAGTGTTTCATGACAGGTCGAAACACATAGAGATCAAATATCACTATATCAGGGATATGGTGCAGAGAGGAGCTGTGAAGCTCCTGTATGTTGCAATGGACGAGCAGATTGCAGATGTGCTAACGAAGCCACTAGCCAAGGTGAAGTTCGAGTACTTCAGGGAGAGGCTTCGTGTTCTTCTGATCGAGGACACTTCAAGGAAGAAGTGATGGACACATTTGCTGAAGCCATTCCAAGCATGTTGGAAGGAGGATCTTTCACATGGCTGTGGATGTAAGCACTAGATGATGAGCATCAGGATGATGTTCTAGTTTCTGCTTTGTATGATCAGTTGGATCATCTATATGTATGTACGCATCATGTTGGATGCTGAATATGATCAGTTGGATCATTTATATGTATGTATGCATCATATTGGATGCTGGATATGATCAGTAGGATCATTTGTATGTATTTTGTATATGCATCATGTTGGATGCTTGGACCATGTATCTGTATATGTATTAGGTGGATACATTGTATGATCAGGTAGATCATGTATGTTGACATGTATCATGTATTTGTATTTGTATCAAGTGGATCATGTATGACGATATGTATCAGGTAGATACTTGGTATGCATCACGTAGATGCATTGTATGGTCAGGATGATCATGGATGACGAGCTTCAGGATGTTGCTCCAGATGATATGTAGCAGGATGTTGCAGTGATGATGATCAGGATGATCATGTGTACATCAAGATGATGTATGGTGAGTATCAGGTTGATACTCTATGGCCATGGATCAGGTTGTGCAGATGAGCATATAATTTGGCCCTGGGATATTTGCAGATAGTCTTTTGAGGTTTTTCCTATGGCATGTAATCTGGCCCTGGGATATCTGGAAAATGCTCTTTCGAGGTTTTGCTCTGGGAGGACATATAATTTGGCCCTGGGAGATCTGCAAATAGTCTTTCGAGATTTTTCCTATGGCATATAATCTGGCCCTGTGATATCTGGCAGATGCTCTTTCGAGGTTTTGTCCTATGGCATATAATATGTCCCTGGGAGATCCGATAGGTTGGGTTGTGTGCCCATAATAAGTCCTTGGATGCTCTTGCGAGGTTTTTCCATGACCACATATAATCTGTTCCTGGGAGATCCTATAGGTAGAGCTATGTGCTCATAACAGCCTGGGATGCTCTTGCGAGGTTTTGTGGTGACCACATATAATATGTCCCTGGGAGATCCTATAGGTAGAGCTGTGTGCTCGTAACAACCTGGGATGCTCTTGCAAGGTTTTGTGGTGAGGTCACATATAATATGTCCCTAGGAGTTCCTATAGGTAGAGCCGTGTGCTTGTAACAGCCTGGGATGCTCTTTCGAGGTTTTGTGATGCATGTAATAAGTCCTGAGGATTCCACAGTATGGCCAGTGATGACAAAGACCTGTAGGTGGTGGGCCTACATCCAGTATGAAAAAGGACTGGCTCTGTAGAACTTCCTATGATGAGTAGAGTCAGAGATTGGTTGAGATAGCAACAGCAGTGACGATGATGATGACGATGCATCGATGACGATGATCCCGAGAAGAAGACTTGTCTAACAGATCTATGTCAAGAAATACCTTCCTAGTTAAGAGGGAGTCTTGATGTATATGTAACTTCGGAATGTATTTCATATATATTTATTGTACCCTTATTAGAAATGTGTTATTCCTCTATAAGGAAGTGTCGTCATGTGGATTGACAAGTGTCGCAAGTGTGTGTACTTGCCTATGGGTTATTAGAACACCATGTGTGGGGTCAGCCCTGAAATATATATTATATTGTGGATGTATCTAGATAGACAAGTCGGCCCCATAGTGTAACTGGGCAAACAAGTTAAGTATAAATAGAGATCGGGAGATCTCTATTTGGATCATTCAGAAAGACACACTTCTCTCACTCAGAAAGTGGCGCACTAGTGAGGAGGAGGATCATCTGCTACTAGGAGACTATCTCAAGTGTATTTTGGTTGTACTTTGGTTGAGCCATTGCTCTCTCTATCTCTAAGGAAGTTGTGGGGTTTTTCACCTTAGGGTTTTCCCCATGGAAACTCTATGTCTCTTGTCTCCCATGCTTTTGATTCTTGTGATGCTTGTCATGCTTATTGTGATTGTTATGCATTGATATACTGTATATGTTATTCTCTTAGTGAAGATACTAGAGTATTGTGAATTAATGATCAAAATTTAACATTGCTTTCTTTACACCGGTTATGGCCCGATCCACCGTTCTTTTGATTTTATTGTTTAAGATGATGTGCAAGTGCCTAAGATAATGTAAGCTAAGTGCAAGACTTGAAGCAAATCTGTATCTCAAATTGAAATAAATCTAATCTATCCTTGCAAGGAGCAATACTGTAAATATGAGTAATGTGCTGAAAGAAACATCAAATACCAACAGATAGCCATTAAATCATAAAGATGCATCTATAGCAAGAGATTAAAGACATAAAATATAGCTTTTAATTCATGTAAAAAACATTCTATTACACATTTAGGGGAAACATCCTTGCACAAAAAATAGTAAGATCAACCAATACTAAGAAATAATTCAGAATAGCAAAGAAAGATCTCACAGTAAGATATGAATGCCATAAGAATAAATCAGCATGGATCCAACACACATTCCCAGGCAAAAGACGTCCTCTCCAGGATCTTATTAAGAAAAATTCATTTTCTTGGAGCAAGTGCAAAATAGTTCGTACAATTTTAGAAAATTCCTTCTCCCTACCAAAAGTCCCTTACACTATTCCCTATTCATTTATTTATAAGTTTACAAAATGCCTCTTGGGCTGCCACCTGGCCTTTTACACTTGTCTTTTAAAGACTTTACCAAGAAATAAACAATTCGTGGCCCTTTTCCCATAATAGAAATTATTTCTCATAACAGAAAATGACAGCTGTCCTTGTGACTCCATGCTCTAACCATAGGGACAAAAAGAAGTAGACCAAAAAAAAAAAACGCATTATGACTAGCGTGTTTAACCTTGGGGTGGCGCTTCTACTGGGGATGATGTGCCTGCACTGGCTGCTACTACTGCTATTGCCTTCTTCTCTTCTTCTGCAATATAACTGAACCATATACCAGTGTCTCTTATAACCACATTTGTTGGTGAAGGGAGAAGGATCTTCTGTGAAGTCACATGCTTACCAAGCTCTACTTCAATACCATGAATTTCTGCTATTGCTGCCTGGTGGATCTCCTTGACCAAATGATTGTATACTGACGACAGCCCAATGTAGTGATGAAGATCATCGGTGGCCAGCACATCAATCTTCTTTACATACTCTATTTGAATTCCCAACTCTTCCTTCAAGTCTGACAAACATTGCTCTTTGCTTGGAAAATCATCCAGGGTCTGAGAAAAAATAAGCTTGCATTTTTCATCTACTTTATGAATCTTTTGATACAGGATGTTACCTTTCTCAATTGTTCCCTGGATCTTAGCCATCAGCTTGGCACCACAATTCCTGCAAAACTCCATGAGGGCTACATATTCCTTAAAACCATCTACAGATTTGAACCGGATATGCTTAGGGAAACCCACCTTCCCTTCTCTCCACTCTATCTGGTTCAAAATGTTTGCTTTAACCCGAGGGTATTTTCCTTTAAGCCTGATGGCTTCGACATTGACTTCTTTCAACCTAACTAGCATGGTCTTGAGCCTGCACACCTCCTCAGTAATCAGTTCTTGTGTGGCATGTATTTGACTTAAGATGTCATAAGACTGCTCATGAAAGGGAGACATATCCATCGCTCTGCTTCCTACTTGCTCTAACTGCTCAACCATTGCCTGTTTATCTACTTCTAGGTGAAAGACTCTAGCTTCAGAATCATTCTTTTCCGCTTCTAGCACCATCATCTGGATTTCCAGGTGCTCATTTTTTTCTTCCAAATGTCGATACTTATCCGAAAACTCCTTGTGATCAGCAGACATGCGATTATATTTGTTCACTACAAGATCCCTATAAGCTTGCTCATTAGCCACAGTATGTTGTAGCATGCGAGCTCTCCTCTTCGTTGACTCAAACTCTTTGACCATGTCAATCACATTATCTTCTGTTGCTTTTGCTGCCGACACAGCGACGGATGCCATGGCTATGGGAGCCTTATTTGTATTTTGCATGATCGTAGTTTCTCGTTGGGTGACAATATCTTCCTGGAAAAGTCTCTTTATCCTCTCTTCTGACTTCAGGACCACATCCTTCCTCTTCTTATAGTACACAAATTTATCCCATCGGGATACAGTATGATATTTGGATGGGGTGAAAGGGATTATCGGGAGGTCTCTTATATAGACTTCTACATCTGTGGGTGGGGTCTGTACTACTTGAGACAAGTCTATTTCCATATCTTGGGTGCCAGAGCCACCTCCCTGAGCATCTTCGTTGGCCTTAATTTCTCCCTCAGTATTTTTCTCTCCTTCAGGATTTTTCTCTCCTTTAGCGTTTTTCTCTCCTTTAGCATTAAGCTCTATTTCTGCTTCCTCAGATTGCTGCTAATTCTCAATTACCTCCCTCTGCTCTTGTTCTTGAGCTTCCTGCTGCAATCTTGCTTCTTCGGCCTCCTGCTGCAATCTTACTTCCTCAGCTTCCCTCTGCAACCTTGATTCCTCTTCTTCCCTTAACAACCTTGCTTCCTCGGCTTCCTACTACAACCTTGATTCCTCTTTCAATCTTTGTTCTTCATCGGCCAAGGCCTCAGCTGCTTCCCTTTCTTTCTCCAGACTGGCTTCTCAGGTTGGGGCAGAGCTTGAGCTAGCTCCACTGCTGTGATGACAAATCTGCAACTCAGTCATATTATTGATTCCCCTGAACACTTCTTCTTTGGCATCATAGTAATGGGCATACTCAAAATGAGAATACACCTCCTTGCAATGCTCCGCAACCTTGCTCCGCTTGTCATTTCTATGGAAGATTGCCTCACCGAAGTGAAATGCTTTCAGCTCTTGAATGCATTCTTCAGCTGCTACAACTCATGAGAATTTATGGGCTTCTATACAGAAAGGAAAAGGAGGGAATGAAACCTTATGCTGCTTATTAATAACTCCTCCTATTCCGTCAAGGAAAACTTTACTGACTGCTTCTTTCAGGACTACATAATCAGTGGCGTATTTTGGTAAAATGTATGGTGGCTTAGTGCTTCCGAACATCCTGATATCGGAACCCTCTTCTGAGAAGTAGAAATCTCCATAAACTTCCATGACTTCCATGGCGTTCTCTGACAAGCAATTGGGTTCCTCATTGAACATCTTCTCATACAGAGGCATAATGAATTCTTCACATATAAGCTTATAGTGCACTTTGTAATTTTCAGCCCATAGTATTTTATAAGCAGTGTATACCGGGGTGTTGGACTGATCCCATGAGCACCCTAACCTTGGGAAAGGGAGCTTTGTCAAGATGCAATCAATGAGGTATGAAGACATGAAGAACTCTGACTTTTTTTAGGCCAAAACTTCTCTAGCTGCGGCCAGAGTGGATAACAAACTATCTGAGAGGATAGTAGCCCAATCAAACACATTTCCCTTCAATGCTATGAAATGAATTATGGGGGCCCACTGTATCCTATATACGGTTCCATAGAGCATACCGAAAACTCTGCTTAACATAAGCAAAATCAACCTAAATGGAGGTCTTAGTATTTGAATGTCATACTCATCATTGTCCCTCTTCCTTAGCTGCTTTCCCGTGATTAACAACCTATTAACCATTTCGAAATTATCCATCTGTCCCAACCATTCACCGTTCAGTGCCTACTGGGGACGCGAGAATTTGTAGGCTGCCTCAATATAAGCTGGATGGAATGAAGAAAATGCCTCTCCCTTGCTGTCATGCAACACTCTAGTTTGTGGGTTGGCATGTTCCAATATCCACCCGATTACTTCTGAGCACGGGAATAGCTTAGGGCGAGTAGAAGCCCTGGCTATGCCAGAGGTCCTGATGTTTAGGTAGATTTGTTCTTCTTCTAATAGCATGTCTGGGATATCTTGTTCCCTAATCGTCCGGTAAACATATCCCCACCGGACCTTGAGAGTGATGCCAGTGGTGCACTTTGTGTCTTGAAAAAGAGTTTCAGTCCTTGGTTGTACTGGCTCTGGCTCCATCATTTTAGCTCTGTTTCTGCTACCTTTTGGCATTGTGGCTTATCCCTGTCAGAAACCATACATGCATGAGCATAAGATTGTACATCATTATGAGAGCATAATCATAGAGCAAGATCGACTTAGCATGTATGATATATATATAAAAAAGAACTATAAGGCTCCATGCCAGGGAGGTGGACAAATCACAATGAGGAAGCGAAAACAAAACATATAACGAAACTGTTCTTCAATAACTGAGGAAACATAAATGCATAAGTGTAGAGAAGGATTTTTATGGAGATTAAGCAATCCAAGCCAAGTAGTTGAGTGATTGAGTAGCCTACCCAGCTATGGCTGGCATTGCCTCTTGTTTGACAATATTGAGTAGCAGCATATAGCCGGCAAAAACTTGGATTGAGTGCATCGACTCGGCTTGGACAGGTTTATGATAGGACTGCTGTCGATGGAACTGACTAGGCTCGACCAATTCTTTCAAAGGATTAACTAGGGATGATTAGCATTGGCTATGACTCCTAGCTACTAGCAATGAGAAATCTATGGGGCTGCAGTGGCCGTAAAATTTAAAGGATGGTCTGGTACGAGTGCCCACCGGCCACGTAATGAAATGAAAAACCCTCGAGAAAGTCTCGAAGCATAGATAAGACAAAGTTAACGGTAGAAACACCTACTTGGCAATGAAACAATGGTGCTACGGGCTAATGCGGTGGCGAATAAACCGAGCTGGAGCGAATAAACTTGCGCAGCTTGCAAATGACATCCTCCAAAACTAAATCTACCAATGGCATAACAAAAAACCCTCGCCACCCTTATATTTAAGATTAGTACATGTGGGCAATAAATTGGGTAGGTGGTGAAATTAAAATGGGGTTAATTACCCATACGGTGGGGTCACTTCCACCCTTTTGGCATTTATGCACAATCGTCAATAATTGGAAGGAAAAGGTGAGTCTCTCCCACTGTTGCTGGCGGACTTTGCGAGTTTCTTTCGAAGCACGGGCGGACTTTGCAAGTTTCTTCTGTAGCGCGAGCTAAAAGTTTGCGGTGCAATCTCTTGAGTTTGTCCCGATGTTTCGGGATGACTTGGCGGGTTCTTCCGAAATTGATGAGTCGAAAGTTAGTCGTAGCGGAAGTTCTTGAGTTTCTCCACCATTGCGGAAAGACTCGACGAGTTCTTCCGAAAATGACGGAGGAGTTTGTTAAGTCTTTTCGGAAAAGTGAATGGCCGAGGGACTTGGTAAGAAGGAGCTCGTTGCGGAAAAACTTGTCAAGTGTTTCTGTTGTTTCGGGAAAGAATTTCAAGTTCTTCTGAAGTTGCAGGTGAACATCCCAAGATCTTCTGCTGTTTCGGGAGAGAATCTCAAGTTCTTCCGTCGTTTCGGGAGAGAATCTCGAGTTCTTCCGCCATTTCGGGAGGAAAAAATGAGTTTTTTCAGTTGGAAGAAGATCTTTCATTTGAAATAAAAACTAAGTTCAAAGTTTTTTTAAAGGAGACTTAACTCTTTAAGCAGTCTTTCTGGGAAAATAAAAGGAGGGGCCCCAATATCTACAAAAATTTGGGGGGGTTGTTGTTGCAACAACAATTGGCGAATCGTTGGCGAACACAGATCTATGGAAACTATCTCATTTAGTGGAAGAATTTTTTTAGAAGCTATCCACCTCATGTGCAATATTCAGTTGAGCGTTCGAATCTCGGCAAAGGAAGTAGTCACTTTATTTGTTGGTCATTGGGGAAGGGGAGCTTTGATGAAGACATATTTAAAACTTTCCATGGGCCAACATATGGGGTTCATTTTTATAAGATTCATCTTTCAAGTGACCACTATCATCGGACTCCACAGGATTAGCAACAACATCTCATAGACACTATTGCTCTTGTTCCTCATTCCCATGCCGCCAGCATCCTTTTGGATGTTCATACATTTGACAGCTTTGATGTTTGGGCCTTCCAGAAATATTTTCTTTAAAATACAATCTTTGATTTTGGCTCCTCAATCCATAATGTCCTTTCGTGTGAGCTAGAGATTTCATTGATTTATCAAGCTTCACGGACGGAGAGGAGCCTTGAATGAGCTGAGTCTTTTGGACAACTTTCCTGACTTGTACGCTTTGCTTTTATCTTAGACATGCTTTGATTGAGGTGAGAATCTCTGGAAAACAAACCCTTGATTATCATCCCTTTTGGCTCTTAGATTTGCAGCATAAATTCATTTCAATACCCTATGCCTTCGAGATGTGCTACCTTTCCACGGGTCCCACTAAAACGGTCTTCTTGAGATGCTTTTAAGTGTGATGGTGGATGGATCCCGAAGATAGTAGTAAGGATAATCATAAATCTCTATTATTTAAACAAGGGTTAGTTTGACCAACAGAATATGATCTCTTCATTTTGGAGAACGTTCAGCAAAGCCAAAAATGCATGGGTAAACTTTCTTTCCAGGATACGTTACCGGCTTCATGATTTGTGTGATTCCTTGAGAGATCTTCTTTCATGAGAGGCCCAATTGCAGGTGACTCAGGAAAACAAATTTGTACAAAAATCTCAAATGCCAAGAAAAGAGACAAAATAGCTGAAACAAAAGAAAACAAGGGACTAAAGTAAAATAAAAGAAAAGTTTTATTTATGTACAGAAAGTATGATTGAGACTACGCAAAGTATTGTTTCAAGGCGAGACCATTCAGAGGAAGGGTTACTTCCTCTCCCTGGAGGTCTGTTAGCTTGTAAGTGGATGGGCCGAGCTTTGCAGAAATTTGGTAAGGGCCTACCCATAAGTGTTGGAATTTCGTGTGCATCCCCTTACCCTCATGATTATGGTCCCATTTCAATATTAAGTCCCCTAATTCAAAACTTCTTTTACCAGACTTCCTTTTATCGAACCATCTTTTGACTATGTCTTGGCGCTGATGAAACTGGTCTTTAGCTTTCTGTCGGCCTTCTTCAAGTTGAAGCAAGGTATTGATCCTGGATTGTAAGACTTGACTACCAGACCCTCGAGAGGCTTGGGAAAACTATAAGGATGGAATCAAGATATTGGGAGGGAGGATGGCTTCTTTTCCATAGACGAGAGTGTAAGGAGAAACCCCTAATGCGTTCTTTGGAGTCACCCTATCTTCTCATAAGGCATTTGGGAGAGCTATATGCCAACTTCGTTGATTTTCTATCACAGTCTTCTTGAGAATTCGATTGAGGTTTTTGTTTGAAGATTCAGCTAATTCATTTCCTTGAGGGTAATAATTGGTTGAATAATGCATTTTAATTCCCCATTCATAAACAAATCCATTTATTTTAAATGACGAGAAATAGGTGGCATTATCAAATACTAGGGAAATTGGAACCCCAAACCTAGTTATGATGTTCTCCTTCAAGAAACTGATGACTGCATCTTCGTTGATCTTGCGCAATGGGATAGCCTCCATCCATCTGGTGAAATAGTCGGTGGCTGTGAGGATGTATCGATGTTGAAGTGAAGAATTTTGATTTATTTCTCCAATGACATCTATACCCCTTTGTTTGAAAGGTTCTGAGATAATAACCAGCTGCAAGGGTCCTACTGCCTTAGGTAATTTCACAGCACTTCTTTGGCATACATCACAATTCTGTGCATAAGCATGTGCATCTCGGAATAAAGTGGGCCAGTAATATCCAGCTCTGAGTATTTTGTGAGCTGTTGTCTCCCCTGAATAATGTCCACCAGTAGGACCATCGTGTAACTCTTTGACAACCTTACTTGCATCTTCCTTTTCTAGACATCTGAGGAAAATTCCATGGTAATTTTTTTCTGAAAAGTACTCCATCAATGATTTGATAAGCTGTTGATTTTAAACGGAGAGCCATTCTATGCTTAGAACTCCAGTGCTGAGGTAGGTATCTGTGTTGCAAATAATGTACTAGATCCCTATACCATGATTGAGGAGCCGTGAAGATAGGACACACCTCGACTGAATTCAGCTTGGCTTCATTCTTCCAGTGTTGCTCTTCATCAATTGGGTGTTCTATCAGCAATTTACACAGGCCTTGTCCTTTGATGATGGTGGCTGGTTTAAATTCTAAATCATATTCTTGAAGAGCCGCGACCTAGTTTCCCCTTCTTTCCCCTAATTCCTTTTGAACGAAAAGGGATCTCACCGCTGGGTGAGGAACTATAACTTGAGTTCTTCTCTTAAGAATATATGGTCTGAATTGTTTGACCGCTTTGAAGATAGCATATGCATGTTTGTCAACCACAAGATAGTTCAGTTCAACACCTTACAGACCAGTGCTCATAAACGAGATTGGATATTCGTCTCCTAACTCTACCTTTTGTGTGAGTACCGCTGCAAGTGAGTCATCCGAAGCAAAGGTCTACAAGATAAAATCTTTGTCGAAATCTAGGATTCTTAAAGAAGGAGCCTTAGCTATGGATGCCTTAATGTCTCTGAATGCATCCTTTTCTAAGTTTGTCCACTTGAACTGTATGCTTTGCTTGACCATTTGCTGCAAAGGTTTAACAATTTGCGCGAAATCCGAAACAAATCTTCGGACGAAATTGATAGTGCCCATAAATGACTGCATGGATTTCTTGTTATGAGGCATGGGAATTTTGTTAATAGCTTGTACTCTCTCTTGATCTATTGAAACTCCCCTTTTGGAAATGATATGTCCCAGGATTTTACCCTCGGGAACAACGAACACACTCTTCTTGGGATTTAAAGAGATACCATTTTTTTGAAAATGATAAAAAATATGCTTCAAATGAACAAAATGGTCTTCTCTTTTCTTCGAAAAAACTATCACATCGTCTAAATAGACGACAACACAGTGACCTCCCAATCCTCAGAAGGCGATGTCCGTTGCTCGCTGGAATGTAGCTCCTACGTTTATCAGGCCAAATGGCATCCTTTGATATGCGAAAGTTCCCAACTTAGTGTAGAAAGTGGTCTTAAGACGGTCTTCTTCAACCACTAATACTTGATTGTAATGAGAGAAACCATCAAGAAGGGAGAAGAGTTTTGACCCTGATACCATATGGAGAATCTGTTCCATTGAAGGGACGGGATAGTTGTCTTTATCGAAAGTTCTATTCAAATTTTTGAAGTCAACATATAGTCTTATTTCTCCTGACGTTTTTCTCATAGGAACAAGGTTAGAAACCCATTCAGAATGCCGGACCTTAAAAATTATTTTAGCATCCAGTAATTTTTTTAGTTCCTTTTGGATCAGAGGTTCAAGAGTAGGGTGCATCCTTCTTAATTGCTTTTGAAATGGCTTGACACCTGCCTTCATCGGTATGACATGTTGAATAATGTGGATATCATATGTTTTCAGATCATCATAAGTCCATGCAAAAACATCCTTATATTGTCGAAACAACTTGATGAACTTATCTCTTTCTCCCGGCGAACAACATTTGCCAAGGTTAACAAATTTTGGTTCAGCCTTGGTGCCCAAATTAACTAATTCATGCTGCATTGATGAGCTACTGGTCTTGGTATTTGCTGGCCTTTTGAACTTGCTCTGTAGATCAAACAACATTTCAAGCGACCTCACCCCTTTGGGGATTAAATTGCCTTTAGCTGTATCTTTCTTTTGTAAATCAGAATCGTGGTCTTCTTCATCTATCACAGCTTCTTGGAATATATCTTCGTTTGTTAAAAAACTGATAATCTGTTCGTCGTCATCGAAAACTCTGAAGTTCGTGATATTGTTAGGGACAGAAGGCCTGAAAATCAATTCAATTGAGCATTTGTTATTAGTTGGCACCAATCTAGAAGCGGATGTTGCTAACAAATCAGCTGCAAAATTTTGCAGTCTAGGAATAGACTTTATATTGAAAGCATCAAAATGCATAATTAAATCCCATACCTCATCTTGATAGCTCCTCAAATGAGGTGAAAGACAGTGAATGGTATCTCTTACTTGTCTCACCACTATTTCCGAGTCGCAAAACACCTTCAGGCACTTAACATTCAAACCGATGGCTTTCTTTAATCTGTGGACTAAAGCTTCATATTGAGCAGTGTTGTTAGTTCAATCAAATTCTAACCTACAGGACAAAAAATACTTATTTCTTTCTAGATCCATCAGAACACAACCGGCTCCGGATCCTTCCAAAGTTTTAGAACCATCAAAGTATAATGTCCAAAAAAGATAGTTTGATTCAGCTAAGTTAGTATCTTTATGACCTAAGTCAGTGACTAAACTAACTATATTATAGTCAATATCACCAGTCCGAGAAAAATGAAGGAGATCGGACTGTTCATCTGATTCATGGCTAATAGTTTCAGACTGATAATTACCCGAATCAATTTCTAAGAAATAATTTTCCAAAACTGAGGATGAGAAGGCTACAACTTCATTCGTTCCTTCTAGTTGAGTTACATTTTGTTTCATGTGTGGTTCTCTCAGAACCTTGATCTGATTCTGTCTGTTTTGATAAAGAAACCACAAATGGGACTAATCAGTTGCAAAGTAACCATTCAACTTAGTGGACCAGTCCCTACTTAGGATCAAACCATAGGCTTCGGGAATGTCAACTACCATTATATCAATGAACTGACAAACTCTAGGATCTGCTGACAACCTAATGAGGACATCTTTCATTTCCCCGATAACTTTGACAACATTCCTATCTAAAAGAATAATCTGGGCAGGAGATGGAATCGGTTGGCCATTGATTTTCTTACAAATAGACATGGCATCACATTCGAAGATGATCCAGAATCCACCAGGTAGTTGCGCACATTGTGATTGAAGATTTCAAAAGTTAAAAGGAAAGGCAATGTCTGGGATTTAGATTTCCCGCCGATACTGGCTTCATTAATGTCAGGGTCTTCTTGAGTATCTACTAACAGAGTGCTGGGATGGAATTGAAGAGCATGCAACAATTTGTCTCGTTGTTGGGGAAAACTGCACATGTCGAATATCGAAACATTTGCCTTTACTTTCTTTATATCTTTAATGATGTCATATCCCATATCACATTCTTTTACAACTCTAGTTTGATGGTCTGTCTTATTCAATGTGACCTTTGGTTGTTGAACTGTTGTTTCAATGTTTGGTTGCTTGGCCGCTGTTGAGTTAGATTTAGATTGTGGTGGAATGATTGTTATGTGTCTTCTAGGTAATTCTTTTGAAGTCTTAGGTTTGGGAGTAGTCGAGCTTGGAAATGGATCTGCAATGGGACCTTTACTACGAGTAGTAATGTTTATAGCAGAAACTGGGCTTTCCACGGGATCAATTTCTACCAATTCGGTTAAAGGTACCCAATCCCATAGCACCTTGGTAGTGTCTAGGGATGGTTCCTCTATCTCAGGGCTTGGTTTCTCTGGAGGATCGTCTTGATCTGGAATCTGTGAATCCAGCATTTGGTTCATGACTAAAATCATAGAGTTAATCCATTGTGGGCAGCTCTTTTCCGAGTGTGTCTCTTAATGAAAGGTACAAAAGTGTTCCATCCCTATTTCATTTAGATTTAAAACAAGAGAAGTATTCATAGGTGGATGAGGTTGATCGTTGTCTTCTCTCTTCTTGTAGAATGGCTTGAAAGGTTTCCTAGATGTACTAGCCGCTTTATCTTTCTCGAGATCTACAATTTTATTGGAAAATTTCTGCATCATCTTAACTACATTCTCCATGTTTGCTGATGACTCTTCTTTATTCCTGGTGAGCAGCAAGGTTTTTTTACCAGTTGTTGGTTTTGTCTCTGCATCTAAGGTATGTTTGGCAATGCTATCTGCTTCTTCTTCCATCTTTCTAGCTTCTTCAAAATTTTCTATTAGGGTGGTTTTCTTAGATCTTTTAACGAACATTGCTATAGGCCCTTCAAGAGCTGTTGTATAATATTCAACTAGAGATTCTTCTGTTGGTTTATTTGCTTCGCTGAAATTATTCAAGAGTGTTGTGAACCTTTGGTTGAAGTCTTGAACCTTTTCTTTCTTTTCCATTCTCATGGACAATAATTCTTTCATGAGTGTAGCTACAGTCTTTTGATTTCCATACTTCTTTAAGAAACATGTTTCAAATTCTTCCCAGCTGGAAATTGAGCTAGCTTGTAAGCTAAAATACCAGGAGGAAACTTTTGGTTCAAATGTGTATGGGAAAAGTCTACAAACTACATCTACGTGTTGTACATTTAAAAGATTCAAGGCTAAATAAAAACTCTTGAGATGATCTTCAGCAGAAATGGCTTTTCCTGGGTCGAATTTAGGCAAGACTTTCTCTGGATTTTTAGGCAGATTGTGGAATGGCCTAGCTAGATTCAATACTCCCCTTGCTCTCCAAGGAGGTACAACCATGTTTCTATGTGGAGAATCAGGTGGAGAATTGAGTGGTGAATTAAGTGGAGTGTTCTTTGGAGTCACAATTTCTCCAAGATTTTCTAGATCTGAATTTTTTTTTGGGTTTTCAAGATCGATTTCTTTCAGGGGTTCTGCAATTTCTTCCAAAGTTAAATTTACAAGCTCTTCAAAATTCTGCACAAGAATCGAATCACGGGTGTACTGTCTCTCTTTTCTGGGAGTACTTTTCCTAGGGAGGAAAGTTACAACATTTAGACCACCTAGTTGCTTAACATAATATCGTGTATGTCTCCTTAAATCTTCTATTTCTGCAAAAGGCACAACATACAAGACTTCTTGATGTTCAGAATAAGAGATAGATTTTTCTTGATTTGTTACTTCACGGTTTGGGCTGTCTGAAATTCCTGTTTTAATCAGGTTTTTAGTAACATTTTTGACAATGGGAGATTTTCCTTTATTAGCCATGCACTTCAGGCCCTCCTTCTAGCGCCAAAAACTGTTGATGCCCTGAAGATCGCAGCATCAAGCAGAAAGGGATTCTCCCCGATAAACTATCCCAATTAGATTGTCCACTATTTGGTATGGGGAATCCGTCTAGTTAGTGGTTTCGGCTACCGTTAGATTTGGATATTTGCTTTCTTTACACCGGTTATGTCCCGATCCACCGTTATTTTTATTTTATTGTTTAAGATGATGTGCAAGTGCCTAAGCTAATTTAATCTAAGTGCAGGACTTGACGTAAATCTGTATCTAAAATTGAAATAAATCTAATCTATCCTTGCTAGGAGCAATACTGTAAATATGAGTAATGTGCTGAAAGAAACATCAAAGATCAACAAATATCCATTTAATCGTAAAGATGCATCTACAGCAGGAGATTAAAGACATAAAAAATAGCTTTTAATTCATGTAAAAAACATTCTATTACTCATTTAGGGGAAACATCCTTGCACAGAAAATAGTAAGATCAACCAATACTGAGAAATAATTCAGAACAGCAAAGAAAGATCTCACAGTAAGATATGAATGCCATAAGAATAAATCAGCATGCATCCAACACACATTCCTAGGAAAACAACATCCTCTCCAGGCTCTTATTAGGCAAAATTCATTTTCTTGGAGCAAGTGCAAAATAGTTCGTACAAGTTTAGAAAATTCATTTTCCCTGCCAAAAGTCCTTTACACTATTCCCTATTCATCTATTTATAAGTTTACAAAATGTCTCTTGGGCTACCACCTAGCCTTTTACACTTGTCTTTTAAAGACTTTACCAAGAAATAAACAATTTGTGGCCCTTTTCCCATAATAGAAATTATTTCTCACAACAAAAAAGGACAGCTGTCCTTGTGACTCGACGCTCTAACCATAGGGACAAAAAGAAGTGGACCAAAACAAAAAAAATGCATTATGACTAGCGTGTTTATCCTTGGGGTGGCGCTTCTGTTGGGGATGATATACCTACGCTGGCTACTACTGCTGCTGCTGCCTTCTTCTCTTCTTCTGCAATATAACTGAACCATATACCAGTGTCTCTTATTACCATATTTGCTGGTGAAGGGAGCAGGATCTTCTGTGAAGTCACATGCTTACCAAGCTCTGCTTCAATACCATGAATTTCTGCTATTACTGTCAGGTGGATCTCCTTGAGCAAATGATTGTATACTGATGACAGCCCAATGTAGTGATGAATATCATCAGTGGACAACACATCAATCTTCTTTACATACTCTATTTGAATGCCCAACTCTTCCTTCAAGTCTGACAAACGTAGCTCTTTGCTTGGAAAATCATCCAGGGTCTGAGTAAACATAAGCTTGCATTTTTCATGTACTTCATGAATCTTTTGATACAGGCTATTACCTTTCTCAATTGTTCCCTGGATCTTAGCCATTAGCTTGGTGCCACAATTCCTGCAAAACTCCATGAGGGCTACATCTTCCTTAAAACTGTCTACAGGTTTGAACAGGAGATGCTTATAAGGGAAACCCACCTTCATTTCTCTCCATTCTATCTGGCTCAAAATGTTTGCTTTAACCTGAGTGTATTTTCCTTTAAGCCTGATGGCTTCGGCATTGACTTCTTTCAACCTAACCAGCATGGTCTTCAGCCTGTACACCTCCTCAGTAATCAGTTCTTGTGTCGCATGTATTTGACTTAAGATGTCACAAGACTGCTCATGAAAGGGAGACATATCCATCGCTCTGCTTTTTGCTTGCTCTAACTGCTCAACCATTTCCTGTTTATCTACTTCCAGGTGAAAGATTCTAGCTTCATAATCATTCTTTTTCGCTTCTAGCACCATCATTTGGATTGCCAGGTGCTCCTTTTCTTCTTCCAGATGTTGATACTTATCCGACAACTCCTTGTGATCAACAGACAGGTGATTATATTTGTTCACTACAAGATCCCTATAAGCCTGCTCATTAGCCACAGTATGTTGTAGCATGCGAGCTCTCCTCTTTGTTGACTCAAACTCTTTGACCATGTCGATCACATTATCTTCTGTAGCTTTTGCTGCTGACATAGCGGCAAATGCCATGTCTATGGGAGCCTTATTGTTATTTTGCATGACCGTGGTTTCTCGCTGGGTGACAATATCTACCTGGAAAAGTCTCTTTATCCTCTCTTCTGACTTTAGGACCACAACCTTCCTCTTCTTATAGTACACAAATTTATCCCATCGGGACACAGTATGATCTTCGGATGGGGTGAAAGGGATGATCGCGAGGTCTCTTATATGGACTTCTGCCTCCGCAGGTGTTGTTTGTACTACCTGAGACGAGTCTATTTCCAAATCTTAGGTGCCAGAGCCACCTGCTTGAGCATCTTCGTTGGCCTTAATTTCTCCCTCAACATTTTTCTCTCCTTCAGGATTTTGCTCTCCTTTAGCATTTTTCTCTCCTTCAGCATTAAGCTCTCTTTCTACTTCCTCAGCTTGCTGCTGATTCTCAATTACCTCCCTCTGCTCTTGTTCTTGAGATTCTTGCTGCAATCTTGCTTCTTCGGCCTCCTGTTGCAATCTTACTTCCTCAGCTTCCCTCTGCAACATTTCTTCCTCTTCTTCCCTTTTCAACCTTGCTTCCTCGGTTTCTTGCTGCAACCTTGATTCCTCTTTCAATCTTTGTTCTTCACAGGCCAGGGCCTCAGCTGCTTCCCTTTCTTTCTACAGACTGGCTTCTCGGGCTGGGGCAGAGCTAGTGCTAGCTCCACTGCTATGACGACAAATCTGCAACTCAGTCATATTACTGATTCCTCTGAACACTTCTTCTTCTACATCATAGTAATGGGCATTCTCAAAATGAGCATACACCTCCTTGCAATGCTCCGCAACCTTGCTCTGCCTGTCATTTCTATGGAAGATTACCTCACTGACGTGAAATGCTTTCAACTCTTGAATGAATTCTTCGGCTGTTGCAACTCCTGAGAATTTATAGGCTCCTATACAGAAAGGCAAAGGAGGGAAGGAAGCCTTATGATGCTTATTAAGAACTCCTCCTATTCGGTCATGGAAAACTTGCCAGACTACTTCTTTCAGGACTACATAATCAATGGCGTATTTTGGTAAAATGTATGGTGGCTTAGTGCCTCCAAACATCCTGATATAGGTACCTTCTTCTGAGAAGTAGAAATCTCCATAACCTTCCATGACTTCCATGGCATTCTCTGACAAGCAATTGGGTTCCTCATTGAACATCTGCTCATACAGAGGCATAATGAATTCTTCACATATAAGTTTATAGTGCGCTCTGTAATTTTGAGCCCATAGTATTTTATAAGCAGTGTATACCGGGGTGTTGGACTGATCCCATGAGCACCCTAACCTTGGTAAAGGGAGCTTTGTCAAGATGCAATCAATGAGGTATGAAGACATGAAGAACTCTGACTTTTTTAAGGCCAAAAATTCTCTAGTTGCGGCCATAGTGGATAACAAACTATCTGAGAGGATAGTAGCCCAATCAAACACATTTCCCTTCAATGCTATGAAATGAATTATGGGGGCCCACTGTATCCTATATACGGTTCCATAGAGCATACCGAAAACTCTACTTAACATAAGCACAATCAACCTAAATGGAGGTCTTAGGCTTTGAATGTCATACTCATCATTGTCCCTCTTCCTTAGCTGCTTTCCCGTGATTAACAACCTTCTAGCCATTTCGAAATTATCCATCTGTCCCAACCATTCACCGTTCAGTGCCTACTGGGGATGTGAGAATTTGTAGGATGCCTCAATATAAGCTGGATGGAATGAAGCAAATGCCTCTCCCTTGCTGTCATGGAACACTCTAGTTTGTGGGTTGGCATGTTCCAATATCCACCCGATTACTTCTGAGCACGGGAATATCTTAGGGCGAGTAGAAGCCCTGGCTATGCCAGAGGTCCTGATGTTTAGGTAGATTTGTTCTTCTTCTAATAGCATGTCTGGGATATCTTGTTCCCTAATTGTCCGGTAAACATCTCCCCACCGGACCTTGAGAGCGACGCCAGTGGTGCACTTTGTGTCTTGAAAAAGAGTTTTAGTCCTTGGTTGTACTGGCTCTGGCTCCATCATTTTAGCTCTGTTTCTGCTACCTTTTGGCATTGTGGCTTATCCCTGTCAGAAACCATACGTGCATGAGCATAAGATTGTACATCATTATGAGAGCATAATCATAGAGCAAGATCGACTTAGCATGTATGATATATATATAAAAAAGAACTATAAGGCTCCATGCCAGGGAGGCGGACAAATCACAATGAGGAAGCGAAAACAAAACATATAACGAAACTATTTTTCAATAACTGAGGAAACATAAATGCATAAGTGTAGAGAAGGATTTTTATGGAGATTAAGCAATCCAAGCCAAGTAGTTGAGTGATTGAGTAGCCTACCCAGCTATGGCTGGCATTGCCTCTTGTTTGAAAATATTGAGTAGCAGCATATAGCAGGCAAAAACTTGGATTGAGTGCATCGACTCGGCTTGGACAGGTTTATGATAGGACTGCGGTCGGTGGAACTGACTAGGCTCGACCAATTCTTTCAAAGGATTAACTAGGGATGATTAGCATTGGCTATGACTCCTAGCTACCAGCAATGAGAAATATATGGGGCTGCAGTGGCCGTAAAATTTAAAGGATGGTCTGCTACGAGTGCCCACCGGCCACGTAATGAAATGAAAAACCCCTGAGAAAGTCTCGACGCATAGATAAGACAAAGTTAACAGTAGAAACACCTACCTGGAAATGAAACAATGGTGCTACGGGATGATGCAGTGGTGAATAAACCGAGCTGGAGCGAATAAACTTGCGCAGCTTGCAAACAACGTCCTCCAAACGAAATCTACCAATGGCATAACAGAAAACCCTCGCCACCCTTATATTTAAGATTGGTACGTGTGGGAAATAAATTGGGTAGGTGGTGAAATTAAAATGGGGTTAATTACCCGTATGGTGGGGTCACTTCCACCCTTTTGGCATTTATGCACAACTATCAATAGTCGGAAGGAAAAGGTGAGTCTCGCTCGCCGTTGCGGGCGAACTTTACGAGTTTCTTTCGAAGCACAGGCGGACTTTGCGAGTTTCTTCCGGAGCGCGAGCTAAAAGTTTGCGGTGCAAACTCTTGAGTTTGTCCCGATGTTTCAGGATGACTTGGTGGGTTCTTCCGAAATTGATGAGTCGAAAGTTAGTCGTGGCGGAAGTTCTTAAGTTTCTCCCCCATTGCGGAAAGACTTGACAAGTTATTCCGAAAATGATGGATGACTTTGTTAAGTCTTTTCCGAAAAGTGAATGGCTGAGGGTCTTGGTAAGAAGGAGCTCGTTGCAGCAAAACTTGACGAGTGTTTCTTCTGTTTCAGGAAAGAATTTCAAGTTCTTCCGAAGTTGCGGGTGAACATCCCAAGATCTTTCACCATTTCAAGAGAGAATCTCGAGTTCTTCCGCCGTTTCGGGAGAGAATCTTGAGTTCTTCCACTGTTTCGGGACGAATAAATGAGTTTTTTTACTTGGAAGAAGATCTTTCATTTGAAATAAAAACTAAGTTCAAAGTTTTTTTAAAGGAGACTTAACTCTTTAAGCAATTTTTTTGGGAAAATAAATGGAGGGGCCCCAATATCTACAAAAATTTGGGGGGGTTGTTGCTGCGACAACACATCCAAAAGGCCTTCAGGGACACTTGCTGGATACCTACCAGGGGCATAGAACTCCAAGCGTGCAACAAAACCAGGTTTCGAGGAGTCCTGCAAGTGTGTCTAGGAAGGCTTTGGATGGGAACGCTAGCCATAAGTGCCCAGTGGAGGATTTTGCAAAGTTGACCCCCGTGTGCAAAAATTGCACACTCCCTTACTGATCAAAACCCTAGTTTCCAAAATGGACCTACAAGGTGACACTTGGGCCATGGGATCGGAGGAGAGGGGCACCGATAGTACTATCCTAATGTTCTGAATCCAATGGAGTCAACGGTTTGTCGATCCGAGCCACGGTCATCATTCTATGGCTCGTTCCGTCTCGCATCCAAAAGGCCTTCAAGGACACCTGCTGGATACCTACCAGGGGCATAGAACTCCAACCGTGTAACAAAACTGGGTTTTGAGGAGTTTTGCAAGTGTGTCGAGGAAGGTTCTGGCTAGGAATGCTAGCCATAAGTGTCTGGTGGATGATTTTGCAAAGTTGACCCTTGTGTGCAAAAATTGCACACTCCCTTACTGAGCAAAACCCTAGTATCCAAAAATGGACCTATAAGGTGACACTTGGGGCATGGGACCGAAGGAGAGGGACATCCCTAGCACTATCTCAATGTCCTAAATCCAACAGAGTCAATAGTTTGTCGATCCAAGCCACGATCGTCTTTATATGGCTCGTTTTATACCATTTTCTCCAATATAACCACCTTCCCTGCTATTCTTTTTGGTGGATCGTCCCATGCTTCATATAGAATCAATATTTTGTTTCTGAAATCCCTTCTCATTGTTAAAATCTATCAAGGTCGCAGGAGCACCTACGCCAATGACATCTTCAGTTGTAATGACAAATTCCAATGAAGGTTCCACATGTGGTTCATAGTCATTGTCCTCCACATTCTGCACCCAAAACAAAACACTAATCTTACCATGAAAACAGAGAAAACATATAAGATTATAAAATGACTAATAAAATTGTAACTCACTAATTACCTGAATCAACTCCGTTAGAAAATGCACATCCCTGGTGTATAATTCAGCATATAATTGTTTAACTGCTTGATATAAATCTTTTGTAAGTGGATTTTCTTTTTCCCCAACACGGAACTTGTCTTTCCTGATCTTTTCAATATGTTCCTTGGGGGTCGCCATAAATGTCACCAAACACAATCCACAGTAAAATCCTTTATCACCAAGCACAATTCACAGTAGAATCCTGTTAGTAAAACCTATCATTAAAAAAATAAAAATAAAATCCCAGTTCAGTATAAGCGGACATGAAAATAAAGAATAGAGTCACTTCCAAGATGCAAGAGCCTTTGAACCACTTTTTAAAAACGAATGCTTACCAGATCCTTTTTGGCCTCAAACACACCGGCAATGGAGAAACAACTCTGGTTTCTCCTCTATTGTTACATTTGGCCTCAAATTCGTGAAAGTCCTAAGGATAAGGCCATACTTATCACACTGCAAGATACTCTTGGTCACTTCCAAGATGCAAGAGCCTCTGAACCACTTTTGAAAAACAAATGCTTATCAAATCCTTTTCGGCCTCAAACGCCTCGGCAATGGAGAAACAACTCAGGTTTCTTGCATCCAAAAGGCCTTCAGGGACACCTATTGGATACCTACTAGGGGCATAGAATTCCAACCGTGCAACAAAATAGGGTTTCGGGGAGTCCTGCAAGTGTGTCTAGGAAGGTTCCACCTGGGAACACTAGCCATAAGTGCCTGGTCGACGATTTTGCAAATTTGACCCCAGTGTGAAGGCCATGCCAATTCTGCTCAAGGGGGGCATTTCTCGTCCGAAGGATCCCGGGCATGCGTGCCCAACGTGGACACGTATGCAATAGCCATATTCACCTCTAGGAGTGGACAAAACTCAAGTCCACTTGTTGATTTGGGTTCCATGCCCCCGGAGCAAACCCTCAAAGTGTCCCCGAATGGCCCTAGGGTGTCGAACCAAGATGCCCGCAGCACCCAAACCATGGCTCCAATCGCGAATCCATCAATTCTGGTGGATCCGGGATGCCAGGTTTAAGCTAGGTGATTTCTCATAGTGTGCCACCAACCCCCAGAAACAGTGCCAATGTGCCATCTTCGGACCTAGGTTTTTCTTAGTTAAGGCCATGCCAATTTCGCTCAAGGGGGGCATTTCTTGTCCAAAGGCTCTCGAGTGTGCATGGCCACCATGGACACGTCAGCAATGGCCATACGCACCTCTGGGAGCGGACGAAACCCAATTCCACTTTCCAGTTTGGGTTTCGTGCCCCTGTAGCAAATCCTCAAAGTGTCCACGAATGGCCTCGGGGTGCCTCACCAAGATTCCCATAGCCCCCAAACTATGGCTCCGATCGCGATATTGTCGATCCCAATGGATACGAGATGATAGGTTTCAGCTAGTGAACCCCCCATAGCGTGCCTCAAAGTTCCATAAATAGTACCAATGTGCCATCTTCGGAGTTAGGGTTTTGCTCAATGAAGGCCTTTCGAATATTGCTCAAGGGGGTGATTTCTCGTCCGAAGGCTCTTGAGCATGCGTGGCCATCATGGACACATCCACAATGGAAATACGCACATGTGGGAGCTGAAAGAATCCAATTCTGCTCGCCGGTTTGGGTTCCGTGGCTCCGGAGCAATTCCTCAAAGTGTCCCTGAATGGCCCCTAGGTGCCGGACCAAGATACCCGTAGCACCCAAACCATGGCTCCAGTTGTGAATTCGTCGATTCCGGTGGATCCGAGATGCTGGTTTTTAACTAGGGGTCCCCCCACAGCATGCCTCCAACCCTCGGAAATGGTTTTATTGTGCCATCTCCGAAGCTAGGATTTTTATTGAGCAATATTCAAAAGGCCTTCATTGAGAAAAACCCTAGCTCCGGAGATGGCACATTAGCACTGTTTCTGGGGGTTGGCGGCACGTTGTGGGGTTTCCCCTAGTTGAAACTCGGCATCCCGGATCAACCAGAATCGATGGATTCACGACTGGAGCCATGATTTAGTTCCTACGGGCATCTTGGTCTGGCACCCCGGGGCCATTCGGGGACACTTTGAGGATTTGCTCCAGGGGCACAGAACCCAAATTGACGAGCGGACTTGGGTTTCATCTGCTCCCAGAGGCGAGTATGGCCATTGGGGACGTGTTCACGTTGGCCACACACATCCCTTGGATTCATGCATGTTATAGGGAGGACAACTTGGCTTGAGCTTGATCCTTCTAATATTATAGGGTTATAGTGTTAGTGATTCATGCATGTTATATCTCCTTGGTTCAGCGAGGGCTTTCACTATTTTCCCTAGCTAGTGTTTTGGAGAGCTAGAAATTTGTACTAGCCTTGTGATAAGGCTCTCTCATGCATGTTCTTGAATTGTAATTTATAGTTATATATGTATTGCTAATTTATCACAAGTAAACGATAATTTTGTTGAGTGATTTGACATCATCATTGAATATGTTAACGATTGTTTTACTATTGCTATAATTGTTGTAAGAGTGAGTTTTCAGGTTTGGTTTATGCATGGTAAGTTTTCAATGCAACTAAATATAATATAAGAACTAGGATATTTTTGTGAGGCTCCAAGTAATTTTGAGAAAGTGACAAATAAGGTCAAAAGTTGAGCATCTTGTTCTAACACTAAGGTCTTTTCCCTTATAGAAGACATGTAGAGTGGAGCTAATGCCTAACATGATTTTGGGTGCTATCAATAGCGTTGTATTGCCATGTACTTGTGTAATGTGACATGGATACTATTTGTAAACCCTAAGAAAGAGAATCATGCTAGTGGCGAGAGCTTGATTGACATAAGCTTGTTATTAAATCCAACGAGGACTTCTTATCTATCATGGATATTATAGGGTTAATGAGTAAACCCTAGGAGTTAGATTTTATGGATCACGAAGATATAACCAATGGATAAGATAAGGGAAAGATAGACATGTTGGATGTTTTTGTAGAGATTTCTCTTGTGCGATGCTAGATTAATTGTGTGATGTGACATGGCTAGGGTTTGCATGAGATATCTCATATTAACATGTCCATGTGCTCTTACATGTACCCCAACGTTCCAAGAAAAAGAAATATTTATATTTATATAATCACAAGCCATTAACGTCATTGAAATATGAGATCATGGTAGTGGAAGAAGTTGCAGAGGTGTTAGAGGCCTAAATATTGAAATAGTTCAATCCCAACATAAAGCATCTCATTCTTATCACCAGCCAAATGCATATTAGGGTTTGATGCTAGAGTATAAGACCTAGGATTTGGGGATTGAAATACCAAGATGGGCATGTAGACTTGGATTCTATAAGTTGAGTTCTCTAGTAGTGTACTTGTGTGACATGGCAAACCCTTCTAATAGTGATCATATCCCACTTCGAGTCCAAATACCCCCTATTGAGGGTACGTGTGTGTTGAAATATTGTAACTTCAAAGAATATTATATTTGTACTTTATTATTCCGGAGATGTTTCATTCCTCCGTGAAGACCTTATTGTATATCTGGAGATGTTTATTCCTCCATCGGAATGTGGTAACTTGGGTTATTAGACTTCCCTAGTGGGGGTCGGCCCTGTATGTGTTATGTGGGTCAAAGGGTTATTAGACCACCCTAGAGGGGTCAGCCCAGTCAGTTGTAATGGGGTGTTTAACCTAGTGGTTAAGTTGGGGCTGACCTAGTTAATATAAAATACAAGTCGGAGTTGTGTATAAATAGAGGAGGTGTGTTCCTCATTTAACACACATTGCACTCACTTGTGAATAGCGCATAAGTGAGAGAGATATATGCTATGGAGGAGAAGGAGCTCATGGTTGTGGATTACATCTTTGTATTTGTTGGTCATCTATATTGAGGAAGCTTTGCTGGGTTTTCTTCCCCATGAGGGTTTCGCAGGATAAATCTATGTCTCTTGTGTTTATGCTGTGCTTGTTGTTCTTTCAGTGATCTTGTATATGCTATTATTGTGAAATGGAATGTAATGATGATATTTTTTGTCTTATCATATTGAATCTTAACATGGTATCAGAGCTAGCCGGAAGGAAGGCAATGTATGGCACTTAAGACACTTGCTTCACTTGCGACAATTTGAAGGTTAGGGTTTTGTATAGAAAAAACCAGTCATCGTGGAACTTTCACTATATATCCATTTTGGAAAAGGATCGGGATTTGAAACCTTTACAGATCGTAGATAACATTTCCATGTACCTTGTTTCCAAAGGACACCCTCAGATTCGTTGTAATTTGTGATTTATGATCAATACAAGTTAGGGTTTCTGCCTCTTCCAGATCTCAATCATAATCAGGTGACCTAGGAAAAAAGGTCATAACTTGGGCTAGGAATCTCAAAATGAAATTTCGTAAAAGAGACAGGTATTCCACGGACTTTACTATCTCAGGTAACTTTTTCAGAGGCCGAAGTTGAACCAGTACCACATGGAACGTTGTACAAGTTTGCTCTCCTGTTTCATCCCATAAAAAGGTCACGTTGCGACACTTGGCATAACTCTCTCTCAAAGAATCCAATTGAGGTCAGACCTGTGGGTTTCGAAAGAGGACAGGTTAGGATACCACAGATAGAATTTTTAGACCCTGTGGATTTGTAATTTCGGAGTTACACCAGAAACAATCCGGTGCATATTTTTGTCAAAATAGATTTGGATTTTGAGCACCTTCATTCTTGAATCGTCACTGTTGTGGAAGATTATGGTTTCAGAGAAAGTTGGAGTTTTTGGAAGTGGAGTCCACGGCTGAATGCTACTCATCAAAATCTAAATTTAGAGACCAAGAGCGAATTTTTTGGTTGGGTAGAAGACCGGGCTTGATCAAACCCCAGTTTGGGATTTTGATTGGAAAGGTGGAAAATTAGGGCTTCTGCAACAAGTTGAAATTTTTGAAGTCTATGACCATGGCTGGAAGCTCCTCAGAAAAATAGGAGTTTAGAGCTTTGATTCGAACCTTTTGATTGGGAAAAAGGGCGGGCTTCATCAAACCCTAGTTCAGGATCCTGTCCAGAAGATCCAGAAGTTTCAAAGGAAATTTTGAGGGGACAAAGTTTGGAGATTTCAAAATTGAAGTATGCTAGTTTGATCAACTCAACAAGGCACATATTTCCATCCATTCAGAAGTGTGAAAGTCAAAGTTTAAATTTTTAGGGTTTCTCTAACAAACCCTAATCGAGGTCCAAATCCAGTTTCAGGGGGAGATGAGGGTAAGGCCTTACATAAGAAGACTACAAGAAATCTCGACAGGTATGACTTAAGAAGATACAGGTATGTTTTGAAATCTGATTCTTGATTAAGTTCATAATATGGTTGTCTTCATATTATTTAGGTTAGTACAATCTTGATTAATGTAAAAGTATGAATGCATGTGAATGATAGAAGACATTCTTTGATCAAGGTTATATGATTGTACTAATGCACCTATGGTGTTGTATGAGGATGATGTTGTCTACTAACAAAAGACAGGTGTTGACACTCAATAAAATTTTTGGTTAAATATCTTCTGACGACATTGATGGTGCAAAAATAGATCAGTTTGCATAAGGGGAGTTTCAAACTTGGCCAATAAAAAACATCTTTGTCCTCGGGCGTACAAAAGGAGAAAAAAACTTTATGTTTTCATAAAAAACCTAGGCCAAAACTCATGAAGAAAGAGGTTTGATATTCTAAAAGCAAAGAACCATGTATGGAGAAAGGGTTCCATAATTTTCATAGTTGGAATTTTTATGAAAAAGAAGGGGGCTTCAATATTTTATTTACCAAAATTAAAACTTTATGAAGGGTTTTGATTTTTCTTTTAAAAATTTTCTTAGATTTTTTATAAAAATGGTATGGCTAAAACTTTAATTAAAGTTTTTAGCCCAAGGTTAATCGTATTTTTTGGGCCAATAATTTTGAGAAAAACGTGTTAAGCGCCCGACAACAAGGGTTTTCACCATGAGACCAAAGCACCAAGCCAAGAGGGCCCCATATATAATATCCTCCATTGTCCACGAGCTCCTCCTTTTTTATTACTTGATATATATTAGAGGCGATGGGAAAACAGAAAGTTTACAACTCTATTCGAGGCCTGGAGTTACCCACAAAAGTTCGCATCAGCAGGCCATAGAACATTTCGTGTTATTCATAAATCTTCCGAATTAATTGAAAAACATGCTTGGAATTCACGGCTAAAATTTTGCTTGTTCCTCGTGCATGATTATTTAAGCGTTTTCCCTACAGATACCCTACAGGCGCTGAGAAGAAAATGTTGGAAGGTGGCTGTATTGTTCAAAGTTGTTTAGTTACGGGATGCCAAAGCAGGTGAGGCGTTATCAACCTCCAGCAAACAGTCATACAAGTCACAACCCGCCATTCACAATGTTCTGGAGGCATTATGATATACAAATGACAACGTGATAGAGTAACGCCCAATCTCCGTCGTTTTAATTTCTATTGTTGTGAGTGATGATGATGAGAATGGCAGCAACATTGAGAATCCAGGAGATCAAGAGGTGACCATCGTTCCTGCAGACTCAGGGCGAGATCGTGGAAAATTTATATACATACAGGTCTGAAATTATTCATACGCCATATGGAATCGAGTCCAAGTCCACTGGGGATATCTATAAGGCACATTTGATCGATGGGTGAGCAAGTGCTGGTGCGAATGTTGATTCTGCCCGACAGAACTTGGTTGTCATATTTATGAACGCATTTGTAAATATTGGATCTGATCAGCTGCTACAGAATCATCAAATGATAGCAACACAGGAAATTAGCTTTGTAAGAACAAAGGAGATAAAGAAAAAACAGTGCGGCAGCCAGTTTGGGTTTGATTCTCCTTTGGGATGTGGACGCTGGCCTTACACAAATGAACAAATATTAAAGTAGCAACCACAATCATGTGATTACTGGAGCTGCGCCTGCAGTCGATATTGTAAATTGTGGCATCTAAAATGAATGTGATCCTGCATACACATTTCTTGCAGAGTATGTCAGTAAGGATGAGTCAAACACCCGAATTGGAGCGATTATGGGCTTTGGTTTGCATATGCTGGTTCTCAAAGGAAGAGGTGTTTCGACTTCTATCTCCTATTTTAACAGACTCGAAGGTTTCAATAGATGTGATTGCATTCACTGCAATATCTCTGGGATTGATATATGTTGGATCTTGCAATGGTAAGGTGTCTCTACGTGGAATATCTTGAGAAGCGTGAGAGTCATCAGGCACTGAATTTTGCATCACAAATGAAGATGAAGAAGAAAGAGATGGTAAAAATCTTTGATCCGAAAGGAAAATAGTGGAAATATTAAAAAAGGAGCAGATTCTTGGTTGATCGACCATTAGAAGAAGATCAACGGTCTTCAATTCATCCCGCGCCGTCTACATGCTCGGCAGATAGTAATGAGAAGGTGGTCGCGGAATACAAACTGCCATCACACGTGTCATGGTTTGATACATCCGCATGTGAAAGAATGGTATTACAAACCGCCCCAAAAGCCAAGCGGAAACCACTCTTTGCACGTGGGAAAATACTTTTTCCAAAAGTTATTTATTAAATTAAATAATGTATTGTTTTTAGTGGCTCGATGGTTAAAAGGGATGAAGAACCCAATGAAATACATTGGACGGTTAGGGTTTAGTGCAGCCGTGTTTTTCAAAGCTAAACACACCATCGTGGAGCATTTCAAACATTAAAGATAATACGATTTTTCAGGACACCAAAGAACATGCAGAGCTAGGTTATTCCCTCCGAGTTAAAGATATTGTGGGTACATGGATGAAAGCAAACAGCTCAGCAGGTCAAGGATGAGGTGGCAAAACACCTAGCAATCGAAAGATAAACAGAATTGAAGAATTTTCGAAACTTTTTCAATAGCTGGAAATTTTTTACAACCGTTTCGATTTTCATGACAAGAGTTTCTCTTGGTTACTGTTTTTGTAAAACTTTCTTAAAGATTAGTTTGATAAGTATTATTATTTATTGTGAAATTTTCAATGTAAAAGTAAAATCGAAACACTTGTTAGGTCAGTTATAAAATAGTTAGGGTTTGCTCGGGGAGCATTTTTTGGTATAAATTATACATTTTACAACATGTAAAAGGTTCGATTTTCAGTAAGAAGGTTTACGAGAAGTTCTATTTCATTTTCAGATTTGAAAAAATGTTGCAGAGCTAAAGTAAGCATTTTTAACAGATTTAGAGATTCTCGTGCTGGGTTTTTTACAGTCTGTCCTTTTTTCCCTTCTCATAATGTGAATGTTTATTTTTCTTTGTTAAATCCTTACCATTATGTTTTTTCTGTCATATTTGAATAAAGGTTATAGTGAAACTGGAATTCATATTGATTATGCTCTGGTTCATCCTATTTCAAATATCCACCAAATTTTCCTCTAAAGTTAATATGGATTCGTCTTAATTTGATGCCCATATTTAATGGACTGTTCATCTTTCCTTCTATTACCACCAGAAATCAAGAAACTTGACGGTAGAAAACACAGCTATCCCGCCTCTAATGAAAAACTATTCTGCTGAAAACTCTGCACATCTTTCATATTACATGATCTTGACTCCATTGCCCAACAGTATCTTTTTCCTGTTTGATCCAACCACATTATTTAAAGCTTACAAAGTTTTTACTGTGATTTTACAAATTGGCCCTTGAGTTTCATTGTCAAACTGCTGTCGTGGTGACATTGGATGGCGGATTTGCCGAGAGAGCCCTCTCTGGCTGAAGGAGGCCAACTTTCAGTCTAAAGATTGGTTTGAAATAGGTTACCTCGGGTTTCTTTGATACAGCCCAAGGAAAATCCGAGTGCTAACAACAGGTACATCAAAGACAAATCAAGTTCCATGACCATGATGACATGAAGACAAAGACTTATCCATAGTCTTTAGAAGCTCTACTTACGAGGTATGTATGATTTATTTCTACTATGCTTAAGTTATGAGGTATGCAAGTTACTAGCACAAGGTCTCTAAATCATTGAAGAGAATAAATATATTGTTTGGGTATGTTAGACATAAATAAGCATGTATCTAATCTAGGTATGTTTTCCTATGTCAAGTTAGAATCCTACTTTGTGCTAGGATCTTAGTATACCCATGTATTAAATGATCATGACCATACATATTCAAGATTACTTAGAATCATAATGTTGTGATAATATTGAGCTTATACTAATGAATGTATGATTATATATGAGATCATGATGATGACACTCGTGCACACTTAAGCATGCATAGTGGTCAAGGATGGATAGAAGCTCATGACATGGAAGGGAAGTAGAGACCAAGAAGGAAGCAACCTCACAAGACACAAAAAGATAAGTATTTGAATTGTTGTTTGAATTACTGAACAGTCTATGATATTGTTTTTTAATAGTTGTATGCATATTTGTATTCCTAGAATATATCATGCATAGTATAAGCATTCATATAACATTGAACAATATACTACTAATATGCATATGATTGGTAAGTTGGACAAACATTCCATTGTTGCTTGTCTAGAATGAAACCTCTTTGCTGACATGCTAAGAGCTACGCACGCTCTCAATAGTATGTTATGGTAGACATGGAAGGCATCTAGATAACCACTGTATGCATATAGGATATGGAAAAGTGTTGTGCCAAAGAATTGGTCAAAATAGTTGCATAACCATGTGAATCATATTTGTATGCATAAAAGGTTATCATGTCAACATGATTTGATGATTATGAAATATTACTAATCATGTACTTAATTTTGATTTGTAGGAAAGATCATGAAGAATGATGAACATTGAACAAGTGATGGATGTTCAACAAGAAGATTTACAAATCAAACATGCTATAGAAGGCTCGTGGCTAGAAGATTCTCTTAGAAAGAGGAAGAGGACCATGATGAGATGTTTGCTCGAAGTAGCTAGATAATATTGTTCTCTCAATGGTGTAATTGAAGAAGAAGTGTGAACCATGCTCTATATGGGTACCCAGGATCGATAGTCATTTGATGAGATTAATGATCACCATGGGTAATGTGGATTTCAACCTTTGCTACAAGGTTGAAGATGGTTTCTATATACAGATGGCATGGATGCAAGAAGGAAGTCACCACAGATTTTGAATGATCTTGAAGCTCATATCAGTAGACCCATTTGACCAGAGATGGCACAGATAGACATGCAGAAGATCACTCAATGCAGAGTGTGAATGATGTTCAGTCACAGAGGAAGAATTGATAGCTTCTTGACAAGCTTGAGCTTTACCAAAGTAAAGTTGATCCTAACCCTTACCTTAAGGTTATGGATGATAAACCTGTCACACTATTACTGTATGTGGATGATCTCTTTTTGACTAGGAATGAGAAACAGATCATGGAAAGCAAGAAGAAGATGGCTACAGAATTTGAGATGAAAGATCTCAGATTGATGCATTACTTCCTAGGTCTGGAAGTATGGCAAGGATCAGAAGGAATCTTTCTCAACCTGGGAAAGTATTGTGTGGAAATCTTGAGAATATTTGATATGTTGGAATGTACAACCATGGCCACTCTCATGGGTTCCGAACTAAAACTGTTAGCTGATGACTCTTCCGAATTAGTGGATGTAACTCTGTATAGACAGATTATTGGGTCATTGATGTATTTGACGAATACAAGGCCAAATATATGCTTTGTTGTGAACACTTTGAGTCAGTATCTAGTGGATCCTAGGTGTGTTCACCTGATAGCTGCAAAGCATGTGATGAGGTACCTAAGGAGTACAATAGACTTTGGTTTATGTTATCTTGGAGATCATGACTTCAGATTGTATGGCTACACAGATGCTGATTGGCCAGGAAGTGTACATCAGGTGGATGTTATTGCCTAGGATCTTCTATGATCTTGTGGATTAGTAGGAAGCAATCTAGTGTGGCTCTCAGCACAACTAAAGAAGAATATATAGCTGCTTGCTCTGCTAGTTGTGAAGCAATATGGCTTCAGAAGTTGTTATAAGGATTGTTTGACTTAGAGATGGACCTCACTGTGATCCTGTGTGACAACCAAAGTTCTATCAAGATGACAGAGAAGCCAGTATTCCATGATAAGTCAAAGCACATAGAGATCTGATATTTCTATGGAGCTATCAAGCTCGAGTATATGAGCAGTGACGAACAAGTTGCTGATGTGTTGACCAAACCTCTGTCTCGAGTAAAGTTTGAGTATTTCCGAGACAAGCTTGGTGTAGTTCAAAAGGACCCTCCTCGAAAGGGGGAGTGATATGTTCGGTAATGATATTTGGATACTGTTATCGATATGGATACCTATATCGTTGAGGATGTGGATACTTGTATTGGTGTGGATACTTGTATTGATGATGTGGATACTTGTATTGGTGTGGATACTTATATTGATGATGTGGATACTTGTATTGGTGTGGATACTTGTATTGATGATACGGATACTTGTATTGGTGTGGATACTTGTATTGATGATGTGGATACTCGTATTGGTGTGAATACTTGTATTGATGATTTGGATACTGTATCGATGATGAGGATACTTGTATCGATGATGAGGCTACTTGTTCTGATGATGAGATCAGTATATGGTACCTAGTTGATATGATAGGACTGTATCATCCTGGAACCACTAGTTCAAAATGTACGTGATGGGGATTGCATCATCTTGGAACCACTAGTTCAAAATGTACATGATGGGGATTGCATCATCTCGAAACCACTAATTCAAAATGTACATGATAGGACTACATCATCCCTGAGCATTTGGTTCAAAATGTACATGAGAGGATTGTATCATCCTTGGACTTCAGTCCTAAAGTGATCCATAGAAAGATGTCTCTGAGAGTAAGGGAATTGTATCATCCTTGGACTTCAGTCCTAAAGTGAGCCGCAGACAGATGTCTCCAAGAGTAAGGGGATTGTATCATCCTTGGACTTCAGTCCTAAAGTGATCTGTAGACAGATGTCTCCAAGAGTAAGGGGATTGTAGCATCCTTGGACTTCAGTCCTAAAGTGATCCTTAGACAGATGTCTCTGAGAGTGAGGGGATTGTATCATCCTTGGACTTCAGTCCTAAAGTGAGTTGCAGAAAAATGTCCCCGAGAGTGAGGGGATTGTATCATCCTTGGACTTCAGTCCTAAAGTGAGCCACAGACAGATGTCTCCGAGAGTGAGTGGATTGTATCATCCCTGGACTTTAGTCCTAAACTAATCCGCAGACAAATGTCTCTGAGAGTGAGTGGATTGTATCATCCCTGGACTTTAGTCCTAAACTGAGCCACAAACAGATGTCTCCGAGAGTGAGAGGATTGTATCATCCTTGGACCTCAGTCCTAAATTGATCCGTAGACAGATGTCTCCGAGAGTGAGGGGATTGTATCATCCCTGGACTTCGGTCCCTGAATTGATCCATAGACATATGTCTCCGAGAAGTGGTCCTTAGAATTTGTCTAAGTTGACGAGTGGACTACATCGTCCCTAGACATGATATGGTGTCTTAAATAGAACATGTGTGTTGCAGGGTGTGCTGCTATTGTGCTGTTGATCGAGAGGATCCAGTTGATGATGATGATGTAGATCGTGTGATGATGATGATGCAGATCGTGTGATGACAATGCTGATCATGATGGTCTAGATGACGATGTTGTGATCATGATGGTCTAGATTACGATGTTGTTGATCATGATGATCTAGATGACGATGTTGTGGTCGTGATGGTCTAGATGATGATGCTGATGATCATGTGATGATGATGTTGATGATCATGAGGATCCAGATGATGATGTTGATGTTGTTGTAGCTGTTCGAGTGCTACAGAATATGAAGACTCAGTACTGAACATGTTGATGTTCCAGTATTGAAGATGTTCTAGTAACTGCTTGAGCTACTGATGATGTTGAGAAAGCTTCCAATCATTTATAGATGTATCATGTATGATGTAGCTGATGACTCCTTGCTCATGCAGATGTTGTTATAATATCCTTCTCGTTAAGGGCGAGTGTTGAAATATTGTAACTTCAAAGAATATTATATTTGTACTTTATTATTTCGGAGATGTTTCATTCCTCCGTGAAGACCTTATTGTATATTCGGAGATGTTTATTCCTCCATCGGAATGTGGTAACTTCGGTTATTAGACTTCCCTAGTGGGGTCGGCCATGTATGTGTTATGTGGGTCAAATGGTTATTAGACCACCCTAGAGGGGTCGGCCCAGTCAGTTGTAATGGGGTGTTTAACCCAGTGGTTAAGTTGGGGCCGACCTAGTTAATATAAAATACAAGTCGGAGTTGTGTATAAATAGAGGAGGTGTGTTCCTCATTTAACACACATTGCAATCACTTGTGAATAGCGCATAAGTGAGAGATAGATCTGTTGTGGAGGAGAAGGAGCTCATGGTTGTGGATTACATCTTTGTATTTGCTGGTCATCTATATTGAGGAAGATTTGCCGGGTTTTCTTCCCCATGAGGGTTTCCCAAGATAAATCTGTGTCTCTTGTGTTTATGTTGTGCTTGTTGTTCTTTCAGTGATCCTGTATATGCTATTATTGTGAAATGGAATGTAATGCTGATATTTTCTGTCTTAGCATATTGAATCTTAACAGTGTGGGGGTTCACGGATTCTAGGTCTATATTAGGTTAATAGGGCTCGATTAGGTTTCTAGGATTCTAGATTAGTTTCCTAGGGTTAGATTAGTGTTTCTAGGGATAGTTTAGGTTTCTAGGACTAGATTAGGTTTATAGTATTCTAGCTTAGTTTTCTAGTGTTAAATTAGTGTTTCTAGCATTAGTTTATATTTCTAGGATTTCTAGGGCTAGATTATGTTTGTAGGGTTATATTAGTGCTTCTAGGGTTAATCATGCACGAATAAACAATCACATGGCTATAAATCATAACTTAATTATAACTCATACATCAAATAAACCTTATAAGATAACGATATCAAATAAACTATCTAACATGAATAACATTAATCATGCATGAATACAAAATCACATGGCTATAATATGTACCTAAATCAATTAGGCCTTCTCGATCCTCTCATTTTTTTATTGTCTTGAACAACCTCTCATGCTCTGCATGAGGTAGTAAGTAGCGTACCTTGTTTGATGTCTTCGTTGACATTGTTTGCAGTTGGATGTTTGTACCAACGATCAGGTGCATAAAGTGATACACCCGTAAACCTGGTATATAATTTGTGTATGTGTAGCCATTGCTCTTTGGTCCCTTTCCATCTACTATAAGATATTCCCCCTGAACAACCATCGAGCCAGTTAGAAAGGTAATGCCTTCACTATCGGTTAATGATGCGAGGAGGGTTTGCTTCCCCTAGATGCATCATGCCAACCAATAATTTGTCCCAATTGCATTATCAGTCGGGGTGACAACTGCGTAGATGTGTCCTCTAAAAATGTATTTTACGGTCATATTCCAACAAGTAGTGGTTTGATAACTTGGATAATTACAAAAACAAGGAGGGAACTAGGATATGCATACATACATGTTTACATGGCTGTAAAAGATCAGAAATATGATCATATTCATTTGAAATAGAGGACTAGCCTTCCTCTAATTGGATTGTTTCAACAACCGCATGTGGGTCCACTACAAGTGATACATGATCCCATTCATCAACCCAATCCATTGATTCGCACTCATCCTACTCACAACTGCTGCAAGACACACAAAAGCAAGCAAGTTTTCGCATCCATATTTCAAATAAGGGGTTTTTTGAGCTTCGAACCGAATGAAATCCACGAGTGCCTTGCACAGTACTACAACTATAAGAACATGATCGATCTATATCAACTACATGCCAGAAATTTATGACATGTCCTCTACCTATTAGTATGTGTTGCTCCATGGTTCGATCTGACATTTTTGCAGAGCACCATTGAACTATGGATTCTGCATTCCGAATATGAGGGTTTCTCATGCACCTCATCTCCTCCCTTCATAGGGAAATTTTGAGACATGCTCCATCCCCGTCATGCTCTCCCTTTCCATGCCCGGTCTCAAAATAGTTCCATACATGCAAGACATCATAAGTCTTGTGCAAAATACTCAACCACTGGAATACACGTGCATTTTTGAACTGGCCTGCACAACCATCTGACCATATCCAATGTTGATCCATTTATATACCTCTCTCCTTCAGCTGATCATAGAAAATTTTGAATCAATGTTGCACATATTGCAGGTCGTAACACCTGTCATCACTGATGTAGAAGTTGGTCTCTTTCAATATTATCCTCATGTCGTTGTTGCTCTCTAGCGCGTGCCTATACATGATATGGACCATTATGCTAACTTGGTATGAATGGTAGTCTTGACTTTGAATCTCATTCTGTGGCTGTAGGGTGTATTTTTTAGCAAATTCCACAACCGACAATATTGTGCTATTGGGAAAGGTGTCCCTGCATTGTCTGTACTGTTCATCCTATCATCATGCTACATGGACATGTTGTAGATATTGCTTGGTATTTTGGTTCAATTCCTTCACGAAATCACAAATTTGTACCTGGTGCCACAAAACCAAGGGCATTAATACAATGTGACATTTGCACTCTAAATATATATGTATAAATTCAACATGTACATTATGAAAGTATGCAAACTTAGATCACTTGTGACTTCACCAATGAATTTTTTTTTCTTTCCTTCGAACTATCTACTTTATATGTTATGTACTTGAAGTTATGCATTTCTATTGACATCCTCCCAAATTTGTGCACCTCGGTTGCGTGGATGCAGCAGCTCAATAATGCAAATCCACTGCAACTGGAACATGTCCCATATAAACATGATCTTTTATAATATTTTTTCCTTCAGGTCTTGGACACATTATGCTATGTATAAATTCTCTGGATGCATTTAGTGGTTGTAATGATGGGCAATCCTGCACAATGTTAGTATGCAAATCACAAAATATATGTCTGTATGTATCATAATAGTACTCAAATTCTACATGGTATATACAACATGTATTGCGATCAATGCAAATTCTAACATACCAGGGTTTGTATTTTTCAAAGGACCTTTGTCACATGTTCAATTGTGTGTGCTCATTCTTGAACCTCTCATAGAGTTCTATTTGTGTCGTGTCAAGGAAGTGCTTGACACGGGGTTCACCCCCCCTAACACCTTTTCTCAACTTTAAAACATTTCTTTGATTCGATGACGGTCTAGTATTATCATGCCAAAACTTTTGCACTAGTTCTTTAACAACATCAATGAGCTTCATGTCTCAACGAGGTAACGTACCAAGAAAATACCAACAATCTTTTTGGCCTGGGGTCTCAACTTTTTCTCTAATGGTAGAATACTTTTGAAGAGTCTTTCTATCTACTTTAAATATTTTACATGTGTGTGATAGTAGGCAATGTTGCTTTGTGGATTTATCTACAATCAATTCTGACAGTACACAACGGGCCGCATTAAAATCTTTTGTACAAGAAGTTTTTCCAATCAAATTAAATGCAGATTGTAGATTTCTAACAACATGATTGTTGGCCTATGAACTTCTAACTACCTTTATGCCCAAAATTCTCCTAACATGAGCTAGACAATGTGATTTTAACAAAGCAAGAAACAATTGACATTTTGCTGCATCGGTTTTGGATTCAAAAAATTCTTTGATTATCTTGCTACAATGGAAATCAATAGTGTGTTTGGGAATCTTACCTTCAAGTCTTGAAAATGAACTTTCATCCACATGAATACGTCTGGGAGTTCTTGTTTGCCCGCTTGATAGTCGAGGCAAGGGAGTCGACAAGGAAGTATGAGTCTCGTCAACGGTTTGTTGTGGCTCTTCGTTCACAAATTGGTCCTGCAAGGGAGTGTGTTCGGAATGTGTGTGCTCTTCTTGGGGAGGTTGTCAATTAAGAACTTGTTCAACATCCATCCCTTAATAATCGACATCAGGAAATATTTGATTGACTTCAACCACTTTGTCATTACTTTTTGATGGATCTAAGGCACTAACATTTTGATTTCTATGGATTTCCATGTACAACCTGGCATTTTCTCTTATCTCAAGGTCATTTTTAGGGGGCAGCTCCTTCCTTCTAGACTTTCTTTTTTTTATTACTTATGTTTCCCATATTCAATGTGTTAAAATATATATATATATATATATATATATATATATATATATATATATCACCCCTGTAAGAATGAACAACAAGTAAGATATTAAAACTCGATGTGCATGATTATTAAAGCTCAATGTAGTAATTGATTATGTACAACAACATCCAGTGAGAATGTTTTCATATAATCTTAAAAGCTATTGAGAATGCCCTAGATATAACTACAACAACACCTCTAGGAACTCAGTAGGATGGTATTGGATGGTGGTATGGGATGTTCGTAGGAGAAAATTCCCTACAAGGGAGAAGCTCCTACTCACTTCATTTCCATGTTATGGATGAGGGAAAATAGCCCCAAAAGATTAAGAGTTTTCAATTCTTTAGGTGTTTGTGCAAGTTGTTGTAGTGAAACCATGAGCAATTCAACAAATGTTTGTCTCCTAGATGGAGGAATGTGATTATGAAATGTTATTGGTGGTGATGCAAGTAATTTGTTTTGATTATCTTCATGAAAGGTTGAAATCATTGCTTGGTGCATGTTGTAGTCTTTTTTGGTAAGATGTTTTTATTGTCTATGTTGAATATTAAGAAGACTAAAATAGATCTATCATACAATTCATGAGGAAAAACTAAAATAGATGCCATTCAAACACGTGAATGAAGACTAAAATACATTTAACAAGATAAAGTTGTCACCATACCTCAAGGATTATGATTGCTCTTTACTTCAAATGTAAAATTCTCTTTTGATGTGTCCACTATATGTAAGAAAAGCTCATGTGTGTCCAAGTAGCATGAGAATTCAAGCCAAGGAGCCAAATGAGTCCAACTATTGTGTATTCACTCAAATGATCCCAATAGAGCCCAAGAGGTGTGTATGCAATCCAAAGAGCCAAATAGAGCCCCAAATGTTGTGTATTCTACCCAAATGGTCAAGGAAGCACCAAATGGTGTATGAATTCAATCTAAAATGCAAATGGTTGTTGGAATGTGTGTGAAATCAGTGAACAAAACGCGATGAATCAGAGAAAAAATGAGGGAGAAGAGCGCGGGTGATTTTCTAAATTTTATGTTCAGCAGGGACGTGCACATGCTAGGGAGCGCATGCGCATCCCTGCTAAACGTTGTATAGTTCGGAGGGTAACGTTCACTTCATTTATTACCCAACAAATCTAAATGTGTCAGTTTATTCCAAGAGCCCCTCCCCCATAAAGGCTTTTAGGCCCCATTCTAACCCATAATCCCTAAGTGCATTTAAGTGCTTCTAGGTGTTTAGGGGTTTTGGGGTTAGGTTTATAAGGATTGTAGATTAAAAGTTAAAGGTTATAGGGATTATAGGCAAGTTATGGGGTTAAATTTCATCATCATCTTCATCTTCATCAACATCATCTAAATAGTCTTCATCTTCATCAACATCATCTAAATAGTCTTCATCATCATATGGATCTTGTCTAATTTTGGATATAAGTAGGATATAAGATGATGATGATGATGATGATGATGATGATGGAGATGTTGATGATGATGAAGATGTTGATGATGATGGTGATGGTGATGGCAATGAAGATGATGGTGATGATGATGGAGAAGATGATGAAGATAAAGATGTTGATGAGGAAGGTGGGGATGACAATGATAATGGAGATGTTGATGATGATGATGATGGTGATGGTGATGGTGATGGTGATGGTGATGGTGATGGTGATGAAGAAGATTACGATGATGATGAAGAAGATGATGATGATGATGGAGATGTTGACGAGGAAGGGGGATATGGAAATGATGATGAAGATGTTGATGATGATGGTGGTGAATGATCACCATCACCACCATCATCATCATCAACATCTTCATCATCATTGTCATCTCCCCCTTCCTCATCAACATCTCCGTCATCATCCTCATCCTCATCCTCATCATCATCACCCTCATCATCATCATCATCATCATCGTCCTCCTCTTCATCATCATCGTCCTCCTCTTCATCATCATTGTCGTATCCCCCTTCCTCATCAACATATCCATCATCATCATGATCAGAATCATCTTCATCACCATCGTCATCATCATCCACATCTTCATCATCATCACCATCATCATCATCATGGTGATGAATTGATGATGATGATGATGGTGATGATCATGAATATGTCGATGATGATGACGATGGTGATGAAAATGATATTGATGATGATGAAGAAGACGCTGATGTTGGAGATGTTGATGGGGAAGGGGGAGATGACAATGATTATGAAAAGGAGGATGAGGATGAGGATGATGGTGATGAGGATGACGATGGTGAGGATGATGATGATGATGGTCATGGTGATGATTATGATGATGGTGATGATGATGATGGGGGAGATAATGAAGAGGAGAATGATGATGATGATGATAAGAACGATGATGATGATGAGGATGATGATTATGAATATGTTGTTGATGATGATGATGGTGATGAAGATGATGATGATGATGATGATGATGATGATGATGATGATGATGAACAAGATGATGATCATGGATATGTTCATGATCATCATGATCATCTCCATGACGATGTAGATGTTCATCATCATCACCATCATCATCATCATCATCACCATCATCGTCATCATCCTCATCACCATCATCCTCATCATCATTATCATTGTCCTCCTCTTCATCATCATCACCATCATCATCATCATCATCCTCACCATCATCCTCACCATCATCCTCATCCTCCTCCTCCTCCTCATCCTCCTCCTCCTCATCATCATTTTCTTCTTCATCATCATTGTCATCTCACCCTTCCTCATCAACATATCCATCATCATCATCAAGATCATCTTCATCACCATCGTCATCATCATCAACATATTCATCATCATCACCATCATCATCATCATCAATTCATCACCATGATGATGATGATGGCTATCATGATGAAGATTTCGATGATGATAAATATGTTTATAAGGAAGGGGGAGATGATAATGATGATGAAGAGGAGAACGATGATGATGATGATGAGGATGATGATGAGGATGATGATGAGGATGATGATGAGGAGGAGGAGGAGGATGAGGATGATGATGATGGTGATGATGATGATGATGATGATGATGATGATGATGATGATGATGATGATGGAGATGTTGATGAGGAAGGGGGAGATGAAAATGATGATGAATATGTTGATCATGATGATGATGGTGAATGATGATGATGATGATGGTGGTGATGATGATGAAGATGTTGATGATGATGACGATGGTGACAAAGATGATGATGAAGATGATGATGATGATGGAGATGTTGATGAGGAAGGGGGAGATGACAATGATAATTAAGAGGAGGACGACGATGATGATGAGGATGATGGTGATGATCATAATCATCATCATCCTGATCAACATATTCATCATCATCATCATCATCATCTTCATCACCATCATCATCATCATCCTCGTGACCATGATCATCATCACCATCATCATCATCATCATCATAACCATCATCATCACCATCACCATCACCATCATGATGGTGATGCAGATGATGATGATGATGATGATGAAGATGATGACGATGATGGAGATGTTGATGAGGAAGGGGGAGATGACAATGATGATGAAGATGAGAACAAATATGATGATGATGATGATAGTGGTGAGGATGATCATGATGATGGTGATGATGAAGAGGATGATGATGATGATGATGATGATGATGATGGTGATGAGCATGATGATGGTGATGGTGATGGCGATGGTGATGATGATGACATGATGATGATGATGATGGTGATGGTGATGAGGATGATAGTGATGATAGTGATGATTATGAAGATGATGATGATCATCATCATCTTCATCACAATCATCATCATCATGGTCATCATCATGGTCATCATCATCGTCATCATCATCCTTATCACCATCATCATCATCATCATCCTCATCACCATCATCCTCATCACCATCTTCATCATCATCAATATCTTCATCATCATCACCATCATCATCATCTCCATCATCATCATCAACATAATCCTCATGTTCATCATCACCATCATCATCATCATCCTCACCATCATCATCATCATCCTCATCATCATCGTTCTCCTCTTCATCATCATTGTCATCTCCCCGTTCCTCATCAACATCTCCATCATCATCATCTTCTTCATCATCATCATATGCATCACCATCGTCATCATCATGAACATCTTCATCATCCTCACCACCATCATCATCATCCTCATCACCATCATCATCATCACCATCATCATCATCATCATCATCATCATCATCATCATCATCGCCATCATCATCATCATCGTCATCCTCATCCTTGTCATCATCATCATCATCTTCATCCTCATCCCTATCATCTTCATCGTCCTCCTCTTCATCACCATCATCATCATTATTATCATCACCATCATCCTCATCATCATCATCCTCATCACCATCATCCTTATCACCATCATCATAATCATCATCATCATCATCATCCTCATCATCCTCATCATCA